>BTPG01000001.1:133702281-133886101 GCA_036245525.1 Semisulcospira habei
AATAATATGAAATGAAATGAAATAAGTTAAATGAAATGAAATAAAATAAATGTGTAAAATAAAATATAAAAATAAAATATATAAATATAAAATTAAAATATATAAAATATAAAACAGAACATAAAATAAAATAAAATAGTAAAATAAAATACAAAACATAAATACCAAACTGAACTTAACTGAACAAACCAAAATAAAATAAAATAAAATATAAAAAAATAAAATAAATAAATAAATAAATAAAAATAAAATACAATAAAATAAATAAAATAAAAGGAACGGTTTCACATGTACCTCCAAGTCCTCCATAAGCCATAGCGTCCCCCAGGAAAGTGCTGTGTGTGTAGGTCACGGCGATCCGCCCTCCTCCCCCTCCCCCGCCCTGCCCTCCACCTCCCTTTCCGCCTCGGCCGCCATGCGCCAACACCTGACCGCCGCCATAGAGACGCACAGCCTCGATGTGGACACTTCCGCCTGCGCCGCCGCCACAACTTCCGCTCAGGCCGTCTTCACCTGGAGAAACGTAGCAGATTTAACAATTACCAGTTCTGCCTCTGAAGGATAAAGACAGTAAGTCCAGTTTATGAAAAGCAAGATTTCCATTGTATTACAGTGACCACCACGCTTTTCATCAACATGGACTTGCTGCCTTTCACAGGGCAGATTTCAGTCACATGTTTGCCTAGAGCTGTATGGCCCAAGGAATGTAGGAGTTTTGGAGAGTCCGAAATAGCTCAGGCGGTTAAACGTCGGAGCAGGAGAGCGAAGGGAATCGCCGGGTCGTGGGTTCGAATCCCGTCCTGGCCCCGGTAGCTGGACTCACAATCCAGGGGGGAAAACGGATTTGTTCAATAGCATGTCCGTTGAAAGGTCCTGGTAAATCAAAGTGGCACAGTTGGAGTGCGCCTGAGTTGATCAGTGTTCAGGTCGTACTCCATAGACAATAGATTTCCCTGTCTCCCATAACCCGCCCGTCAGGGCCGTCCATGATCACCTCGGTGCTGTGGACGTTAAACCCGAACTAACCAACCAACCAGGAGTTTTGGAGATACCTACCCCCCTCCCCCCACTCCCCACCCACGTTCCTAAGTCACTAGAATGTTAAATGTGTATACGGTGTGTACGCTGTGTACACAGCAGAACCTGTTCTCAGCGACCACTTGTATTATAGATCACCTGTCATTAAAGACCATCATTTACTGAGGTGGCGACAGCCAGTCACAGCGACAGCCACAGTCACAGCGACAGCCACAGTCACAGCGACAGCCACCTAAATGATGGTCTTCAATGAGAGGTGACATTTTTCCTTTCAGTGTTTCTCTTGACAGAGCACCTGTCTTTTAAAACCATATATTTCTCTCCCCCCTCCCTCCCCCACCCCCCCCCCCACCCCCACAAGAGTGGTTTCTACTGTTACACAAAGCCATTATCCAAAGAAGAACCTAACGGAGAAGGAAACACGCTTAGAAAAACAAACAAACAGTTACAACACAATTTATTAAAATGTCGCGTAAATACCCTTGTTCAAAATAGACAAACAAATATAGAGATCAGTGGCTACATATCTTCATTAATAAATTGTGTTGTAACTGTCTTTTCTAAGCGTGTTTCTTTCTCCGTTGGGTTCTTCTCTGCATTTTACACGCTTGGTAGTCACCTTTTTGGTCCGGACTGCGCATTCTCCAAAGTCACAGACTAATACACGTCATCAGCGTGTTTTCACAATACCTTTACATCCTGAACTTGTTGGTGAGTAAATCTGGGCTTTTCGTTGCATGTGCTTATACTGTTGCTACCAAAACCGCGTTTCTCATTTCTTTGCTCCGCCATGTTTGTTCTGTTGCGTAATAATCAAATTGGTTCAACTTCCCACTAAACTGATGCACAAACACGCGCGGTTTTGAAAAGTACTTGTAATGCTCTTTCCAACCATACCCAATTTATCTATGGTTGTTAGCTTGGGAGGCTGTGAAAATTAATTCAATCTACCCCAAAAATGTACGTCACTAGGGAACACACGTCCTGTTCCTGCTATGTCTGCAGGGAACTGACTCGCTGAGAATGTTACGACGGGAAAGAGCTAAGCAGCTAAGCGTCAAGATTTAAGGGGGAAAGTACACAAGTGCGTTACTTTGGGAAGGATCCACCGTATTGTCTAAATCCACCAGACCAGCCTACGTCTATCTATCTATCTATCCCGTAGTCTTGCCGACCGTTGGGGCACCACTGATGACTTGCGCAACCAGCTCCCTACCAGCCTACGTAGGGGCCTACATATACAAGCGGTCTCAACATCTTTCAATCTCGTGCGTTGACCTATTTAGTCCCGACGCACCACAGCAGGAGATGGCTCGGCCATGATCATTGAAGGGCAGTGCCAGATTAGCTTGGTGCCTAAAGGCTCCAAGCTAATCTGGCAATGCCCTTCAATGATCATGGCCCGAGCCATCTCCTGCACCTGGTACATAGTCTTTAGGTGACACATCCGAAATTTGGGAAACGCGGCTTTGGGGTTAAGCGGCAGGTCCGGATCAATCAGTTTTCAGGGGTGGTGGGGTGGTGGTGGTGGTGCTCAACTTTTTTTTTTATTGCCAGGGTCTAGTATATATCAAAACACCACAACCGAAACTGTTCTAGGGGGTGCTGCAGTAACATTAAAGCACCCCTCCCCCCTTTCTCGGACCATGTTGTGGACTAGCAGTGAATGATATTTTTTAAGCCGACGGAAGGGGGGGGGGTGCTGTATTACTAACGCACCCCCCCCCCCCGGATCCGGCCCTGAACGGGTTAACCTAAGGTTGTACAAGAGTGCGTCCCCTAAGCAGGAATGACGCTGTATTGTCTAAGCTCAGCAGACCAGCTGGCATACACAGATTTATCTACTTTCAGTCTGAAACATCTTTCAATCTTGTGCCGCTACCTACGGTTATACATTTCTAAATTTGTGACCTGTGCTCTGAACGCTACATACAAGTTAAGCACACAGATCGACCATATCTTGGATTTTCTGCGTCGGGGATGCATGACATTGTATGTGTGCATCTGTTGTTGTTAGTTCGGGGTTTAACGTCCTCGGCACCGGAGTGATAGTGGACGGCCCTAGCGGGCGGGTTATGGGGGACAGGGACAGCTATTGCCTATGGAATACGACCTGAATACTGCCCAGTTCGGCCGCGCTGCAACTGTGCCACTTTGATTCACCAGGACCGTATCTGAAGAAGCCCGTTGCGTTCCCTGGAATGTCTGCAGCGATAAAGTCTATCATCTATATACGCAGTCGACTCCGCTTATACTCACAAACCGGATAGGTGAGGCTAGCGCTGGTAGAACAGTACACATACCAAGGGGAATTACTCAGAGCTGGACATACACACAGTTAGATCCCTTGCCCCCTCTTATCAGGCACGCAATCGCCAGCCCACAGAAAAACTCATCAGCCCCACGGCTGTATTTCCCAAATTTTGGAGGCGTCATCTAACGAATATGCACCAGTTGCAAGAAATGGATCGACCATGATCATTCAAGGGTAGTGCCAGATTAGCTTTGCGCCGACAGGCGCCAAGCTAATCTGGCACTACCCTTGAATTATCATGGTCGACCCATCTCCTGCTGTAGGACGTGAGGGCTGACTGGGTAAAGGGATGTATTTGATAGTCTTGTTCTTTACCTGTGTATTTTTCTGTGGGCTGGCGATTGGGTGCCTTATAGGAGGGGGCCCGATAGGTCTTTGCGCACTGTGTCTGTCGATTTGTTATAATTATATCAGAAATGGAGCGCAGTTTGACAGGCCTATGGTGCAACTTTATGTGAAGTGAAACAGGAATGAATATACAAGTGTACCTTTGGCAGAGATGACGCCATCGAGTCTGACGTAATCGGAGGCGTTGATTTTGATGGCTCCGCCCCCAAGTCCTCCTCCGCTGCAGGGGGATGCTCCTCCCACTCCCCCGCCCCCACCAAACGACACAGGGGTGTGGAAGCTGCCGTGCGTCGTCGATTGTGATGACGTCAGATTGTGTCCGCCTGCGTAACCTCCCCTACCACCGTGACCACCTGATGATAGATAAATAAATAAATAAATAAATAATGCACAATTCAATCAATCAAATCAATAATAAACAATTCATTCAATCAATAAATCACAATGGATGTATAAAATTAAGTCAGATAATGGGACGCACAATTACTTTGCGCAACAAAATGGTTTTCACATATAACCCTTATCATTCGGAATACACCAGTGTGTGAAATAAGTTTGACTAAAATAGTTCAAGGGTAGTGCCGGAATAGCTTGGCGCCTCTAGGCGCCAAGCTATTCTGGCACCACCCTCGAACTAAAGCCATTGGTCTATATCCTTATCTGTATGTAGCTTGCATATGGCAGTGTACAAATTTGGAAGCTGCAGTATGGTGTGGGTTAAAACAGAAAAAATGACTTATTTATTTTGTCAACTCATTCTACCCCAGACACACCACAGCACGATAAGGATCGACCATGATAGTTCAAGGGTGATGCCAGAATAGCTTGGCGCCTATGGGCGCCAAGCTATTCTGGCATCACCCTTGAACCATCATGATCGATCTGTGTCCTGCACTGCACTGCAGTCTTCAGAGGACAACGGCAAAATTTAAGGGTTTCGGTCTTGGGGTAGAATGAGTTAATTCATGCTGCACGGCTGATTTGTCAAGTTTTTTTTTTTTTTTTTTTGGTCTTCTTCCTGGAGGCACAAGCTTTGGTTTTTAATTCGGGATCTATACTTTATTACATCTACAATATAATTCTTCGCAAATAATTTTTTTTTTTTTTTTTTTTTTTTTTTAGAAAAGCGTGATCTTCATTGTTATAAAATGAAAATTCGCTTTTGTAACACCCCCCCCCCCCCCCACACACACACACACAATTTAAAAAAGGATACAACGGCTTTTGCAAAATGACGGCCGAACTTGCCCAATTTTTTTTCTTTTGAGTGGGGTGGGGGGGGGGGGAGTGGGAGAGGGGGGGGGGGCATGGTGATTATTTGTGTTCGATGGGACAGATAAGGTCTAAGATCTCAAGTTCCGGAAACCTGTCTGTTGACCAAGGTACATTTCAAAGCGACGCCACTCCGTACCGGGCAGGGGCAGTCAGCGCTAACAATAATGCGGATCAGTCTGAGTGTCACGGCACTTGCCTGTTGGCGAGGTTTCGTTTACTATACGCCGCGCGACTCTCGGCAACCAACGAGAGCAAAGTCACGAAGGACAACTCGTACCATAAGCATAGACAACACCGGAAACACTGTACAGCCCGGGACGTTCCCCGGGACAAAATCTTCAGCTTTCTAAAGGACGCCAATTTGTTTTACAAAATTTAAGTCTCTGTAGTCTATATAAATCTAACGGCGGTTCTTATGAACTTCCAAAGTCTGCAGACATGTACAACTGTAATTTTGCCGTTGTTCTCTGAAGACTGCATTGCAGTGCAGGGACACAGATCGACCATGATAGTTCAAGGGTGATGCCAGAATAGCTTGGCGCCCATAGGCGCCAAGCTATTCTGGCATCACCCTTGAACTATCATGGTCGATCCTTATCTTGCTGTGTTGTGTCTGGGGCAGAATGAGTTAAATTTTAAAACCGTTCTCTTAATCTGGCTGACCAGACTTTGGCACCCTTCCCGCCGTGAAATGGGTTTAGTCGTCTGCTCGACGTCAAACCCCAATAACTAACTAACTAACTTTGACTGAACATAGTCCAAGAGGCATAGATCCTCATGAGCCCCCCTCCCCCTCCCCCCCTCCCCTCCGGTGTTGCGTGTTGTCTTCCGGCAGCAGAGTCAGTGGTTAAATCTACATAGGTTGACGTGCCGCATTATGTGCTGCCTCACGCGACGACCCCGGGAGGTCAGTTCGAATCACAAAGCAATGAGAACGTGATATGCGCGTACAGCCAGTGTAAGCCGACCTCTCTCACGAATGTTCCTGCTGAGGTCGAGTGTGATCTGTAACGGGAATCTGACTTACCATTGAGACATGCCGTCGTCCTTGTGAACTGCAATAACAGACTGACACCAGGAAATGATATCGCTTCACGTCTGACTGAGTGGCGCACATAAGCGCTGGTGAATTTCGCCGGGGAGATGGTTGGGCTGGGGTGTGTGTGTGTGGGGGGGGGGGGGGGAGAGGGAGAGTGGGGGGGAGGGGAGGGAGAGAGCGGGGTGTGAGACCCTTCCATCGCCGCGTCCCCCCCCCCCCACATCCCCCCCCCCACACACACACCCACTCAACCCCCACCTCCCACCCCCCTCTCCTATAGAAAATCGGAAATGCATCCAGACAGACAGCCAATTATCAAACCATTCAGTCAACCAGCCGTCAACGCGGTGCTTAGACTAAACTAACTAACTAACTAACTAACTAACTAACTAACTAACTAACTAACTAACTAACTAACTAGCTAGCTAGCTAGCTAGGCAGGCGAAAACGACACACACACACACACACACACACACACACACACACACACACACACACACACACACACACACACACACACACACACACACAAATGAGAGAGAGAGAGAACGAACGAACGAACGAACGAAACTTTATTTTCCAAGGATTGAGATATTAGGCGCGCAGGCCTTTCTTACAATCTGTCCTTGCTAAGCTACTTAAGGAACACCAACCAAACAACAAAAACTAACTAATAATAAACGTCACACACACGCATACACACAGACACACATATACATAGAGAGAGAGAGAGAGAGAGAGAGAGAGAGAGAGAGAGAGAGAGAGAGAGAGAGAGAGAGAGAGAGAGAGAGAGAGAGAGAGAGAGAGAGAGAGAGAGAGAGAGAGAGAGAGAGAGAGTCTGCAGGAGTTGGGGTGTGTACAGAAATACCGTAGAAATTACACAAAAGTCTGCGAGAAAAAGTAAGTTTTAACTTTGCTTTGAACTGCGTGAGGGCAGAGGCTTTCCCGAGTTCAGTCGGTAAGGAATCCAAAATTAATGGAGCAGTATATCTGAAAGAGCGTTCACCGGCAGATTTGAGATGGAACTTTGGGACTTTGAGAAGTTTCTCTCCCGATGAACGCAGTGAGCGAGAGGGGCCGGTAAGTATTTAGACTGGAGGAAAGGTATGACGGAAGCTGCCATCAAAAATGCCCGCCGGTACTCTTCACCATACGTTGTTGGGAGTCGTTCGTTTTAAACGAAACCTCACCATGAACCCTTTTAGCCCCAAGGTCCCATCTCTCAAATTTGGGAGGTGTTGGCTAAAGACTACGTACCAGTTGTAGGAGATGGATCGATCATGATAATGCAAGGGTAGTGCCAGATGAGCTTGGCGCCTTCAGGCGCCAAGCTCATCTGGCACTACCCTTGAATTATCATGATCAATCCATCTCCTGCTGTAGGGTCCCCTGACTAATAGGGTTAACCGTCCAACTGCTACGAGGACGCATGCGCAGTGACGGGGGTGGGGGTGGGTGGGTGGGTGGGGTTGTGGGGGGGGGGGCTATCCAGCGAAACCGCCCCTAGTCCTTACTATAAAGGGGCGCAGCTTACTGTCTCTCTTTACTATAAAGGGGCTCAACTGACTGTCTGTCCTTACTGTAGAGGGGTTCAACCTTCTGCTCTTGGCCTCGTTCGCCTTTAGGAGTAACTCGTATTGACTGACTTGAACCCAATAACGACGACTAGACCAAGACATTAATATACAGTGCAGTTCTTGGATCACGAGCCCATTGCTTATGCAGGTTGCTGGGACTACTCTCTGGGAAGCCGTGACCCTCTGGTTACATTTGAATTGCTACGACGGAGGAGTGTGACATAGCTCGGCAGGTAACTGATATGTACATGTATTCTTTAGGGTACGTTTTAAGTGGATTTTCAAGTGTGTTTTTTTGTGTGTGTTTTTTTACAAAGCCGATTTGTTCCTGTTGATTTTCAATGGAGAGAAAGACACTGAGTTAGGTAGCACACGTTTTATGTCTCTTTACTCTCATAGTCAACTGCAGGAGGTGATCCCAGCAAAATAGCTCAAGGGTGGCGCTTGAATAGTTTGGCGCCTGGAGGCGCCAAACTATTCAAGCGCCACCCTTGGGCTATTTGGGATCACCTCCCACTGGTGACAGTAGGAGGTAACATCAGCTAGATAGACTAGCTACTGAAAATATTAACTTCAGCTGTCAGTGAAAAAAAAGCAGTTTAACTGTCAGTTAAATAAATAAATAAATAAATAAATAAATAAATAAATAAACGGACAAGTTCATGGGCAGTGCCTTACAAGGGAGGCGACAAGCTAATCAGGCACTACCAAAAGTTCATATAATGTCCCATCTCCCGCAGTCTGTCAAACGTGCTTCGCACAGGATCCTGGAAGTCCGAAGAGTCAATAATTATATGGTACAAAAGTGGGCTGAAGCTACCATATCAATGTCGATAAACAGTTTTAAAAACGGACCAAGCTGCCCTGATCAAATACTAAGTATTAAGTCTCCAATGTTAAGTGGATGTATTTAATTTCAAAGCCGACTCAGCAAGAGTGTTTAGCCGTTTCTGTGCAACCGCACGTTGCAGACAGCATTACAAAGCCAGCAGTACACTTACAGAAAAGACCTTTGCATTGTATATCTATAAATATTTGCTTATGCACTGTATATGACTCAAGCTCTAAAGGTGCCATGCAGACAAGCAAAAATTAACATGGGTTGAAAACAACCTGTCAAGATTTTCTGAGTTTGTTTTCCATTTGGCTTTTCAGTTCTGTTGAGTTTTTGAAAATATTCTGAATGGTTTATGACACGGATATTTTAAAGCTAGAGGTTAAAATGTGTCTCTTGTGACACATGACGACAAAATCCTTCAGTTTGCCTATACTGTAGGTTAGATGATACCTATAACTGATTAAAACCATTTCTCTAGGTAGCCCTCAATGAAATATTTCTGCAAAGCAGGAAAAAAATTACCTAATTATGTGCAAAATGAAAACTAATTTGATTCAGCGATAGGTGATTCTTTTTTCACTCTCACACATTTGCTTTGACAAAGAAGCATCATGATATTCAGATTATGACTTTGTCCACATTGATAACTCGGTGTAAAAATAAAGATGGGACTCTGAAAACGAAGTCAGCAAACTTCTAAAGCGAACCTTTTCACATCAGCATGTTACTTGTGACAACGATGATGTGCGACAAAAGCTGACTCGTCACTGTCACAAGTAACATGCAACACCCAACAAACCTGGATCAAACGAAATATTTGGAACTCACTGGAACGGATTTATTGTGCAATACTAACGCAAACTGACACAAACGCGTCAGTATAGATGTGAACAAAACGCGTCAGTATAGATGTGAACAAAACGCGTCAGTATAGATATGAACAAAACGACCATGAGCAGAGATGATTAGTAATGTCACTCGTGACTCATTTGTGCAGTGACAGTAAAGTTCGTTCTTGCTTGTCACAGGAAACACAGCGTGTCTCAACTTGCTGGATTTTGTTTGCAAAAAGTATTTCATTTCTCCTTTAGCTATTATCCAAAGGGCATTAAGTTATTTGGGATACAAGATTACTCACATTAGCGGAAAACTAGCTGAGAAATGACAGCAGTAGCACCACCACCACAAGAAGAAGAATAAAGGCACACTCTGAATTTGCTATGAATTTTATTTTATGGTTAAAGTGTGTGTTTTTATTATTTTATTTTATTTTATTTTATTTTATTTTATTTTATTTTATTTTATTTTATTTTTATTTTATTTACTGTATGTTCCAACGGTAGGCAAATGAAGACCGCAAGATGCAGTCAGAAAGAACATTTGTAAGAAAGAACATTTGTAAGTAAACCCTGAATCTAAGTCAAGAATGTCTTGCAATTATAGTGTGAAATAAATTTCAGCAAACCACGACAACTGTGAAAACAGCCAATTGTCACCAAAGGTAGCGTTAACCACACAAACACATTGTTTTCTTTGCGTTGAGACACTTGACAGCGGGCTATCTATGTCACGTCATGCCAGTGCAGTGTGTAGATCAGCTTATCTGGAACTTCGTCGCATTAGTTCAGTTCGTCACCTGCTCACCGTGGAAGCCACTGTTTGTGCATTTGTTCTGTCCAAGCTAGATTATTGTAACTCTTTGCATTGTGGCTGCCCTCAGTATCTCATTGATCGCCTCCAAAAGATTCAGAACAATGCAGCCCGGCTTGTTGTGAGAGTCCGTAAGACTGAGCATGTCACACCCATCTTGAACTCCTTTCACTGGCTAACTGTGTCCTCACGTATTCAATACAAAGTTATGTCAATCTGCTTTAACTGCCTTTCAGGCACCAGCCCAGAATACTTGTCCTCTTTGCTGAACGTGTCATACACCCTCTCGTGAGCTCCGCTCCTCCTCTGATAAACGGAAGTTGTGTGTACCTTCTGTCCAAACTAAAACTTTGGTAAGCGCACTAGTGTTATGAAATACACTTCCTCTTGAGGTCAGAAACAGTGAGTCTGTCTCTGTCTTCAAGAGGTCGTTGAAAACTCACCTCTTCAAGCTTTACTTTGAATAACTGTCAGTGTTTGATGCCTTAGTTGTAGTTATGTAATCCTCCTTGTTTAGACTGAATGTTAATTAGAATATAAATTATCATGTATGTATTGTTGTTTAAACCAAGGGAAATCACAGCGCTGGACAGACAACAGTTAGATCCCCTGCCCCCGCCTATCAGGCACCCAATCGCCAGCCCACAGAGAAATACGCAGGTATAGAATAAGACAATCATTTCCATTCCTTTATAAGGAATTGAAATGATTGTCTTATTCTATACCTGCGTATTTCTCTGTGGGCTGGCGATTGGGTGCCTGATAGGCGGGGGCAGGGGATCTAACTGTTGTCTGTCCAGCGCTGTGATTCCCCTTGGTTTGAGTACTGACAATTCTGCCAGCGCTAGCCTCACCTCAGTATCTGGTTTGTGAGTATCATGTATAACTCGAGGCAAAATTTGTATCGTTACATTGTTGTGTAATGTTCTGTGCATCTACTGTGGGAAATCAGGGTATTTACCCGACCACATATAGTAGCGCACCTTCATGTTTGTGTATGTATGTTTCTCCTGCCTACTTCCTAAGTTCCGGAGAAAGACATGGGTTATATAAGAGACCTGATCCATTCTTATAAGGAATGGAAATGATTGTCTTATTCTATACCTGCGTATTTCTCTGTGGGCTGGCGATTGGGTGCCTGATAGGCGGGGGCAGGGGATCTAACTGTTGTCTGTCCAGCGCTGTGATTCCCCTTGGTTTGAGTACTGACAATTCTGCCAGCGCTAGCCTCACCTCAGTATCTGGTTTGTGAGTATTGTTGTTTAGTTTATTGTAAAAGTGGTGTGTTCGGGGAATGTGTTTTGTTTGTTATATGTTTTGTTGCATATGCCATTGTAGTTTATTTTTGTGTACAGATTGTAAAGCGCTTGAGCTTTCAATTAAGATTAAGCGCTATATAAATACACATTATTATTATTATTATTATTATTATTATTATTATTATTATTATCAGTGGCCAGCTACACTGGTGGGCCCTTGACTATGGCTGCTGGTTCCCAAGAAGTATCTGGACTGTAAGGCGAAGTGTACAGCTCCCCATCCTGCTTCATAAAGCTGACATGTACCAGTCCCAGCGTGCCATCAGTCGCTTTCACCTACCAAAGCAGACAGAACACAAATATTTACCGGATATTACAGTGAACCTCTTTTGAGCAGTCATCCTCATAACAACTCACCATGTGTCCTTCACAGCTCTCATAACAGTCCAGTTGTCTTTAGACTACATTAGACTGGAAGGTTCGAGCAGGGTCGCGATCTTTCTAGTGACCGCAGATATGACGTCAAAGTGTCGGCTATATTTCGTAACATTGTATCAAAGATGCATAGATAGTAGTGGAAATTTGTAGTAACTTCTAGAGAGTTCTTGTTTTAATGAATATAAGTGAGTTTTGGTACGTTTTCTTTTCTGATTGGTTGTGTTGGGAGAATTTGCTGGCTTGTTCTGGAAAATCTGTAATAAAAGTAAGACCGTGTTAGGAAGTATGTGTGTACATTGTATGAGAGACGCAGTGTGTCAAAAGTGTTGATGCATTGTAGAGGAGACAGTGTATCAGTGTTGGTGCATTTGTGAATGCATTGTGTGGAGATCGCATCGCTGCAATAAAATATTGTTGAAACTGTTACTCCAGTGTAGTCTATCCTACGTGCGTGCGTCTGGTGTGATCGTATCATACTACGACTACGACTACCACGTAACACACGACAACTGATTATATTCAACCTGTCCAGTATCTCTTGAGTGCAGTCTGACAGCTGACTACCCATTGGAAAGCAGCACTAACAGTGTACTCTGTTAGCCCGGTTCACTGTGATTCTGTTTTGTTATGAACACTTCTCAGGCTCTGTTTTAGAATCCTGAAAGATTAATTGACCATTCAGGACCCAAACTGGTCTGGCACTGTGCTTTTCATAATGAACCTTTATCCTACGCAGTTCATTACATCGAGTTGATTAAGAATCAAGCTTGCCTTGTTTAGTAGCTTCTAATGGAAATCATGGAAAGTGTGGCGCCATTCTACAGCACTGCACCGTCCAGGATCGTAAGAGATTAACAAAATCACCCACCTGAAAAAAGTACGTCTTGCCATCAGTCCACTGCGCCATGTACTACTTATCAGTGCTGCTGAAACTGAAAATTTAAGTCAGATGTAATGCTTAAAAACTTTTTTAGCACAAAAAGAGAGATCAGAAAAATAATTCCAGTGTACCTTGTGGGTCAGATGGATTCATAAAATCGTGTTTCTTGTGACCATGGACACATCTAAAATTAGTGTCACGTGTCAATTTTTTTCTACTCATGCCATAAGCCAATGTTTGAGGCATCAAAAGCAAAGTTCAAGAATTTGAACTCATTATTGCGAGAATCCATTCAGAAAAGAAAAGCAACTACTGCCATTTTGATCTAAGAATGTAATATTCGTGTTTCACGTATCAATATTGTGTTGCTTGTGACAGAATTTGTTTAGCGTGACGCTAATAAAAAAAACTTACCACTGTGTAAAACTGCCATGATCTTCCTGAGAAAAAGCAACGTGGGTGTGTGCCGCCGTCTTTCCGGATTGCAAAACTGCGGATTTGGTACAATGATAGCCCATTATTTTTTTTCATTGCTTCGGCGTTTTCCACGTGACTTTGTTACACCACAACTTTGGCACGCTCAAAACCAGATCAAAATTAATCAACACGACCTGTTTTTACCGAGAACTGATTAATTTTTCTCTTTACTTTTTAAATCATTCGTTTCGTGCCAATCCTATTTTGAGCCGGGCAGCAGTTCCGGTAAGGAGCACATGTCAATTATGACACAACACGTATCGAGTGACAGAAGATCTTTGCGGCATAAAACGCGCCGAGCGAGTCAGGCAGGTGTTGTAGTATTAAAAAGCGATTCCCTTTTTACCATTCTTGCTGACGTTTCGATATCAGAAGCGAGTTGTACTGTGAAGTGACCTACCCAAGTGAAATGCTCTTATCACAGCCATTTTATGCTCGATTCCGTCACAAGAAAAAGTAAAAAAGATCATCCATTTTAGGTATGAAAACCAGTCTTATTTTTCTCATCAAACATTTTTACATCCATATTACACACTTGTTTGTTAGATATCGGTCATATAAAGTAGTTATGATCTGTTATGTGAGTAGAAGGTCTTCCGGGGCACCGTTTGAGAGTTAGCCATATATACACCGCATATAAATATTTGTTGATAGTATTTAGTAGAGGGACTGAGCCAGTAGTTGTAAACGAATCGACGAAACCAACCGACCAACCAGTCAATGAGCCAGTTCATCCACTCATCCAACCAAGAAAGCAACCCAGATCGATTAGTGCAATTACGAATCAGTATGGTACGAAAAGGCTCTGTAGATTTGCACTGGCGAGGAGAACTAAGTACCAGTAAAGCCGCAATACCACAGTGGTTGCCTCCGTCGATTCGCTACCGTGGAGCGGTAGCGAATCGAGGGAAGCAACCAGTGTGATTCAACACTGACCTCCTGAGCCATCGGTGGACCCCTCTCCAGGCCCCGCCCCCGGACCTCTCCCTTGCCCGTCACTTAGCACGCGTCCAGAGGAGCCAATCTGCATCCAGCCTGTGTAGATGGACACGAAGGTAGCCGCGCCCACGTCGGTCTTGGCCAATAGGGTGCCGTTCACCTGTTGTGAGGAACGCACGCAACTTAGGGAAAATAGTCTGCAATAAATATCTCCTGTGTCCAGGGAAACAAAAAGGGCTTGTTCTACAGTATGTCCGTTGAAAGGCTGAAAGGGACACAGTTGAAGTGCGTCTGAATTGAACAGTGTTCTGGTCGTACTCTAAAGTCAATGGCTGTCCTTGTCACCCATAGCCAGTCCCTCGGGGCCGGCCATCTGTTATAACTCTTGTGTCGTGGACCTTAAACTAACCCCGAACTATCTTCGTATAAATGCTCGGTGTATGTCGAGAACGCCGTTAAGACAAAAAAAAAAAAAAAAAAAAAAAAAAAAAAAACTGCATGTTGAAGTTTGGATGTCGTAAAATGAATGACTTGTCTGCTTTTCTGCTTTTCTTCTCCCTTGCAATGTAAAAGATTACCTCTGTTGCGCACTTGGGCTCACATGTATGAGTGAGCTTATTCCTGCGCCAGCCACTAAGCAAGGTGTTCAGCTATAGCGGGGTGAGTGTTGTGACGCTATAGCGGGGTGAGTGTTGTGGCGCTATAGCGGGGTGAGTGTTGTGGCGCTATAGCGGGGTGAGTGTTGTGGCGCTATAGCGGGGTGAGTGTTGTGGCGCTATAGCGTGGTGAGTGTTGTGGCGCTATAGCGGGGTGAGTGTTGTGACGCTATAGCGGGGTGAGTGTTGTGGCGCTATAGCGGAGTGAGTGTTGTGGCGCTATAGCGGCGTGAGTGTTGTGGCGCTATAGCGGGGTGAGTGTTGTGACGCTATAGCGGGGTGAGTGTTGTGGCGCTATAGCGGGGTGAGTGTTGTGGCGCAATAGCGGGGTGAGTGTTGTGGCGCTATAGCGGGGTGAGTGTTGTGGCGCTATAGCGGGGTGAGTGTTGTGGCGCTATAGCGGGGTGAGTGTTGTGGCGCTATAGCGGGGTGAGTGTTGTGGCGCTACAGCGGGGTGAGTGTTGTGGCGCTACAGCGGGGTGAGTGTTGTGGCGCTACAGCGGAGTGAGTGTTGTGACGCTATAGCGGGGTGAGTGTTGTGGCGCTATAGCGGGGTGAGTGTTGTGGCGCGATAGCGGGGTGAGTGTTGTGACGCTATAGCGGGGTGAGTGTTGTGACGCGATAGCGGGGTGAGTGTTGTGGCGCGATAGCGGGGTGAGTGTTGTGACGCTATAGCGGGGTGAGTGTTGTGACGCTATAGCGGGGTGAGTGTTGGTGAGTGTTGTGGCGTTATAGCGGGGTGAGTGTTGTGACGCTATAGCGGAGCACCTTGCTTAGTGGCTGGCGCAGGACTAAGCTCACTCATGCAAATGGCCCTTCAGGCAGTGGAACACCTCTTTTACGTGTGCCTGCTGACGCGGAGTGTGAAAAGAAGGGTATAAACGTCTTCGTTGCGGTAGAGCAACAGTCAGTGGTATTGGCTACTGTGAGCAGTCGAAGCCCGCCCTGGAAAAGGCAGCTTTCAATACAGTCAAACCATTATGCATAATAACATAAACCGGATCAGAAAAAAAACACGAAAATTTAATAATAATAATAATAATAATAATATAATAATAATAATAATAATAATAATAATAATAATAATAATAATAATAATAATAATAATAATAATAATAATAATAATACGCAGTGCAATGCAAGACAAAATGACCAAACTAGACAACAATCATTAGGCAGCAGCAATAAAATGTGCAGATATGACATGAACACACGAATCAGTTAACCCCTTCACTACCAGAGGCCACAAGAACACAGATTTTTTTGTTTGATGGGGGGGGGGGGGGGGTGGTTGGGGGGCATGGGGGGGGGGGGGGATTCGTAAATGCAACGAGGGGCGTGGATACAAGGGCGCTGTTCAATTGTCTTAGGGGCGTGGATACAAGGGCGCTGTTCAACTGTCTTAGGGGCGTGGATACAAGGGCGCTGTTCAACTGTCTTAGGGGCGTGGATACAAGGGCGCTGTTCAATTGTCTTAGGGGCGTGGATACAAGGGCGCTGTTCAATTGTCTTAGGGGCGTGGATACAAGGGCTCTGTTCAATCGTCTTATGGGCGTGGATACAAAAGCGCTGTCCAATCGTCTTAGGGGCGTGGATACAAGGGCGCTGTCCAATCGTCTTATGGGCGTGGATACAAAAGCGCTGTCCAATTGTCTTAGGGGCGTGGATACAAGGGCGCTGTCCAATCGTCTTAGGGGCGTGGATACAAGGGCTCTGTTCAATTGTCTTATGGGCGTGGATACAAAGGCGCTGTCCAATCGTCTTATGGGCGTGGATACAAGGGCTCTGTTCAATTGTCTTAAGGGCGTGGATACAAGGGCTCTGTTCAATCGTCTTATGGGCGTGGATACAAGGGCTCTGTTCAATCGTCTTATGGGCGTGGATACAAAAGCGCTGTCCAATCGTCTTAGGGGCGTGGATACAAGGGCGCTGTCCAATCGTCTTATGGGCGTGGATACAAGGGCGCTGTCCAATCGTCTTAAGGGCGTGGATACAAAGGCGCTGTCCAATCGTCTTATGGGCGTGGATACAAAAGCGCTGTCCAATCGTCTTAGGGGCGTGGATACAAGGGCGCTGTCCAATTGTCTTCATGCCTTTTGTCGGCGCCCTGTCTGCTAAATCGCCTTTGGGTGAGTGTATCATAGTTAAAAAATGCTCTTGTCAGTGTTTAGATGTCGCCACTGATATCATTTCTCTTGTCAGTGTTTAGATGTCGCCACTGACATCATTTCTCTTAACCCATTACATCCTGAGGCTGACTATTGTTAAAGCTGCTTATTGTCCGATGAAGACTACACGACAGATCAGGAGACAGATCAACCGTTCTAGTTCAAGGGTGGTGCCAGAATAGCTTGGCGCCTCAGGCGCCAAGCTATTCTGGCACCACCCTTGAACTTTAGTGGTCAAATTTATTTCAAGCCAGAGTGTATCAGGATAAAAAGGGTTAACACGTTCCGCATCCAGGTACGCGGCGTTAGTCCATCACCTTCACGCAACGAAGTAGCGGAATCAAACAGGATATGCATGTAGGCCAACAGGCTAAACTTTTCGAGCATAATACTGGAATATCTACGAAAGCATAACACTTTTTTTCTTTCTTTGAAAACGCGAGTCGTATGCCACAGAGTAATACATAACTGCATGTGTGCGGATGTGTTCTTTTGGCTCTAGGCCATACGGTCTAAGTTCGAGGACAAGCTCACACATAGCCACTTTCACATCTATGCCGTGTCACTGGAGACAAATCTTTTCCCACAACTGGCTGATGAGATAATTGCATCGTGTGATAATGGCATCATGCGAGTTGATAAGCAGGAAGGAGAGATAGGATCCGTCTAACCCAGTGCGCAATGGTCGTCGGGCCGAAGTTGGCCTCAGTGGGACCGCGCACTGTCGTGCGCGGGCCCACTGGGGCCGGCTTCGGCCCGAAAGCTTATTGCGTGCTGGGAAATTGACCTCAGGGTTGTCCCAGCGGAGACTAAAAGGTGCGCGGACAATCGTTCACGATATCGACGAGAATTGCTGACATAATACAGCGACATTCAGAAACCCCGCTTCCACCTCCACAGACATGGTGACGTAGCTTAGTGGATAAGACACTGCGCGGACAGTCGTAAGATCCCGGGTTCGAATCCCCTGGTGGGCAGGAATGGGATGTGGACTTTTCCTCATTCCCATCGAGTCACGTTTACGTACAGACTCGGTTTACGGTTGCCTGTCTCGCCTCCGTGTCCACAGCACGCATAATCATCAAGTGCGCACGTTAAAAATCCAATCGACAAGAGAAGGCCCGGTAGGGCCGTTGAAATGGAAACAGAAATATTTCACATGCACCGAAGTTAATAGCCGGGGGGGGGGGGGGGGGGGAGGTTTGCGCATAAGTAGCCCTTAGTAGCAGCAGGCTTTCAAAGCTCCAGCTTCCATCCCTACGGCGGCGCCTTGAGCATCTTTAATTAGATGGATATGTGCGCCTTGGAGACACGTACCATACCATACCATACCATTTCCACTCCGCACACTTGCCCCCCCCCTCCCCCTCCCCCCTGCCGCCCACCCCCAACCCGGCCCCCGAGCATTGCTGTACAATCAGATGTTGCAATGATGCTGCACGATCTTCTCTACGCAGGGACGAATCCCGGGGGGGGGGGGGGGGGTGTTGGCGTTGAGCCCCCCTTGTACTTGCAGCCACCGGTACTGTGCAAACTGCAAACGTTTGGCTACCGGTCGCTACGAGCGCAAGAATGTTAACGTGACATGGTCATATCACAGGTCCTATCTCATTCAGGAAGGTATGACAGTCCATCGGTGATTTAAAAAACCACCACAAACTATCCTTTTATTCAGAAATAAAATAGCGGTTATTGCGCTCTAACAATACCAGTAATTTTGCTGGACGCTAAGACTCACCCGCAAAAGGCTATCAAGCTGAAGTCGGCCGCAGCGGGCCCGCGCACTGTCGTACCATGATAATTCAAGGGTAGTGCCAGATTAGCTTGGCGCCTTCAGGCGCCAAGCTAATCTGGCACTCCCCTTGAATTGTCATGGTCCCATGCGTACTCGGGAGAGAGAGTCGTGTAAAGTGTACGTGTATGTGTAATGCTACTACAGAGCCAACAAGAAATATTGGTGAACGATGAGAGGTTTTAAATTTTCAACCATAAAGGCACTAAGAGCCATTGTCTCAAGAGGTCAGTTTTATTTTCACGCACTTCAGGTTCTTTATTGCTTCGTTGCTGTTTGAGGCACTTTTTAGTTTATGATGTGCGTGGCATTTTTTTAAATCGGTGATTGTTGTTTTAGGAAGTTTCACGTTGTTATTGCTGTCCAGGGCGTTTTTGATTGGTTATTGCTGATGAGAGGCACTTACGATTGTTTATTGCTCTATGAGAGGCACTTGCGATTGGTTATTGCTGATGAGAGGCACTTTTGTTTTAGGCTATATATTGCTCGTAAGAGGCACTTTTGATTGGTTGTTGCTCATGAGAGGCACTTTTTAAAAAAATTGGTTATTGCTGATGAGAGGCACTTACGATTGGTTATTGCTCGTGAGAGGCACATAGGACTGGTTATTGCTTTTGTACTTTTGATTGGTTGATGTCTTTTGAACTGGAAAGTTTATTAGCTGTTGTTCATACTTCAAACTGCACTTAGTTACAATTTATTGTCGACAGTTGAACTGTTTCAGGCACATTTGGAATGCCACAGAAAATGCTGCTCTTGGATATTAACTAATTTTTAAGGCGCGCCGTACCAACAGCAGTGAATGATTGGTTGATGTCGTTTGAATTGAAACGTTTATTGCTCTTGTTCATTCTTCAAACTGCACTTAACTACAATTTATTGTCAACAGTTTAACTGTTTTAGGCACATTTGGAATGCCACAGAAAATGCTGCTCTTGGATATTAACTCATTCAAGGCGCCCGTATCAACAGCAGCGAAAGTGTCTATAGCGTTGCCGCCGGCCACGCTATAAGACACATTAGCTGCTGTCAGTTGTTACGGCGAGCCTTGAGTGAGTCACCCGTGCTCGGCGCGCACCCAGAAGACGTCACTCGGTTGTGCATCCGGACTTTGCCGGAGCGCGAACGTGACTGCTCGGTGCAAGTTCGTACCGATTACAACAGAGGCTTAAAATCATCTGGCAGTTTTATTTGAAGTCGTGATTAGGTATTAACGTTAGAGTGGACGGACACAATCCCACAGGCTGTTAACCCCATTGTGCACGCTGCCACCGGTGGCAAGGGGGTTAACTCCTTCTACCCCAGACACACCACATCAAGATAAGGATCGACCATGATAGTTCAAGGGTGATGCCAGAATAGCTTGGCGCCTATGGGCGCCAAGCTATTCTGGCATCACCCTTGAACTATCATGGTCGATCGAGTGTGTGTCCTGCACTGCAATGCAGTCTTCAGAGAACAACGGCAACATTTAAGGATTTCGGTCTTGGGGTAGAATGAGTTAATGTATTAAATCGAAAGATGTCAGCGAAACAGTGAACCAAAATCATAGACCAAAACACATCTTTCTCTCTCCATACCTCGACTTCTGTGTAGGTGTAGGTCCCCGGGGAGAGTTGACACTTTTGGTTCTCTGGGATGGCTAGCCGAGACCCTGTCTTGAACGTCTGGTCGCAGTCAGACACAGTTTGGCCCCTGACCTCCAAGATGGCGCCAGGGCTGCAGACGACTAGCCATGTGACTAGGCAGGCTAGCCAGTGACTAGCTCCCTGCCTGTGCGGAGCCATGGTTAGCTCCGTTGTCGCTAAGGACTACTCTGTGAGTTGGTGTCCTCTTGCCCTGTCAGAAAAAAATGAAAAAGAAGTGACCGAATGAATGAATGAATGAGTGAGTGAGTGAGTGAGTGAGTGAGTGAGTGAGTGAGTGAGTGAGTGAGTGAGTGAGTGAGTGAACGAACGAACGAACGAACGAACGAACGAACGAACGACTGAACGGACGAACGACTGAACGACTGAACGAACGAATGAATGAACCAGACTGCAAGCTAGCCAGGTCCAGTCCAATCCAGTCCAGCCCAACGCAGTGCAGTCGCTCGATGGCTCGCTCACTCATTCGATCGATCGATCGACCGATCGATCAATCAATCAATCGATCAATCAATCGATCAATCAACCAATCAATGGATCAATCGGTCGATCGATCAATCAATCAGTCAGAAGTAAGTACAAGGCCTTTGATAACGAGAAAAGAATCGAATGTTGTCACTGCTCGCTGTGAGTCGTAAAATCTGGCTTGGCTTAACAGTCTATACCTCAAGGGACAGAGAAGAAAAGGGCCGTGAATTCCGGCAAGTGTGGGTCAGTGCGAGTCAGTTATCATCAAGCTGTCGTGAGAGATATCTGGCACGTATCAAAACCGGCAGGACCGTATTTCTTCCCCTCCTTTTTGCTCATGCGGCTCCCTGGCTGACCAAAGCTTTTCGTATTTTTTAGTTCACGGGAGGACGGGTTGACAGAAAATCATATCTTCACTTATACCGTGTATACACTATAAAGTTATAACCATTTTTACACTTTATTGTTATCAATACAATACAATACAATACAATAAAATACAATACAATACAATACAATAAAATACAATACAATACAATACAATACAATACAATACAATAAAATACAATACAATACAATAAAATACAATACAATACAATACAACACAACACAACACAACACAATACAATACAATACAATACAATACAATACAACACAACACAACACAACACAACACAACACACTACACTACAATACAATACAATACAATACAATACAATACAACACAACACACTACAATACAATACAATACAATACAATACAATAAAATACAATACAATACAATACAATACAATACAACACAACACACTACAATACAATACAATACAATACAATACAATACAACAATACTTTATTTTCCCCGAGGGGGAATTTTTGGGAGCAGCCGCCGTATACCCGTCTTTTCTAAGCGTGTTTCTTTCTCCGTTGGGTACTTCTTTGCATATTACACGCTTGGCAGTCACCTTTTTGGTCTGGATTGACAAAGAAACAAGAATAAAAGTAATAAAAGTTACATGTTCACGTCATCCGCAACACCCTCCCCCCTCCTCCCCCCATACCCTTTGCATACGTACAAACATACAACCTAAACTCACTAGTATACATAATAAACAATAGGTTAAGACTAGATTAAAATAATTACATGTCTAAAGTCATGGAGGGTATCACAACAACATAAACTGATAACAAAAATAAAATATACTATAAATAAAACTAAACGCACGAACACGCACGCACACACACACACACACGCACGCACGTGCACGCGTACACGCACGCACGCACGCACGCACACGCACACACACACAATAACACACACACACACACAATAACACACACAATAACACACACACACACACACAACACACATTAACGCATGCAGGCACATACATAAACACACACACACATAAGCATAAACACACGCCTTGTCATTTTTCTCCGGAATTCAATTGTTGACTATTGAAAAGTATCGGTTTCACAATGCCAGATCGGAAATGGGCTGACTAACTGATGTGTTGTTTGTTGCGGCACTCGGAAAGTGTTATGTGACTGCAGGAAACGAAACAGAAGATAAAATAAAATATATAAAAGGGAGCGCATGGATGGGCTCCATCACGGATTCACAACGATATAGTTTGCGATACACGATATGAATCACAATTTAAAAACAAAACAAAACACCAATATTCACGTTTCGTGATGGAAAGATACGATAAAGAAAGAAGGCCCACAACCTCTTTGACTGACAAAAAAAGTCTAACGGGGAGGGGGGGTGGGTGGGGGCGGGAGGGGGGGGGGGTTGTGAGATTTTATATTAGAGTTTACACTCTGGCAACATACTTCCACTTTTCACGATCTAAGTATGGCGTTCTTACGAATCACGAAATTCCGCTTATTTCGGCTTTCACGATTCACGACGACGCTTTCTTTCACGGATCATGAGGATGAAATATTGCAGTCACGAATCACGCTACGTGAGTAACGCCAATCACGCATCACGATTTCAGGGCACACACCCTCCCCCTCCCCCACCCCATCATTACAGTTCCACCTTTGCTCAGTCAGAAGAGTCATGTGGATCAGGGACATTACAACACCAACAAAAATGCGCTAACCCGTACACGCACTGAAAAATTATGAAATTCTAATGTTCATTATTAAAAACAATGTCCGCACTGAAATCGAAGTACACGCCCCACTGAAGTTGATGCGAATTTTCCGATTTCACACAAGTTCACCCGCTGGCATGACCAATTAAAGGTATGATCAGAAACTGCACCTAATTATCATGTCAGGTAAGGCTAAGGAGCAGCCGTAAAGCCATGCGGCACAATTAGTCGCCTTCATCCCGGCTTAAACATGACTAACCCGGATACTCTGGCGCTCATCTGACCTCACCGTTCACAGACAGATCTTCCAAACAACCAGATCCAAAGTCTGCAAAATGATCTCCGAATCTAAACGCAAACACCTTCAAAACCAAATCCTGGAATCCACCTCTTCCAAAACCCTCTACGCCACCATGAACACACTCCTAGGCACTTCTAAAGACTCTCCTCTCCCCAACACACACAGCAAAGAAGAACTCCCGTCTGCTTTCTCTACCTATTTTTCGGACAAAATCCAAAATCTGCGCGACACACTCGACACCCTGCCTCCTCCGCCTTGCCCTCCCGACCCCACCTTTTCCGGCACTCCCCTCTCGTCCTTCCGCACCGTCTCTCAGGATGAAGTCCTCAAGACCATAAAGTCCATGCCCTTCAAAACCTGCGAACTTGACCCCCTCCCAGCTTCTCTCTACCGTGACGGCCTTCCAAAACTTCTACCCTTCATTACCGACATCATCAACGCATCTCTAGAAAACGGCTCCGTCCCCGATATCTTCAAGTCCGCCATCGTCCGTCCTCTCCTCAAAAAACACAACCTCGACCCAAATGAACTCAAGAACTATCGCCCAGTCTCCAATCTCTCTTTCCTGTCCAAGCTTCTTGAGAAGGTTGTTCTCAACCAGCTCAACCTCCATCTCACCGACAACAACCTCCTCAGTCCATTCCAGTCTGCCTATCGCAAACATCACAGCACTGAAACAGCCCTTCTACATATCTTAAACGAGCTGCTTCTCTCCACTGACTCTGGCAACATCTCCCTTCTTACACTACTCGATCTCTCTGCCGCCTTTGACACTATAGACCACTCTATCCTCCTCCACCGACTCCACCACTCCTTCGGCATCACTGACTCTGCTCACTCCTGGTTTCTCTCCTACCTCTCTGACAGACAGCAGTCCGTCACCATCAACGGCGTCTCTTCCAACCCGGTAACGCTCTCCTGCGGAGTTCCACAGGGGTCCGTCCTGGGCCCGGTCCTTTTCACACTCTACACCTCTCCTCTGTCCAACATCATCCAGTCTCACCGCATACACCACCACCTCTACGCTGACGACTCACAACTGCAAGACAAAGACAAACTCGACAACACTCAGTCACTACTGACTCGCACGGCTGACTGCTACAAAGACGTGAAAAACTGGATGACAGCAAACAAGCTGAAACTGAACGATGACAAAACGGAAGCCATGCTGGTAGGCACTCGCCAAAAACTCTCCCAGCTCCCTCCCTCTCTCCACCTTCAACTCGATAGCACCCCCATCTCCCTCTCTGACTCGGCCAAGAACCTCGGCGTCATCCTCGATTCCTCTCTGTCCATGACCAACTTCGTCTCCGCCACGACCCAGGCATGCTATTTCCACCTTCGCCGCATCAGTCAGATCAGAAAATACCTCACTACCGAAGCTGCCACCAAACTTGCTGTCTCTCTCATCTTATCTCGCATCGACTATTGCAACTCTCTCCTTTCCGGTCTCCCTCAATCCACCATCTTCACTCTCCAACGCGTCCAGAACAATGCTGCCCGCCTCGTCCTCAGAAAGAAAAAATCCGACCACATCACACCCCTGCTCAAACTCCTTCACTGGCTCCCCATCCCCCAACGCATCCAATACAAAGTTCTGTCTCTCTGCTACAAATCCCTGAACAACTGCGCTCCTGCCTATCTCTCCAACTTACTTCACCCCTACACACCTTCCCGCTCCCTCCGCTCTGCCTCCGACCCTCTCCGCCTCCACATCCCTCGCACCAAACTTAACACTTTCGGTCCCCGCTCCTTCTCCGTCTACGGTCCATCCATCTGGAACACTCTCCCACTCTCTCTCCGTCAGAAACACTCTCTCTCCTCCTTCCAGTCCGCCCTCAAAACTCACCTCTTTCAACAGTTTTAGCACTATATCACCGCACTCCCCACCCCAAGCTGACCGTCGTAATGTATTTCACTGTTTGTGGTACGTGAGTCATTGTCTAAAGCGTGCGCATGCGTGCGCGAGTTGTGAGTGTGCGCTTAGAGTTATAATTATTATAAGATAAGCGCATTATAAATACCGTAATTATTATTATACTCACTGTAGTCACCGCAGCAGTATATTGAAATTCGCCAACATGACATGAACTCCGTTACCACGTAGAACAAAAATGTAGCATATACTAAAAAGTACCTTCATAAGAAGATGAGCGAAAGGTATGTACCATGCTGCAAACTTCCGATGATGACTCACGAGTTGCTGGCACGGTTTGAAAAACAATTATGATAAATACACAGTATGGTAATTTAACTACAGTGGACAAAACGGTCGATAATGACAAAATGGTCAATAATAATGAAGACACGTTTAGTACACAATCGTACGTGGACTTCTCACGGTAAGTTTTATTTTGCGCACGTAGTCAAAGAAAGAGGGGACAAAAAAGGAAAGGGATTAAGGGGGAAAGGCTGGGTCTGCCGTCCGCTGTAATATAAACAATTCCGCGGTAACGCGGATGCTACCGGGCTCGTGGGGCCACGTGTTTTGGAGGGGTATTGAATTACCTCTGTGAAGAGCAATCTCCGAGCGGTTCAAGATATAACTGATAACTCATTCTACCCCAGACACACCACAGCACGATATGGATCGACTATGATAGTTCAAGGGTGATGCCAGAATAGCTTGGTGCCTATGGGCGCCAAGCTATTCTGGCATCACCCTTGAACTATCATGGTCGATCTGTGTCCTGCACTGCAATGCAGTCTTCAGAGGACAACGACAAAATTTGGGGATCCCGTTCTTGGGGTACAATGAGTAATACCCATATTGCGCTAGTCTCTGATTTTGATCCGTATGATCCCAGGCTCAGCTCTGTTCCGTGGTCCAAAGTCACATGCCAGCATTCACATGGCTACCCATGTCAGTCCTCATTCAAGACCAAACTACCTCATTTCAGACTCTGTCACTATTTCCAGCACCTGCTCCATACCCAACCGACCCCCCTCCCCCTGGCTCACTGACGACATAGCTGAGGCCAAGCGCGAGCGCCGACAAGCGGAACGCCTCTGGCGCTCATCTGACCTCACCGTTCACAGACAGATCTTCCAAGCAACTAGATCCAAAGTCTGCAGAATGATCTCCGACTCCAAACGTAAACACCTTCAAAACAAAATCCTGGAATCTACTTCTTCCAAACCCCTCTACGCTACCATGAACACACTCCTAGGCACTCCTAAAGACACTCCTCTCCCCAACACACACAGCAGAGAAGAACTCCCGTCCGCTTTTTCCACCTACTTTTCCGACAAAATTCAAACTCTGCGCAACACACTCGACTCTCTGCCTTCTCCTCCTTGCCCTCCCGACACCCCCTTTTCCGGCACCCCCCTCTCGTCCTTCCGCCCCGTCTCTCAGGAAGAAGTCCCCAAGACCATAAAGTCCATGCCTCTTAAAACCTGCGAACTAGACCCCCTCCCAGCTTCTCTCTACCGGGACGGCCTTCCAAAACTTCTGCCCTTCATTACCGACATCATCAACACATCTCTAGAGAACGGTTCAGTCCCTGATATCTTCAAGTCCGCCATCGTCCGTCCTCTCATAAAAAAACACAACCTCGACCCAAACGAACTCAAAAACTATCGCCCAGTCTCCAATCTCTCTTTCCTGTCCAAGCTTCTTGAGAAGGTTGTTCTCAACCAGCTCAACCTCCACCTTGCAGACAACAACCTCCTCAGTCCCTTCCAGTCTGCCTATCGCAAACACCACAGCACTAAAACAGCCCTTCTACACATCTTAAACGACCTGCTTCTCTCCACCGACTCGGGCAACATCTCCTTTCTTACGCTACTCGACCTCTCTGCCGCCTTTGACACCATAGACCATTCTATTCTCCTCCACCGCCTTCGTCACTCCTTTGGCATCACTGACTCTGCTCACTCCTGGTTTCTCTCCTACCTCTCCGACAGACAGCAGTCCGTCACCATTGACGGCGTCTCCTCCAACCCAGTCACGCTCTCCTGCGGAGTACCACAAGGGTCCGTCCTGGGCCCGGTCCTTTTCACACTCTACACCTCCCCCCTGTCCAACATCATACAGTCTCACCACATACGTCACCACCTCTACGCTGACGACTCACAACTACTAGACAAAGACAAACTCGACAACAGTCAGTCACTACAGACTCACACGGCTGACTGCTACGAAGACGTGAAAAACTGGATGACAGCAAACAAGCTTAAACTGAACGACGACAAAACGGAAGCCATGCTGGTAAGCACTCGCCAGAAACTTTCCCAGCTCCCTCCCTCTCTCCACCTTCAACTCGACAGCACCCCGATCTCCCTCAGTGACTCGGCCAAAAACCTTGGCGTTATCCTTGATTCCTCTCTTACCATGACCAGCTTCGTCTCCGCCACTGCCCAGGCATGCTACTTCCACCTCCGCCGCATCAGTCAGATCAGAAAATACCTCACCACCGAAGCTGCCACCAAACTTGCTGTCTCTCTCATCCTATCTCGCATCGACTACTGCAACTCTCTCCTTTCCGGCCTCCCTCACTCCACCACTTCCACTCTCCAGCGCGTCCAGAACAATGCTGCCCGCCTCGTCCTCAGAAAGAAAAAATCCGACCACATCACTCCCCTGCTCAAACTCCTTCACTGGCTTCCCACCCCACAATGCATCCAATACAATATTTTGTCTCTCTGCTACAAATCCCTGAACAACTGCGCTCCTGCCTATCTCTCCAACTTACTTCACCCCTACACTCCTTCCCGCTGCCTCCGCTCCGCCTCCGACCATTTCCGTCTCCACATTCCCCGCACCAAACTCAGCACTTTCGGCCCCCGCTCCTTCTCAGTTTATGGTCCATCCACCTGAAACACTCTCCCACTCTCTCTCCGTCAGAAAGACTCTCTCCTCCTTTCAGTCCGCCCTCAAAACTCACCTCTTTCAACAGTTCTAGCCACTATATCACCACACTCCCCACAAAAGCTGACTGTCGCAATGTATTTCACCATTTGTTGTACGTGAGTCGTTGTCTAAAGCGTGCGCATGCGTGCGCGAGTTGTGAGTGCGCGCTTAGAGTTATAATTATTATAAGATAAGCGCATTATAAATACCGTAATTATTATTAATTATTAGATGATATTGTGCTCCGATTCGCAGATCGCACTGTACGTGAAAAAGTCACTCGAACATGCGGCAGACATAGGTTTAACTACAACATGTGTCTGATCTATAATGTTAACCTTTGACAATTTGAAAATACGGTACACTTTGAAATGGGGGTGGTCTTAGCACGTTATAGAGAATACACACGATGTGCTAGGCGGGCGGATCCCGCATTATGGCTAAGTGAAGTAACAAGATAATAATGACGTCACGTCTAGCTACGCAAACGTTGCCGCTAGAGAACGTACATTTTGTGTATATGTGTGTGTGTGTCAATGTGTGTTTGTGTGTGTGTGTGTGTGTGTGTGTGTGTGTGTGTGTGTGTGTGTGTGTGTGTGTGTGTGTGTGTGTGTGTGTGTGTGTGTGACAGCGACTAGAACCCGCATTTGTGGACGGACAAGCTTGAAACTTTTGGATATGTTCCCTACGTGAATTCTCCCGAAGTATTTTCTTTTAATATTCTTTTAAAATTAGTTTACACGTTGACAAGAACTCAAATGGGCGTTTCACAAAAACGGTTGATCCGCATTTGAGTCCGTAATAGACCGACCCGTTTTTTTTTTTTTTTTTTTTTTTTTTTTTTTTGGGGGGGGATTTCAATCAGAGTTAGCCTCTCGACCAATCAAAACGCTGTAGACCACGTGCTCCTGGCTGCCAGGCAGACGGTACGGCGTAACAACGGATGTTAATGTTGCGGGACATGGAACAGCGTCGATGCCGTCATTTTAGCCAATTTCGGCGCTATTGGAAAGTACTGTTGTTATGGGCAGTGTAAATTAGATTCTTGATACCCCAATCCATATTCAGGTGAAGAATTTTTCAGTCCGGCCGAAGCCTTTATCACGATCGGCAGACGCGAAAGACTATGCGAAAGAAAAGCTTGCTGTCGGCCACATGGTCAACTGAACCGGCGGCCTGTGAGAATCACAAGAGCTCACTACGCATGCTCAAAAAGTAAAATTTCTACTTTTCCGTGTTCCACCATAGTAATCACACACTAAACTGACTCGATCGCTTGTACTTACATAGTTCGGTCTCCTGACTTGGATGGTGGAACTGTCAGTTGTTTGTGACGCATTCCTGCTAAATTCAGTGGATCGTAGATTAGATATGTCAGCTGTGTGGGAAGCTTGCATGTGTGAGTGAGTGAGAGACGTCTCATTGCTGTAAACAGACTAGTACTAGCAGAAGTTTTCAGGGGCGGGGTGCGGGGATGGGGGGAGGATGAAGGAGATGGAGATGGATTCCTGTCGCTACACGAGCCCACATAGCGTACTAATGGCGGGAAGCGCTGTGTGTCCGTCTTTATTTGTGTGCGCCGACGTGTGTGTTGATCCGAGGTTGGCTTAGAGAGCAGGGAAATGGATCAGCGTAATAAGCCTAAAATATGAACAACTCTGAATGTTCCTAAAAGATAAATGCATGTGAGCTCCAAACAATATTTTGGGATGAAATCCGCATCTTGTGTTTTTTTTTTTCTAATAGTTTCTAAAGTGTGTCAACAAGTAAAGCAAACGTTTCTCCTCGCAGCCTGTGGACATAAACAGGTGACAGGCAAATACCGCGTTGTCTTTTTACGTTGCTGTTGTTTGGTTTGTATTGTTTTTGTGTTGTGTTGTTTGGTTTGTTTTGCTTTCTTTTGTTTTATTTTGTGTGTTTGCTTTTGTTTTGTTTTGTTTAGTATGGTTACTTTTATTTGTTTTGTTTTGTTGCAGTAATTCTACGTAATTCTGCAACTTAACACACGACCAGACAACTGATAGTTATGAAGGTAGTTTATATTTCTAACGGTCGCAATTTGGCACTTTTCAGCGGCTCACAGTATGACACCCCCTCCACCACCACCACCACCCCCGAATGCATCCCATCATCCGCACTCACACCATTGAAAGCCTTTCTCGGGAATAAAAAATCCCGCACTTGGTTTGGAAGCTGTTCGGCGTTTCCGGTGCAGCGCCTTCCAGCCATTGTACTCCATCCTCACTTGATGTTAACTCTTTGGAGACACGTCGCATTCGGATACGCGGCTTGAAAGCCGCGTATCCGGATGCGGCGTGTCTCCAATGAGTTAACGACAGAAATGAAAGAGTCAGGACCGGCCAGGGAAGGAAGGAAGCTATAACATTGAGGTTTGGTTTGCAACGGACGAGAGGGACCAACAACGGACGAGAGGGACCCCAACGGACGAGAGGGACCAACAACGGACGAGAGGGACCAACAACGGACGAGAGGGACCAACAACGGACGAGAGGGACCAACAACGGACGAGAGGGACCAACAACGGACGAGAGGGACCAACAACGGACGAGAGGGACCAACAACGGACGAGAGGGACCAACAACGGACGAGATGGACCAACAACGGACGAGAGGGACCAACAACGGACGAGAGGGACCAACAACGGACGAGAGGGACCAACAACGGACGAGTGGGACCAACAACGGACGAGAGGGACCAACAACGGACGAGAGGGACCAACAACGGACGAGAGGGACCAACAACGGACGAGAGGGACCAACAACGGACGAGAGGGACCAACAACGGACGAGAGCGAGAGTCACGGCGTATTACCAGATTCTGCCCTAAGCACAGACAACACTCCTTCGGGCTCATGAGGATCCGTGCCTTCTGAGAAGTGTCGAGTGTTGACTATGCGAATGACAGAAGCTGGCTGTCTGCCGTGACTTAGCGCGCGTTCGTTGTTGGGACTACCAGCGTTCGCTGCACACGGAACCTCAGTCGTGTCGCGTCGTCTGCGGCGGGAACCCTGAAAGTGACACTACAAACAGTCCGTACAAATGGTCCATTTACAAAAGACCCTTTAGTCCTAATGGGCCATTGCTTTTAATGATGCAATGTGCATATGGCCCCAGAACGTTCTCAGTGCGCATAGGGCACTGGTTACCTCCCTCGGTTTGCTACCGCTATCAGCGATAGCGAACCGAGGGAGGTAACCAGTGTGGGCGCAACGATCCTCAGGTTCGGTCTGACTTTCATATTTCGGATATTATTTCCATCTTCCATCAGTCGGATCTGAAGTCAAGTTTAACTTAGGATCGTCTGACTCCCATATCATTGAAAGGCGGGTTTGAAATAGTTTACCCTAGATTTCATCTGACGTCATATCATTCAAAGTCATATTTGAGACTGAGTTTACCTTATGTTTCGTCTAACTTCCACATTATGTGAAGCCTGATTTGAAATTCAAGTTTTGCTTAGCTTTCGTATTTCGACGCCACAGACAAAATTAATTTGAAATGAAGTTGACCTTAGGTGTCTCTGAGTTCCAACCACTGGAAGTCTCATTATTGAGACTAGTACATCTTGAAGGTTTGATATAAAATAAAGTTTACCTTAGGTTCCGTCTCCCGTCCATATCACTGGGAGTCTCATAACTGAAATTAAGTTTACCTTAGGTTTCGTTTGACTTCCCTATCATTTGAAATCTGATTTGTAATTAAAGTACCATTACGCGTAAAACTAAAGATAAATGTCAGCACTATTTGTGTTTGTTATGCCTTGTCCACGCACCTTATGAGCTTTTATGGCAGTTTGGACACGCAGCAAAAGCACACGCGTAATCGCACTTATTTTTTCTGCACAGCCCTTAGCGTGTCAATCTATTTTTAGCTGTTTCTCGTACTGATAGCGTTGTATTTATAGAACGGAATGGAGTCATTGTCAGGTTACTTGATATAAAGACGAAGTGTGCTGAACTGGATTGTCCTGTGTCTAAATGAACCATAACTAGACCTGTGAGTAGCGTTTCGTAACTATATATTACAGAAGAGCATCTTTGAACACTTACAACGTTAGTGAGCCATTAAGTTGACCTTAGGTTTAGTCTAAATTTTCAAGCCGGGATTTGAAACTAAGTCTCGTTTGAATTCCACATCACTGGAAACCTCATTTAAAAGCAAGTTTACCTTAAGTCTCGTTTGAATTCCGCATCACTGGAAACCTCATTTAAAAGCAAGTTTACCTTAAGTCTCGTTTGAATTCCGCATCACTGGAAACCTCATTTAAAAGCAAGTTTACCTTAAGTCTCGTTTGAATTTCATATCATTGGAACTATGAGGTTTCGCCTGACCCTCCACCTGGAACTTAGACGAAACCTAAGGTAAACGCAATTTCAAGTTACTCTTATGTAAACTGAGTGCACATCGTATTTCGTCTTACTTCAATAAAACATAAAAGCTAGACGAAACATAGGCAAATGTATTTTCAAACCGCTGTCGTGCCACCTTCTCGGTGTGCCTAAACCTCAGGAACAGTGAAAATTTAACCTTCTTCGTTGCCAGTGGACGTGGGTCGTTTCTGACATCATTTTAACGCATTCAGCCCGACGGCCGTATTTCCCAAATTTTGGAGGCGTCATCTAATGACTATGCGCGAGTTGCAGGAGGTGGATCGACCATGACAATTCAAGGGCAGTGCCAGATTAGCTTGGCGCCGACAGGCGCCAAGCTAATCTGGCACTACCCTTGAATTATCGTGGTCGATCGATCTCCTGCTGTAGTGCGTCAGGGCTGAATGGGTTAAATTCAACGTGAAAGTTCCCCAACCGTCAAGGGAACGTGGATACAACGTGTTTACAGCAAGAGGCATAGATCCTCATGAGCCCCTCCCCCAACCCCCCTGTCGCGGGGGCTCATGAGGATCTATACCTCTTGCAGTTGGGGTTGTGTTCAAATTTTCTCTGCCGGGGAGGAGTTCATCGTGGCTGAGTCAAGCTTCGCCTGTTCTATGGCTTCTCGCGGTGACAAAATGAAATGGGAACTCAGCGAGGTCTCTGAGTGGCGTATGCAGATAGGACGGACGGACAAGTGTCTGCAAATCAGTGGGGTGGTGGAGGGGAGGGAGAGGGAGGGTAGGGGCGCATCTGGGCGGGGGTGGGGGTGGGTCCTAGGGAGAAAATAAACCCCCACCCTATAACAAAGTTCGCTTTGGGGGTGTTTTCGGGGTGTTTGGAACCCTCCCCCTCCTCCCTATTTGATATTTTGGCGAGTTTCGACACACACAAACGCTACCCCCCCCCCCCCACCCACACCCCAAGCCTCAACCCCACCCCAAAAGAAGGTCTAGCGTTGAGGAGGACTTTTGTGTCAGGATGAAGGTCCCAGACAAAAAGTCGGACACCCCCCCCCCCCTCCCCGAGAAAACTGATCCGCCCCTGGGGGAGAGATTGTAATGTCAAGAGGAAGAAGCTAGGGCCTGGAGCCAGTTGCATGAGCGATCTTAGTCCTGCACCAGCCACTAAGCAAGGTGCGCCGCTATAGCGGGGTGAGTGTTGTGGCGCTGTAGCGGGGTGAGTGTTGTGGCGCTATAGCGGGGTGAGTGTTGGCGCTATAGCGGGGTGAGTGTTGTGGCGCTATAGCGGCGCACCTTGCTTAGTGGCTGGTGCAGGACTAAGATCGCTCATGCAACTGGCTGCCAGACCCTTCAATGGCACACTGATTCCTATCACACTGCACTACAACAGGAAATGTCGGTGACCCGGGTATACCATTGCCTTGACCCGGGCCTTGACCGCTGCTGACGACACCGAGCGGCGGAAACGACGCTCCGTAGTTACGCCTCTCTTCCGCCGAACAGTATCACCAATGGCAGCCACGGCGTTCATATCAGGACGGCCACATTATAACCAATGACCAAACTCCTCACGACAGACTCAAGCCGACATCAGCCAAACGTGCTTCCTAATGTGGACCCATCATTCCTGAATACAGCAGAACCTCTTCTGAACAACCGCAACCTGTGTGACATCACCTGTCATGAAAGACCCCATTTAGGTGGCTGTAGAAGCTAGGGCCCCGAAAGTAGCAACCTAAATGGTGGTATTTAATGACAGGTGACACGTTTTGTCATTCAAGCCTTCTCTTGAGAGAGCACTTGCCCATTGCGACTTTTTCTCTTTTTTTGTTTTTGTTTTTTGTTTGTCTTTTGACAAAATGTGGTTGTCTAAAAAAAGAATCTGCTTTAGTAAATACCTAAAATTAACATGGTTTATTTTTTTATTTGCTCGGCGCTGACTCGTGTCATTGTACACAACTTGCCAACGATGATCCAGGAAGCTCGTAACCCTATCTTGGCGTTTAGCATTACAAAAAAGCATGACACCTGCGAATGAACAAGAAATGAACCGAGTTACGAATTAAAAAAAAAAAAAAGTAAAAGAAGGTGTGAGTCATGTGTGAAACCTATCAATATATGTATTTGTTGATTTCAGGATTGCATAGTTACCTTTGTGACCCTTTTTTTTTTTTTCCCCTGTACGAGACCTTGACAGACACACTGCCAAAGATAGCGCCGAGCGAACTTCTAGCAGAAACGGATTACAAAGAACCTGACCAATCAACGCCACGGACGCTTCAGACTGATTTTTTAAAAACTGAAATTGATCGCATAATCAGCCACGTGCGGTTCGACAGACGCCACCTCAAATGCAAGAGGCATAGATCCTCATGAGCCCCAGCAATTTCGGGGGCTCATGAGGATCTATGCCTCTTGCTGACGCCACTTTGTGTCCATGTTTTTGGGATGAATCTGTCTCTCTTGTTGAAAGCGCCTTGCTGAAAGCACCTTGCTGGAACCATCTTGTTGAAAGCACCTTGCTGAAAGCACCTTGCTGGAACAACCTTGCTGGAACCATCTCGCTAAAACCACCTTGCTGAAACCACCCTGCTAGAACCACCTTGCTGGAACCATCTTACTGAAACCACCTTGCTGAAACCACGTTGCTGAAACCACCTTGCTGAAACCACGTTGCTGGAACCATCTTGCTAAAACCACCTTGCTGACACCACCTTGCTGAAACCACCTTGCTGGAACCACCTGGCTGGAACCACATTGCTGAAACCATCTTAATAAAAAAATAATAATTACGGTATTTATAATGCGCTTATCTTATAATAATTATAACTCTAAGCGCACACTCACAACTCGCGCACGCATGCGCACGCTTTAGACAATGACTCACGTACCACAAACAGTGAAATACATTACGACGGTCAGCTTGGGGTGGGGAGTGCGGTGATATAGTGCTAAAACTGTTGAAAGAGGTGAGTTTTGAGGGCGGACTGGAAGGAGGAGAGAGAGTGTTTCTGACGGAGAGAGAGTGGGAGAGTGTTCCAGATGGATGGACCGTAGACGGAGAAGGAGCGGGGACCGAAAGTGTTAAGTTTGGTGCGAGGGATGTGGAGGCGGAGAGGGTCGGAGGCAGAGCGGAGGGAGCGGGAAGGTGTGTAGGGGTGAAGTAAGTTGGAGAGATAGGCAGGAGCGCAGTTGTTCAGGGATTTGTAGCAGAGAGACAGAACTTTGTATTGGATGCGTTGGGGGATGGGGAGCCAGTGAAGGAGTTTGAGCAGGGGTGTGATGTGGTCGGATTTTTTCTTTCTGAGGACGAGGCGGGCAGCATTGTTCTGGACGCGTTGGAGAGTGAAGATGGTGGATTGAGGGAGACCGGAAAGGAGAGAGTTGCAATAGTCGATGCGAGATAAGATGAGAGAGACAGCAAGTTTGGTGGCAGCTTCGGTAATGAGGTATTTTCTGATCTGACTGATGCGGCGAAGGTGGAAATAGCATGCCTGGGTCGTGGCGGAGACGAAGTTGGTCATGGACAGAGAGGAATCGAGGATGACGCCGAGGTTCTTGGCCGAGTCAGAGAGGGAGATGGGGGTGCTATCGAGTTGAAGGTGGAGAGAGGGAGGGAGCTGGGAGAGTTTTTGGCGAGTGCCTACCAGCATGGCTTCCGTTTTGTCATCGTTCAGTTTCAGCTTGTTTGCTGTCATCCAGTTTTTCACGTCTTTGTAGCAGTCAGCCGTGCGAGTCAGTAGTGACTGAGTGTTGTCGAGTTTGTCTTTGTCTTGCAGTTGTGAGTCGTCAGCGTAGATGTGGTGGTGTATGCGGTGAGACTGGATGATGTTGGACAGAGGAGAGGTGTAGAGTGTGAAAAGGACCGGGCCCAGGACGGATCCCTGTGGAACTCCGCAGGAGAGCGTTACCGGGTTGGAAGAGACGCCGTTGATGGTGACGGACTGCTGTCTGTCGGAGAGGTAGGAGAGAAACCAGGAGTGAGCAGAGTCAGTGATGCCGAAGGAGTGGTGGAGTCGGTGGAGGAGGATAGAGTGGTCTATAGTGTCAAAGGCGGCAGAGAGATCGAGTAGTGTAAGAAGGGAGATGTTGCCAGAGTCAGTGGATAGAAGCAGCTCGTTTAAGATATGTAGAAGGGCTGTTTCAGTGCTGTGATGTTTGCGATAGGCAGACTGAATGGACTGAGGAGGTTGTTGTCGGTGAGATGGAGGTTGAGCTGGTTGAGAACAACCTTCTCAAGAAGCTTGGACAGGAAAGAGAGATTGGAGACTGGGCGATAGTTCTTGAGTTCGTTTGGGTCGAGGTTGTGTTTTTTTAGGTGAGGACGGACGATGGCGGACTTGAAGATACCGGGGACGGAGCCGTTTTCTAGAGATGCGTTGATGATGTCGGTAATGAAGGGTAGAAGTTTTGGAAGGCCGTCACGGTAGAGAGAAGCTGGGAGGGGGTCAAGTTCGCAGGTTTTGAAGGGCATGGACTTTATGGTCTTGAGGACTTCATCCTGAGAGACGGTGCGGAAGGACGAGAGGGGAGTGCCGGAAAAGGTGGGGTCGGGAGGGCAAGGCGGAGGAGGCAGGGTGTCGAGTGTGTCGCGCAGATTTTGGATTTTGTCCGAAAAATAGGTAGAGAAAGCAGACGGGAGTTCTTCTTTGCTGTGTGTGTTGGGGAGAGGAGAGTCTTTAGAAGTGCCTAGGAGTGTGTTCATGGTGGCGTAGAGGGTTTTGGAAGAGGTGGATTCCAGGATTTGGTTTTGAAGGTGTTTGCGTTTAGATTCGGAGATCATTTTGCAGACTTTGGATCTGGTTGTTTGGAAGATCTGTCTGTGAACGGTGAGGTCAGATGAGCGCCAGAGGCGTTCCGCTTGTCGGCGCTCGCGCTTGGCCTCAGCTATGTCATCAGTGAGCCAGGGGGAGGGGAGTCGGTTGGGTATGGAGCAGGTGGTGACAGGGGCATGGGTGTCTAGAAGTTTTCGAAGGGAGGAATCGAAATGGGATGCCAGATCGGGAGAGGGGGCGGGGTCCGAGAGAAGGTCGACAGCTTCGTCGAAGAAGCTCTCGCGGTTGACAGATTTTAGTTTGCGGCGAGAGACAACGAGCTTGGTTTTTTTCGGGGGAGGTAGATTGAGGGAGACGAGAATAGCGAAGTGGTCAGAGGGAAGCACAGAGGAGGTGTCAGAGTCGAGAAAGAGTTGATCGGAGGTGCGGGTGATGATCCAGTCGAGGGTGTGGCCAAGTCGGTGGGTGGGTTTAGTGATGTGTTGTGTAAGATTGTGGTTTAAAAGTGACGTGCTGAAACCACCTTGCTGGAACCACCTGGCTGGAACCACATTGCTGAAACCACCTTGCTGGAACCACCTTGCTGAAACCACCTTGCTGAAACCACCTGGCTGGAACCACATGGCTGAAACCATCTTGCTGAAACCACCTTGCTGGAACCACCTGGCTGGAACCATCTTGCTGAAACCACCTTGCTGGAACCACCTGGCTGGAACCATCTTGCTGAAACCATCTTGCTGGAACCACCTTGCTGGAACCACCTGGCTGGAACCACATTGCTGAAACCATCTTGCTGAAACCACCTTGCTGGAACCACCTGGCTGGAACCACCTGGCTGGAACCACATTGCTGAAACCATCTTGCTGAAACCACCTGGCTGGAACCATCTTGCTGGAGCCACCTTGCTGAAACCACCTTGCTGGAACCACCTTGCTGAAACCACCTTGCTGAAACCACCTGGCTGGAACCACATTGCTGAAACCATCTTGCTGAAACCACCTTACTGAAACCACCTTACTGAAACCACCATGCTGGAACCACCTTGCTGAAACCACTTTGCTGAAACCACTTCCTGATGGAACCACCTCGCATCCGCGTTCACAGTACTGGTGGCTGCACTGATAAACACGGGTGTTAACAGACACTGTCTTTTGAGCTATCACGGTCGATCCATTCCCCGTGTTCGCCGCTAAACGTGTACGTGAAAACGTGTTTTTTTTTTCAAAAGTTTACCTAGCCACTTAACGAAAAAAACATTATGCCCCACTGATTTTGCTGAAACGCTTCGATGAATGCGAACTGTGAGTGATTGTTAAGGAGTGGTTGTGCAAAATGTAACGCTGTGCGACCTCCTCAAAATGAGGATGCAAATGACGCTGGCTTCTGCCTGAAAGAGACAAACCCCAGCAGTAGAACTTCATCGGGTTCACTGCGGCCGTCGAGGACCCGAGGACCGTTGCTCACTGGGAAATGTACATTCTTGTGATCTCCTACAGACACAGCAAAGAACTCAGAGTTTCATGTACCCAGGCAGCCAGCAAGACACATAGACTGTCGTGAGCTACTGCGGACGCAAAAAAACAAACAACAACAAAAACTCACACTGCTAAAATTTGCCACTGCATAAACTGAGACTCTTCTACCCTTCTTGTCACAATCCGTGCGAGTAGATACACTACTGCCCCTGTGTGAAGACTGCCGGCAAGGAGCATACAGGTGAACCTGCTCAAGCGGCAACCTTTATGTAGGGGTCACCTGTCCAGAGCAGCCACCTAAGAGAATACCTCCCCTTCATTTTTACGATATAAAAATCTTTTAGTGTGGTGTATACTTTTTCCTAATGCATTTTAGGGGGTTAACTCTTTCGAGACGTGCCGCATCCGGATTTGCGGCTTTACGCCTCGAAAGAGTTAAGCCTTTGCTTACGGGCTCACGGGAAAACGGGCATACAAACCTCTTGAAAAAAGAGTCCGGGACACACTTGCTCGGCACACATAATACAAACGTGTAATTTCTTCACGGACGGACGGACGGAACCGGTATACATATGTACATATATGAAACAGCGTATGCTCTTTTCTGCATTAGCGCCCATGAGAATCGATGCTTATTTAATTATCCTACTGCTGCAAAGGAAAATTTCCATATAAAATCTTTTAATCTGGACAATAAAGTTTTTGAATCTTGTGACTTGCGTTGTCTAGACTTGTCGGCGGGCACTTTTCCACCTCACACCGAGCTGAAAGGTAATTTCTGCCACGAATGAATGAGCATAATGGTCATAATCATATATAGACGACCAGGCATGCGGACACGCGGCGAACAGCCGCCTGTCCTCGTGCTTGTCGTCCAGAATGTGTTAACTTACAGGTTTTTCATTTTAATTTTTCATCGCGACAAAGAAGTGCCGCTATACTGTATGAGATATTACTCTTTTATGAACACGTGCGCTGCAAACTCTCTCTCTCTCTCTCTCTCTCTTATTCAGAAATGACGCCATTATATTATAATATATGCTGCAAGAAATATTACCATGTGTATTAACCCATTCAGCCCTGACGCCCTACAGCAGGAGATGGGTCGACCATGATAATTCAAGGGTAGTGCCAGATTAGCTTGGCGCCTGTCGGCGCCAAGCTAATCTGGCACTACCCTTGAATTATCATGGTCGATCCATCTCCTGCAAATGTGCATAGTCATTAGATAAAACCTCCAAAATTTGGGAAATACGGCCGTCGGGCTGAATGAGTTAATTATGAAGTGAAAGCGAGAGAAGGAAGGGTTTTTCAAGCCGTCAGTCGCACATGCAGCCGTTCAGAACACATCTGCTTATTAATTTTTGAAATTATGCTAAAACATGTAGCGATTTGTGTGTGTGCACAACGACATGATTCGTGTTATGTTTGCAGACCGGAGGCCTCTCAATAAACAATTCGGTGTTTTTTTTCTCTCTCTCTCTGTAGCTGTGTTATGCTAATTACAGTGTATGTCCTGTTTATTCTAATTATATACTGCACTGCTGATTGACTATGCATGATGCTTGACATGGTGAACGGCCTCTCCAGTGCGAGTCAGTTTATATAACTATTTTTTTGGTGGCTGTCGTGGGCCGATAGCCTTGACAACAACACATTTGACTATGACTCTCTCTCTCTCTCTCTCTTATGATAATTACAGTGTGTGTCCTGTTTATTCTAATTATATACTGTACTGCTGATTGACTATGCATGATGTTTGACTTGGTGAGCGGCCGCTCCTGTGCGAGTCAGTTTATGTAACTAGTTTTTTGGTGGCTGTCGTGGGCCGATAGCCTTGACAACAACACATTTGACTATGACTCTCTCTCTCTCTCTCTCTCTCTCTCTCTCTCTCTCTCTCTCTCTCTCTCTCTCTCTCTCTCTTATGATAATTACAGTGTGTGTCCTGTTTATTCTAATTATATACTGCACTGCTGATTGACTATGCATGATGTTTGACTTGGTGAGCGGCCGCTCCTGTGCGAGTCAGTTCGTGTCACTAGTTTTGGGGTGGTTGACATTGGCCGATGGCCTTCACATTTGACTCTCTCTCTCTCTCTCTCTCTCTCTCTCTCTCTCTCTCTCTCTCTCTCTCTCTCTCTCTCTCTCGCTCTCTCTGTGAAGTGTGAGGTTAAGGTGACCCTATATGTCAAGACATTCAGGGATACTACGTATTGTTTCTGGCACGACGGACTAGCTTTGGTATTTTCCTCACCTGCTTTGCACTTCTTTGTATTAGCTTACCACTGTTGTACAGACTGACCGCTGTTATCCACTTTATCAGACCACAGACATAACCTAGAAGCCATCAAGAGGCACAGATCCTCATGATTCCCCGCAGTTGCGGGGGCTCATGAGGATCTGTGCCTGTTGCATTGTCTAAGGCATGTGTTAGTCATCAGTACTGTGGCTGTGTGTTCATTCAGTATTTCTTTTGTGACAAACAGAGCGAGAACAAAATGATCGCTTCTCGCAACCCCCCCCCCCCCCCCCAAAGCCTACCCCCCACCCCAATCCCCGTTTCTGGTCTTCTGTCTTCATTTCGAGCGCCAACACACATATTTTCAGTGTCTACGTGATAATAAAAACTCATTGCGCAGAAGTAACAAAAATAAATTAATTAATAGAGAAAAAAAAAAAAAAAACAACAACATACATTTACTCAGTTTTGAAACTGGACCACAGGCGTTGGATTCTACACCGTCTATTTGTTTGAGATGTGTTTACATACAGAGGGAAGGCGTGATAGAAAAAAAATACCGGTTTACGGCAGTCAGGCGCTTGTGAGTTGATCAACAAAGAAGCAGGACAATGCCCGACTGAACTTGTTTAGCTCAGACACACTACAACAGGAGATGGATCGACCATAATTATTCAAGGGTAGTGCCAGATTAGCTTGGCGCCTGATCATGTGGTCCGTGGCGAAGTGGTAAAGGCGCCTGCCACCAATGCTAAAGGTGCAAGGTTTGATCCCGGGTTCCGGCGTCGGACTTTTCTCCTCTAGTAAGTGTCACCGTTATTGGTGCGGACCGTCGGGGGTTCTTTCTCCGGGTACTCCGGCTCTTCCTCCCCCTCCACTTTGGTACCGGTTGCAAGCCACGTTATAAATTTCAAATACAAGCGATCAAAATTCCCGAAACCTTAGTAGCTGAGCTGACCCTTCGCACCACGTGAATGTCTTGTGTCTGTCTTGTACTGTGTTTGTCCTCAGAGTGAATGCGTGTGTGTCACGTGAGCGTGCGTGTTGGGTTCAGTTCGCGGTGCTTTGAGCCGATTCCCAGAATTGGGTAAAGCGCCTATATAATAACCGGTATTATTATTATTATTATTATTAATCTGGCACTACCCAATGAATGATCATGGTCGATCTATTTCCTGCAACTGGCACATAGTCGTGAGGTGACACCTCCAAACTTGAGGAAACCCGGCCTTGGCCACAGTAAAAAAATAAAATAAAATAATGAACCCAAGGCCGGGTTCCAGTTAAAGACTGCACATTCATTTTCAACAGTTTTCGGAATGTCTGCTTACACAACTCTAATAAACACACACGCAGAATCAAGTGTCATCGTCATCTGATGCAAACTGTTTTTGTTTGAATGCGTAAAATACTGATTTGTGTTTAAAAATACCGAGCGCAAGTAAAAATTACATTTTATTTATTTATTTATTTATTTATTTATTTATTTATTTATTTATATATTCATCTATTTATTTTACATTTATTTATTAACATATTTGGGGGGTTGAGGGGGAGGAGGGTCCTTCTGAAAGACCATACGATTTCAGGACAGAGATCAACCATGATAGTTCAAGGGTAGTGCCAGAATAGCTTGGCGCCGACAGGCGCCAAGCAATTCTGGCACTACCCTTGAACTATCATTATCGATGGGTGTCCTGTTGCGCGCAAGACCGAATGGGTTAAACTCTGACGCTGGACGCCATTTCCCCCCAAAATTGCGGTTGTATGGAAATTTGACTCTTTCCCTCCCAGTCAAAAACAGAGTGTTTGTGTATACTTTGCATTGAATCATGAGACACGGGCATGTCGAGTCATGCAAGGAAAGAAATAAAAAAGAGGAGAGCGGCACAATGTCGACCGCAATTCTGAGGGGAAGGCCATTATAACAGGCGACACGCTTTTACAACGAGAAGAATGAATCAAAGGTTTTTGTCTAATACGTAACTGCTCGACACACCACGGAATCAATCAATCAATCAATCAATCAATCAATCAATCAATCAATCAATCAATCAATCAATCAATCAATCAATCAATCAATCAATCAATCAATCAATCAGCCAATGAATGACTGAACGAATGACTGAATAATGACTGAACGAATCAATGAATGAATGAATGAATGAATGAATGAATGAATCAATCAATCAATCAGTCAATCAATCAATCAGTCAGTCAGTCAATCAGTCAGTCAGTCATAACTACATAATGAAAACACCATCAATGCTATTTAATCAGACATGCATCAGTATAATGATGCACATTAAAAAAGTCAAATAATAAATAGTGTGCTGGTCCGTCATTTTGGACCTTACGGCTGGAAGCCGTTACGTCAAAAATGTCAGCCCAGCACACATACTGATTTAGACAAGTCAGCTTTACCTCAGACAGCCAGTGACCTCTGCCCAGCGATGAACAGTTGCAGTACAATGCGTGTCGACTGGGAATCTTGAGGATATTGCGTCTGTATCGTGGTATATCGGACGATATCCACACTGTTTCCGGGATGTACCGCTCCGCATTCACTGTCGGTAGCGGACTGAAGAGATAGCGCGGCTGACGGCAGCTTTTGTAGCCGAGCGCGCATTGAACAACTCCACTGCGAGAAGGACAGATCCTCACAAGCGCCCCCGGAAGAGCTGTAGACTTCTGGCGATCCCCATTTAGAGCCGCGGCGTTTTCAGGGCAGTGTACGGGGCTTCAGCCAGATGATTGAGACAGGCCTAGATAGATTCCGGGTTGCTTTACCAGTTGAGTAACAATTAGGGACAAATCTTTTCGTAATCTAGTGATGTAAATGGCGCGATCTCTGCTTACAAGAGGCTTAGATTCTCATGAGCCCCTGCTAGCAGGGGCTCATGAGAATCTGTGCCTCTTGTCGAGGGGTAAGGGTTAATTGAGCGAGTATTTTATACTGCGACGTATTTTCGAGGACTGACTAGAACACTTTACAACAGGGCCACAGGGGTCAAGTTTGCCAGATTTTGATTTTCTGTCCGGTAAAATTTATATGTTGAGAAAATATACCGCATCAATAGAGTTTGATGACAATTTTATTGACCCACGAAGACGTGTCGCTACAGTGCAGCGCCGTCCGACCTACCTATGTTTTAAATTATTATGATTATTTATGTTATTGTATTATTATTATTATTATTATTATTATTATTATTATTATTATTATTATTATTATTATTATTATTGCCGTCGGTATTGTTATTATTGTTATATTGTTATTATTACTACAACTATATTATTATTATTATTAGTAGTATTTTCATTATCATCATTATAATCATTATATTATGCTGTTGTTGTATTCTTTTTTTCTTCTGATTATTAAATTATCACATTATTATTATTATTATTATTACTATTATTATTATTATTATTATTATTATTATTATTATATCAATGGTGCTAAGCATGATAATGATAGTTTTGTAGTTTGATAGACCGTGTCTTAAATACCATTTACCCTTCTTTTTCTCCATCGTGCGGAGATCCCTTCTGTCAGAGCAAAATCTAAAACTTCTTTATGAAACCGCAGGGGTAAGATCCTTTGTAGTATCTTTTATTTGCGGTGACCTTTTTTTTTTTTAAATGGCGACATGGACCACTTTTATTGGATTAATACACTTTGAAACCTTAACCCATTTAGCTCCGAGTCCCTGCAGCAGGAGATGGACTGACCAATCTATCTCCTGCAACCGGTACATAGTCATTAGGCAACACCTCCAAAATTTGAGAAATGGGACCTTGGGGCTGAAAGGGCGAAAGATAAAGGCATTTACAGAAACTCGATTTCATCGACGGACGATAGCCAGCAGAATGAGTGTGCGACTGATACCTGAGTCTTGCGCCAGCCACTGTAGCGGAGCCCCTTGCTTAGTGGCCGACGCAGGACTAAGCTCACCCATGCAACCTGTCCCAGGTTTGTCATTTTGGGCCTTGCGGTTGAAGCCGTGAGGTCAATATCACAGACCAGCAGATATTATGTACAATGGTTTGCAGATAGAAAAAAAAAAGGAATCAAGTACATTAATTAATGAAATAAGTGAACAGTTTAAACAGGTAACTGAAAAATGTGATGTGCGTGTGTGTGTGTGTGTGTGTGTGTGTGTGTGTGTGTGTGTGTGTGTGTGGATGGGTGTGCGTGCGTGTGAGTGTGTGTGTGTGTGGATGGGTGTGCGTGCGTGTGAGTGTGTGTGTGTGTGTGTGTGTGTGTGGATGGGTGTGCGTGCGTGTGTGTGTGTGTGTGTGTGTGTGTGGATGGGTGTGCGTGCGTGTGAGTGTGTGTGTGTGTGGATAGGTGTGCGTGCGTGTGTGCAGTGTGTGTGTGTGTGGATGGGTGTGCGTGCGTGTGAGTGTGTGTGTGTGTGTGGATGGGTGTGCGTGAGTGCCTGTGTGTGTGCGTGAGTGTGTGTGTATTGTGTGCGTGCGTGCGTGCGTGTGTGTGTGTGTGCCGGGGGGTTGAAGAGAGTGGGGAAGGGAGCGGCGCACTAAAAATAAAATGAATTAATTATACGATTGGCACATGCAATCTATGAGCATTATTGTTAGATGGTCAGTCAGTCATCCCTCCCTCAGTCAGTCAGTCAGTCAGTCCGTTCGTCCACCCGTCCATACGTTCATCCCTCCGTCCGTCCGTCGTTCCGTCCGTCGTTCCCAAGAGTCAACGTTTCACACTTGGCGACGACCATTCGTCACAAAGTCCAAACGCACGACAGTCATTCGCCGCGATTGTATCCCGACAGAGTCGCTGATAACGATATCAACCTAGTAAGGACAAACCTCTCGGGCAGCCGTCGGCCCCATGTGGCACGCGCACGATAGTGCGCGTGCCACATGGGGCCGACGGCTGCCCGAGAGGCTTGTCCTTACTGGGAAGTGACTAATGCTTGATGCTCTTCACAGATGTAATCAGCCTATGAAGGGTCTTCGAAAAGTTAAACAGGACTCATCACAGGGGGGACAAATCCGAAGTTAAGGACTTGGAGCGTCACTAGGAATAGAACTTGACACTCCGAGTCAGGGCACAAGACAAGTGTAATAACTTCGGTTTTGTCCCCCTGTGGTCTGATACAAAAATGGAGTAAAAAAAAAATTAAAAAAAAAAATCCGGACCAAAAAATGGTGATCGCCAATCGTGTAAAATTCAGAGAAGAATCCAACGAGGAAAGAAACACGATTAGAAAAAAAGTTACAGCACAATAATTGTATTTTTAAAGCGAGTTTCTTTCTTCTCTAAACAGGGTTCAGTCAGTCTCCCTGACTCGAGTTTGTACTGCCGTGAACCTATATTGAGTAATGAACATCGCGCTATTTAGCAGCTGTCGACGTTTTGCCTGTGTTCTTTTCATTCCCCGCAAACCAAATAAACTACATAAAATACCAACATGAAGATAATTCGAGCCAGACTGAAATACACATAGGTTCTCAAACGCCCCCGCACTCTGCGCGGAACTCACGAAGCCTATGATCTATGCCTTTTGGGGAGTTTTGTCTGTGGTTGTAGGCGACCGTTGCTAAAAATGAATGCCATCCGTCTGATGTAAAAACAAGAATACATTTATCTTCGTGAAAGTATGCCGCGGTAGCAGAGGAGTGAATGTTTATTGATAGGAGCATTTGTCTTTGTGCACATCAGATGAAACGGAATAGAACCTTCTGCCGTACCGTCTGACTGCAGCTCCCCTGAAAGCCTTCAAGGCTGGCTTTAGCACGTCACGGTCCTGTAACTTGCATGGCGGACTCTTAATTGGGTCTATGCATTTTCCCATCTGTAGAAAGGGCCACTATCACACTGTCCTAGATTTACTCACTGATATGCATCTCCTGTCTGAAATAAACATAGCATCCTCATGACGCCCGCAGATGCGAAAGCTCATGAGAATCATGCCTCTTGCCTGCCTCTATCATTATGCTGGTTCTTGCATAGAAGAAGCTACGATAGCTGATTCAGTGACTGCCTTTTAACAGTGTATTAGACGCGTTGACAGCAATTATGGAACACACCGCTCTACTGGCAAAAGGGACAGAAACTGAGAATAGCGCGAGCTTACATCAGTTCCAGCTAATCAAAGTGATTAAGCATTTCGGAGTCTGAGTTAGAACTGGGGTTACGTAAGTTACACGTGTCGATTAACTCATTCTACCCCAGACACACCACAGAAAGATAAGGATCGACCATGATAGTTCAAGGGTGATGCCAGAATAGCTTGGCGCCTATGGGCGCCAAGCTATTCTGGCATCACCCTTGAACTATCATGGTCGATCTGTGGTCTGCACTGCAATGCAGTCTTCAGAGGACAAAAGCAAAATTTAAGGACTTCGGTGTTGGGGTAGAATGAGTTAAAGATTACCCCCTGTGTGCATGCGGCCGCCGGTACAGTTTGTGGCAGTGTGTGATTTGCAGCTATTGTTTTCAGCACGCCGTGGCTTTTGTGGGGTGCAGCGGGTAGTGTAGTTTGGTCAACATGTTTACCGTGCTGTCAGTCCATAGTCAGGTCAAAGTTTGCGTCGAACAACTCACCATCAACGAACGAGAGCGAGGTCACGGCAGGTCAACAGGGCGCCATTAGCGTAGACAACACTCCCAACATCTCCAACACGCGTAGATCCTCATGAGCCCGGAAAAAAATCAAACAACAACACGCATACACACAAACACTGAAACAAACAAACAAACAAACAAACAAACAAACAAACAAACGAACAAACGAACGAACGAACGAACGGACGGACGAACGAACGAACGAACAACCACAAGGGAGGGACAGGTAGAGTGCATACGTACTAGGCAACATATCTACTTACACACGTACTTACAAATCTCTAAATCTCTGCCATATATATATATATATATATATATATATATATATATATATATATATATATATATATATATATATATATATATATATATATATATATATATATATATATATATATATATATATATATATATATATATATATATTTTTTTTTTTACTTTTAACAAGGCGTCGCCCAAAGCCAAAAACTGCACTCAATCAGAATAGCTCAAGGGACGTAATTTTTCATTAAATTCTGAGAATGCTCTTACTACGCTGATGCCATGGAATTCCAGGCTGGTAAGCTTGCATTGTGCCATCAGGACATCAGCTGCCCTTTTTGTGACCGCATCGCCTACTAGTTCTAGAAAGGAGAGGGTTAGTGGGATTGTACATTGATTGTACATTGCTTAACGTCCCGACAGCAACAAGGCTTTCTCAGGACGTGCCTGCACTGCTTGTGAAAAAAAAACAACAAAAAAAACAACAACAGAACATTGAATGTATGTCGTCAGCCGGTCAAATACGTTAAATAAACCTAACACATGGGGCCTAAATAAAGCTAAGACCATTTAGCAAGGAATGACAGACCTATCATTTTAAGCCTTCCACTGAACACCTACTACATAAAGTAGTAGGGACTACCCCCCAGGCGCCCCGCAACCCGCTGGAGAATATCCAGTCCTGCCCCCGAGAGGGAGGCTAGTGCATGAATATTCTCAAACAGATCTTGGACCTGCTGGACAGATTTAAGTTTTTGCCGCCTACAACCGGTTTCGCCCCAAGGGGGGGGGGGGGGAGAGGCGGGGGGGGGGGGGGGGGGCTCTTCAGGTAGGCAAACGGCGTAACCTGAAATTGCAAACACAATATATTTTACGATGTCTTTCTTTTTTAACCCCGGCCTAAGATGGCCTTAGTTGCCTGCTCGGCATTAAACCCGAATAACTAACTAATGTTTTAACCCATTCACTGCGTCTTTTCCGCCGAGCGGTATTCATTGTCAATAGCAGTCAAGGGGTTAACAGCCTTTACGAGCGGTATTCATTGTCAATAGCAGTCAAGGGGTTAACAGCCTTTACGAGCGGTATTCATTGTCAATAGCAGTCAAGGGGTTAACAGCCTTTACGAGCGGTATTCATTGTCAATAGCAGTCAAGGGCTTAACAGCCTTTACGAGCGGTATTCATTGTCAATAGCAGTCAAGGGGTTAACAGCCTTTACGAGCGGTATTCATTGTCAATAGCAGTCAAGGGGTTAACAGCCTTTACGAGCGGTATTCATTGTCAATAGCAGTCAAGGGGTTAACAGCCTTTAAGAGCGGTATTCATTGTCAATAGCAGTCAAGGGGTTAACAGCCTTTACGAGCGGTATTCATTGTCAATAGCAGTCAAGGGGTTAACAGCCTTTACGAGCGGTATTCATTGTCAATAGCAGTCAAGGGGTTAACAGCCTTTACGAGCGGTATTCATTGTCAATAGCAGTCAAGGGGTTAACAGCCTTTACGAGCGGTATTCATTGTCAATAGCAGTCAAGGGGTTAACAGCCTTTACGAGCGGTATTCATTGTCAATAGCAGTCAAGGGGTTAACAGCCTTTACGAGCGGTATTCATTGTCAATAGCAGTCAAGGGGTTAACAGCCTTTACGAGCGGTATTCATTGTCAATAGCAGTCAAGGGGTTAACAGCCTTTACGAGCGGTATTCATTGTCAATAGCAGTCAAGGGGTTAACAGCCTTTACGAGCGGTATTCATTGTCAATAGCAGTCAAGGGGTTAACAGCCTTTACGAGCGGTATTCATTGTCAATAGCAGTCAAGGGGTTAACAGCCTTTACGAGCGGTATTCATTGTCAATAGCAGTCAAGGGGTTAACAGCCTTTACGAGCGGTATTCATTGTCAATAGCAGTCAAGGGGTTAACAGCCTTTACGAGCGGTATTCATTGTCAATAGCAGTCAAGGGGTTAACAGCCTTTACGAGCGGTATTCATTGTCAATAGCAGTCAAGGGGTTAACAGCCTTTACGAGCGGTATTCATTGTCAATAGCAGTCAAGGGGTTAACAGCCTTTACGAGCGGTATTCATTGTCAATAGCAGTCAAGGGGTTAACAGCCTTTACGAGCGGTATTCATTGTCAATAGCAGTCAAGGGGTTAACAGCCTTTACGAGCGGTATTCATTGTCAATAGCAGTCAAGGGGTTAACAGCCTTTACGAGCGGTATTCATTGTCAATAGCAGTCAAGGGGTTAACAGCCTTTACGAGCGGTATTCATTGTCAATAGCAGTCAAGGGGTTAACAGCCTTTACGAGCGGTATTCATTGTCAATAGCAGTCAAGGGGTTAACAGCCTTTACGAGCGGTATTCATTGTCAATAGCAGTCAAGGGGTTAACAGCCTTTACGAGCGGTATTCATTGTCAATAGCAGTCAAGGGGTTAACAGCCTTTACGAGCGGTATTCATTGTCAATAGCAGTCAAGGGGTTAACAGCCTTTACGAGCGGTATTCATTGTCAATAGCAGTCAAGGGGTTAACAGCCTTTACGAGCGGTATTCATTGTCAATAGCAGTCAAGGGGTTAACAGCCTTTACGAGCGGTATTCATTGTCAATAGCAGTCAAGGGGTTAACAGCCTTTACGAGCGGTATTCATTGTCAATAGCAGTCAAGGGGTTAACAGCCTTTACGAGCGGTATTCATTGTCAATAGCAGTCAAGGGGTTAACAGCCTTTACGAGCGGTATTCATTGTCAATAGCAGTCAAGGGGTTAACAGCCCTTACGAGCGGTATTCATTGTCAATAGCAGTCAAGGGCTTAACAGCCTTTACGAGCGGTATTCATTGTCAATAGCAGTCAAGGGGTTAACAGCCTTTACGAGCGGTATTCATTGTCAATAGCAGTCAAGGGCTTAACAGCCTTTACGAGCGGTATTCATTGTCAATAGCAGTCAAGGGCTTAACAGCCTTTACGAGCGTATGGCTTCAGTTTGAGCGCGGTTTTCGTCAGTGAAATCATTACGATATATTTCAGTTCGTTCACCGGCGGAACATGGATGTAGTTAAACCTGTTCAGCGACAAGCAGACTTACATTTCGACAGTTGATGATAGCTTTTTTGTTTTGTTTACCAAGCTCTTAGATTTTATAACCACTGTTCTTTACTCTGCCAGCGATCACTACTTATGCCTGTCGAGTCGTTGACAAGCTAACCCCCCCCCCCAACCCCCCCCCCTCCCCCAAGGAACGAAGGAACGAACGAAGCAAGGAACGAAGGAACGAACGAAGCAAGGAACGAAGGAACGAACGAACAAACAAACACAACCCATCCAAAAACAACGAACCAACAAACGAACAGGGTCCACGGAATACCGATATTAATGGGGCCGTGAAGAGGCGAAGAACCTCGTGAGCCCCCGCATCTGCGGTAAGTTAGTACATCTGCGGTAAGTTAGTACATCTGCGGTAAGTTAGTGCATCTGCGGTAAGTTAGTACATCTGCGGTAAGTTAGTACATCAGCGGTAAGTTAGTACATCTGCGGTAAGTTAGTGCATCTGCGGTAAGTTAGTACATCTGCGGTAAGTTAGTGCATCTGCGGCAAGGCAGTGCATCTGCGGTAAGTGAGTGCATCTGCGGTAAGTTAGTGCATATGCGGCAAGTTAGTGCATCTGCGGTAAGTTAGTGCATCTGCGGTAAGTTGGTGCATCTGCGGGGGCTCATGAGGATCTTTGCCTCTTGCTGCTGTACGGTGCGCGCATTTTCCTGTCAGTGAAAGGGTTCAGTCAGGTGTTCTCGTATCATTTACAGGGTGGCCCCTTCCCCGCCGTCAGCGCACGCATATTTTCCGTCTTACAGCTCTCCTCGTTTGACGACTAACAAATGGCAATCGTCCTCAGGACGGGGAAATACATTGGGTTTAAGCAAGAGGCATAGATCCTTATGATCCCCCGCATTCGCGGGGGCTCATGAGGATCTATGCCTCTTGCAGCTGGATCGTGTTCACCTTTTTTTGGCAGTGAAGGGGTTAAACGGATTTTGACAGCGCGCTTCGTTTGGTTGTTTCTTTTGTGTCCTCTTTGACCGTGTATTAATGTTTGGACTTGATGTTTGATCTCCTGTGGGGGGGTTGGGGGGTTGGGGGGGGGGGGGTTGTGCAACTGCGCAGTACATTCAGGCGACACTTCCGAGGGCTTGTTCAATCCTGTTCGAACTGCACATTCAAGTTATGCTAAGTGCTTTTATAATGTGAAATCACACAATGGGTGCTGGTGCCACTGTGATCAACGTCAATATCAATAACAACAGCACCAGCAATAGCAACCGAGAGAGAGTCCGAAATAGCTCAGGCGGTGAAGCGTCGGAGCAAAAGGAGAGCGAAGGGAATCGCCAGGTCGTGGGTTCGAGTCCCCCGTCCCGGTCCCGGTAGCTGGACTCGCAATCCAGGGGAAAAAAAGGACGGGTTTGTTCAATAGCATGTCCGTTGAAAGGTCCTCGTAAATCATAGTGGCACAGTTGCAGTGCGCCTGAATTGATCAGTGTTAATAATAATAATTACGGTATTTATAATTCGCCTATCTTATAATAATTATAACTCTAAGCGCGCACTTACAACTCGCGCACGCATGCGCACGCTTTTGACAATGACTCACGTACCACAAATACATTACGACAGTCAGCTTGGGGTGGGGAGTGTGGTGATGTTATAGTGCTAGAACTGTTGAAAGAGGTGAGTTTTGAGGGCGGACTGGAAGCAGGAGAGAGAGTGTTTCTGACGGAGAGAGAGTGGGAGAGTGTTCCAGGTGGATGGTCCGTAGACGGAGAAGGAGCGGGGTCCGAAAGTGCCGAGTTTGGTGTGGGGGATGTGGAGGCGGAGAGGGTCGGAGGCAGAGCGGAGGGAGCGGGAAGGAGTGTAGGTGTGAAGTAAGTTGGAGAGATAGGCAGGAAGGTAGTTGTTAAGGGATTTGTAGCAGAGAGACAGAATCTTGTATTGGATGCGTTGGGGGATGGGGGGGCCAGTGAAGGACTTTGAGCAGGGGAGTGATGTGGTCGAATTTCTTCTTTCTGAGGACGAGGCGGGCAGCATTGTTCTGGACGCGCTGGAGAGTGAAAGTGGTGGAGGGAGGCCGGAAAGGAGAGAGTTGCAGTAGTCGATGCGAGATAAGATGAGAGAGACAGCAAGTTTGGCGGCCGGCAGCTTCGGTGGTGAGGTATTTTCTGATCTGACTGATGCGACGGAGGTGGAAATAGCATGCATTGTGTGGTGCCCTTGGCTCTGTTCCTGGAGATGCTTTCTCAGGTTTCTCACCACCGTCTGATCTGCCACCCCCCCCCCCCCCCCCCCCCGTAGGCCCTGTGTGGTGTTTGCCTTGCCGGTTAGCGAGGGTGTCCGCTCCATCCGTCATTGCCCATTGTACGAAAAGACACAAGTACAACAAGTTCGTAACTGATTAAGGAAGAACGAGCTAGTTTATTTATCTGGGTATTAGAATCGGTGGCAGAGACAACAAAAAAATCAGCTTGTAAAACTTATCGCCTAACGAAGAATAACGATTATAAATGTGTCTAGGCAACATACATTCATTATCCATTTGTCGTTCGGTAGCGGTTTTTGTCGCGATGATTCCCGAAGGATGTTAGGGTGTTGTTATTCCTGAAGGAATCACGACGACAAAAAAAAAAAAAAAAAAAAAAAAAAAAAACCGCTACCGACAGCCGAAGGGTTGTTGTAATGCTTACCAAGAACATTAATAAAGGAGACTATTGCGAAGCCTTTACAGTCTGCATGTAGCTTTAGGGCGTGCCTACTGGCAGTGCACAGTTCAGAGTAGAGTACCACTTCAACAGGAAACTCCCTAGGAGACTATTGCGAAGCCTTTACAGTCTGCATGAAGCTTTAGGGCGTGCCTACTGGCAGTGCACAGTTCAGCGTAGAGTACCACTTCAACAGGAACCTAGGAGACTATTGCGAAGCCTTTACAGTCTGCATGTAGCTTTAGGGCGTGCCTACTGGCAGTGCACAGTTCAGCGTAGAGTACCACTTCAACAGGAAACTCCCTTACCTCATTCAGCCCGACGGCCGTATTTCCCAAAGTTTGGAGGCGTCATCTAATAATAATAATAATAATAATAATAATAATAATAATAATAATAATAATAATAATAATAATGAGTACTTGTATAGCGCCTAACCTCAGATTAGAGCTCTAGGCGCTTAACAAAAACTAATTGTACAAAAATAACTAATTACAAAAACGCAATTTACAACAAAGTACTAAAACAAAATACAACGCACTTTGTAAACAAGCTATAAAGTCACCATTCAAAATTCATTCTAATGACCATGCACCCGTTGCAGGAGATGGATCGACCATGATAATTCAAGGGCAGTGCCAGATTAGCTTGGCGCCGACAGGCGCCAAGCTAATCTGGCACTACCCTTGAATTATCATGGTCGACCCATCTCCTGCTGCAGTGCGTCAGGGCTGAATGGGTTAATACCACATTAACTCATTACATCTTGAGGCTGACATTTTGTCACATTTGCATATTGTCCTATGAAGGATACACCACAGATTCAGAGACAGATCAACCATTTTATAGTTCAAGGGTCGCCAAGGTATTCCGGCACTACCCTTGAACTATCACAGTAAATTTTATTTCAAGCAACAGGCGCCAAGCTAATCTGGCACTGCCCTTGAATTATCATGGTCGACCCATCTCTTGCTGTAGGGCGTCAGGCCTGAATGGGTTAAGCCAAAAAAGAAAGACAGGTAAGAGATTCCGCTGCATGTTGTTTAAAGCCGAAAAGTACAATAGATTTATCTTCACATTCTTTCAACTTCCAAGCGCAATTTAGTGGCTACGCCGTGGTTACCTGGCACAGAGGGAATTATATCGCAAGGACCGTTATCTGACAAAGGACAGGTCAGAATCCGAGGCATTTATTTGAATTACGACTTGCAAAAAAAAAAAAAAAAAAATGATATTTTGCAGTGGTCGGTCACGGCCCCGTGGGGCGGTTGTACACAGTTCAAAGTTAGTATCCACATTTCTGTAACCCCCTAACTCTCGGTACACTACGAACAACTTCCGACACACAACTGCAAGAGACATAGATCGTCATGGCTCTCACTAACGCGGGGGCCACGAAGATCTAGATCTCTTGCTCGCTTCTTTCACGCCTGCGCTTCCCGCGTCAGTCGAACAGTTATTGGGCTTTAAATCTGCAGTGGCTTCATTTTATTGTCACAGCGGTTAAAGAGATTACAGCGAGGAGTGATGTCATGATGCCCTGAACACGAAATAATAAAACCTCATGGAAGGTCAGTGCGGCCATATATATATATATTATTATTTATATATATCAGTGTCGTTTTAGTTAATGTACTCCAGATAAATAAGAGTTACTTAGTGGAGTGCTGGCCCTTTTTTGGATCTGGGAAACAGAACTCGGGTTGGTTAAAGCGACCTTGAACAGATCATAAAGTTATTAGTTTGTAATACTCGTATTTCTGTCACATGTGTCTTATGATAATGGTACTCGTCGCCTCTCCAGTTAGTCTCCAGACTCGAGTTTGCACTGCCGTGAACCTATAGGGAGCATGAACATCATGCCGTCGAATCGCGCGTGTTGACAGCCATGGGTGTCTGGTTTTGGGCTCGGTGGTCGCGATTTTATCCCGGCTGCGTAAACATAGCAGCATAGAGGCAACACTAGCCAGCAAAACACATACACATTGTTTTGACCGTGCCTACTCCTAGACGGGTATGAGCATATTTGACTCTTGCAGCTGTCGACGTTTTGCCTGTGTTCTTTTCATCGCCACAACCCGATTAAACTACGTAAACATAGCAGCATGAAGGTAATTCAACTCAGAAATACATTTAGCTTCTCACAAGTCCCCGCACGCTGCCGCGCGGAAAACATGAAGATATATGCCTCTTGGGGAGTTTTGTCTATGGTTATAGGCGAACATTGCTAAACAGTGAATGCCATCCGTCTGATGTAAAAACAAGAATATATTTATCCTCGTGAAAGTATGCGGTAACGGTGGAATTAATGTTTCTTGATAGGTTCATTTGTCTCTGTGCACATCAGACAGAACAGAGTAGAACCTTCTGCCGTACCATCTGACGGCAGTTCCGCTGAAAGCTTTCAAGGCTGGCTCTAGCCTTGTACTGCCCTCAACCAAATCCAAGCCCATGTCAGTATATATTTTTAATTTGTAACCTGGCTATTAAATTTCTGAGTTTTCAGAAGTAAATCCGCTCGTATATGTGCCTCAGCAGTTCCAAGTATATTCCGTAGTGAACCCGACTATGTCTTTACCAGAACGAAAGAGGGGAAAAAACTGAAGTGTGTTCTTTTATATGGTCATTTAATATGATAAAAAATCTCTGTAATGAGTACGTCTGTCTTGTACTGTGTTTGTCTTCGACGTAAATCCGTGTCTGTCACGTGAGTGTGCGTGTTGCGTTTCAGTTCGCGGCGCTTTGAGTCGATTCACTTAAAAATTGAGAAAAAGCGCCTATATAATGCCGGTATTATTATTATTATTATTATTATTATTATTATTATTATTATTATTGTCATTGATGTACGGTTACTGAAAAACAAAAGAAACGGCTGAAACTCACTTCAAACCACAATAGCGCATCTTCCTCCCCCTCCCCCCTCCCCCACGCAGCCTGGAAATTAAAATTGTGTGAACTGAAAAGGCAAAACTTAGGCACAGATTCTCATGGGTCATGGTCCTTTAACTTGCATGACGGACTCCTGAGGATCTATGCCTTTTCCCATATATAGAAAGGGCCACTATCCCACTGTACTAGATACACTCACTGATACGCACCTCATGTCTGGAATAAACATAGAACCTCATGGCGCCCGCAGATGCTAAAGCTAATGAGAATCATGCCTCTTGCCTGCCTCTATCATGATGCTGGTCTGTGCGTGGAAGAAGCTGCGCGAGCTGATTCACTGACTGCCTTCCATAGTGTATTAGACGCGTTGACAGCAATTATAAACAAACCGCTCTGCTGGAAAAAAGGGGACGGAAACAGAGAATACAGCGCGAGCTCACATTCCAGCGAATCAAAATGATTAGGCATTTCGGAGTCTGAGTTAGAACTGTCTCGGCCCGGGTCCGACCAGGGGGTTCAATGTCGGAGCGGTGAAGTTGAGGGCTAAAGCCCTCAACTTTCACCTCTGATATTGAACCCCCTGATCGGACCCACAGGGCAACACGAACCACTGGCAATTCCTGACTCGTAATACCATCTGCTCAAAGCGCAGCGAACTGAACCCAAAACGCGCGCTCACGTGAAGCACACACATTCAATTTGAAGACAAACACTGTACAAGACAAACGCGGGACATTCACAAAAACAAACACCCAAAGAAGAGAGTAGCGTGCCTGAGTATTTCGTGATCTCACACTGAAGTGCACGTTACGGTTCAGTGCACGTTACGGTTTAGTGCACGCTGCATAATGCATGAAAGTCCTATGAGCCACAATTCTGACCAGCCCGTCATTTGGTTTGTACAGGTTCGGACAGTTTATTAGTTAATCTGTGAAAATGAACGAAGACCCATATTAAATTACTTACTTCAAATTGTGACTCAATTAATGACCCTAAAAGTTCCTTTTACCGGAGAACAGCTCATTTACAGACAGTGCACAGTTAACCCGTAAAAGCAGTTTTCCTATATGGAGCAGAGACTTGGAGATTGACAAAAACCACTGTCAACAGAGTACAGATCTTCATAAACAGTTGCCTTAGAAGAATTTTGAAAATCCACTGGCCAGAGAAGATCAGCAACGTCAGACTCTGGGAGAGAACAGAGCAGATAACAGCAGAGAATGAAATTGGGCGAAGAAGATGGGGATGGATTGGTCACAGTCTGAGAAAGCCAGCTTCCAGTATCACTAGGCAGGCATTGTCATGGAACACCCAGGGAAAGAGGAAAAGAGGTAGGCCGAGAAACTCCTGGCGTCGAGACCTCCAAGCAGACATCAAGAGACTGGGAACCACCTGGAGTAAAATCGAAGGAGAAGCACAGGACAGGAGTCGCTGGCGGACTCTCGTCGACGGCCTATACCCGGGTAGGGGTGACAGGCGTAAGTAAGTAAGCACAGTTAACCCGTTCAGTGCCGAGAAAATCTGAACACCAGCCAACTGCAAGAGGTATAGATCCTCATGAGCCCCCGCAGTCGCGGGGGCTCATGAGGATCTATGCCTCTTGCTGAAATCACTTTGAATCCATGTTTGTGGGACGGCTAGGACTGACGCTGAATTGAATAAACTTTATTGTCCAGTAAACGACAAGCATAAAATGGAAAATGTTCTTTGGCTCACAAAAACATAAAACACACAAGTAGGACATTATGATTCCAAATAAAATAATACTAATACTATTCATACTAATGGGTATTTACCTAGCGCCTATCCTCCTGACGGAGCTCTGGGTACTTTACTTTTTATTATTTTTTATATTTTTTTCTTATAAAACATGATGCATTAATAAATATACAAATAAATAAATATTAACAAAATAAAAGAACAACACCAAACAGCCACTAAAACACTGGTGTGTTTGTCCACATACACGATCACACACACACACACACACACACACACACACACACACACACACACACACACACACACACACACACACACACACACACACACACACACACACACACACACACACACACGACACACACACGACAGACACGAACAAGTCAGCAGTAGGCAGACTTAAAAAGATGTTTCGAGTGAGCTTTTAAACGAATGACTGCACTGTGCGTAGCGTATGTCTTGTGGGAGGCCGTTCCATAGCAGAGGACCCTGCCATACGAAAAAACAGCTCTGCCCAAAGGACTCGGTTTTGGCGGAGGGAGGGAACACAAAGAGTGCGGGTGTCAGATGAAGATCGTAGCTGTCTGGATGTAGTGTACAAGTGCAACAGATCAGAGAGATGGACAGGTCAACAGTCAAAGAGAGCAGTGTATGCCCGTGAGAGAATTTTATACTGTATCAACTCGCAGCACGTACACTAATACACATTTTGGTGTTGAATTAACACTTTCGAGACGTGTCGCAATCGGATTGGCGGCTTTATGCCGCGAATCCTGATGCGACACGTCTCGAAAGAGTTAAAAAGAAATGCAGAAACACAATCTGCGTCAGCTGGCACTGAGCGAGTTAATGACCGCATAAGGGTTAACCAGTATCATACTGAAGCTAAAAGCTTCAAATGTGTACACTGCCATATAGGTCTATGCCTCTAGTCAGTTCTATTTATACCTATGTTCCTCAAGCAGAAAATTCGTCGGATTCTCAGCCTCTTGTTGTTTCAGATGTCTTAGTCATAGCCAATGGTAGTGAACGGGTTTCAAGTTTTGTTTACATTTTGTCTCCCTTTATATGCAAGCCACATTAGTACTTACAGATAAGGACACAGACCAATGGCTTCAGTTCAAGGGTGGTGCCAGAATAGCTTGGCGCCTAGAGGCGCCAAGCTATTCTGGCACCACCCTTGAACTATTTCAGTCACACTTATTTCACATGACTGGTGTATTCCGACTGATCAGGGCTAATGTCGGAGGACACTGACACACAGCCGGAACTAGAGGAAAATTCAGATATTATTATACTCACGTTGATTACCTCGTCTGCTATCGAACCCTCCGCACGGTCCGCTGAACATTCAAAGACACGTAAGCCTAATCCATCAATTCTCATGCGTGCACATTATCCCGCTCAGGTGATCCCGTTCTGAACGACTACTTGTACGCGTAAAATAGGCAATACCCAGCGCGCAATGGCCTTGTGCGCGTAAAATAGGCAATACCCAGCGCGCAATGGCCTAAGTGCGCGTAAATTAGGCAATACCCAGCGCGCAATGGCCTTGTGCGCGTAAAAAAGGCAATACCCAGCGCGCAATGGCCTTGTGCGCGTAAAATAGGCAATACCCAGCGCGCAATGGCCTTGTGCGCGTAAAAAAGGCAATACCCAGCGCGCAATGGCCTTGTGCGCGTAAAATAGGCAATACCCAGCGCGCAATGGCCTTGTGCGCGTAAAATAGGCAATACCCAGCGCGCAATGGCCTTGGGGCCGACATCGGCCCGACGGCCTTTTGCGCATTGTGTAGTCTATCCAGTGACTTGCCCCAAAAATGTACATTTTGCTGAGTAAAGCGAGACTTTCAGTATAATACCATGAAATCTCACTTTTCTCCCCCCCCCCCCCCCCCCAAAAAAAAAAAAAAAAAAGAAGCTTTTGTGAAATAACGGGTTCAATGAGATTCAATGAAGCTTTATTAATCAACGGTTGAGGCATTAACATCGTCACAGACCGATAGCCATTTTTCAAAACCTACCATTGCTACAAAACTGCGAGACAATATACACAAAACTAAGTACATAATTGTACATGTATATAAAAACAAAAACATTGCTAGCTTAGGGATAGAAAGTTCCATGATGATCTCACACGCTTAAACACACACATACACACACACACACACACACACAACACACACAACACACACACACACAAGCACACACACACAAAACACACACACACACACACACACACACACACAGACACACAGACACACACACACACACACACACTCACATGCACACATACAAAATGATGCCCACCACTCGCACGATCAATCTTGATATTGTGTTTCTGGCTTAAGTAAGCCTGGATAAAAACAATGCCATCTCCATGTTCTCTCAAAATTTAATCAGTTTTCACACAGCTGTCAACATCCATGACCCTTGACCTTTATGATATCACAGAGTTGACGAAACTAGTATACATAGGAAGTTCTTATCATCATCAGCTTGCTTTGTGCCAAATTTAATTGAAAAGTTTGCCAAACTGTTGATAATACATGTAATTACAATTCTTTCCACAAGAAAGGCAAAGCCATTATGGCTCTCGTGGACAACCGAAAACTTATGTGTGACCTTTGTGACAAAATAAGTAAATGACTGGCTTTCGCACCAGCAAAGTCCATGTTTTCTCTAATTCTTTCTCCTTTAGCTCCATTTCCTCTTTCTTAAGTATTCTGTCTTTCTCTTCTCTCTCTCTCTGAATTTCTAGCTCTTTCTCCTCCCTCTGTATCTGCATTTCCAACTCTTTCTCCTCTCTAAGTCTACGAATTTCTAATTCTTTCTCGTCCCTCACCCTCTGAACCTCTAACTCTTTCTCCTTTAAGGCTTTCTGAACCTCTAACTCTTTGTCTTTTAGTACTCTCTCTTCTGTCTGAATTTTTCTCTCTCTTGCCCTATCTTCTCTATCTCTACATTTCTCTACGTAGTCAAAAAGCTTCTCATCCCTAAGTCCTAACCTTTCACCCTGTTTAATGTAAGCCTCTACCGGGTCTACCTCCATATTTGCTACAACAACTTTCGAAAACTTAAAAAACGTAAAATTACAAATCACAACCAAATCAACGTCAAAACTTAAAATGAAAACTCAATATCAACAAGCTACGCAGAAAATAGTGACCTACTTAACGCCCTGATGGACCGAAAAATAAGAACGATAGAAAGAAGAGCAAGGAAAAAGAACACTACCTATACAAAAGGAAGAAACAAGAACTAGCTCCTCGTAAGATCCAGAAAACTACGGAAATAACGGATCTTACCCCCTAGAATCGGAGAGGGGAATCTAACACAACAACATGCACATAGCAACAAATCCCACTCTAAAATTGCTACTCCCTATCGCCCGCAAATACTTCAAACCTACCGCTAAAACAGGGTCACCACTGTAACGCACGCAGACTTGCCCACAGTCGTACGCACAGACTCTCACGCAACAGACGCATACACCGCCACTGACTCAGACGGGCGCATTCATGCGGTAAAACAAACACACGGGCTCCCTTTCTAAAGTAACCTTTATACAGTATAAATGAAAAAGAATGACTTAAATGACTATCAACTATATACAATATTCTACTATCACACCACACACGTATCACAGTATCTTTGCCAGGTTAGGTCTTAGTCTCACATTGCCTCCAACCTGTTTGATGTTGTTGTCTGGTTACGTTGGTCCTTCTCACGTCTAGGCGTGAAAGTTCTTCGTCGTACGCTGATTGCCGTCCTGTCTCTTTGGGCACGGACGTCCACGTTCTCGTACGGTACTCAGTTTTCACTTGGACTTGGGTGTCTTGGTCCCAGTCAGAATCACTCAGAAGAGCTGGAGGGATGACCTCACGTAGGTCCACTCCTGCGACTCGACGTCTCGGCGTCCGTCTTCCACTCTCGTTACAAGAACTCTAAATAGATAACAAAAGTCCCAACGTAACACTTGCTAAACACACAACATATTGGATCAATGAGAAACGTCACGTAACCTGGCTGATACAAATAACTCACACGTTCATTCACACACACACACACACGTGCTTCATAAACTATCTTCGTATCACCCCCATATATCAGTCACTATCTTGAAACAGACTATAGCCTAACTGACACTCTTGCTATACATTACTCTATACCCTGGAAAAGACTATGTTTAACCAACCACGTACTATCTTCATAGCGGCTTAGACATACACACTTCATATTCCTTTAGTCATCTAACTCGGTAAACAACTGTATACAGAAACACCGGTTACTTCACCGAATTCTAAACATACTATCACTAAACCAAACCGGAACACCGCTATACAACCACATTAATCTTACCACGCATACTGTCTTTAACTAAACAACTATCAATACTACGTTTATAGAAACATACCTGAAATCTAGGCTTCAGAGTCAGGGAATGCGGGCTAGGTAACTCGAACACAACCGTTCCATACGACAAGACAGCCCGCACTAACCAAACTAGACCTCTGACAGACACAGCTTCCGCCTAGAACTCACTAAACAGAACTCACTAGAAAATCCCGTGCTAACCATGTCTTACATATTCCACGTGGGCAGCAAGCCCCACGGACTTTCGGCACAAACAAACCGTTAACAAAAACCGTACCGTACTAATCCTACTAAATGAGCACTATGCCCGAGCATAGAGCTTCATCACAATTCCCCCTTCTTCGGGAAAAAAAAGAAACGACCGAGTTTCTTTTTAAGACTACTCGTCGTAATATTATCCGAAACAGGAAAGGACTAACATTTACTACCTAGAATACAAAAAAAAAAATTACAGCCTTACGCCTCAAGGCACAACTTAAGATCGCACAGCGACAGCAAAACAGAAATAACGCGCCAAACCTCCAGAAAAGAAATCGATCCAACGACTGCCCACACACACACTCGCGAGACCCCCGTCTCTGACCTACCGACAATCGCGAGCCCCAGTCTCCGACCTACCTAAATATTGGGTGCTGAGCGGCATTTCTGTCCGCAACAGAAGTATGCCGTCTCAGACCAACCCGACTATTGGGCCACACCCGCTGACCGATTCCCTGTTTCTGGACGGAAATAACACGATCCCTCTGTTCCCAACTACGCTTACTTCGAGCTCTCGTCGCCACTGATGCGACTACACTGCGAGTACCCTGAGCTCGCTTAACCGACACGACTCTACTGATGACTGGCTGCACACCCTTCATGTTACCCAGAACTAAATCAACTACTGGCTCGTCGATGACACACGAAACCAGACTACCTGGAAAAAAAATGTGTCAATCTCTATCTTAGCTAACGGAAAAATTTCTATCTTTCCTCCAAACGAAACTACTTTCTGTGTCTCGCCTGTGAACTGATCTGGTCTAACAAGGCTACGCCTGACCCCCGCGGCCGTTGTACCGGAGTCACGGAGAACAGAAACAAGGCATCCATTAACAACACCGTCCACCAGCGGTAGGCAACCACCTCCGTCATCTGAACACACTGCGCCCAGCTGTGGTTCCTCCCCGACTGGGACCGCAACACTGGCTACGTGAGTGGGCTGCACCGCCCCATCTACCCGACCAGTGACGCCAGGATACTGATGAGCCAGATGGCCGTGTTCCTGATAACCAGCACCCTGCGCGTTGCACCGTAGTACGGACAACTCCGACTGAAGTGCCCGTACCCACGACAAGAAAAACACTGCGTGTCCGAACTCGCAACACGACCACGACCATACCCACGCAAAGAAGTCCCTCCACGTGCGTACGAATCGCTACCGCCATTGCTGTTACCTCGATCACCGCGTCGAAAACGCAAAGTACCTCTACCGTTAATCAGCTGGCCTCCACGTAAAGTATTGACCCCCCGGTAACCCCCAGACGTGTTAGCAGCGACCAACCCGACTGGCGGTGTCTCGGTCCTACGCGCGAGGTTTTTCGTAGGATGCGCCATCCGAAAAGCCTCCGCGTGCTGCACTAACTCGTCCGTAGTCTTGAGGTTACGCTCTCTCAAGAATACCGCTAGATCCTTGGAAACGCTTCCAAAGAACTGTTCAGCCAACATGAGATCGAACAATGCTTCGTACGTGTGGTCGATCTTTGACAGTTCGACCCAACGCACGAGCAAATGGGACAATCGTTTGCCAAACGACATAAACGATTCCCCTGTCTCTGGCCGACAAGCTCTCAAGCGTTCTCTAAAACCTTCCGCATTACACTGGAACTTCTGCAAGAGACACTCCTTCAAAGTCTCGTACTCTATGTTCCCCGAAACGGTCAAACTATGGTAAAGACTCAAGGCCTGACCCTCTAGCACAGACGAAAGCAAAACGGGCCAGTTGGCAGGAGGCCAACTCAACGCCTGCGCATGAGACTCAAAACGGCACAAAAAAGCGTCAATAGAGTCCACGGACTCTTTAAACATCGGCAGTTTAGGAAAATTGCGTATTCCTCGGCCTACTGAATCACTATCTGGTCTAGATCCCGCATCTCGAGCTAACTGCATTTGTACCTCCCTATCTCTCTCCTTGTCCTCCTATCCTTTCTCTTCTCTCTCTGGTACTCTAGTTCCTTCTCTCTTAAAGCATGTTCCCTCTCGTCTTTCTCTCTCTGAAACGCTAGAGACTTCTCGTCTTTCTCTCTCTGAAACGCTCTCTCTTCTCTCTGTACTTCTAATTCCTTCTCCTTAAAGACTCTTTCTTTCTCTTCTCGCTCTCTCTGAACTTCTAATTCTTTCTCCTTTAGCTCCATTTCCTCTTTCTTAAGTATTCTGTCTTTCTCTTCTCTCTCTCTCTGAATTTCTAGCTCTTTCTCCTCCCTCTGTATCTGCATTTCCAACTCTTTCTCCTCTCTAAGTCTACGAATTTCTAATTCTTTCTCGTCCCTCACCCTCTGAACCTCTAACTCTTTCTCCTTTAAGGCTTTCTGAACCTCTAACTCTTTGTCTTTTAGTACTCTCTCTTCTGTCTGAATTTTTCTCTCTCTTGCCCTATCTTCTCTATCTCTACATTTCTCTACGTAGTCAAAAAGCTTCTCATCCCTAAGTCCTAACCTTTCACCCTGTTTAATGTAAGCCTCTACCGGGTCTACCTCCATATTTGCTACAACAACTTTCCAAAACTTGAAAACGTAAAATTACAAATACACAACCAAATCAACGGCAAAAACTTAAAATGAAAACTACAATATCAACAACCTACGCAGAAAATAGTGACCTACTTGACGCCCAGATGGACCGAAAAATAAGAACGATAGAAAGAAGAGCAAGGAAAAAGAACACTACCTATACAAAAGGAAGAAACAAGAACTAGCTCCTCGTAAGATCCAGAAAACTACAGAAATAACGGATCTTACCCCCTAGAATCGGAGAGGGGAATCTAACACAACAACATGCACATAGCAACAAATCCCACTCTAAAATTGCTACTCCCTATCGCCCGCAAATACTTCTAAACCTACCGCTAAAACAGGGTCACCACTGTAACGCACGCAGACTTGCCCACAGTCGTACGCACAGACTCTCACGCAACAGACGCATACACCGCCACTGACTCAGACGGGCGCATTCATGCGGTAAAACAAACACACGGGCTCCCTTTCTAAAGTAACCTTTATACAGTATAAATGAAAAAGAATGACTTAAATGACTATCAACTATATACAATATTCTACTATCACACCACACACGTATCACAGTATCTTTGCCAGGTTAGGTCTTAGTCTCACATTGCCTCCAACCTGTTTGATGTTGTTGTCTGGTTACGTTGGTCCTTCTCACGTCTAGGCGTGAAAGTCCTTCGTCGTACGCTGATTGCCGTCCTGTCTCTTTGGGCACGGACGTCCACGTTCTCGTACGGTACTCAGTTTTCACTTGGACTTGGGTGTCTTGGTCCCAGTCAGAATCACTCAGAAGAGCTGGAGGGATGACCTCACGTAGGTCCACTCCTGCGACTCGACGTCTCGGCGTCCGTCTTCCACTCTCGTTACAAGAACTCTAAATAGATAACAAAAGTCCCAACGTAACACTTGCTAAACACACAACATATTGGATCAATGAGAAACGTCACGTAACCTGGCTGATACAAATAACTCACACGTTCATTCACACACACACACACACGTGCTTCATAAACTATCTTCGTATCACCCCCATATATCAGTCACTATCTTGAAACAGACTATAGCCTAACTGACACTCTTGCTATACATTACTCTATACCCTGGAAAAGACTATGCTTAACCAACCACGTACTATCTTCATAGCGGCTTAGACATACACACTTCATATTCCTTTAGTCATCTAACTCGGTAAACAACTGTATACAGAAACACCGGTTACTTCACCGAATTCTAAACATACTATAACTAAACCAACCGGAACACCGCTATACAACCACATTAATCTTACCACGCATACTGTCTTTAACTAAACAACTATCAATACTACGTTTATAGAAACATACCTGAAATCTAGGCTTCAGAGTCAGGGAATGCGGGCTAGGTAACTCGAACACAACCGTTCCATACGATAAGACAGCCCGCACTAACCAAACTAGACCTCTGACAGACACAGCTTCCGCCTAGAACTCACTAAACAGAACTCACTAGAAAATCCCGTGCTAACCATGTCTTACATATTCCACGTGGGCAGCAAGCCCCACGGACTTTCGGCACAAACAAACCGTTAACAAAAACCGTACCGTACTAATCCTACTAAATGAGCACTATGCCCGAGCATAGAGCTTCATCACAATCATGAATTCTGAAATCACTAGCGCTCGCGGAACTATAGGAAGATCGACAAAGACCGTAGCCGGATTACTTACTAATTCACATAGCAAAAAAGCGACAAATTCCGGATGGGCGGTCAAGCCAAGCTCTATATTCCCTTGTCCGATGTCAATTCTACTTAGGGGTATCTTGTCTCTCTTTCTCTTTCTTCTCTTCACTTCCGAGTCTGTCATTGTCGGCCCGCGCGAGTCGACTGATACTTTCTTTTTTTTCTTCGCTGGTTCATCTGCCATCTTGTTTCTGATTGGTTATAATTATGCAGATGACCTAAGGTCATATAGAATAGTTATGACATCAGCTACCTGGTCGTCTATCGGAAGCAATCTTTTGACTAGGTATAGTCACAAGATTCCGGTGGCCTCTTTCACTTTGAACGGACGAAAGAAAGCATTTGGGGGGACAATAGCGGGGTGGTCACTGTCTAAGTGGGTGTGTATACTGAAGCCCAGTAAAAGCTTTTTGCGAACTGAAGCATTAAAAAAGGTCGGTCGTGCCCCTTTAAAGTTGTGTTTGAGAAAAAAAGCATCTTTTGTCAAAATATGGCTATTTTGAACCTATTTCCTCAGCCGGCTCTTGTGATCCTTGACCTTTCCGAGGGATCAACCAAACTAGTATGCATGGCAATGTCTTACCCTCAGGTATCTTTGTACCAAGTTTGGGTGTAAAGTTGTGAATAGTATTTGAGAAAAAAAATTATGTCAAAATATAGCTATTTTTGACCAATTTCCTGAGCCCCTGTGATCTTGACCTTGTGAGTGGTCGCTCAAATTGGTATGTTTGGAAAGGTCTTGCCACAAAGTATCATTAGCCCAAGTTGGAAGACTGTGGCTTAAATAGTCTCCGAGAAAATGCCAACGTTAAAGTTTCAGCACAGATGACGGTGGATGGAGGATGGACAGGACAGGCCACCGCTGGCTCAAAACATAGACTCACTTTTGCTTTGCACCTGAGTAAAAAAAACCAACAACAACGGAACACGGTCCTTTCACTATCTGACCTCATGTGAACGCTGTAAAAAATAAAATCTTACTTTAAAATCCCTCTCAGTACCAGTCCGACTGTCAACAACGAGCGTTCTTTGGTATTCCTGTGCAGATATCCAAACGCACATGAGATTTTAGAATCAAACAATGACTGCCAATGTGTTGCACACTTGAAGCCTCCTCGCCATGCTAACACTGGCATGTTGTCACATAGTCAAATGCCGATCACTTTATGTAAAAGTTCTTAATTTTTCTGAGTCACACAGCAATCGAGAAGCACTCTTCGGTGTCATAGACTTTGCAGCATGAAGCGTTCTGTACACAAGCCAAAATAAACGTTTTACTTTTGACTGAGAAGTTTGCGCTGCATGCGCGGATTGATGCTACGTCACTCTGTCACGTACGGGAATGGGAATCTCTGGCAAAACATGTATATTCAATGGTGTCACCTAACCACAACAGAAGGGAGCTTCCTCAACTGAATTTTTTTTCTAAAGAATACAAAACGAGGAAAGAAAAAAAATACGTTATTGGTCGCAGGGGGGTACGATGGTTCCTTTGATCTCCCTCAGGCCTACAAGGGTCAGTATAGTGAACCCCCGCGACCCGGGCAATAACTTATTGGATACTAGCCTCACATATTTGTATGACCCCACCCACCAGCCCCCTTTCCAACACACACACATACTTTAGCCCCAAGGTCCCATTTCTCAAATGTTGGAGATGTTGCCTAACCTCTGTGTACCAGCTGGATAGATTGACCATGACAATTCAAGGGTAGTCAGCCCAGTTTAGCTTGGTTCCTGAAGGTGCCAAGCTAATCTGACAGTACCCTTCAATTATCATGATCAATCCATCTCCTGCTGTAGGGTCCCATGCGACTGAAATGGGTTAAGACACTTTCAGAAATACTCGATGTTGACTGCGTTGCATACATGACTCATAAGGAAATGTTCTAGGAACACATGAACGGTTCCATTCGACACGTATTTGTTAAAGACGTAGACCAATGTCAATAAGACAAATCAGTTACTGCCATGTTTTCATGGATAGTTAAGTGCGTGTGCTGGTCTGTAATTTCTGAACTTGTGAAATCATAGACAAGAACATATTTTGCTGTTTTGGAAAATGATTTGGAGTTGAATGAATGACAACAATTTAAAAGTTTGCCAAAGAGGAAAACAAGACAGGCAAAGCCCTTATGGCTCACTTGTATGACCGATTTACCTAAGTGTGACCGAACATCTTTTGTCAAAATAAGGCTATTTTTTTCAACCTATTTTCTCAGCTCTTATGACCCTTGATTAGTGTGCGTGGAAAGGTCTTCCCATCAGGTATCTCTGTAGCAAGTTTGGGTTTAAAGTTGTGAATAGTATTTGAGAAAAAAAAAACTATGTCAAAATATAGCTATTTTTGACCTATTTATTGAGCCCCGTGATTTTGACCTTTGTGAGAGGTCACTCAAATTGGTATGTTTAGAAAGGCCTCCCCACAGAGTATCCTTGGGCCAAGTTTGAAGAATGTGGCTTGAACAGTCTCCGAGAAAATGCCAACGTTAAAGTTTATGACGGACGGACAACCGATGGCCCAAAACATAGACTCGCTTTTGCTTCGCACTGAGCCAAAAATGTACTTTCACATACGTACGCGCGCACACGCGCCCACACACACACACACACACACACACACACACACACACACACACACACACACACACACACACACACACACCACACACACACACACACACACACACACAGACACACATACACACACACACTCTCACATGCACGCATACAAAATGATGCCCAACCCCCCCCCCCCCCCCCCCCCCCGCACGATCAATCTTGATATTGTGTTGCTGACTTAAGTAGTAGAAGTAATTCTGCGGCCTGGATAAAAACAATGCCATCTGCATGTTCTCTCAAAATTTAATCAGTTTTCACACAGCTGTCAAACACCCATGACCCTTGACCTTTATGATATCACAGAGTTGACTAAACTAGTATACATAGGAAGGTCTTATCATCATCAGCTACCTTTGTGCCAAATTTAATTGAAAGTTTGCAAAACTGTTGATAATACATGTAACTACAATTCTTTCCACAAGAAAGACAAAGCCATTATGGCTCTCGTGGACACCCGATATACTTATGTGTGACCTTTGTGACAATAAGTAAATGACTGGTTTTCGCACCAGCAAAGTCCATGTTTTCTCAAAATGTAAGTATTTTCACACATATGTACCCCCCCACGACCCCCCCCCTCCCTACACCCCCCTCCACGCCCTTGACCTTTGCAATGAGTTGAGTAAATTAGTATGCACAGGAAGGTCTTGTAATCAGCTATCTTTGTGCCAAATTTGATTGAAAAATTTGCAAAAATGTTGCTAATACCTAAAATTTTATCACAAATTGGCATTTTACGCACATTTGCCAGCCTGTGACCCTTGACCTTTCTGAAGGGTTAACCAAAACAGTATGCACAGATAGGTCTTCCCATCAGGTATCTCTGTAGCAAGTTTGTGTTTAAAGTTGTGTTTGAGAAAAAACATTATGACGGACGGACAACCGATGGCCCAAAACATAGACTCACTTTTGCTTCGCACTGAGCCAAAAACGTACTTTCACATACGTACGCGCGCACACGTACACACACACACACACACACACACACACACACACACACACACACACACACACACACACACACACACACACACACACACACACACACACACACACACAGCGTTTACGACTAGGAGCAAACGTAATCCGATTTACAGGGCAATATATATTTCACAAAGTAATGATTACGACTGCTTCGAGAAGTACTTGAAGAGACTGATTTTGAAACGGACTAGAGAGGAAGCGGATTTCACACAATTACGAAGCGTGTTCGAAGTCTGTGTTCCCGAGAATTAAAAACTAGATTTGTATATATCAATTCTTGTTTTGGGGACTAAGAAAAGTTACCTAATATTACAAAGCCTAGATCCGACTTATGGAAAAGAGTGATATATTCTGGTAGTTTCTGTTTCCACACTTTGAACATAAAAATAGCCTTATTGTATCTGAAGTGGTCTTGCAGCGGCAGAAATCCTATTTTGGCGAGTTTGTCTTCTGTTGTGAGGCGTGGGTCAGGAAGGATTAACTTTGCTGCCCTTCTGTGTAACGAGTTGAGTCTCTTCAAGTGGACTTCACTGCATCCATCCCACACCGTCGACGCGTAATCAATATGAGAACGTATGTGAGCGTTATAAAATAGTTAGCGCGTGTCCGAGTCGGTGTAATATTTCAATTTGGACAACACAGAAAGATTTTTGGCTACTGTTCTGCATAAAGTGTCTGTATGAGCCTTCCACTTAAGCTGATTGTCAATTGTAATCCTTAGTAGGCAGTGTTCATTAACTTGTTCTATTTGACTGCCCTTTAATAAAAGGTTAAGTAACAGGGGTGCTATCTGGTGCTTTTGACGAGTGGCGATTATCATAGATTTGGTTTTAATTGGATGAACAATCATAGAATTACTGTGACACCATTCTGACACATCGTGAAGACTATGCTGCAAGTTGGCAGAAATTACGTGTATATCTTTGTTAGTCATATGAATGGAAGTGTCATCATCAAAAGATCACATTGTACCTTCTTGCAAGTTAAATGAAGAGGCAGGTCATTGATGAATAGACAAAATAATAGGGGACCAAGCACGGATCTTTGGGGAACTCCATAATTTATATCTTTTAGAGAAGAGTAAGATCCATTCACTAGAACTTTTTGTTTACGATCAGTTAGGTATGATCTAAAAAATGCAACTAAGTCTGTATTATTCAAGTATTTCTGAATCTTTGTCATTAGAGTGGTGTGATCGATTAGGTCAAAGGCCTTTTCAAATTCTAAGTAAACGACACCTACTATCTGGGATTTGTTCATACCCTGGAGCCATGCGTCAACGAGGCGCGTGAGTGCAGTGTGGCACGAGTGCTGTGGGCGAAATCCGGATTGAAAGGGGTGGATTAGCGGTTTTCTAAGTAGGCAAGCAAGTGTTTGTGGTCATGCCGCAAGCGGCTTTGATAGAACTGATAATGAAATAAATAAATAAATAAATAAATAAAAATAATGAAATCGGCCGATAGTTGTTAGGGCCAGACCGATCTTTAGTTTTTGGATGTGGAACGATGACTTCAGCATATTTTAGTTTGTTAGAGAAATTTTGTTGCTTGATACAAAGGGTATAAATGTGCGTAATAGACTCTACTATGTACGGCAGGGATAACTTAAGTATATGCGGACTGATGTCGTCAGGCCCCGAAGACTTTTTATTTGGTAGTTTACTAATGAGCAAACCCACCTCATGAACTGCTACAAAGGGGTCTGTGTCCTCGTTTTACAGAATTCAGGAAACAAGTTAGAACATTCATACTTCCTGCTATGAGTTCAGGCGTTTAGAGTTTCAGCGACTGAAAGAAAATGATTATTAAACGTTTCTGCAGCAAGACTGCTGGGAATGGCTGTTGAAGTGCCAGGGGAGCCTTTAGTTAAAGTGTTCAATAGGCGCCAGGCAGTGGAAGTATCCTTACTGTCTTTAGCCGTGTCACGGACTAACCTTTTCCTTGCCTCTCTGATCATGTACTTCACACGGTTACGTTGTTGCTTGAATTCAGTAAATAGTTTTTGACTACGCAGATCATCTCTGAGCGCGACCGCTTGTATTATTTCTGGGGTTAACCATGGAGGAAGAGTGTTCGATTTAACCCTTCTCTCGCGAAGGGGTGCGTGTTTGTTTAACTCAAGACCGAAATCCCCAAATTTTGCCGTTGTCCTCTGAAGACTGCATTGCATTGCAAGGCACAGATCGACCATGATAGTTTAAGGGTGATGCCAGAATAGCTTGGCGCCCATAGGCGCCAAGCTATTCTGGCATCACCCTTGAACTATCATGGTCGAACCTTATTTTGCTGTGGTGTGTCTGGGGTAGAATGAGTCCCGACAGCAACAAGACTTTCTCAGGACGTGCCTGCACTGCTTGTGAAAAAATAACAACAACTAAACAGAATATTGAATGTATGTGCCCAGCCGGTCCAATACGTTAAATAAACCTACGACATGGGGCCCAAATAAAGCCAAGACCATTTAGCAACACACATCCAATATCAAGAGCTACAGGCAGCGCAGACTGTAGGGAGAGTTTAAAAAAGGCAAATACAGGTGAATGGACCAAGGGTAGACAGAAACACATGCCCCAGAATAGAAATGAAAACTCACCCTGTGGGGCTGACCAGGGTGACCATGGGAACTAAAAAGTAGTTAACCCCACCCAAGTCCCCCAGGGCAGACCCGGAGCCGTAAGGTACGGATCACACTTTGTGTTGAAAAACTGATGCACATGACGTCAGAAGCGCAGTTGATCTGTGTGCAGCTTATTTTATTTATTTATTTATTTATTTATTTAGTTTAGTTTAATTTAATTTAGTCTAATTTAATCAATTTAATTATTTTATTATGTTATATTTATTCTAATTTAATCAAGTTAATTATTTTACGATGTTATATTTATTCATGTGTTCATTTATTTATTTATTATTTTATTTTTCATTTTATTTTTTAAATTGTTTTAAATATTTTATTTTATTTAATTTATTTATTTATTTATTTATTTATTTATTTTATTTTATTTTATTTTATTTATTCATAATCTGTCCAGATATAACCTACAGATGTGTTTCCATAGAAAGTGACGCGACGGCGGTGCGGTAGAATACGCGACAAACAGTATCTGAGCAGCAGGCAGGAATATAGCTTGGCGTGTTTCCATATTGCGGCCTGACAGGCACAGTCGCTCTCCCAGGGTTTACGGCCTTGTCTAGAATTTAGCGAAGTTTTGTTTGAAATCCACTGGGTCCTAACCTCAGAGTCGACCCAACCTCGGCCACAGTGACATATACTGCTCACAAATAGTAAGGTATATTAACTTTTCAGCTTGAATTACTAAAAGTCATCAGAATGGGTATAATCACGGGTATATCACTGATTAGCCATCCGACTGGCCTACACTTTCACAACATTGGTGTGACATATACTGCTCACAAAAAGTAAGGGACGTCATAATTTCAGTTTAAATGACATAATGTAGAAACACCTTACATCTGCAAAGTGCAGTTACCTTTTTGGTCTGATTAATCTTTAATCTATTGAGAACATTTTAATAATTCAAGCAAAACGTAAGACGTCCTTTACTTTTTGTGAGCATTATATATCACACCAATGTCGTGAAAGTGTAGGCCCGTGGGATGGCTAATCACTGATATACCCGTGATTATACCGATTGTGAGGACTTTTAGTAATTGAAGCTGAAAAGTTAATATACCTTACTATTTGTGAGCAGTATATGTCACTTTGGCCGAGGTTGGGTGGACGCCGAGGTTGGGACCCAACAGAAGTCACGCCGGATAACCAGTTTGTTCCCTAAGCATAGACAACACTCCAAACATCTCCGAGAGGCATAGATCCTCATGAGCCCGGATGTTTGGGGTGTTGTCTATGCTTGTAGTACACACTGGTTACTTCACTCTCGTTTTTTGTTGGGAGTCTTTTGGCGTAAACGCAACCTCATTATTGAATGTGTCGCGCACTGAAAGCTGCACTCCCTGCACTGCGGACTCAGTGGCGCAATCAGTCGCACTTCTTGTTTCGCTCAATGGACGGGGCGACATCTTTGTCGCGTTACCGATGCCTGTAGAGTCCCAAATAGCTCAGGCGGTTAAGCGTCGGAGCAGGAGAGCGAAGGGAATCGCCGGGTCGTGGGTTCGAATCCCGTCCCGGCCCCGGTAGCTGGACTCGCAATCCAGGGGGAAAAACGGACTTGTTCAATAGCATGTCCGTTGGAAAGGTCCTGGTAAATCAAAGTGGCACAGTTGCAGTGCGCCTGAGTTGATCAGTGTTCATGTCGTACTCCATAGGCAATAGATTTCCCTGTCCCCCATAACCCGCCCGTCAGGGCCGTCCATTATCACTTCGGTGCCGTGGACGTTAAACCCGAACTAACCAACCAACCGATGCCTGTGAGGCCGCTGTCGCGTGGCGCAAGGGGAACACTCATTCTATATATCTCTGTGTTCTCCATTGTTGTCGCTGTCTCCACCCGCGTTCACGACTAAAACCGGCGGATACACGCCTGTGTGCTTTTTATTCGTATGAAGTTAGTCAATCAAGTTCGCATGACGGCAGGGGGCGTGAGTTTGAAAATGAAATCAACCGGAATGAACGACTACACAACACGGATATACTTTACGTCTGCGAGTTCAGACTTCACTGGTGTACTTTCCATAAACACGTTACTTACCAATTCAATTCAATTTTAAAAAAGGGATCGGGACTTCCAGCTTTCGCTGATTTCGTCCAGGGGGGGTGGGCCAGGGGAGTTGGGGGGGGGGGGCGGGCTGTCTCGCTGTCTGTCTGCCGCTCCGTCGCGCAGCCGGCTGTTCTTATTGCCGGGGCCGGGTGGTTGATGGTGGGGGAGGCGGGTGGTGTGGCCGGGGAACCGTTGCTTCAGTGCCAGGCTGGGGGGTGATGGTATGCCAACCACTGAAGAAGATCTTGAATGAGTGGTGGCGGGGGTGGTGGCGGCCGGTATAACCGTGGCTGGCTGCGGTAGGGTCTGGGGAGGTTGGGTGTTGGTCGTGGTGGCCAGTTGATCTTGGGTCTGGGTGTGTGGCGTTGGCGCGGGCGGGGTGGGGGTGGCGGTGTTGCGGTGGCAGTCGGAGGTGAGGTGGCGGCGTGGGGAGTAGTGGCGGGCGTTACTTACCTACAGTACCCGGCATTATATACCTAAAGGACCCGGCAGTCCCATCCCCGTCCGGCCCCTCAGTGCGAGAGGCATAAATCCTCATGAGTCCCTGCAGCCAGCTTCACACAACACAGCACAACACAACAGCACATCGCACAACATCGCACAACACAACAACTTGACGCATCACAACACCACATCACACAACACCACGCAACACAACACCACATCACACAACACCAACACCACATCACACAACACAACACCACACCACACACTTCACAACACAATGCAGTCGCAGAAATATTCAAGGATACCGCCTACAACACGCGCCTGTACTGTTTATTCAAAATCCACTACACTTGTGGGACGGACAATGAGCAAGACGTCACCAACTGCAAGAAGCATAGATCCTCATGAGCCCCCGCAGGCGCGGGGGCTCATGAGGATTCTATGCCTCTTGTTGGCACCATTCATATCCGCGTCCCTGAGACAGAACAGGTTAACCCGGGCAGTGAGCGTTCGATCTCTGATGTTTCACTAGCTTTAGAAATAGGGTTAAACATTACTGTTTCAATAAGAAGTGGCCAACAAATAAAAAGAAGAAACAAGCGTTGAAAGGACGAGCACAAACAGTTTGACACATTCTCGGATTGCAGCCTTCTTCGTCTTTTTTTTTTCCTTCTTTTTTTTTTTCCAAACCGACAAGCAAACAAGGAAGACGACTAAAGCAGTGCTTCAGATTTTTTGGAGACAAACGGTCACGTAAATGCGTATTTAATTCCCATTTGCATTTTATTTTTACACGCCAGGTCCGGATTTGTATTCAGTTCACTAAGAGTTGTGCGTTTAACCCCTTCACTTCCAGTGGACACATGACAAGAATACTGAGCTGAACATGTCCCAGAGAAGAGTCGGCAACAGGCGGCAAAGACCCTCACAACTTTCTGTCTAGGAGTCACTACAATGCACAGACCTTTGGCAAGAGGCACAGATCCTCATGAGCCCCCGCAACTGTGGGGGCTCATGAGGATCTATGCCTCTTGCAGATGAACACGTCGGTGTTGTATACTTGCACTTCCCGCCCGGTTTTCGTCTGTAACCTCAGATGGAGGAAGTCTCAGGGAGCTCAGCGCGCGACAGGAATTGTGTCTGAAATCATGTTCAATTCAACCAGCGATATAGACAACGGCATGTCCGTATGTCTCCGATCATCAACGTCAAAGACTGCCAGCCATCCAGGCACAATGGCAAAGACCGCCAGCCATCCAGGCACAATGGCAAAGACCGCCAGCCATCCAGGCACAATGGCAAAGACCGCTAGCCATCCAGGCACAATGGCAAAGACCGCTAGCCATCCAGGCACAATGGCAAAGACCGCCAGCCATCCAGGCACAATGGCAAAGACCGCTAGCCATCCAGGCACAATGGCAAAGACCGCCAGTCATCCAGGCACAATGGCAAAGACCGCCAGGCATACAGGCACAATGGCAAAGTCCGCCAGCCATCCAGGCACAATGGCAAAGTGCGCCAGCAATCCAGGCACAATGGCAAAGACCGCCAGCCATCCAGGCACAATGGCAAAGACCGCCAGCCATCCAGGCACAATGGCAAAGACCGCCAGGCATACAGGCACAATGGCAAAGTCCGCCAGCCATCCAGGCACAATGGCAAAGTGCGCCAGCCATCCAGGCACAATGGCAAAGTTCGCCAGCCATCCAGGCACAATGGCAAAGTGCGCTAGCCATCCAGGCACAATGGCAAAGTCCGTCAGCCATCCAGTTGGGTGGTTAGTTCGGGGTTTAGTGTCCATGCCACAGGCGTGATAATGGACGGCACCACTAGGGGCGGGTAATCCGGTACACGGGCAGCTATTGCCTATGGACACTGATGACGGACGTGCTATGCCTATGGAAGAATCCCGTCTTTTTATTCGCATAAAACTGTTTTATCTCCTTCAGGCCACGGACCACAGTGCCTTTTCCGTACTGTCCAGTCTCTTAGCCATAGTCAGTCCCAGGCATCCCCTAATATTTCAATCCCCTAAAAAACACTAGCGCCCACCAGCTGCACATTTGCCATGCACAAAATAACCCCCCCAAAAAAACCCCAGCACATTGACAGTCTCATTTCTTGGCTATGAAACTGGTTCCTTACCAACCCCCACACCCAAGCACAGCTGAAATCAGCGTGCCCCTCAAATCACTACGTCAATGGCAACTCAACATAGACCCACAATTGTCCACTGTATAAGCTCAGGATGGTATGAATCAAAGCCCCAAACATGTCTCCTCTCAGCTAACCAGAAATTTCCAGCAAATTCCAACATTCAGCCCTACTACACATTTTCAAACAAAGCAAAAATTATTTTTAAAAACACCGGTCCTTGCACTGCCTCAACTGCCAAATTTAAATATATAACGTGACCTTCAGGGCCAACGGACGTCCATCTTGTTCCTGAAATCGATGTTCACTGAACGACCCAAAACCGCAAAATGTCCAAAGAACTTGGACGAAAAGTGGCCCCAGCAAGAGGCATAGATCCTCATGAGCCCCCGCAGTCGCGGGGGCTCATGAGGATCTATGCCTCTTGCAATTAGATCGCGTTCACCTTTTCTCGACAGGCAAGGGGTTAAGTGTTTCGTAAAGACAACATCAAACGCTGCATGTCTAAACACCCCCGCATCGCGTCGTGACAATCTACGAAAATGCATGTTTTGTTTGATTTTGTGGCTCCATACTCTGCATGACTTCAGTCACGTTGTATAGACAGCTAAACAATCTTTTGAGCACAGCGGGCAGCGCCGATTGCCAAAGAATAATTTACAACTAATTTTACCATTTTATTACCTCACCATACAGGCGGCCGGCCACGCGCCGAGTGACTTCGGAGGATATTACGACAGTGTGTGGTCGCTGTCAATTATTCAATTACCCCGCCACCTAGGTGGCACCCTGACTTCACTGGGAGGCGGATTTCATCACTGGCTCCAGAGGATGAAAGTTAAAGGCCCACTACCGCCGTATCTGTTCAATGATACACTTCTGCAACAGATGGTTACGAAACGCTACACACAGGTCTAGAAATGGTTCATTTAGACACAGGACAACCCAGTTCAGCACACGTCGTCTTTATATCAAGTAAAGAAGTACCCAACGGAGAAAGAAACACGCTTAGAAAAGACGGGTACAACACAATTTATTAATATTTCGGGTAAATACCCTTTGTCAAAATAGACAAACAAACACTGAAACAGAGAGATTAGCCGCTACTTATCTTCATTGGCAGAAGGAATGTGGCAACTGAAGGAGGTGACGTAAAATAAAAGAAAAGGAAGAACAAAAGTGCGGAAAAAGTAAAAATGACGTCAACGAAAAATCGTAAGAGAGAGACTCGGAAAGAAAATGAACACGAGAGACAAGAGTGTGTGCAAGCACGTGCAGGAGCGAGCGAAAGAAAAGGCGTGTAGATGAGGCCAGAGAAAGAGAGAGAGAGAGAGAGCGAGACGGAGAGAGAGAAAGAGAGAGAGAACGAACGGGGAGTACCCTTGGGCACGAAGTAGGCTGAGTGTCTAATACACAAAGCCTGCTAAACACTAACCCGAAGGCAAACTTTATATCACCTTCAAGTTGAGGACTACCTCGGGGAAAAACGGGAGGACCCCGGGAAAAAAAAACCCAGCATTTAGCACGGTACACAACAAGTAATAAGTCATGAAAACAAAGCAAATAATCAAATTCAGTAAGGGAATATTGGTATAAGTGGAGAGTAGGTAGTTGTGAAACCGTCTTCAAGGGTAACTAAAAAAATATAAGGGGGGGGGGGGGGAGAGAAAGAGAGAGAGACGGGGGCGGGGGGGGGGGGAGGGGGGGGGAAAGGAGGAAGGAGGAAGGGGAAGAAGGGAAAAGGAAAAAGCGTAAAGAGAGAAAGAGGGCTAGAGAGAAGTGGTAAAGGGGGTGGGGGGGGGGGGGAGAAAAAGGGAGAGAGGTAGAAGGAGAGAGAGGAAAAAAAAATAATAAAAATAAAAAAAAATAAAAAAATAAAAATAAAAAAGGGGGTGATGTGGGGGCGGAAGACAACCAGCCAGAGCCACCAACCCCACCCAACAGGCACCCACCAGCCCACAGAAAAACACACAGGCACGCAACAAGACGACCACATACATCCCCAAAGGATGCAGACGATCGCCTCGCCCCAAAACCGCGTATCAAACCGTGAGCCGGAGACCCGGCGCCCGACAGGGAAGGGCAAGGGATCCAACTAAACGTTCGGCCAGCGCTGAGAAAGTCCCCAAGGGAAATGTACATATCAACCAGCGCCAACCTCACCTAACTGGTTAGTGAGTAGTAAAACAGTGAGGTAAAGTAGCAGACACAAGCAAGGTAAAAAATGTTAATCTTTCATATTCATCCCGAGTGGCGCCACAGTGCCCAGTTTATTAATCAGTTAACTGGGCACTGTGGCGCCACTCGGGATGAATATGAAAGATTAACATTTTTTACCTTGCTTGTGTCTGCTACTTTACCTCACTGTTTTACTACTCACTAACCAGTTAGGTGAGGTTGGCGTTGGTTGATATGTACATTTCCCTTGGGGACTTTCTCAGCGCTGGCCGAACGTTTAGTTGGATCCCTTGCCCGTCCCTGTCGGCGCCGGGTCTCCGGCTCACGGTTTGATACGCGGTTTTGGGGCGAGGCGATCGTCTGCATCCTTTGGGGATGTATGTGGTCGTCTTGTTGCGTGCCTGTGTGTTTTTCTGTGGGCTGGTGGGTGCCTGTTGGGAGGGGTTGGTGGCTCTGGCTGGTTGTCTTCCGCCCCCACATCACCCCTTTTTTTCTTTTTTTTTTCCCCCTCTCTCTCCTTCTACCTCTCTCCCTTTTTCTCCCCCCCCCCACCCCCTTTACCACTTCTCTCTAGCCCTCTTTCTCTCTTTACGCTTTTTCCTTTTCCCTTCTTCCCCTTCCTCCTTTCCCCCCCCCTCCCCCCCCCGCCCCCGTCTCTCTCTCTCCTTCCCCCCCCCCCCCCTTATATTTTTTTAGTTACCCTTGAAGACGGTTTCACAACTACCTACTCTCCACTTATACCAATATTCTCTTACTGAATTTGATTATTTGCTTTGTTTTCATGACTTATTACTTGTTGTGTACCGTGCTAAATGCTGGGTTTTTTTTCCCGGGGTCCTCCCGTTTTTCCCCGAGGTAGTCCTCAACTTGAAGGTGATATAAAGTTTGCCTTCGGGTTAGTGTTTAGCAGGCTTTGTGTATTAGACACTCAGCCTACTTCGTGCCCAAGGGTACTCCCCGTTCGTTCTCTCTCTCTCTTTCTCTCTCTCCGTCTCTCTCTCTTTCTCTCTCTCCGTCTCGCTCTCTCTCTCTCTTTCTCTGGCCTCATCTATACGCCTTTTCTTTAGCTCGCTCCTGCACGTGCTTGCACACACTCTTGTCTCTCGTGTTCAGGTTTTTTCCGAGTCTCTCTCTTACGATTTTTCGTTGACGTCATTTTTACTTTTTCCGCACTTTTGTTCTTCCTTTTCTTTTATTTTACGTCACCTCCTTCAGTTGCCACATTCCTTCTGCCAATGAAGATAAGTAGCGGCTAATCTCTCTGTTTGTTTGTTTGTCTATTTTGACAAAGGGTATTTACCCGAAATATTAATAAATTGTGTTGTACCCGTCTTTTCTAAGCGTGTTTCTTTCTCCGTTGGGTACTTCTTTGCATATTACACGCTTGGCAGTCACCTTTTTGGTCTGGATTGATTTTTTATATCAAGTAACCTGACAATGATTCCATTCCGTTCTAGAAATACGCCCCTTTCAGTGCGAGAAACAGCTAAAAATAGATTGCCACGCAAATGGCTGCTCGGAATAAATAAGTGCGATTACGCGTGCGCGCTTTTGCTGCGTGTCCAAACTGCTGTTAAAGTTCATTAGGTGTGTCGACAAGGCGTAACAAACACAAAATTAATGGTGCTGAAATGTGTCAAGTTCAGATTTATGCGTAATGGTACTTTTAAGCTGGGATGCTTACCATCGGCAATAGGTAATCTCCGAATAAAACTGCAAGAACATTTGCTGTAGCCGGACTGAGTGGATTTGTCTGGAGTCAACTGAAGACAGCAGCCTGTGGGGGTAAACTGAATTTCATCACATATTTGTGTCAGCTTTCTTCTCTGTGATTAGGCACGTGGGACGAACACTGAAGTAAAACGAATCTGTCACTGCACAGAGATGAAATAAAGCCTCACACCTCGTTACCAAAAAGCTCGCCTTTTAGCGGTCGAACTGAGTCCTCGTGATTTATTTTGTGTTACGGGAGGCCCGGCCAAGGCATCATTTAATTTATTTAGACGACTGTTTGAAAGGGTTTTAACCTCAGAACCGACATATCCTTCTCTCTTGGATGTGATGAGGTGCAACTGACAGTTGGGTTGCTCTTACTGTCGCCTGATCGTTATGTGGCCATTGCAAGGAGACAGAAGTACGGCGGAGATCGCAGAAGCCGTATCACCGCACGCGAACTGAGACGGCCTCGCAAACACGTGATCCGGCGGGAAAAGCGTGTGTGGTATAAAAATCATTGTTGCGACAGCCGCTGCCTGTATCTTTGACTGAGTAGCACACGAGTTGCGACATGCTCGATTCAGTCATTGAGTTTGATTCCCCTTCCCCCCCCCCCCACCCCCCCCCCCCCCACCCCCGATTATTGCAACGTATTAAATAGGAGTACACTAACCCCGGACGCGAAGAAAAACAAAACAAAAGTACACAAAACACACAAAAACTGAACACCAGCCAGCTGCAAGAGGTATAGATCCTCATGAGCCCCCGCAGTCGCGGGGGCTCATGAGGATCTATGCCTCTTGCTGACACCACTTTGCATCCTTTCTCATTTGACGGCCGGGGACCTTCGCCGTTGAGTTTACAATGATTTCAGAAACTCAGGTTGCGTCCCAGGACGATATATATATATATATATATAAAATTATATCCTACAATCTGAGAATGTGCAATCCTTGCAAAGCAAAAGGAGATAAATCCTCGTGAGTCCCTGCGTTTACAAGGGCCCATGAGGATCTACGGTACTCGGGCAAGGGCAGCCCAGCAGAGTACAATTGACTTTCGTAGATAGTCGGCTGTTTGTTTGCACGTATCCCGGACCTGACGGACAAAAGTCAACATTTCCTTTGCCGTTGTCTGGTGCACGGCGCTGTCGCCGCCGGCACAAACTCAAATGTGCAGTTAATGAGCCGCCGGTAAACTGTCATTAACCCCTTCACTGCCGAGGAAAAACTGAGCGCCGACCACCCGGCAGCTGCGAGAGGCATAGATTCTCATCAGCCCCCGCAAATGCGGGGGCTCATGAGGATCTATGCCACTTGCCGAAAAAAATCTCTCGCTGGTAATACTGGCGCGACTGACTTCGAAAGGGATTCTGCGAAGACCGCCGATGGGTGGGGTGGGGTGGAGCGCACATGGTCTTTTCCGAGCGCAGAGATCTTTGACTGGAACTGACCGGTAAACCACTCTGTAGCCTGTCCACGTTCTTACGACGGCTGAAGATCTTCCACGTTGAGATGAGAATAATTTCGAAAGCGCGCGCACGCACGCACACACACACACACACACACACACACACACTCACGAGCGCGCGCGCACGCACGAAAACACACACAACAGTGAAGGGGTTACATCCGTTACCGTTGGCTACATGCATACACTACTGAGGGGGTTAACGCATACGTGACGTGTCTCGTCCAGGACACGCGGCCGTGTGAATGCGCTGGTGGCGCCCGGCCTCCAGAGGGGTTAACCCCTATCATCCTGAGGCTAAAAGCTTCAATTTTGTACACTGCCGTATGCAAGCTATACTATAGTACTTACAGACGAGGATACAAACCAATGGCTTTAGTTCAAGGGTGGTGCCAGAACAGCTTGGCGCCAAGCTATCCTGGCACCACCCTTGAACTATTTTAGTCACACTTATTTCACACACTGGTGTATTCCCAATGATAAGGTCTAACAGAAGTCAGCGTTGACCGAGCTCAGCGAGTTTACCGTTCGTTCACCACCCCGTAAACTGCCGGAACACAGCAAACCAACACCGGGCTGCAAGAGGCAGGGATCCTCATGAGCCCCCGCAGTTGCACTAACTTACCGCAGTTGCGGGGGCTCGTGAGAATCTACGCCTCTTGCTGGCCCCCACTGGTTGTATCCACGCACGTTCCTTGGTCGGTTGTTTAACCCTTATCATTCGGAATACACCAGTGTGTGAAATAAGTTTGACTAAAATAGTTCAAGGGTAGTGGCAGAATAGCTTGGCGCCTAGAGGCGCCAAGCTATTCTGGCACTACCCTTGAACTAAAGCCATTGGTCTGTATCCTTATCTGTAAGTACTATAATGCAGCTTCTCACAAACCAGATATTTGAGCCTAGCGCTGGCAGAATTGTACACAAACCAGGGGGAATCACTCAGCGCTGGACAGACAAACAGTTAGATCCCCTGCCCCCGCCTAAAGAAGTCAGGCACCCAATCGCCAGCCCACAGAGAAATACGCAGGTATAGACCAAGCCGATCTGCAGATGATCGTCTTGGTCTATACCTGCGTATAGTGTCTGTGGGCTGGCGATTGGGTGCCTGACTTCTTTAGGCGGGGGCAGGGGATCTAACTGTTTGTCTGTCCAGCGCTGAGTGATTCCCCTTGGTTTGTGTGTAATCATGTAGCTTGCACATGGCAGTGTACAAATTTGAAGCTTTTAGCCTCAGGATGATAAGGGTTAAAGTTCTTTGTCTTGAATCGTGAAAGATCTGTGACAGAATCTGCCACCAGTGTCAAGGACGCGGTTAAAGCGAATTGCTCCATACAGTAAACGGTTAATAGCTCGCAAGGTCTCCGTTATAAAAGGTCTTACTATGTCAACATTGATTGAAAAGTTTGCAAAACTGTTGATAATAACTACAATTCTACCCCAAAATTGGCATTTTACACACATTTGCTGATCTCTTGTGACCCTTGACCTTTTCGAGGGCTCATCCAAATTAGTATGTATGCCTAGATATGTCTTACCATCAGGTATCTCTGTAGCAAGTTTGGTTTTGAAGTTGTGAATAATATTTGAGAAAAAAAACATCTTTTGTCAAAATATGGCTATTTAAGACCTATTTCCTGAGCTCTTGTGACCCTTGATCTTTCCGAGGGATCAACCAAATTAGTATGCATAGAAAGGGCTTTCCATCAGATATCCTTGTACCAAGTTTGGGTTTGAAGCTGTGAATAGTATTTGAGAAAAAATAAATTATGTCAAAATATAGCTATTTTCGACCTAATTTCTGATCCTCTGTGACCTTAACCGTTGTGAGAGGTCACTCAAATTGATATGTTTAGAAAGGTATTGCCACAATGTATCCTTGGGCCAAGGTTTGAAAAATGTGGCTTGAATAGACTCCGAGAAAATGCCAACGTTAAAGTTTTTACCACGACGACGGCGGACGGACGGACGGACGACACTTGTCCAAAACATAGACTCACTTTTGCTTCGCACGTGAGCCAAAAACCAACAAAACAAAAACAACCAACCAAACCAAAAGGAACTCGGTGTTATTTTTCTTGGTCATTTATTTCGTCACTGCATGGTGTAACAGTGGCCTTTTTCACAGAGCCCTTTAAAGATACGGGCAAAACAGTTTCAACAAATGTTAGCGCGTGCACGAAACAGGCTTCATCAAAAAGAAAAGAAAAGAAAAGAAAAGAAAAGAAAAGGCAAACATAAATTCAACTGCACAGGATTGTGTCTCCATCTCAGTAGGAGGTCTCTTTCTCTCTCTTACGCACGCATACGCACGCACAAACTGCTAAATGTTAGCTTACAGATTCACACTGCCCTAAGCGCACATCATTGGGGTGGTATGCGTGACAGTGGAGTGAAACCGTCGCCCAGGCCTAACCCAAAGTGTTGGCCTACTTTGTGATACATGTACCTTCGGCCGGGTCTGAGCCAGGGACCAGCTGAGTGAGCTTAAGTCCTGCGCCGGCCACTAAGCAAGGTGCTCCGCTATAGCGGAGCATCTTGCTTAGTGGCCGGCGCAGGACTTACGCTCACTCATACAACTGACCCCAAAAGTCTTAGCCCACTGTTGTAACAGTAGGCTCAGACTCTTAGCATAGACCTAGCCGAAGGTTTTAGTCCATTTCCATGCATACGACTCCTGAATAAGATCCATACACTCGCCTGTCCGACACAAACCCCCAACACGACTACAGGCAGCTGACGTCATAACAACCCTATTAGCCCCGCCACATTCCAGCAGGAGATGGATCGAGATGAAAATAGGGTTCGGGAAGCTGAAGTCATCACGCCAGTCGTGGCGGCCATCTTGTGAGGATACGGGACTAAGCGCTCTATAGGGAAATCGCTGTTTTTTGTTATGTCAGGAAAGTCCTGACGTACTATAAGCAATAACAGCAAGTCTAGCCATCACCGTAGGAAACCGCTCTCAGAATCTGTTTTTGTGGGTTTTTTTTGTTTTGTTGTTGGTTTCCAAAGAGGAAGAAAAATGAAGAAAAAAATGTTGGTGAAACACTATTTCGCTACTATCTCATGACTATGATATCCTCATAAGATGGCGGCTGACGCGCCGATACTGCTAGGCAACGCGGGGAACTTCCAGAGCCCTATACCCGGGCAGTGCAGGATCAGCTTGGCGCCCCCTGAATTACGACGGTCGGGGCCCATCTCCCTGCAAACCGGTACACTGTACTGACGCGACACCTTCCGGCAAATCTGGGGCAATGCTACCTTGGGGTTATGTGCGGTTAACTCCTTTGCGACGAGCTGCATCTGGGTACGCGTTGTAGTGGCGCGTATCCAGGTTAGGCTCCCGAGAACGACTGAGTCAACCCGTTCACCCCCCAAGGTCCCATTTCTCAATTTTGGGAGGTGTTGTCTAACAGGACCATGTACCAGTTTGTAGGAGATGGATTGATCATGATAATTCAAGGGTAGTGCCAGATGAGCTTGGCGCCTGATCAATCCATCTCCTGCTGCAGGGTTCCGGGGTTAAAAGGGTCAACCTCACATGCAGTGGGTTTTTTGCGCCCACTGAATCTGACATACAATTAGGACATGACACAGCGTTTGATGTCAAGTTATGACATACTGTTGCTTCTGAATCAACCTATGACATAAATTATGAAAACAACGCTGCATTTGACGTCAAGTGATAATACACCGCTGTGTTTGGTGTCACGTGATGACACATCGCTGCGTTTGGCTTAAGATTGTGACACACTGCTGCATCTGACGTCAAATTATCACATTTTTATGACTGCAAATGACGTACAACTGACGCACAGCGTTGAGTCTGCCTGTGTTCAAGGCAATTGCAATAAACAGCCAGCATAGCACGCGTTTGTATATATAATTACAATAATGTACACAATGTACAAACGTCGTGTGTTTCATATCTTTAATTTAAATAACGTAAGTTCACCGGAACACATTTACATATTTGCAGAGTATGGTCACTCAGAATCACCAAAGCGAGACGCTGAAGAAAATCTCAGAAGACAGTTAAAACACAATTTATTAATATTTCGGGCACTTCAAAATAGACAAACAATATAAGTTATTGGTAGCAGGGGTTTGCTACATGGACCCTTGTAGGCCTGAGTGAGGTAAAAGGAACCATTGTACCCCGAAGGCCTGAGGGGTACAATGGTTCCTTTGACCTCCCGAAAACCTACAAGGGTCCGTGGAGCAAGCCCCTGCTACCAATAACGTATTTGTTTTCATTTCTCCACTATTTTCGTAAAAGAAATCAAGAAGAAATCTTCCGACCTGGATCACGCCAGACACGACTGACGTCAAAGGAATATACATTTATACATAATAGAACTATGACGTAATTTAAAATATTTCATGACGCTGCCATCTCCAGTAGTGTGCCTGTTGTTTCGAACAACACTAAGTAACCTTGTACTTTAGAACGTTTTGGTGGTCTTTTATTGAACAAAACTCGCATGCAAGATGCGTCACAAAGAGGGCTGCAAGAAGTCCGCCATTTGTCGCTATAAGGTGGTTTTTTTTTTTGTAGCTCAGTCACATGGTACGGTTTGCGCTAAAGCGACTCGTCGTGTGACGTAGGGATGAAGACAAAGATGTATAGTGAACAGTCGCTACTTATCTTATCGCAGAAGGAATGTAGCAACAACAGGTTTTTTTTTTTTTTTTGCAACAGTTGCCACATTCCTTCTGCGATAAGTAGCTACTGATCTCTATACTTGTTTGTCTATTTTGAAGAAGGTTGATTGATTGTACATTGCTTAACGTCCCGACAGCAACAAGGCTTTCTCAGGACGTGCCTGCACTGCTTGTGAAAAAATAAAAAAGAAACAGAACATTGAATGTATGTCGCCAGCCGGTCAAATACATTAAATAAACCTAACACATGGGCCTAAATAAATCTAAGACCATTTAGCAACACACATCCAATATCAAGAGCTACAGGCAGCGCAGACAGTAGGGAGAGTTTTAAAAAGGCAAATACATGTGAATGGACAAAGGGTAGACAGAAACACATGCCCCAGAATAGAGAGAAAAACCCACCCTGTGGGGCTGACCAGGGTGACCCTGGGAACTAAAAAATACCCAGGGTCACCCTGGTCAGCCCCACAGGGTGGGGTTTTCTCTCTATTCTGGGGCATGTGTTTCTGTCTACCCTTTGTCCATTCACATGTATTTGCCTTTTTAAAACTCTCCTTTTATTTTGAAGAAGGGTATTTACCCGAAATACTAATACACTGTGTTGTAAACTGCCTTTTCTAAGCGTGTTTCTTTCTCCGTTGGGCCTTCTTCTCTGCCGTGAGATGGCCTTAGTCGCCTGCTCGGCGTTAAACCCCAATAACTAACTAACTAACTGACTTCTTCTCTGCATTTTACACGCTTGACAGTGCCCTTTTGGGTCTGGATTGAAGAAAATCGGACTAATAAAATACTAGCACCGTCTCTGATGCAAGTCGGCTGTGTCAGAACCACTCGCTGTGCTTAACTCTTTCACTGCCGAGAAAAAGTGAAGGCAAATCCGACTGCAAGAGATATAGATCCTCACGAGCCCCCGCAACTGCAATGTCTCTTGCTGGCCCCACTGTGTGGCCATTGTGCCTTGGATGGCCGGGGTTTTTTTATTGACTCGCGAGTTCACCAAGGTTTCACAAACGGGTGATTGCAAGCGTGCGAAATGCAACCTGTAGTCACGTGGGTCTACACACTGCAAAGTTAACGCTTTTAGCCCCCACACCCTACAGCAGGAGACTGACTTGACCATGATAATTCAAGGGTAGTGCCCGATCAGGCGCCAAGCTGATCGGGCACTACCCTTGAATTGTCATGGTCAACCCACCTCCTGCAACTGGTACATAGTCGTTAAGTAACACTTCCAAAATTTGGGAAACGCGGCCATGGGGCTGAAAGGGTTAGGGCAAACTGAAGCAGCCTGCATCTGAGGCGATGCCTGCCATAAGCTGAAGATACCGGTCATCAAGGCTCTGCCACAGGGTAGTGCTTGAATAGTTTGACATCATAAAATAATTGCTACAGTAGAACACGTTTTGAAACGACCACTTTTCTGGCGAGAAAAGGGTGATCTTAAATGACAAAACAAGAAAGGCAGAGCCCATATGGCTCACGTGTATGACCGATCCACACATGTCTGACAACAAGTAAAGGAATGGCTTCTGCACTAATAAAATCCATGTTTTCTCAAAATTTAATCGGTTTTCACACATCTGCGAACCCCCCTGTGACCCTTGACCTTTGCGATGAGTCAACTAAATTAGGATACATAGGAAGGTCTTATCATCAGCTACCTTTGGGACAAATTTGATTGAAAACTTTGCAAAAATGTTGGTAATAACTACAATTATTGGCATTTCATACACATTTGTCGACCTCTTGTGACCCATGACCTTTTCCGAGGGATCACCCAAATTAGTATGCATAGATAGTATTACTACCATCAGGTATCTCTGTACCAAGTTTGGGTTTGGAGTTGTGACTAGCAATGGAGAAAAAACATTTCTTGTCAAAATACGGCTATTTTCTTACCTATTTCTTGAGCTCTTGTGACCCTTGACCTTTTCGAGGGATCATCCAAATTGGTATGCATATAAAGGTCTTACCATGAGGTATCTTTGTACCAAGTTTGGGTTTGACGTTGTGAATAGTATTTGAGAAAAAAACATCTTTTGACAAAATATGGCTATTTTGGATCTTTTTTCTGAGTTCGTGACCCTTGACCTTTCCGAGGGATCAACCACATTAGTGTGCGTATAAAGGTCTTACCATCAGGTATCTTTGTACCAAGTCTGGGTTTGAAGTTGTGAATAGTATTTGAGAAAATATAAAATATAAATTGTCCCAAAATAGCTTTTTTGATATATTCCCTGATCCCCTGTGACCTTGACCTTGTGAGAGGTCACTGAAAATGGTAGGTTTAGAAAGGTCTTGCCACAAAGTATCCCTGGGCCCAAGTTTGAAGACTGTAGCTTGAATAGCCTCCGAGAAAATGCCAACGTTAAAGTTTACCACGGACGACGGCAGACGGACGGACGGACGGACGACCACTTGCCCAGAACAAAGACTCACTTTTGCACCTAAATGATGGTCTTTAATGGCAGGTGGTCTGTCATAAGAGCGGTCACTCTTCTCTTGAGACAGTACGTGCCTTTTAAAACCACTTTTTTTCCCCAGAAAAAATAAAGGTCACTCAAAACAGGTTCTGTGACGTATCGGAGGGCACTAAAGAGACTCCTGTGTGTCTGACAAAAAGTACGTACATCGATGTGAAAATAAATTAAAACATATATTTTTTTTGTACAAAATGCTTCATCACAACATATGCCGAATGCAACATGGCACAAATTATCGTCACACTCACAGTCTTTCAAACAGCCAAGTTATTTACAGGTACAGACACACACACACACACACACCCACACAGAACCGCGGACACACCTACACAACCACTCGCACACATTTGCAAGCACATACCACCCCATACACTGACGAAAATTATATAATGTCAACGCTTTCTGAATCAATGTGACAGAATGATAGGTATGGCTTTTATATCTCATTTTATCCCGCGGATGAAAATTAATTATAATATATCTCATTTTATCTTGCGGATGAAATTATATCTCTCATTTTATATCGCGGATGAAATTATATATCTCATTTTATCTCGCGGGTGAAATTATATATCTCACTTTATCCCGCGGATGAAATTATATATCTCACTTTATCCCGCGGATGAAATTATATATCTCACTTTATCCTGCGGGTGAAATTCTATATCTCACTTTATCCCGCGGATGAAATTATATATCTCACTTTATCCCGCGGGTGAAATTATATATCTCATTTTATCTCGCGGATGAAATGATATATCTCACTTTATCCCGCGGGTGAAATTTGTACATTTTTCTTACATATCCTTTCAGGGCTATGTCACAGTCCTGGAGACAGACCGGCCATGATTGTTCAAGGGTGGTGTCTGACAGGCGCCAAGCTATTCAGACACCACCCTTGAACTGTCATGGTCGACCCCCATCCTGTCACAGCATGTCATGGTGTTATGGGTAGCGTTATACACATGAAACTTTTTTGCATCTACCCGTGACTGATCGATCAATAACCATGCTAGCTCCAAAGCCCGCCACTCTACAAGAGAAGCTGTACGGGCCTGTGGAGGCGCTACAGAAGACCACAGATTTCATTTTGAGAGCCAAACTCCAAGTGTGACGGCGTTCGAGAAAAAGAAGGAGACCATGCTAGCTCCAGGGTTGTGCCTAATTTGTTTGGCACCCAATGCAGGTGCCGATCCAGTCAGGCACAACCCCTTGACCCGACATAGTGCATCTCTCACGACTTGTGCACGCATCAGAACCTGTCTCGAGCCACCACCATCATGAAAGATCACCAGTCGCTGACCCATTGTGCCGCAAGGTCAAAATCCCCAAATTGTGCAGAACTTTGTCCTCTGAAAGACTGTGTTACAAACTACCCCTTGCGTGTCGGCAGCAGTCTTTTGTCACACTGAATCCTACAGAAATCATTGCGCCAAAAAACTGCTACCGTAACGCAAAGAGTTTAGGAGAGAGACCGACCATGATAGTTCAAGGGTGGTGCCAGAATAGCTTGGCGCCTACGGGCGCCAAGCTATTCTGGCACCACCCTTGAACTATCATGGTCGATCCATGTCTTGCTGTGGTGTGTCGGGGTTAAAAGAATGAAAGACTTGTTTCTGTTTGCCCTCTGAGACTTCTTTTGAGACAGCACTCGTCTTTTAACCCCTTCAGCCCCAAGGTCCCATTTCGCAAATTTCAGAGGTTTTGCCTAACGACTACGTACCCGTTGCAGGGACTCGGGGCTAAATAGGTTTAGACCAATGTTTTCCTTTGCGCAAAAGGTGGTTGCTCCACAGGTTTTGCTGCAGTTCATTGCAATACAGATTCAATACTGCAACTATTGACTTTTGAGGTGAACATGTTAGACTTACAAAACTTAGAAAAACTTAGAAATCTTTTGACTTCAATGTTCTCACACAGCAGTTGGCCACCATCATTGCAAAGACATCTGGTCCGTCTAATTACAAGTAATCATCAAACTTGAGAACACAGAAGGCGCCTCATTTGAAAGTGTGTCACAGTCAGCCATTCTCCAAATTCACTCTTAAACTCCCAGAACTAAATGACTGCCATACAATATCATGGAAGTCACTTAGTCCTGGGAGTTTAAGAGCTCAGAGTTAAGTAAAGGCCATTTCATTCAAATGAAGGTCAAGGCTGTTCCACTCCATATGTAGGCCAAGGTCACTCCAATGTAGGTGAAGGCCACAAACTCATCAACGCAGGTCAAGGCTGTAAAATGGTCCAATACAGGACACGCTCATTCCACTTCAAGGTGGGGAAGGTCATGTGTACCCGGGTCTAGGTCATTCCTTCACGTCCCCTGCTACGTGTGAGGCCGGCATGTCTGCGTCGTGTTCAGCAGCCTGCATGTCGATGCTCAGTGATCCCCAGTCATCCCACTCTGTGTTCCTCTCCCCTGGGGCGTGGTCGCTGCCCACCCCGCTCTCCCCCTCCCCCATGTCCGGCGTGCCATCCTTGGAGCTGGCCACCATGTCCTCTTCACACACCAGCAGCTGCGGGTCATCAGAGTCCCGGTCATTCATAAGCACGGCCGCCGCCGAGATGTTTGCAGCGTCCATGTTCACGTGGTCAGCGAAATAGCTCTGGACCTCACAATCTATCTCCTCTTCTTCTGCAATGTGGGGAGGGTGGGGGATGTGGGGAGAGGAGGGTGCCATGTGTGCCACCTGTGCAGGGTGAGTGGAATGGGGGGAGGCAGAGAGAAGGTGGGGGTGCTGGGGTGGCATCAGTGTGGCAGGTGTGGGGGCAGAATGCTGACCGTCTCCATAACCGGGATAGCCCTGATTTGTCGACTGTAGCTGCACACCTGTGGAAATGCGTTGCTGCTGTGCTTGTACGGCTGAACTTGCTTGCTGCGCCGTAAAATGAACGTCTGATGACACATTAGCGCTGGGCTGGAATGTTACGAAAGTCTCACTGGTGTTCAAGGCGAATGTGTCAGTGTTAATTTTGCTGATGTTTTCCTTGAGTGAAGACAGTCCATCACTGGGGGCGGTGTTTGTGTTGTTTTCCTTGAGTGAAAACAGTCCATCACTGGGGGCGGTTTTTGTGTGTGTTTCTGGACTGTTAGCCCCTTTGTGCATGCGGCCACTGGTACTGTAAACAGTGTGTGCGGTACTGTAAACAGCACTGTTGGCTGCATGCATTAGGGGATTAACTGCAGTAGCAGTGCCTACTCTTTCAGCCACAGAGGCTGGAGCTCTCTCGCTTGCATTATCAGCATCATCGTGACTGGCTCCAGCTGGCCGGGACTGACCATCAAACGGGTTGTGAACTTTATCTTGAAATACGCCGTCATCATCATCAAAAGAAGTATCTGCTAACAAGTCCTGATCACCGATCTCAATTTCATTTTGCCGGCAGATAGTGGGCCGACGCTCACGACCTGAATGCTCTGACCCCCTGACATCTCGAGACCCGCGTTGGTTGTTAAGAGTTCCCGCCGCAAGGTCATCAGAATTGCAGCGCTCCACACCCTGAGATGTCCTCCTGGCAGGGAACAAACCAGCTGGAGAAATCCTGTTTGGGGAAGGGCTAACTCTGTTTGGTGAAGCGCCCAGTCTGTTTGGTGATGCATCTAATCTGTTTGGTGACATGTTCAGCCTATTTGGCGACACTCTGTTTGGTGACATGGTCAGTCTGTTTGGCGAAGAATCTAATCTGTTTGGTGACATGTTCAGTCTATTTGGTGAGGTGTCCAACCTGTTTGCAGATACACTCGGCCTGTTTGGTGAAGTGCCCAGTCTGCTAGGTGAAGCAGCAGGGCTGTGCCTGATCTCTCTGGGTGCACGTGAAACACCGTCCACATCCCTTGTCTTCCCAAAAAGTCCTGTGCTGACGCTGTTATCCAAGCCACTGGGTGTTGTATCTTTGATATTTTCACTCCTGATAACAGACGGGTCCCCAGATGACAGAGAACGCCGAAAACCAATGCCACCTTTTTCCTCGGCCACTCCCAACATGGCTCTCTTGGCCTGGGGGAACAAAGACGCCGCCGAGTACTCTCCAGGCGATCGTGCTCTTTTGCGTTGCGATGAATCGAAAGAAGATGACTGAGTGGCCACGAGGGGAACCGTCAAATTTGATGACAAGGACACCTGTAGTTTGGGCACCGACGATGCTCGAACTGGCGGCACTCTGGAGGTGGGGGGCAAGTTAGTGGAGGGGATGGGTGATGTGGAGGCCGGAGGGTCATCTGAGGGCCGGATGATGGAGGTTTTGGAGTGCGAGGCATGGTGGATACGGAGATCATCGGATTGTGCGAAGGTGTCACCACACAGACCACAGATGTATGGACATTCCTGAAACAAAAGCACACAAACTTACAATGTCAGTTGTAAGAAAATCTTCTTAATGCTGTGGCACCGCAAAAACCGTTTTAAGCAACCACCTGTATGAGAGGTCACCTGGAATTAGAGACCATCATTTAGGTGGCTGTAGCTCTGACTGTGGCTGTAGCTGTGACTGTAGCTGTGACTGTAGCTGTAGCTGTGACTGTAGCTGTGACTGTGGCTGTAGCTGTGACTGTGGCTGTGACTGTAGCTGTAGCTGTGACTGTAGCTGTGACTGTGGCTGTAGCTGTGACTGTGGCTTTAGCTGTGACTCTGGCTGTAGCTGTGACTGTGGCTGTAGCTGTGACTGTAGCTGTGACTGTAGCTGTAGCTGTGACTGTGGCTGTAGCTGTGACTGTAGCTGTGACTGTAGCTGTAGCTGTGACTGTGGCTGTAGCTGTGACTGTAGCTGTGACTGTAGCTGTAGCTGTGACTGTAGCTGTGACTGTGGCTGTAGCTGTGACTGTAGCTGTGACTGTGGCTGTAGCTGTGACTGTGGCTTTAGCTGTGACTCTGGCTGTAGCTGTGACTGTGGCTGTAGCTGTGACTGTAGCTGTGACTGTAGCTGTAGCTGTGACTGTGGCTGTAGCTGTGACTGTAGCTGTGACTGTAGCTGTAGCTGTGACTGTAGCTGTGACTGTGGCTGTAGCTGTGACTGTAGCTGTGACTGTGGCTGTAGCTGTGACTGTGGCTTTAGCTGTGACTCTGGCTGTAGCTGTGACTGTGGCTGTAGCTGTGACTGTAGCTGTGACTGTAGCTGTAGCTGTGACTGTGGCTGTAGCTGTGACTGTGGCTGTAGCTGTGACTGTAGCTGTGACTGTAGCTGTAGCTGTGACTGTAGCTGTGACTGTAGCTGTGACTGTGGCTTTAGCTGTGACTCTGGCTGTAGCTGTGACTGTGGCTGTAGCTGTGACTGTAGCTGTGACTGTAGCTGTAGCTGTGACTGTGGCTGTAGCTGTGACTGTAGCTGTGACTGTGGCTTTAGCTGTGACTCTGGCTGTAGCTGTGACTGTGGCTGTAGCTGTGACTGTAGCTGTGACTGTAGCTGTAGCTGTGACTGTGGCTGTAGCTGTGACTGTAGCTGTGACTGTGGCTTTAGCTGTGACTCTGGCTGTAGCTGTGACTGTGGCTGTGACTGTACCTGTGACTGTGGCTGTACCTGTGACTGTGGCTGTACCTGTTGCCACCTGAAAGATGGTCTGTAATGACAGGTGACACCTTTGGCCCTTCAAGACTGCTCGTATAATAATAATAATACCAGTTATTATACAGGTGCTTTACCCAATTCTGCGAATCGGCTCAAAGCATCGCAAACTGAACCCAACATGCATGCTCACGTGACACACACGCATTCACTCTGAAGACAAACACGGTACAAGACAAACACAGGACATTCAAGTGGTGCGAAGGGTCAGCTCAGCTACTGAGGTTTCGAAAATTTTGATCACTTGTATTTGAAATTTATAAAGTGGCCTAAAACCGGTACTAAAGTAGAATGGGAGGAAGAGCCGGAGTACCCAAAGAAAGAACCCCTGACGGTCCGCCCGAATAACAGTGACACTTACTAAAGGAGAAGAGAGACCACTTGTCTTTTACGACCACACACACACAACTTAATCCTCTGATTTTTCCCCACCAGTGTCTTTATCTGTGATGGAACATACCTGTCTGTGAGTATGAAGGTGGGTGCGCAGGGACTGAGCGTTGGTGAAACCCGCGTCGCAATACTCGCAAACAAAGGGGCGCAACTCTGCATGGGTCAGGAGGTGTGCCTGGAACCACAAAAGAATACTCGTTTACATTTCATCACACCATTACACTAGAACTAAACTGAAAAAAAAAAGAAGTTCAAAATGTTTGAGGGCACTACAAATGGCCAAAACACAACATCTGCACTTTTTCATCTTGCACAAGTATGTTTTACGTTAGATCGTAATTATTTGTGTCAATGATAATTCCAGTGAGAACAACACTATAATGAACCACAAATAAATCAAATGTAAAACTTAAAGTGAGACAACAGAATTTCTAACATAATGCACAGCATGTGTAAAACTCTCACTTTATTTCCTCAATGTGTATGTATGATGTGTTTTCAATTCAAACTTTATTTACGACTAACTTTGTCCGCCACATACCCATGTTCAGGGAACTTATCAAACTGAGTTGTCCCCTTGTGCATGCCGCTGCCGGTATCGTTAACAGCACTGGCAGCTGTAGGCACAAGGGGGGTAATCGCATGTCATGTCACCTGACCTTGAGTTCCTGCACAGTTGTGAAATTCTCGGCACAGAGTCCACAAACAGGCCCAGGCACGTCCGCCAGCTCCTCTTTAATTTCGGATTCATCTGACGATGCTTTCTCCAGGCCGTTTCTCCTCGTCTTTGGCACTGCCTCCCCTAGAAAAGAAAACACGAAATCTTCACCAAGTGCTTTATGGTCACTGCATTGCCGTTGCCGTGGTTTATGCAAATATATATAAACGCAGACAGAATGGGCTGGACGACTCCACAGTCTGACTTGTGAGGTCCGTGCAATGCTTGACCAACTTCTGATTTAGGAATCAAATCTATTAACCCTATTAGCATGGGTGGGACCGAAAAAAAAGTTGAATCTCGAATAGAGGGTCTTGGAGCAGGCATTTTTTAAGTAGAATTTTTTTTTTTTTTTTTTTTTTTTTTAATCCAGAAATCCGGCTGTAGCCCGAAAAGTCCCACCCATGTATTAGCCCCAATGTTTGGCAGCAGCAGACAGATTCACCATGATAACTCAAGGGTAGTGCCAGATTAGCTTGGCGCCTGAAGGCGCCAAGCTAATCTGGCACTACCCTTGAATTATCACGGTCAACTCATCTCCTGCAACTGGTCCAGTTATTAGGTGACGCCTCCAATATTTGGGAAATGCCGCTGTGGGATTAAATGGGTGAACTCATTGCACCCCAAGACGGAAATCCCCAAATGTTGCCGTTGTTCTCTGAAGACTGCAGTGCAGTGCAGGACACATAGGCGCCAAGCTATTCTGGCATCACCCTTGACCTATCATGGTCGATCCATATCTTGCTGTGGTGTGTCTGGGGTATAAGACTGGTATCATAGACCGATTTTAAAAGCAAAAACAAATCACAAACCGACACACAAGTCTAGCTTACCTCCGGAAAGGTCGCCTGGTACCGGAGTCTCTGCCTCAGTCTCCGTTGCCACGCCGCTATCGGACTCTCTGGAGCTGCCAGACTCTCTGTCTCTCGCCTTTTGCTGCTTGAAGGCCGTCTTGCGCACTCTGCTCGACGACATCACGAATGATGATGGTGACGACAAAGATGGCTGAGTCTGCGACGGATGGGAAACGAGGGGCTGGGGTTGATGTTCTGGCGTTCTGTTCCTAGAATTTTCTTCGGAGGCTTTGCTGCGGGCACTTTCCCCCTGACCTTCGTCGATAACAAGATGGCTGTCTCCATCTGCGTCAGAGTCGATGGAATGAAGAACAAGGTGCTGGAGTTTGGGTTTTTTCGTGGGTGGGAAGGTCTCTCTATGTGGGTCTCGTGCATGTTTCAGGTTCTGCCCTCCTGATGACTCAGATTTACTGTCCCTAGAGGGTAAATTTGGGCTGCCATCCCTGGGGGATGGCAGCCCAAATTTCCCCTCAAGGGAAGCTTGCTTCAGCTTCGCCTCTTGTGCTTGTTTAGAATGTTGCTGAGGCGGACTGGAAGTATTCAGATCCCCTTGTGTCTGCGATCCCCCACTGGCACCTGTACTCTCTGTGGTTGCTGCGCCTCTAGAAAGTGTCCTTTGCACCTTGGGTGGGGTGGCCACCAGAATGGACGTATCACCACTTGGCTTGGAACTGGCCGCAGACGCTCCTAGCTCTGAGGTGATGTGCAACACAACTTGGTCGTGAGATTTCTGGGGGGCATGGGCTGATGGTCTCTCAGTGGACGAGACTTTCACTCCAGAGCCTGAAGGGCCGTAGCCTCTGTGTGGTGAAGACTGTCGCCCCGCCTCCTGACTTGGCCTGTGATATGACCCAGAAGGCAGCATGCCGAGTCTTTCCAGCGCGCTGAGGTGTTTCTTGGCGCGATAGTGGTCATCTGTCAACTCCAGCTGCTCTTGGTATACCAGGCTGCAGAAGTGACAGACTGGGGTTTTGACAGGTGGTGCTGCAGTCTGGACTATGTTGGCCGGCAAAACGTACATTTTCTCCATCTCCTCTCCATCCGGGGTGACGCTGGGCACCTTGATGATGGCGGGAGGGAGGTGACCGTCGGCCATCTGGTGACGCTTCAGCTGCCCCTCTGACTGGAAGCTCTTCAGACACACGCTACATCGCTTGGGAGACGCTTGGGGTGACTTGCGATCAAAATGGCTGCGCCGATGTTTGACAACCTGCTGTTGTGTGAAGCAGGAGAACTCACAAATATCACACACGTATCTCGTGCTTATCAATGGCTCTGGCGTCTTTGTGTCTGACCCCTTGCTCACTGAACTCTGACCATCAGCTGACAACTGCCCCTTTTTCCCGGGAGTGGTTGGTGTGCTTTCAAGCGATCTTGCGGATCTGTGCCTGGGGGGACTGCCCACTCTCTGTGGCATGCTGCTGGGCGCGTTCTTTCCCCTGTTTGGTGTCACAGCCTTGGGGGACATGTCTGAATCACACGAGGCAGTCTTCCCCTCAGCCCTAGTCCTGGGTGTTGACCACGCTCCCTGGACGTCGCATTCTGCGGATGACTGAGAGGATACAGACCTGTGTAGTGATGATGCTAGCGCGGTGGTGGTTGTGGTGGTGGTGGCGGCTCCCAGTAGCTGCAGACTGTTTTGCCGGTGCAGGATCTCCAGGAAAGGACTGTTGAACTGGAAGTGTTGTGGTGTCTGCGCTGACAGAGGGGTGGAGCCTAAAGCCCCGCCTACTGCAATCCCCCCTCCACCCCCCTCCCTTCCTCCTCCACCCACACTGCCACCTCTGGGGATCAGCTGACCCACGATGGGCCCCTGATTGGTGGGCGTGTAGCCGGGGAACTTGTGTGCCGACATGTACGCAGGCAGAAACTTCATCAGAGACGGACTGGGCAGGTTTCCTGCCTGAAGCTTTGTGGCTGTTGTCGTCGTGATGGACAATTTCCCAGTTGCTGAGGTAGGAGACAGTGTTAGCACACTATCCCCAACAGCAACCACGGGGAACATGTTACCAGGAGGCTTCAGCAGGGACAGGTGAGTAGGCCTGGAGGGGCCAGCTGGACTAGATGTAGTTGTCATTGATGATGATGTGACTGTTGCTGTGGTTATGGTGGTGGAGAAGGCTGTGGAAGTAGTGAAGGAAGAGACAGTTGGCGTAGAAGTTGTTGTTGAGGTTGTCACTGTCACCAGCTGTGGTTTCGGTGCAGGGTCAATTTCTTCATCAGACACAGAGTCGATCTGAAAATGAATACAGCCACGGTTCTCAGCCCAAATTATACAGTACGCATATAAAGGGGCATCACTCAACGTTGGACAAACATGCAGCTGGATCCCTTGACTCGTTTCGAAAACAGCACAATGAAGGAAGAAACACGTTTAGAAAGGACAGTTGCAACGCATTTGTGTTGCAACTGTCTCATTTAAGCATCTAAGCATGTTTCTACTTGGCAGTCACTTTTGGTCTAGATTTCGCGACTAGCTCAGCGGTGACATGTTCCAACAGGACACTGATCTACAGAGATAGTTAACTCTTTGTGGGCGGGTAGCGCTTTTTTTCACGATGATGCCTGTATAAATCATCGCGACAAAAAACGCTACCAATGCGCAAAGGGTTAGCCCCTATCATTGGGAATACACCAGTGTGTGAAATAAGTGTGACTACAATAGTTCAAGGGTGGTGCCAGAATAGCTTGGCGCCAAGCTATTCTGGCACCACTCTGAACTAAAGCCATTGGTCTGTATCCTTATCTCTAAGTACTGTAATGTACCGTGCATGTGGCAGTGTACAAATTTGAAGCTTTTAGCCTCAGTATGATATGGGGTAATGGGTGGCATCAGAACAGTCGGCTACTCTGGCACCACTCATGAGATATCATGGCTGATCAGCCTCCCTAACCCCTTTACTGTCAGTGGACGCCGATTGTGTTTTTCAAACTACTGTCCATTGAACGTCGCGGATCGCCTGCCATCAAAGAAACACAGATACAAAGTGGTATCAGCGAGAGGCACAGATCTTCATGAGCCTCCGCAACTGTGGGGGCTCATGAGGATCTATGCCTCTTGCATCCGAGCATTATTCATTGTGTTCTGCGAGTGAAGGGGTTAACCCATTCAGCCCCCCTGACGCCCTACAGCAGGAGATGGGCCGACCGTGATAATGCAAGGGTAGTGCCAGATTAGCTTGGCGCCTGTCGGCGCCAAGCTAATCTGGCACTACCCTTGAATTATCATGGTCGATCCATCTCCTGCAGCAGGTGCATAGTCGTTAGATGGCGCCTCCACAATTTGGGAAATACGGCAAGCGGGCTGAAGGAGTTATGGAGGCGATTCTAAAAATATAATAATGAAATGTATGAGGCTCCTAAGCTCCTAGTGATGTAACACATAGCATTTCAAATTCTAACATGGTTGTACGTGAGGCTTCATTAAAAACAATAAAGGCAAAGCCCTTACGGCTCACGTGTATGTCCAATCAACTACATGTGTGACCTTTGTGACAGCAAAATCCATGCTTTCTCAAAATTTGTCAAACACTCATTACCCTTGACCTTTGCGATGAGTCGACTAAATTAGTATACATAGGAAGGTCTTATCATCAGTAGCTATCTTTGTGCCAAATTTGATGGAAACGTTTTGCAAAACTGTTGATAACAACTACAATTCTATATAAAAACAAGAAATTGGCATTTTACACACATTTGCCGACCTCTTGTGACCCTTAACCTTTCCGAGGGCTTATCCAAATTAGTAGAAATAGGACTTAACATCAGGTATCTCTGCATCAAGTTTGGGTTTGAAATGGTGAACAGTATTTGAGAAAAAACATCTTTTGTCAAAATATGCCTATTTTTACGTCCCTTCTATTTATAGAAGGGACTTTTAAGGACGGGTCACAGTGGGGCAAAATTAATAGTATGTCCATGATGTCAAAGGCGGGCAGGCTAAACCTCTAACAATTGAAGTAACAAGATAAAAATTACGTCATGTCTAGATACGCTAACTCGCTGCTGAACGTACATTTGGCCTGAAGCACAGTATGTGCGTATGTATGTATGTGTGTATGTGCGTGTGTGTGCGTATGTATGTAAACAAGAGAATCTCCGATATTTCTGTACACACAAGCTTGAAAATTGGCGAAATACTTTTTTAAAGGGGTGGCAAAGAGAGCCTCCGAGCATATTGTATATTGTAATATTGTAACTGAATGTCTCGTTGAAGGCATAAACAACTGTTTATAGGAAGTCAGTTGACCCAGATTAGAGTCCGTAATATTTTTGTCATATTTACTTAAAATATTGGATATAGCTAGTTTGGATAAGACATTGGATGAGTTCGTTAGCCAGCTTTGTATCCTTTCAACTTCTTTAGTAAAAATTTATTCTTTTCAGAAAATAATTAAAAAAGTAAAAAACCTTGACTTCTAGAGAATGTCAGACAGTGGCGGTGACGTAAAACCTTGACTTCTAGAGAACGTCAGACAGTGGCGGTGACGTAAAAGAAGCAACTCCGTCACCATGCAGACATTGACATAATACTCTAAATAAAATGTAATTCTCTCTAGCGCACCACGCTCTCTCTCTCTCTCTCACAGACATGCGCGCATCTCCAAGAGGCACAGATCCGCATGCGCCTGGAGAGCGCATGAGGATCTATGTCTCTTGAAGATGTTTGGAGCGCGTGCGCATTCACACACTAACACGCACATCGTCGCGCTTTCAAAAGAACATTCAGGTGACCCGATATAGCTAGTTTGGAGAAAGACATGGGATGAGTTCGTTAGCCAGCTTTGTACCCTTTCAACTTCTTCAGTAAAAATTAATTCTTTTCAGAAAAAAATTAAAACAGTACAAAAGCAAGTCCGTCACCACGCAGACATACTCTAAATATGACGTAATTTTCTCTCTCGCTTGCTCGCTCTCTTTCTCACCTATGCACGCATCTCCAAGAGGCATATATCCTCATGTGCCCGGAGGGCGAATGAACATCTATGCCTCTTGAGGATGTTTGAAGCGAACGCATGCACGCATGCACACACATTGGCGCGCTTTCAGAAGAGCATGCAGGTGTACTTAGTATATCAAGTAGCTAGGTAAAGTCAACCTGCTTTCACACAAATTATAGCAGAACTGAAATTGTACCGTGAAATTCTAGTTTTGTCACCATTTTCTCAAGTCTTGAAGTGAAAGCAAAACTCATATCACGTTAAATATAAAATTACACAAAAACCCAAAATATGTCATGACAAATGACTTTTGACAAACCAATGACGCGTATGCACTGCGCGTGCCATCTATAGAGTTCACTATGACGCATTTGCACATCTGCGAGGCTTTTTGAAAAGGATATATTTCAACATCAGAATCAAGTCAAAGACAAAAGGTAGAGACCCTGACAGTGAAGACAGCTCTCATATAGAAGAAACTTTGTGGGTTATGGTTCATCCCATCTTGTTTACCTATTTCCTGAGCTCTTGTGACCCTTGACCTTTCCAAGGGATCAACTAAATTAGTATGCATAGAAAGGTTTTTCCCATCAGGTATCTTTATACCAAGTTTGGATTTGAAGTTGTACATTATGTCAAAATATAACTATTTTGGACCTATTTTCTGATCCCCTGTGACCTTGACCTTTGTGAGAGGTCACTCAAATTGGTATGTTTAGAAAGGTCTTGCCACAAAGTATCCTTAGGACAAGTTTGAAGACCATGGCTTGAATAGACTCCGAGAAAATGCCAAAATGTTAAAGTTTATCACAGACGACGGACGACAGACAACAGACGGATGACCACTGGCCCAGAACATACTCACTTTTGCTTCGAACGTGAGCCAAAAAAGAAGCTCCTTAGAAGCATCCAGCTAATTCTAAAATGCAAAGTCATCTGGTTCAGTCAGTGAAAACTTCAACCTTCCACAAAGGGTGACAACTCACCGTGATGACAGGAGTGGTGCCCCCTTTACCCGCCGCCTGGTTTTCCTGAGCAATAATCAGGCCGACGCTGTCACCCTCCATGTCCTTGATGTGCACAATGATGGGTGAGTTATCTGCCCCAAGCTTGAGCCCTGAGAGAGGCTTTGTTCTTGACATCAGTGCTCCAATCAGCGAGTCAAGCCTTGTGATAGCTGCAAACGGAAAAGAGGATGAGGAATAATAGTAGAGCATTCGAGAAATAATAATAATAAAACAATAATACACATTATTACTGTTATCATTATTTATATTATAAGTTATTGGTCGCAGGGGTTTGCTACATGGACCATTGTAGGCCTGAGGGAGGTCAAAGGAACCATTATACCTCGAAGGCCTAAGGGGTGCAATGGTTCCTTTGACCTCCCGCAGGCCTACAAGGGTCTGAGTAGCCCCTGCTACCAATAACATATTTGTTTTATTACTCCACTATTTTTCTAAAAGAAATCAAGAAGAAATCTTCAGACCTGGATCACGCCAGACATGACCAACGTCAAAGGAATATTCATTTATACATAATAGACTTATGACCTAATTTAAAATCTTTCATGATGTTGCCGTCTCCAGGAGTGTGCCTGTTGTTTCAAACAACACTAAGGAACTTTGTACTTTAGAACGTTCTGGTGATCTTTAATAGAACAAAACTTGCATTCAAGACGCGTCAGAAAGAGGGCTATAAAAAGTCCGCCATTAGTCGCTACAAGGGTTTTTGTAGTTCGGTCATGTGGTACAGTTTGCTCTAAATAGATTGGGCGCGTGACGTAGGGATGAAAACAATTTTTAATATACTTTAGTGCACTACACCGGTGCCTGGTCCCAATCGAAAGTATGCTCAAAGAGCTGCTGTGAGGTGCTCTCTCTATCAGTTTTTAGATAAATCTACTCACTCACGACAGGCATGGTTCCTCGCTGGCCCCATATCCAATAAAATAGCTGTATTTACCCATTTAGCAGGAATGCCCTACAGCAGGAGACGGCTCGACCATGATAATTCAAGGGTAGTGACAGATGAGCTTGGCGCCTGACGGCGCCAAGCTCATCTGGCACTACCCTTGAATTAGCATGGTCGATCTGTCTCCTTCAACAGGTACGTAGTCCTTAAGTAGCACCTCCAAAAGGCGTGGTCTTGGGGTTAAATGGGTTAAACATGACACCAGAATAAATCAAAAGGAGACTAAACAAAAAAAGAGAGGAAAAAGACACAACATGTTGGCCCCTCATTCACAACAGTCAGATCCTCACGAGCTGAAACCTACAATATTTTCATGTAAACTAACACCAGAATAACAGTTACTCCTAAATCAAAATGAAAATATTTAAACAAAAAAAAAAAAAAAGAGGAAAAAGACACAAAACTTAGGCCCCTCTCTCACAACAGACATCGATCAACACGATCCCCGACATCCTAAAATGTGTTTGAAAACCTGAATAAGAGTTTAGTGTTTCTGTCTACCCTTGGTCCATTCACCTGTATTTTCCATTTTTAAACTCTCCCTACTGTCTGCGCTGCCTGTAGCTCTTGATATTGGATGTGTTGCTAAATGGTCTTAGGTTTATTTAGCGTATTAGACTGGCTGGCATCATACATTCAATGTTCTGTTTAGTTTTGTTTTTTTTCACGAGCAGTGCAGGCACGTCCTGAGAAAGTCTTGTTGCTGTCGGGACATTAAGCAATGTACAACCAACCAACCAGCTCAATCTATCTGCAAGAGGCACAGATCCTCATCAGCCCCTGCACCTGCAAGGGCTCATGAGAATCTCTGTCCCCTGACTGCAGTGGCTGCACACACAAGGGGTAACCTGAACAGCCCCACTCACCATTCTGACAGGCTTTGTCCGTCTCAAGGGAAATCGCTGAGACTTCACCCGACCGCTGTGCCTCCACTTTGCGAGAAAGGTCGAGAAGGCTCCGAGCTATCTCTGTGTCCAAATTTGGTGTGCTAGTCAAATCTGAAAAAAATACAAAATAAAAAAAAATCAGATCTGATGCATGCATTTGAAAGGTCAAAAGAAAACATCACAAGACACAAAAGTGGTCAGTTTCTTTTTCTGACATGCAGTTTAATTCTGCGTACTGGCCTCAGCTTTTAATTTGTTTTAAATATTTGTTGTCATGTTGTTGTTCAACTCAAAGTAACAAGAACAAAATATGCACACAAAAAAAGTATTTGCCCATAATTTCTGTATTCTATCATGAATTTAAAATTGATCATAAAAGACACCCTCTCAAATGACACGCTTAACTCATTCAGCCCCGACACACCACAGCAAGACACAGATCGACCATGATAGTTCAAGAGTGGTGCCAGAATAGCTTGGCGCCTGTAGGCGCCAAGCTATTCTGGCACCACCCTTAAACTATCATGCTCAATCTGTTTCTAGAATTGTGATACAGTCCTTCAGAGGGCAACTTCAGAATTTGGGGATTTCGGTCCTGGTGTGGAATGAGCTAAAGAAGTTCAGCACATCATGGAGGAGACTGTGCGAAATACAGCAGAACCTGTTTTCAGTGACCACTGAAATGAGAGACCCCCTGTCATCAAAGACCATCATTTAGGTGGTTAACCCTTTGGCTGTCAGTAGCAACGTTTGTCATGATGATCCCTACCAGGATCATAACGACAAAATTGTACAGACAGGCAAAGAGCTATCCCCTCTTGTTTGCACAGCCATCAGCCCTGTCAACTGTCTGTGTCTGAATGTACAAGGGGTTAATTTAACTCTTCCGCGCACGGCAGCCAACCTCCAAGTGCACGCAGTCAAGTTTTCATGACTTCTAACGCACGCACGCAGGCAGGAAAGCTTTATCAGTACCCAGTACCACACAGTCCCCTTCTCATACTATTTTTGTATTTTACTCACGGTACCACCAGTGTTAGAGTGTGTAGATGTTTATAAACATTGTCAGGTGTGATAAATTGGGGGTCATTGGTTTAGAAGGACACTCTCATTGCTGGTGTGGGTGGTGATAAGTGATACATGGGGAATGGAGAACTACATGTTTGTTGTATTTAGTATACTAAATGTCCCCTATGGCACTCTGTTCCTTTCATGTATTACCCCACCCGGGTCTGCCCTGGGGGACTTGGGTGGGGTTAGGTATTTTTTAGTTCCCAGGGTCACCCTGGTCAGCCCCACAGGGTGGGTTTTTCTCTCTATTCTGGGGCATGTGTTTCTGTCTACCCTTTGTCCATTCACCTGTATTTGCCTTTTTAAAACTCTCCCTACTGTCTGCACTGCCTGTAGCTCTTGATATTGGATGTGTGTTGCTAAATGGTCTTAGCTTTATTTAGGCCCCATGTTGTAGGTTTATTTAACGTATTTGACCGGCTGGCGACATACATTCAATTTTCTGTTTAGTTTTTTTTTTTCACAAGCAGTGCAGGCACGTCCTGAGAAAGCCTTGTTGCTGTCGGGACGTTAAGCAATGTACAATCAATCAATCAATAATCCTTTCATGTATTTTCGGAGGAGGGTGAATGGAACCAGTTCAGCTTTAGTAGAAGAAGTACATTATAGCTGGAAGGGTCCAGAAAGCAGTATTGGGAAATGGAATTTTGAGTATTTTAGGTCACGCCTGCTCCAGAGATTGGCGTGCGCTTAGGGGGGGGGGGTACACTGGCGTGCGCTTCTTAAGAGATCAAGTTTCCTTGACTGCGTGCACAAAAGAGTCAAACTGCCTGTATGTGACCCCACCTCTGGATGTGGAGGAGAAGGCCTTGGATCGCTGCAGTGGCGCCCTCTCTGATTCTCTCGTCGCCATCAACACCGGCGGGCTCAGGCCAGGGTCCGACATCCCTCTGTAGAACAAGAGAAAGAATATTCAACTTTTGTGTGTTTGGTGTTCAGTTCAGCATACATCAGCTGTACCGGTGGCTTGGTGTTCAGTTCAGCATACATCAGCAGTACCAGTGGCTGCAAGTACAAGGTGGTTAACGAACAGTAGAACTGGTAGCTGCATGGACCATTATAATGGAAATAATCTTTAACCACTTCCATCTTGATACACTTTGGCATGAAATAAGTTTGACCATGAGTTCAAGGGTAGTGCCAGATCAGCTTGGCGCCTGATGGCACCAAGCTGATCTGGCACTACTCTTGAACTAATACTGTCGACCCACCTCCTGCTGTAGCGTATCAGGGCTAAATGAAGGGCTTGTAATGGTCTGGAGTTAAAAAAGAGGAAATTGGCCGGGGTCCAGGTGCCACCTAGGCGCTGGTAGAGGGTGCAGGGGAATGACCCCCCTTCCTCCCCCGCATACAAATTGTAGCATTTTTCACGTGCATTCTTGATGAGCAAAATACATATAACATAGTGAAGGAAACTCACAAACCAGATAGGTGAGGCTAGCGCTGGCAGAATTGTATGCAAACCAAGGGGAATCACAGCGCTGGACAGACAACAGTTAGATCCCCTGCCCCCGCCTATCAGTATTCAACTTTGCGTATTTCTCTGTGGGCTGGCGATTGGGTGCCTGATAGGCGGGGGCAGGGGATCTAACTGTTGTCTGTCCAGCGCTGTGATTCCCCTTGGTTTGCATATAGTGAAGGAAAGACTAGCTTGCTTACTTACACACAGCTGAACTCTTGAAGTAGCCTGTCTTTATCGATGCATAGCTTACAGTTATTATTCGCCAACAAAGTTCCGTGTTTCCGTTTGACTCAGTTGAGGACACGCACAACAAACATTTTCATTGGAGGAAAATTGTTGTCAAACTTTTTTGTTCCGCGGAAAACTATACTGTTCTCGGCAGAATTTTTTTTTAATAGTGGAAATTCGCGGAAAATTACAAGCCCTGTAAATGGGTTAACGAGCATGTCGGTAACACAATAAACATCGACTGGCTGTGAAGCGGTTAAAATCCTGCGAGTACAGAAAAATCCCCACCTGTACACTCTGTCCCCGCTCCCTCCCCGTTCTTCTCCTTCCTCGTCATCATCTTCATCATCGTCGTTGTCATCGTCGTCGTCATCATCATCGTCGCCATCAAAGCTGGCACCGGCGAGCAAGCCCCGACCGCGGAGTTCGTTGTCAAGGATGCGTGCGTCCTTGGCGATGGCGCACTGCTTGGCGAGCGCGTCTTCGTCAATCTGACTGTCCTCCACTGTTGTGGGGACGGGAAAGATGCCTAGCTCAAGGCACCGCTTTTGGTGAGCCTGCAGGGGACAAAAGTTCATCAATTAATCAACGTGCTTTGTCCACCACGAAAGTGGTTTCAGAGACGGGGCGCCAAACAATAGTCTTAACAGATTTTGACTCCAGCTGGTTTCGAGCCCGCGACCTTTCAGACGAGTCGATTGCTCTTCCACCTAAGCCGCCCAGTCCCCGGTGTCTTCATTGCACTATACGTTAAGTCGTGACTTGGACCAAACACAGTATATCATTAGGAAGATTACAAAGTAAAGTAGATAAAAGCACTGTCAGGGGAGAGAAGTGTGCATGAGCGACCAACGATTATAGATCCACTTTGGTCAAAGCACAACAACAAACAAGCAAACAAACAAAAAGATAGGAAAGAATGGGTGCGTTAAGCAAGTGACTGGAAGCAAAGCATATGGAAGCCCCCCCAAAGGGGGGTGTATCACATATCCCACTGTTCCAGCCCCTTAGTGCATGAAAATTTAAATCTAGGTCCCCCAAGGGAGGTTCAGATATTTAGCCGGTGTGGACAGCTGTTTCGGTCTTGGCGACTCGTCAGCACACCTTTCGGCATACTGGTGGAAGGCAGGAACTGTTGCCTACCTGCAAAGACAGCCACATTTTACTGTGGTGTCTGCAGCAGCATACATTCCATGCCTCCACCTAGAGCTAAATTTCCATGCACCCTAAGATAGAACCTACTAAAAGGGGGGGGGGGGGGAAGGGGTTGCAGTCGATATATTGTAGTAATAAATGAAAAGGGGAGACTGCCAGTGCTAATATTTTAGGGAGATTACAAAGTTTTCTTTTTCTCCCAGTATATCACTGTTGCCTGGATGAGTCGTTCAGTCTTTAACCCATTTAGTCCCAAGCCCCTACCGCAAAGTTGGGAGTTGTCAAATGACAACTAAGTACCAGTTGCAGGAGATGGATGGACCATGGTAATTCAAGAGTAGTGCCAGATTAGCTTGGCACCTTCAGGCGCCAAGCTAATCTGGCACTACCCTTGAATTATCACAGTCCATTCATCTCCTGCGGTAGGGTCTCAGGGCTAAATGGGTTAAGACCGAGATTCTGGTATCTGAAGCGCCATATGCCAGGTCTGGCCGAGACACAGGCATGCTACAGAGACTATGATGGTTTTCCCTGAACCCTACCTACGCTGGGGGTCCAAACAGCCCACAGCCGCATGAAACTGTCATCATGCACATAGCACCTGCACAGACGCTTTCACCTCGTGCCATCTCCCCTGTGCCCTTTGTGGAGAAGCAGAGCAGACCACAGAGCACATCCTCCAGGACTGTGGGAGCCACCAGCTGCTGAGGGAAGAGATATGGCCGAAGCCCGCCACTCTACAAGAGAAACTGTACGGGCCTGTGGAGGCTGCTACAGAAGACCACAGATTTCATTTTGAAAGACAAACTCCAAGTGTGACGGCATTCGAGAAGAAGAAGAGAATGCACATAGCACTGGTTCTGCCAATTTTTTCCACCCTGAGACTGGCGCGTGGGTACTTGCGCATACAGCCATCGGGAGTACCGTCAGCCTTTTCCCCCCCCCTCCCAGTTTGGCAGAAATCCGCAAGATCGCGAAAAACTGCATGCCTGCGTACAGGCAAAAATTTGTGCCTAGCTGAAGACTCAATCTCGATGACTTGCTTTCATTCTGTAGCTAAGCAAATGTTTAGGAAAAGCGGTCCATAAAGCAAGATCGTGCAAAATGCATTTTTCTTTAAAAGGTATTTTTTCGAAAAATACTTACCGATGACATGACAAATGGGAGTGTCTACTACGTGCTCAAATTCTAGCCTACGAACCCGTTGTGTGCACACACAACCCGGGAGGCACTCGGGGAACCCTCCAGAGGGGCCAAGAGTTGTCTCCCGGACCTGCCTATCCGGTTCCGAGTCACCTGACTCGCCAGTCAGATACTAGGCTCACCAGCGGCAAGCGGGGCAGGTGGGAGGGTCCTCCGTGTCATGTCATCGGTAAGTATTTTTCGAAAAAATACCTTTTAAAGAAAAATGCATTTATTTCATCAAAAACATTACCGATGACATGACAAATGGGAGAATCACGAATAGGAGGAGGGTGCCGCCCCGGTACTACCGGAGACCAAGACCGTCCTCCCATTGCTAATTCCCAGGTAACGAGCTAGGTGCGTACCTACGGCGCCTGCAGCGCCGGGAGGGAGTGCTGTGCCACCGTGAGGTCCCCCAACAAGGCGAGGTTGTCTCGCTGTCCCGCCAGATCCCGAAGGTAGAAACGAGCGAAGGTAGATTCTGCTCGCCAGCCCACCGCGGCCACGATGTCCTTGACAGCGCAGTTCCGATCAAATGCGACGCTCGTGGCCATGGCGCGTACTTCGTGTGCGCGGATCTTCAGTCTCTGCGCTACGCGTGGGGAGAGATCCATGTATGCCGATCGTATTACCCAGCGCAGCCAGGAGGAGATCGTCTGGGCTGTGATATCAGTCTTGCCCTGGCGTATGGGCAGGAAGAGGCGGGAGCGCCCTCTACGGGTAACTTTGGTACGGCGCAGGTAGATGCGTAGGGCACGCACGGGATCCTGTCGCCGAGTCTCCGGAGAGCAGGCAGGCCCTCCCAGGGGCCGCAAGGTGATGATCTGTGGAGCAGTTAGGGGCGACCTTGTTTTGGCAATAAAGCTGGGGTCCGTTAAGAGCTGCACGGAGCGATCTGCCCTGAACTGGAGGCAGTCTGGGCGGGTAGACAGAGCGTGTAGCTCGCTAACTCTGGACGCGGTGGCCAAGGCTAGAAGGAAGCAGGTCTTGCGTGTCACATTTGCCAGAGGGGCTAGAGCGAGTGGCTCGAACTGGGAAGAATTCAGCCACGTCAGGACCCAAGGTAGGTCCCAGCGAGGAACGAGAGAACGCTGAGTCGGACGTTGGAGGCTGAAGCTGGACATGAGGTCGGAGAGGTCCTTACAGGCGCCGGGGTCGGGAAGGCCGAGATGACGGTACGTGTCGGCGACCATGGATAAGTATCCCCTGATGGTGATGGGCGCCAAACCTTGGACCTCGAAGAGCCATAGGAGAAAGTCCGCTAGCTGTGGGTTAGTCAGTCCGGTGGGTAGGAGGCGACGGGCGTCGCACCAGGCACACAAGACGCGCCACTTCCCTTCGTAAACACGCCGGGTGGAAGGCTTGCGGGCTGCAGCGATTGCCTCCACTGCTGCACCAGAGAAGCCTCGAGCGGTGAGGGCGCGCTGCACAACCTCCAGGCGTGAAGAGACAGGCGTTCGGGACAAGGGTGGAAGAGAGCCTGCCTGGGCTGCTTGAGCATGGAACGGGGCGTGGGAAGGCGCAGGGGAGGAGAGGTGGCGAGGTTGAGTAGGTCGGTGGTCCAGGACCGGGCCCAAGCCAGCGGGGCGACCAGAAGCAGGACTGCGTTGCTCCCTCGAAGTTTGTGGAGGACCTTGGGAATGAGGACTGTTGGGGGGTACGCGTAAGCGATGAGGCCGTCCCAAGGAATCGAGAGGGCATCGACTGCCCAGGCCAGAGGGTCTGGAATCGGGGAGACGAAGAGGGGAAGCTGGCGGTTCCACCTCGTAGCAAAGAGGTCGATTAAGGGAGTCTCCCAACGGGCGCAGATCATCTGGAAGATATCCGGGCGCAACGTCCATTCTGTGTGGAGCAACTGGCCGCGGCGAGAGAGCGAGTCCGCCAACACATTCAAGTGGCCAGGAATGTGTCGTGCGAGGAGTGTAATGTCGCGTTCTTCGGCCCAGCGCATCAAACGGAAGAGGAGCATACAGAGGTCGGGAGATCGGGTGCCCCCCTGTCTCTGGATGTAGGCCACCACCGTCGAGTTGTCGGAGAGGACGAGAAGCCGCTGGTTCCTGAGCTGGTTCTCCCAAACGAAGAGGGCTTGCCAGACTGCCTGCAGCTCTAACCAATTGCTGTGCTTGTCCGCAAACTCCGGGGGCCAGAGGCCGGAAGCCGAGGAGAATTGAGGAAGCAGGTGGGCTCCCCACCCCGAGAGGCTCGCGGCGACACACAGGGAGAGGTGCGGGGGGGGGAGGACAAAGGGACTCCCGAAGCCAACCAAGCCGTGTCGGTCCAGCGTAGAAGGTGAGGGCGAACCAGGGGGGAAACCGTGACCAGGTGGGTAAGGTCGCCAGAAGAGGGTCTCCAGAGAAGCAGGAGGTGCAGCTGAAGGGGGCGGGCGTAGAGGCGACCCAGGGGGAGAAGGTCCGCCGCTGCGTTGATCAGTCCGAGGAGTTGAAGCCAAACTCGGGCGGGAGCTGCTTCCTGCTGAGCTAGCTGGTTGGCGAAGGTGGCCAACTTCCGAATCCGGGGATCCGGGAGGCGAACAACGTTGAGATCGGTGGCAAAATCCATTCCGAGATGAATGAAGCGGCGCGAGGGCGTGAGATCTGACTTCCCGACGTTGAGGAGGAACCCCAGTCGCGACAGCAGACGCATCAGAGTATCCCTGTCCTCTTCCAAGACGGACTCGCCGTGGTTTCTCAGGAAGAGATCGTCGAGGTAGTTGGACATAGGGCTGAGAGACGACTGCCGTGCCTTGGCCATAACTGCATCCATCAAGCGGGTGAAGACCCAGGGGCTGAGGTTGAGGCCGAAGGGTAGGGCTCGAAACTGGTAAACGGTTCCATCGAACGCGAAGCGCAGATACCTCTGGGCGGCCGGATGTATGGGTACGTGTAGGTAAGCGTCGGAGAGATCCAGGCTGACGGCGTAATCCATGGGTCGCACCGCGGTACGCAGGGCTCGGGCCGTCTCCATGTGGAAGGAAGGAGCCACGATGAAGCGATTTAGGGCTGAGAGGTCGATCACTGGGCGCCACTTGCCGCCAGGCTTGGGGACGACGAAAAGTCTGCTGTAAAATCCCAGCGAGTCTGCGCGGCGCACAACCTCTGTGGCATCCTTCCTCAAGAGAGAGTCGACTTCCCCCCGTAGGGCGCACTCCTTGAGCGGGTCTGCGGGGATCTCGGTCCACAGCGGAGTCGTACGCAGAGGAGGAGGGGAACGAAAGGAGATCCGTAGGCCGCCGGAAACAGTGTCTAAAATCCACGGGTCTTCTGGAATCAGTAATCGCCACTCGTCGCTGAAGAGGGCGAGCCTGCCGCCGACTGGAGGACCCGAGACGGCCGGCGGAGGCGGAGGAGGGGAGGAGTCACTGAGCCCGCCCGCGCCCAGGGCGACGGGCGGGACGGGGCCAAGCGGGGGCGGGGGCGTTAGCTTGGCCGGGGCGACCGAAGGCGGGGCGACGGCGACGCAGGGACTGCAGCTGGGTTGTTGACGTCGGGGCGACGGGTCTGGAGATCCGCAGGGGGCGACCCACGGCCTTGCGGGCTGACTGAAAGCGCCGAGGAACAGACTTGGGAGGCCACCTGTCCGCATTGGAATCCTTGACGGCTTGCCAGGTGTCACCAAAGAGAAGGGGTCCCCCGAGGGGAGCCCGACGCAGCTGGGTCTTCAGGTCGGCAGGCATTCCCCGGCAGGCCTGCAGGACAGCGTCGCGGCGGAGTAAATCACAATTGGCGGCTGCAGCCATAGCGTTGACCGAAGAGTGATACGCGGCGCGGCTGGCCGCTTCAGCGAGGACGAGGAGGTCGCCAAGAAGGGGGGTCAGGGACGGGTGCCACGAATCTTCCACGCGCCGGAGGAAGGCTTGCGTAAGGAGCTCCATGAAGCCGGCGCAGGCCAAGGAATTCCTGACAAGCGAAGCCGTCTTGTCCAAACCCGCGGGGAGCGCGCGTCTGAGTGCAGAGGCCCCACCCGCCTGAACCACGGCGGCTGGATCCACCGGAGGGAGAGGGCAGAGGAAGGCCTGGGAATGGCCGGCGTACCACTGCTGGCGGAAGTACATATCGAGGTCCGGAGGCCATCTGTGGTCCGAGAAGAAATTACTGTCTCTTGAGTCAGACAACAGGTGGGCCGAGAACACATCCCGAAGCTCACGAAAGGAGGGGGGCTGAGGGAGAGTCTTGAACTTCTTTACCTGTCTACCCGCGTCGACGAAGGCAGAAGGCTTCCTCTTCAGGGGGGGGGATGGAGGGCAGTCCGCTGCCGGAAGCGTGGCGGAGATGAGGCGAGCGACCTCGTCGAGGGCCAGAAGAACCTCTGTGCGGGAGGAGGCCGGTAACCCGTGGGCTGTCGACGCATCCGAAGGAGAGAGCGGCGAAGGAGAGCGGCTGAGACCTCCGAGGAGAACTGAGATGGAATCATCAGGGAGAAGACTCAACGAATCGTCGTCCACGCCGCCGAGAGCCGTCGAAGAGGGACGGCGACCGTGACTCCGAGAGCGAGCAGCTCGACGAGGACGAGGGGAGCCATAAGGCGCCGAAGCACGCAGGGGAGAGCGACGTCCGCGACGGCGACGCGACGCACTAGAGGAGCGGGAACGGCGGCGGCGACCAGACGAGCGACTACGAGCTGGAGACCGTGATCCTCGGGAACGAGGAGGAAGGAAGGAGGCTGGGCGAGGGGAAGGGGAACGGGCGGGACGAGGCAGACGGCGGGGAACGTGGGACGAACGCCGCGAAGAGGTAGAGCGCGAAGGTCCATGGTCCAGATGACGAGAAGAATCCCGAACTTCACGACGCTCACACGAAGGAGCGCGAGAGTGGTGGTCCGACTTCGATCGCAAGGAGGAACTGGACACAGGTAGTGGTGTGGTGAGTGTGCGCGAATGTCTCCGCGAGCTGGACTCTGTGGCGAGGCGGGCTCGCAGCGGCCGAGGGGGATCCAAGGCCTTCCTAGGAGACGAGTGGGGACCGGTTGACCATGGACGGCGCGAGGCACGTCTCTCCGAACTGACCTCTGTCTCGAGATGGGTTCTCTGCCTGTCGTAAGGCTTGGTCCAAGCGCGTTCCCTCCTGGGAAGCCGCGCCTCGAACTCCCGACTCCGCACACTACCTTGCTGTGTCCGCTGTGGAGATCTTTCCAGACTGGGGCCATCGGGTGCAAGAGCGGTCGGTGTGTCTGAGATGACAGCCGGCACTTCCGCAGGTCTTGCAACAGGCACAGGTGTCGGGCGTTCACGCCGGTAGAAGCTCCAAAGTTGGGCCCAGCGGAGCTCCGGCCAGACGGCGCAAACGTCACAAGAACGCTCAGATGTACAGCCGACACACGGCAGGCAGACCTTGTGCGAATCCGAGGGCCACTGGAAACCTCCACACTGCGTGCAGGTCATCAGGAGGGCACTGCAACACACCAAACAAACAACGTGCCGGTACGTGGTCGAGACCAACAGGGCTCGTCCTACCAAGGGGAACCGTACCGAACGATATGGACAAACGGGCTGTGCCCCCAGGCTATACTGTTATAGCGCCCGAAGCTAAGCTTGCGTCTTTAGAACAAAGCCTACCCCAGCCAGGCTGGAGAGGAATGTGCGCCAAACAACAATAGGTTTAGTTTAGTTTAGTTATTTGGGTTTAACGCCGCGCAGGCGACTAAGGGACGAAAGGCCGTGCCCCCCGGCAATAATGCTGTAGCGCTCTAAGCTAAGAGTGCGCTCTCGAAACAAGCATACCCCAGCCAGGCCGGAGATGCAACATGAGCCACGCGCCGCAGCTGGTTTAACAATGCTCCCCGAAGGCTACCAGGGGAAGCCAGTAATTTCACCCCAAAGGGGAAAGGCGAGGGCACCAGGGCCCCGCCGAGCTAAGAGTCCCCGCTCAACGAAACCTAACAACACGAACAAGGTAGAGTCCAAAGGCACAGGCCGGTACCCCGCCCGGGGACCGGCTTCGGGCCCAACTAACTATCCTACCTCTCTGCCGAAGCGGTAGCGGGAGAAGAGACGTCCATGTCGCCACCGGCGAAATGGCGGGAACCAGCAGGTCCGCCAAGCGAAGCCAACCAAGGAGGACGCCAAGCGAAGAAGCGCCAGCGAAGCTGCAGCGAAGCAAGAAGCGAAGCAGAAGCGAAGCAACAGGCGAAGCCAAAGTCACGGCGAACTCGAGCACCAAGACCGACCGGTCGAAGGGAGCGCGAGGCTAGAACACGTCCGAAGGTCGTGAGCCTACGTAGCTGACTGGCGAGTCAGGTGACTCGGAACCGGATAGGCAGGTCCGGGAGACAACTCTTGGCCCCTCTGGAGGGTTCCCCGAGTGCCTCCCGGGTTGTGTGTGCACACAACGGGTTCGTAGGCTAGAATTTGAGCACGTAGTAGACACTCCCATTTGTCATGTCATCGGTAATGTTTTTGATGAAATAAAATTGCATGCCTGCATACAGGCAAAAATTTGTGCCCAGCTCAAGACTCGATCTCGATGACTTGCTTTCATTCTGTAGCTACTGAAATGTTCAGGAAAAGCGGTCTCTAAACCATGCCATCTGCAAAAGGCTTAGATTCTCATGACTCCCTTGCAACTGCAGGGGTTCATGTGAATCTGTGCCTTCTGCCAGCATCTCTCCATGCTGACTGTACCTTGGACTTCATGTGCTTGGTGAGGTTGCCCTTGGTCTTGAAGGAGAACTTGCAGTGGTGGCAGTGGTAGGGGCGGAAGTCAGTGTGAGTCCGCAGGTGTTTCTTCAGCATGCTGGGCTTCTTGCAGCGGATGCCGCAGCTCTCGCACACGTACTTCCCCCGCCCCCGCCCGCGGATGTACTCGTACAGGTCCTCACTCTTGTACCTGACAAGAGACGTCGCAAACCTTTCACATTTCTGCCTGCGCTCCGAGGAAAAATCACTCGATGCTGGACACAAACGCATGTAACCCATTCAACCCTGACGCACTACAACAGGAGATGGGTCGACCATGATAATTCAAGGGCAGTGCCAGATGTCGGCGCCAAGCTCATCTGGCACTGCCCTTGAATTATCATGGTCGACCCATCTCCTGCAACAGGTGCATAGTCGTTAGATGACGCCTCCCAAATTTGGGAAATACATGCGCCGGGCTGAACGAGATAAGCGAATGGGTTTTATCTGTTCATCAATTCCTGATGAAGCCGCAGCGCCAGTCCACAATAACAGGGCATAAAACTAAAGTATGCAAAACTCCCCGCCTGTTTTTTTTTTGTTTTGAATCCGAAAATTTGGCTGTAGCCGGAAAAGTACCCCCCTCCCCCCCCCCCCCCCCCATGCTGATTTTATTTAGAGTCCCATGGGCACAAACTGGCCTCAGCAAGAGGCATAGATCCTCATGAGCCCCCGCAACTGCGGGGTCTCATGAGAATCTATGTCTTTTGCAGCTGATTCATGTTCAGTTTTCTAAACATGAAAGGGTGGACTTTAAAAAATTTTTTTAACCACCACACATACCCAAAACAGACTACACATTGCATGGGTGGGACCGAAAAAAAGTTCAATTTTGAAGCAATGGTCTTGGGGGGGGGGAGGGGGGGGGGGGCACTTTTTAAGTGAAGAAAAAAAAAAAATAAAAAAAAAAAAAATCCGTAAATCCGTCTGTGACCAGAAAAGTCCCTCGCATGACATTGTGTGTCCCAAGTCTTTTGTCACCACGAAGGTTAATTGACTATATATATGTGTTGAAACCATGCACTTTCCAACTAGAGTTAGGCTCAGATACCAAACGCAGAGTGATCTGTCTTCAGCCGCAGTGATTAACCCTTTCCGTCCTGATACACTATCACATGAAATAAATCTGACAATGACAGTTTCAAGGGTAGTGCCAGAATCGCTTGCTGCCTATAGGTGCCAAGCTACTCAGTCACCACCCTTGAACCAAAATGGCGGATCAATCTTCTTATCTGTAAAGCAGCCTTCTCAGCACAATTCACAGATTTGAACAAATTCAGCCTCAGGATGTAATGGGTTAAGCAATGCAGACTCATTGCAGTCCCTTGGAACAGAGCACTCTGCTGTGCTGCGTGAAAACTGAACGCACGAGAGCTTGCCACGTACCCGCCACGGAAAACTGGCCCGCCTTTGCTGCTGAGGATCTCCATGACCTCTTCCTTGGTGAGACCGGATATGGGGGAGGTCAGGCGCACGTCAAATGAGCCGCCCCGCGAGCTGGTGGACGCATCCTGACTCTGGCTGCGATCGCTGTTGGGGGTGGAGCTGCGCCGCTCGTTGGCACCTGCAATGGGTGAACATTTAGATGTGGGTCGCATGTGAGCGAGTGTAGGTTTCAGTTCGCCGTCATCAGAGTCCATTCGCCCTGGATAATTATCAGAGTCCATCCACACTGGATAATTATCAGAGTCCATTAGCCCTGGATAATTATCAGAGTCTATCAGCCCTGGATAATTATCAGAGTCCATTAGCCCTGGATAAATATCAGAGTCCATTAGCCCTGGATAAAATTTCAGAGTCCATTAGCTCTGGATAATTATCAGAGTCCATCAGTCCTGGATAATTATCAGAGTCCATCAGCCCTGGATAATTATCTGAGTCCATCGGCCCTGGATAATTATCAGAGTCCATCAGCCCTGGATAATTATCTGAGTCCATCAGCCCTGGATAATTATCAGAGTCCATTAGCCTTGGATAAAATATCAGAGTCCATTAGCCCTGGATAATTATCAGAGTCCATTAGTCCTGGATAAAATATCAGAGTCCATTAGCTCTGGATAATTATCAGAGTCCATTAGCCCTGGATAATTATCAGAGTCCATTAGTCCTGGATAAAATATCAGAGTCCATTAGCTCTGGATAATTATCAGAGTCCATTAGCCCTGGATAATTATCTGAGTCCATTAGCCCTGGATAATTATCAACCCCTTCACTGCCAGTGGATACAGATTGTTTGTCTGAAATCGCAGATAATTTTGCGCCAAACATCCCCAGCCATGTAGGGAACATGGATACAAAGAGATGTCAGCAAGAGGCATAGATCCTCATGAGCCCCCGCGACTGCGGGGGCTCAGGAGGATCTATGCCTCTTGCTGTTGGGTAGTGGTCAATTTTTCTCAAAGGTGAGTGTGTTAAAATTATTATTATTGACAACTCTTACATGTTAGCAACAGATCAGCAAAATCGGCATGACATGCTACAGCTGAACAGCTGACTGATAGTTCAAAGGAGAAACAGCATTCTGGCCAAAAAGGTGGCTTGCAAATCATGAACAATGTAAAGACTTCAACTTATTGACTCCAAGAACTAAATGACTTTCATTCTATAGAATGTAAGTCATCTATAGAATGTAAGTCATCTATAGAATGTAAGTCATCTAGTTCTGAAAGTCGAAGGATTAACTGATAACCCTTTCTCTGGTGGCCTTTTCTCAGTAGCTTTACCTGAGGAGGACTGCGGCATGTCAACATCTTCCGACTCCCCCATCTCCGCCGATGCCGGAGACTGCAACGATCGCGTGAGGCCGGAGTGTTTCTCCATCTTGCGCTGGTACTGCCAGTAGGAGCTGTGGGTCACGCTGTACTGGGGCATGGCGCACGAGGCGAAGGTGGGGTTGGCGGTGTATCGTGAGCGGTAGAGAGCCAGCAGCATGCGTGAGGTCAGGCCCACGGGGTTCGGGTTGTGGGTGGACAAGCGCCAGTTGGAGTACATCGACACACGGCGGTTACTGCCCTTGACCTGCACGTACATAGGCTGGGGGCGCTTGACACAACAGAAGGTGACGAAAGTGGTGGCATGGAGGCTGGGGTAGGAGTGTCCGTGCAGGTAGAGAGGGATGCGGATTGGTGTGGGGGGTGTAGCGATGGCCACTTCCTTTCCTTCCTCCACTGACATCAATCTGGCGACCACTGTGGATCCTTCACAGCCTTCCCTCTCTACAGCTTTCCTGTCCTCTGATATGCTCGGCATGCTTCCAGCTGAGCTGGTGTCGTTTAGTTTCAAGCTGACCGATGCTGACTCCGCTGCAGGCGTGCCAAGTTTTGCTAAGCCCCTCTCGTGCGTTCCATTCTTCCATGGTAGTGTTTTGTCAAATGAACCACTAGGGGAGCGGAGAGCCAACTGGTGGGACGGGGAATGGCGACCCGACTCCACAGCCGCGACCAAATACGGTCGACCCGGAGCAGCCACCATGGACGTCGGTGTGGGAGGTAACTGCTGGGGCATGCTGGGGTTGAGGAGGGAGGATAAAGGAATGGCGGGCAGCGTCAGGTTGGACCCAGTAATGATGATTGATGCCAGGCTGGACGACTGGGATCCTGACCTCATCTTGGTCGTGTGACGCAGATGCATGTTGGTGGCGTAGCGATACGCGCCGCTCGGGATCATCTGGGAGTTGCCGAAAACAGGCTGGGCCAAAACCACCGGCACCGACACCACTAGGGGAAGCAAGTCACTGGACACGAGAACAGTCTCCCCTCCGTCCACTTTCACTGGAATGTGCACCTGAGCATCACCTCCATCTGCAGCTGACAAAATCACAGCGCCACTCTTCTCTGTTAACACTGCCTCACTTTTCATCTCCCAAGCAGAACTGTGTAGAGAACCTTGTTCTGATGGAGCCATGAAAGGCAGGGCAGCATTGCCACTCATGGCTGTGGTCACCCCAGTCAGCATTTCAAGTTTGGGAATATTAGTCATGGCAACGTCCTTGACTCCTGGTTCTGACATTGTGCGAAGGACAAGTGGAGGGTGAAGGAGACTGGGTCCAGCAATGTCGCTGGAAGCCGCTTTGCTGACCTTGACACCACCAAGAGACATCAAACTGCCTTTCAGAGGTAGCATCCCTTCACTGCTTTCGGCCTTTAGCCGAGCCCCTGCTGATGACAGCAACTGCGAGCGAGTGCTAGGCGACGACGCACCTGCAAAGATAACAAATGAAATGGCTGATACAAAAATGAAATAGCTGATACAAAAATGAAATGGCTGATAAAAAATGAAATGGCTGATAAAAAAATGAAATGGCTGATTAAAAATGAAATGGCTGATAAAAAAATGAAATGGCTGATGGCTGATAAGTCTGGTCTAACATTTAGCCCTGGATCCCTACAGCAGGGCAAAGCTCAACCATGATAATTCAAGGGTGGTGCCAGATCAGCTTGGCGCCATCAGGCGCCAAGCTGATCTGGCACCACCCCTGAATTATCATGGTCGCGTCATCTTCGGCAGCTGGTACATAGTCCTTAGTTGACACGTCCCAAAACATGTGGGCAATGTGGCACAGGGTTAAATGGGTGAACCATAAAAGAAAGATGTAGATGCAGTCAGAAAGAAGCACAGATGTTGAAAGCTAAGCAAAACTCCCCCCCCCCCCCCCCCACCCAAAAAAAAAAAAAAAAAAAAAAAAAAAAGACAAGATGGGATGAACCGTAACCCACAAAGTGCCTTCTATATGAGAGCTGTCCTTGCTGTCAATGGTCTCTATCTTTTGTCTTTGACCTGATTGTGATGTTGAATTATCTCTATTGAAAAGGTCTCGCAGATCTGCCAATGTGTCAGTGAGTTTTATGATGGGCGCAGGACATACGAGTCATTGATTTGTCAAACGTCATTTGTCATGACGTAAGTTTTAGTTTAAATTACGTAATTTTTTTATTTTACATGACATGAGTTTCACTTTCGATACATAGGCTTGAAAAAATGGTGACAAAACTAGAACTTCATGGTACAATTTCAGTCTTGCTATAATTTGTGTGAAAGCAGGTCGACTTTACCTAGCTACATGATATACTAAGTACACGGGTCACCTGCATGCTCTTCTGAAAGCGCGTCCATGTGTGCGTGCGCGCTCCAAACATCTACAAGAGGCATAGATCCTCAAGCGCCTGGAGGGCGCATGAGGATCTATTCCTCCTGAAGATGCACACATGTTTGTGTGTGTGAGAGAGAGGAGAGAGAGAGAGAGAGAGAGAGAGAGAGAGAGAGAGAGAGAGAGAGAGAGAGAGAGAGAGAGAGAGAGAGATGATGATGATGAAACTTTATTTTTCAACAGTAAAAAGTTTTGACAGAAAACAAATCGTAATTTTACAAACTTGCCGTTGCTAACATCTACAGCATAAAAAAGGGAAAACTATAAAAAATATATTTACATACAAAACCCAATAGCATCATTATCTACCGAAAAAATAATAACACTCATCACACACACATGTACACACGCACGCATGCGCACACGCCGCTCACACAAACACCCACACACACAAACAAACACGAGCACACACACACACACACACACACGCACACACACACACATAAAAACATCTTATGAAATACATGAGGTAAGGAAATATTACAGTACCTGAGAAGTACTAAGTTTGACTCATCAGGTAATGAGAAATTTTTGTTTTAAACCTTCCTGGTGAGGTAATAGTTTTCAAATGTGCAGGGATTGAATTCCAAGCAAACGGACCAGAGAATGACATACTAGTTTTAAAAAGGTCGATTCTTGGCAGTGGTAAGGGTAAGGTATTGTTTCTTGAGGTCTGTTCACGTTCTTGGTGAGATATAAATTTAGTGATTAGATACTGGGGTGTCATATTATTCAGTATCTTATACATAAAGACGCATTTGTTTAAAGTAAGTTGCTGACGCAGACCGAGAATGTTTAAATGTCTAAATTTGTCTGTGGTAGGGATGGGGTGTCTATCTATCATTTTTACAGCTCTTTTGTATATATGGAGTTTAACCTCTTCATGTGGACATCACTGCAGCCATCCCACACTGTGTGAGAGAGAGAGAGAGAGAGAGAGAGAGAGAGAGAGAGAGAGAGAGACGAGAGAGAGAGAGAGAGAGAGAGAGAGAGAGAGAGAGAGAGAGAGAGAGAGAGAGAGAGAGAGAGAGAGAGAGAGAGAGAGAGAGAGAGAAAGAGAGCTGTGCGTGCAAGTGAAAATGACGTCATATTTAGAGTATGATGTCAATGTATGCGTGGTGATGGAGTTGCCTCTTTTACGTCACCACCACTGTCTGGACTTTCTGTAGAAGAAAAGTTTTTTTTAGTGTTTTAATTCTTTTCTGGAAACAATTAATTTTTACTAAAGAAGTTGAAAGGATACACAGCTGGCTAACGAACTCATCCAATGTATTTCTCCAAACTAGCTATATGCAAAGGTTCAAGTAAATATGACAAAAATTACGGACTATAATCTGGGTCAACCGACTTCCTATAAAGGGTTGTTTATGTCTTCAATGAGACTCTTGGCTTGACTTCACGAACGAAAATTCTATAGGGCTTGCTAAAGGGTTGTTTATGTCTTCAATGAGACACTCAATTACAATATGCTTGGAGGCTCTCTTAGCCACCCACTTAAGAAAGCATTTCATCAAGTTTCAAGCTTGTGTGTACAGAAATATCGAAGATTTTCTTGTTTACATACATACGCACACACATACATTATAAACACATACGGCGCTTCGCGCCAAATGGACATTCAGCAGCGAGGTTAGCGTAACTAGACATGACGTAATTTTTATCTTGTTACTTCAATTGTTAGAGGTTTAACCTGCCCGCCTTTGACATCATGGATATGCTGTTAAATTTGCCCCACCATGACCCGTCCTAAAAAGTCCCTTTTATAAATAGAAGGGACTTTTTAAAAAACGGCAGTGTCTTGTTATTTGTTGATACCCATCTGTGTGCTATTCTGTGGCTCTGGACCTTGAAGCCATCTGCTCCATGTCAGGCACAGATTGCTTAGAAGTACCCAACGGAGAAAGAAACACGCTTAGAAAAGATGGGTACAACACAATTTATTAATATTTCGGGTAGATACGGTTTGTCAAAATAGACAAACAAACAGAGAGATTAGCCGCTTCTTATCTTCATTCGCAGAAAGTAAAGACTCCCACATTCCTTCTGCGAATGAAGATAAGTAGCGGCTAATCTCTCTGTTTGTTTGTCTATTTTGACAAAGGGTATTTACCAGAAATATTAATAAATTGTGTTGTACCCGTCTTTCCTAAGCGTGTTTCTTTCTCCGTTGGGTACTTCTTTGCATTTTACACATTTGGCAGTCACCTTTTTGGTCTGGATTACAGATTGCTTAGATTTGCTGATCAATACGAGTTCTCAATGTTGCCTTGCCTCAACCCTATCCACACTCCATGCGAGTAGTTACATGTTATACATGGTAAGGGAGGTTTATTATTGTCCCTTAAGTGATTTGGCAGAACTCTCCTATCTACAAAGAAGAAGAAGGGCAGAAAAGTCTTCCATTTTGTGACACTTCAACATCACGAGTTAAGTGAACCCTTTTGTGTGACGTATTGTAAAACATGTGAAAAACAATTATCAAGGAGATATTGAGAACTATCAATCCTGTATCGTCTGAGGCAGGTCATTTTGAACATTTATAGAAAACTACAGTATAAATAAGGAAAACAAGAAGGGCAAAGTCCATATGGCTCACTTGTATCGACCGATCCACACGTCTGACATAACATTTCTTGTCGAAATATGGCTATTTTTTACCTATTTCCTGAGCTCTTGTGACCCTTGACCTTTCCGAGGGGTCATCCAAATTAGTATGCATAGATAGGTCTTACCATCAGGTATCTCTGTAGCAAGTTTGAAGTTGTGAATAGTATTTGCGAAAACAAATTTTATTGTAAAAATATGGTCATTTTTGACCTATTTCCTGAGCTCTTGTGACTCTTGATCTTTCTGAGGGATGAACCAAATTAGTGTGCATAGGTCTTACCATCAGGTATCGTTGTACCAAGTTTGGGTTTGAAGTTGTGAACAGTATCTGAGAAAAAAAAATTATGTCCCAAAATATTTATTTTTCAAATATTTCCTGAGCCACTGTGACCTTCACCTTTGTGAGAGGTCACTGAAATTGGAATGTTTAGAAAGGTCTTGCCACAAAGTATCCGTGGGCCAAGTTTGAAGACTGTAGCTTGAATAGTCTGTGAGAAAACGTCAACGTTAAAATTTTCCACCGACGACGCCAGACGGGCGGACGGACAGACGACCACTGGCCCAGAACATAAACTCACTTTTGCTTCACCCAAAAACGGCAACACCCTCAGACTGAAATTGTCAAAGCTAAGAGCTGTTCTTTTAACTTCTTGAAAGTTGACTGCCAGGACACAAGGAGCAGACGGGGGCTTGTGAGGATCTATGCCTCTTGCTGACACCACTTTGCATGCATGTTAATCTGGTGGATGAAGCACGTTGGCGCCGAGTCAACAAAGATAAATTCATAAACACAATCGATGTCTCGTGGCCTGGAAGAGGTTAAGAGGACCCATGTACCAGCTCAGAAGAAAGGTGTAGTTCAAAATAGTTCAAGGGTAGTGGCGAATAGCTTGGCATCTCTACAAAGATCGATCTTGATAGTTCAAGGGTGGTGCCAACATAGCTTGGCGCCTCCAGGCGCCAAGCTATGCTGGCACCACCCTTGGGCTATCATGGAGTCGCCAAGACACCCTAGCATCATGCTTGAACAATCGTGGTCGATCCACGTTGTATTGCAGTGTCAGAGATCAATTCAATTCTATTCAATAAACTGTGTTGTTTTCATTCCTACGTCACAAAACCAATCATTTTAACACACATCGTACCATGTGACCTCGCTACAAAAACCCTTGTAGCGACTAATGGCAGACTTCTTGTAGCCCTCTTTCTGACGCGTCTTAGATGCCAGTTTTGTTCTACACAAGATCACCAAAACGTTTTATGTGCAAAGTTACTTAGTGTTGTTCGAAACAACAGGCACACTACTGGAGATGGCAACATCATGAACGATTTTAAATTATGTAAAAATGTATTTCCTTTGACATCAGTCATGTCTGGCATGATCCAGGTCAGAAGATTTCTTCTAAATTTCTTTAAAGAAAATAGCGGAGGAATGAAAACAAATACGTTATTGGTAGCAGGGGCTTGCTGCACGGACCCTAAAAGGCCTGATGGAGGTCAAAGGAACCATTGTACCCCTCAGGCCTTTGGCTTTCGGGGTACAATGGTTCCTTTGACCTTCCTCACGCCTACAAGGGTCTGTGTGGCAAACCCCTGCTACAGATAACTTATATTCATCGTGTCAGAGGCGATGAAATGGTCGTACCTGCGTGTTGCAGAGCCCTTGCTTTCTCCTCTACAGCTAGTGGCGAGATTGTAGGTTTGCCTGGCAATGTCATCGCGGCCAGTGGTGCTGACAGGGATGATGGTGTTGCAGTTGTTGACGACAAGGACTTGGCTATTCCCTTCCTCTCCACCTCCGCGAACGTGGCCATCTTCTGCTCGCTGATAGAGCGCTTCATGAGTAGCCTCCCCTTCAGCTTCAGTTTCCACAGCGACTGGGGGTCGGTAGTGGGGGTACCAGGGGTGCCTGGAGTGCCAGGGGTCGTGGGGGTCAGGAGCGCAGCACCCTGGGGGGTGCTCACCAAGTTGGGGAGAGCCAGTGGGAAACCCGTCGCTGAGGACAGCATCTCTGGCTGCGTGGCGAAAATGGGAAATGGTTTAGCCTTGGGCAAGCCATCACCCTTAGAATCCACATCCATGGGTTGTGTGCAGATCATGGGCTGGCCGATCATGGTGGTGGGGGTTGGAGCGGACGCCTGAGACACCGCCAGGACAGGAGTGAACAGGTGCTGGGATCTCGGCAGGATAAGTCTGGGACCCAGTTTCAAGCCCATGGCCAGTGGTGACTGCCCTGAAGGTGTGGACACAGATGGCGAAGCTGAGGAGCCAGGAGAGGTGGCCGGTGAATCCGCGATGGAGTAGGCTTTGTGAATGACGGGAGAGAACCCGGAGGCCGGGACTGCTCCAAACGCCTGCACTGCTGACGCTTTGGCACTGGCTTTGGCCAGAATCATGTTAAGATCTTTTGGCTTGTTCTTAGACCCTTTCGGGCGGCCTTTTTTGGGGGCCAGCAAGGGGTCGACATTTTCAATGATAAAGTTCTGTTGCGGTTTGGAAGCAGAGGCAACTGTTTCTGTCCTGGACCCACTTTCATCCACAGAATGGGAAGGTCGCAAGGTTAGCTGTGTCCTCAGCTGTGGGTAATCTTCTTTCTGCCACGGAGCTCTAGCTTCCACTTCCGTGGTGGAGTGAGATTTGAGGAAGGTGGGGGTGCCTGCTCGTCTGGGCGTGTTAGGTCGACTGTCCAGCATTTTCGTAGACTTTTGGTGCAACTGTAGCTGGAGGGAACCAGTCAGTGACGTTGGAACTGTCAGGGAGTTGGAGGAGCTCGCAGTTCTGCTGACTGGGGAATGTACAGAGGTTGGCGAGTCATGCCCCACAGTCTCCACTTGGATGGTGGGTGGCTTGTGGGGTCGGGGTGGGGTGGACTGGTTGCAGTAGAACATCTTGTGCATCTTGTGCATCTTGTGCATGTTGAGTAGGTGGTTCTGATTGAAAGACACCCCGCAGTCATCGCACACAAACTTCTTCACCGCCTCCCCTTCCCCTGCCTCCACCTCCTCCTGTGCTCGGTGACTGGCAGATTCTGTGGAGGACTGAGGCATCAACTGTGAGCTCTTGTTGTTGTGTACACCCTGCAGCTCGTCTCGCAACGAGAACACTTTGGTCTGATCCAGACTGTACCCTGATGCGGTGGACGTGGCGTCCATGGACTTGGCATGTATGTCTTTCACCGTCAGCACCACCTGCTGCGCGCCCAGTTTAGATCGCACGATCTGCGGGCTGCTGTAGGCTGCATCTGCGCTCTTCCCCCTGGTATCCGACTTCAGCTTTGGATGGCGGCCTGCTGGGGGTGGGTCTATGACGGAAGGAGGGACCAGAAGGGAGGGAGTGGCAGACGCCCCTTTCTGGAGCAGGTTCTTGATGACACTGTTGTCCTGCACTGCTTTCAGCTGAGTGATGGTCACGTCACTGCCGCGCTTGGAGGACGGGGGGAACTGCACCCCGGGCTGCCCGATCATGGGACACCAAGTGGCATCTCTGTCCATGCCAAAGTTAAACGTCTGCTCCGACTTGCCAATTTTGAACTGCAGTTTAATCTCCCCTTTCCCTGGTGAGCCTGATGCCGAACTTATGGCGTTAATGACCTCCACAGGAAGTGAGGCAGGAATGGACACAGTGCCGTCCGCAGACACCAGTGACACAGCAGCCATGTTGCCTTCCTCAGTAACGCCGCCTAGTGTGGATGACATTGTGGGCAGCACGTACACATCCTCGTGAGATTCAACATTTTTTCTGGTAACCGGCGTGGTATCCATATCGTGAAACGTCCTGATGATGGTTGGTGGCACACCCATACGCACGCCTGATGCTGACACAGAGCGCCTCAAGTCACGAGGGTGGCCGCCACTCTCACGACCCACGTCAAGCGACGCCGAACTCAAGAGGGCAGAGCTGTGACCTTGATCTTCAGCGGAGATGGGCTGGAGAGGAACAGAGGAGATGTTGGGAATGGTGATCTTGGAGGCTGTCACTGTATGTTCAGAACTGCCTGCACTGCTCTCCCTACCCGTCGGCCCTTCTGAGAGTTTCCACGACTGGAAGCCCGAGTCGCTGTTTTGGCGTGAGAATCGCCCCTTGGTGCGCGGGGCATCAGCCATGGGCATGTCAACGATGGCTGCATTGGCCGAGATGAGTTGCTGGATGCGCTCCTTCAGCATGGCCGTGGTCAGAGTTTTGGTATCGGCTGACACTGACCGACTCAGCTGAGGGGGCATGCGAGGAGCCAGTTTTGAGGCACCTAAAAAAAACACAAAAGAAACATGTAAGAATCATCGTGCAGTTATGCATATGTTTAACTCCCTTGTACATGCAGCCACAAGTACTATTCATTGTAGTACTGCACTGGTGACGTTTTGCACAAAGGGTTAACACACTGAGCCTTACAGACAAAATTCTCCGGTCTGCCAACTTGACAGAGCTCAGCTGATTGATCATGATAGTCAACTTGGGACTTGTCTGCCAACTTGACAGAGCTCAGCTGATTGATCATGATAGTCAACTTGGGACTTGTCTGCCAACTTGACAGAGCTCAGCTGATTGATCATGATAGTCAACTTGGGACTTGTCTGTCAGCTTGACAGAGCTCAGCTGATTGATCAATACAGTCAACCTTCTAGCTGTTGGTAGTGCCTTTTTTCAAGACAATAGTCGTGAAATCCTTATCTTATCAAATTCAATGTGAAATATGCCCAGCCATCAAATTCAATGTGAAATATGCCCAGCCATCAAATTTAATGTGAAATATGCCCAGCCATCAAATTCAATGTGAAATATGCCCAGCCATCAAATTCAATGTGAAATATGCCCAGCCATCAAATTCAATGTGAAATATGCCCAGCCATCAAATTCAATGTGAAATATGCCCAGCCATCAAATTCAATGTGAAATATGCCCAGCCATCAAATTGAATGTGAAATATGCCCAGCCATCAAATTCAATGTGAAATATGCCCAGCCATCAAAGAACAGGGATACAAAGTGATTTCAGTCAGAGGCCCAGATCATCATGAACCCCCACGACTTGCAGTTGGGTGGTCTTCAAAAGTTCAAGTTTTCTCAGCAGTGAAGAGGCTAAGGGTAGTGCAAGAGTAGCTTGGCACCTAGAAGCACCAAGCTATTCTGGCACCATCCTTGAACTATCATGTTTCTTTTGTATGGCGTCAGGGCTGAGTGGGTTAATCCATTTAACCCCTATCATACTGAGGCTAAAAGCTTCAAATCTGTATACTGCCATATGCAAGCTACACTATACTATTTACAGATAAAGATATAAACCAATGGCTTTAGTTCAAGGGTGGTGCCAGAATAGCTTGGCGTCTAGAGGCGCCAAGCTATTCTGGCACCACCCTTGAACTATTTTAGTCAAACCTATTTCACACACTGGTGTATTCTGAATGACAAAGGTTAACCCTCTGGCGACAATTTTGGAGGGGTCACAAAACGACTATGTACCAACTGCAGGAGATGGCGCCGAGCTGACTTGGCACTACCCTTAAATTATCATGGTCAACCCATCTCCTGCTGCAGTGCATCCTGATTGCAACAATACTTTCTCAGGACATGCCTGCGCTGCTTATGAAAAATCCAGAGGGGTGGAGGGGTACAAAAACATAACACGCACACACAGAGTTGCCAACCCCCAATTGTTTTTTCAGTAGTCAAAATTTAGAATTTCAGTAGTTTCATGACAATTTCAGTAGTCAATGCGCGTCGCTGCGATGCATTACTAATGTAACTATACACAAACACAAGCCTTGCTGATAATGTCGTTAAAATCTCTGACCACATTCAGGGCTCCCAATACAAATTCTTAAAAATCCCTGAAAAAATCCAGTCAGTGGATTTGCGCACGCGCGAGTGTTACTTTCAGAGTATAGTGTTACTTTTATGTTACTTTCAGAGTATAGTGTTACTTTTATAGTACTGACTGTGTTAATAAGAGGATACTAAAATCTATAATGAATCGATCAATAAAGACGTGCTGCAGCATGATTTGGATCACTTGCAAGAGTGGTCCGACACATGGGATTTGCATTTTAATGTAGAGAAATGCAAGGTCTTGTATGCTGGAAGGAACAATCCTGAACATGATTACTTGATGAAAGTTAACAGTGACATTAAAAAGATGGTATCTTGTGAGGAGGAAAGGGACTTAGGTGTTGCATGCATAACAGACCCATAAAGTAATTAAAGAAAGAAAGGACATTTACAAAGGCCTCGCGGCCTATTTTGTCCTCACACTACTACTACTAGACTTACGACAGCCTGGCCAACAGTGTGACGCTTCAGCACCGGCTGCTGTTAAAAATGGTGCACCACACACGCTAAGCGGCCAATGGTGCCACAGTTCCAGTTCCATTTATTATCACACTCTTTGTCTATATTATATCCTTTGCTCTGCTAGAATTATTCTCAAAGATGTCTGCACGCGATATGTTTGCGATGTGATCAAAATGGCGGTAGCCGTGAGGTGCATGCGCATCGGCAACTTCTGGCCGCGTTCCGCTAACTTGCGTCGTCTGCTCTCAGACTCTGGCTGCGACTCGCAGCTCACCGTATTTTCATTATTTTAATTTCCCCCTGGACTCCTCAATTTTTTTTTTTGCGGGTCGCAGGTCAATTTAGCGGTAATGACATTTGGTTTGTCGCGGAAATCCCCGAAACCGCGGGTAATTAGGAGCCCTGCACATTGTTGATGTTCCTTCCAGACACAGCGAGGTCTTGCATTAGCTCATTTGTTCGCATACATTCCAACCGGCTTCACAATGATTGGTTCAAAGCCTAACAAGCGCCGGAAGCTGTAACCAGTAACGCGTAGTTGGGTGACCGTGACCTTGACTCGCCCGGCAGTCTACACGGTAGCCACAGGCACTCAACGAACCTTAAAACTTTTGTTGTTGTTGATTTTTGCTTTTCCGTAGTATTTTTAATACTTCCATAGTTCCGTAGTAACACATCGACTCCCGTAGTAAACTACGGAAATTCCGTAGTGGTTGGTAACTCTGCACACAGCTTACAAAATAGAATGATCTCCACTCACCTGTAGTGAGGCAAGGCTTTGTTGCCCCTCCAGTATCTCCAGCTGTCGACGTTTTACCTGAGCCTGTCATCCTGTCAGAGACGGACAAAGATTTGGTCAGGTGAGGCTCGGTCACATACAGGCGGTCGTCCTGGCTTTTCGACACCATTAGCTTGTTCTTCTTCTTGGTTGCGTTTTCTTTCACATCCTTGGCCATGTGGATGGTGACCTGAATGGCGTTGTCGGGAAGTGTCTTGAATGTGTAGGTGCAGCCTTCAGAGTTGGGGAATTTTTCGCTGAAGGCTTCGAGTTTGCGCAAAGCTTTTGTGGCCTGGTTCGCCTCAGCAGACTCTCCCACGTCCTCTTCCTTTGCGCTCTGTGCGGCAAGCTGCACATCGCCATCTTGGTCTGAGGTTGATGGAAACTCAAGAGTGGCCGATATCGGCCGCTCTTGAGTTCCCATCAACCTTGGAGGATCATCCCGACCGTCACCTGCAGCCGCAGATGGTGAGGCTGAGGAACCTGGCAGGTGATCACCGTGGCTCGACAACACCTGCACAGGGGCATTTTCCTCCTCATAGTCAGGATTGGCTGTGATGGTGATATCAGGGTGCAAGGACTGCGTGCCGCTGGTGGAGGCTGATGACTCGTCGGAGCTGTCGGACTTGGGCGCGATGCGAGTGGGGAAGTTGCTGTGCATCTGCAGGAGGTCCACATGCTCCTGATGTTTGATGCGGTCCATCTGCCGACTCCACTCCATCAGCTTGCGCTTGTCGATTTTCTGACGGATGTTTTCCAAGATGTTTTTTTCACGAACAGGTTTGTCATACACATACACTGGCTGTTGGGAAGGTTGGGTTGACGTCCCACTCGCAGTAACAGAACCTGCGTCTTCATGGTCACTGACAGTCCCTGAGTTGCCTATTTTAATAATCACATCAGGGTCTCTTGAACTGTCAGCAAGATTTGATGTAGCAGTCCTAAAAAACACTAGGGCATCTTGCACTGAACTGGCATCTTTGGACCCGATATTTTCCTCTCGCACAACTGTGACTTCATCGTCGTCAAGGTTACCCTCCCCATCAGACTCCATTCCCTCAGACTCGCCTCCTGACTCCTCCTGCATGTCCTTGACCTCTAACCCCTCCTCAAGGCTGTACCTCTCCACACCGTCCTCCACTGAGGAAGAGGCGAAGGATATGCCTCTCTCGACCTGCCCAACTTTCACGGCGTGGGCCAGGGATTTGCGGTGTTTGTACAGGTTGCTCTTGGTCTTGAAGGAAAATCCACATGGATGGCATGGGTAGGGCCTCTCTCCAGTATGAGCACGCAGGTGTTTCTGGAGCACGCTTGGCTTGGCACACCCACGCCCACAAAAGTTACACACATACCGCCCCGGCTTCTGCGGGTGTTTCCTCTTACGCCCGACCCCGCCTGCCACACCACCGTTATCAAGGCTGGATGATGGAAACCCTTCGTCGCTATTGTCCATGCTGGCGATGCTGCCAATGGAGGTCGAGGTGGATGCAAATGATCCGTCTGAGCCACTATCGTGCACCTGTGGAGATTACACAGGAAAAAGCATGAGTGAAACAAATGTAATGCTAAAATTAAACACAAACTGTAATGCAAAATGAATATGTAATGCTAAAAATAAACACAAACTGTAATGCAATATAGAAATGAAAAACACACACAGAAAATATGTGTGCACTGGTCTGTGATTTTGGACCCTATGGCCGTAAGTCAGGACCTGTGAAAAAGCATTATTGATTGGTTGATTAGTTCGGGGTTTAACATCCATGGCACCGAAGTGATAGTAGACGGTCCTGATGAGCGGATTATGGACGACAGGGAAATCTATTGTCCATGGAGTACAGCCTGAAGACTGATCAATTTAGGTGCACTGAAACTTTGCCACTTTGATTTACCAGGATCTTTCAATGGACATGCTACTGAACAAGCCCATCTATTTTCCTGGAGTCCTGCTACCGGGGCCAGGGCTCAAACCCATGACCCCACGACTCACTTGCCTTCACTCCCTTTCGCTCCGCCGATTAACTGCCTGAGCTCTTTCACATTTATCGTGGACGAAAAAGCATGACACCTGACTTCTTTATATGTGTCCTCCCTTGTTATCAGCTAAGTCCAGGACATCTGTTACATTTCACTTTCTTCATTCATCTCAAACCTTGACAGCGGTTGAGCAGAAACTGCTTTGAGCTACCTCCTTTGAGCTACCTGCTTTGAGCTACCTGCTTTGAGCTACCTGCTTTGAGCTACCTGCTTTGAGCTACCTGCTTTGAGCTACCTCCTTTGAGCTACCTGCTTTGAGCTACCTCCTTTGAGCTACCTGCTTTGAGCTACCTGCTTTGAGCTACCTCCTTTGAGCTACCTGCTTTGAGCTACCTGCTTTGAGCTACCTGCTTTGAGCTACCTGCTTTGAGCTACCTCCTTTGAGCTACCTGCTTTGAGCTACCTCCTTTGAGCTACCTGCTTTGAGCTACCTGCTTTGATCTACCTCCTTTGAGCTACCTCCTTTGAGCTACCTGCTTTGAGCTACCTGCTTTGAGCTACCTCCTTTGAGCTACCTGCTTTGAGCTACCTGCTTTGATCTACCTCCTTTGAGCTACCTCCTTTGAGCTACCTGCTTTGAGCTACCTGCTTTGAGCTACCTCCTTTGAGCTACCTGCTTTGAGCTACCTGCTTTGAGCTACCTGCTTTGAGCTACCTGCTTTGAGCTACCTGCTTTGAGCTACCTACTTTGATCTACCTCCTTTGAGCTACCTCCTTTGAGCTACCTCCTTTGAGCTACCTGCTTTGAGCTACCTCCTTTGAGCTACCTCCTTTGAGCTACCTGCTTTGAGCTACCTGCTTTGAGCTACCTCCTTTGAGCTACCTGCTTTGAGCTACCTCCTTTGAGCTACCTGCTTTGAGCTACCTCCTTTGAGCTACCTGCTTTGAGCTACCTGCTTTGATCTACCTCCTTTGAGCTACCTCCTTTGAGCTACCTCCTTCAAGAAAGAAGTGGTCTCACAAAACAGGTGCTCTCTCAAGAGAAGTCTCTCAAAAGTGTCACCTGTCATGCAAGACCATCATCTAGGTGGCTAAAATAATAATAATTACGGTATTTATAATGCGCTTATCTTATAATAATTATAACTCTAAGCGCGCACTCACAACTTGTGCACGCATGCGCACACTTTTGACAATGACTCACGTACCACAAATAAGTCAGCTTAGGGTGGGGAGCGTGATGGCATTCTAGTGCTAGAACTGTTGAAAGAGGTGAGTTTTGAGGGCGGACTGGAAGGAGGAGAGAGAGTGTTTCTGACAGAGAGAGAGTGGGAGAGTGTTCCAGGTGGATGGACCATAGACGGAGAAGGAGCGGGGTCCAAAAGCGCTGAGTTTGGTGCGGGGGATGTGGAGGCGGAGAGGGTCGGAGGCAGAGTGGAGAGAGCAGGAAGGCGTGTAAGTTGGAGATATAGGCAGGAGCATAGTTGTTAAGGGATTTGTAGCAGAGAGGCAGAATCTTGTATTGGATGTGTTGGGGAGCCAGTGAAGGACTTTGAGCAGGGGAGTGATGTGGCTACAGCCACAGTCACAGCTACAGCTGCCTTACTGGCGGTCTGGAGCCCATACAGCCTAGACCCAGATAGATTGACTATGATAATTCAAGGGTAGTGCCAGATTAGCTGGGCGCCTAACAGCGCCCAGCTAATCTGGCACTATCTTTGAATTATCATGGTCGATCCATCTCCTGCGACTGGTACATTATCCTAAGGTGACACCTCCAAACTGCGGGGGAATGTGGCCACAGGGTTTTAAATTGGCCAAGGACAGGTGGTTTCTCATGCCGGTGGTCCCTCACAACTGCTTCTGCTGTATGGCGACGCACGGCGGCTGCGTGCCAAAGAGGGAAAAGTGACAACCTGCGCAGATCTATAAACAACAGCACGCAGATCTAGCGCAGCATTTAACGCACTGCTGCCGGTGCTGCATGTTCACCTAACAGACCGCTGCCGGTTGCTGCGTGTCAACTCCATCACTCCTGCAGCATAATAAACCTGCAACAGACATAGATCCTCATGAGCCCCCGCAGTCGCGGGGGCTCATGAGGATATATGTCTCTTGCCGAGACCCGTTTCATCCAGGCGACTCCTCGGACGAGGCGTGGCTTTTGGTAGTTAAATTAACCGTGACTCAAAAAACTGTGCACGCCGACATTGGAGGGGTGAGGCGTCTGACCTGTTTGGTGTACACCAGCTTCATCTTCGTGTTGTGGAGAATGTTCCCCAGCTGTGGGTGTTTCCTCTCCACTGCCATTGTTCCGTCTCCTGCCACGATCTGCCCCATGGGCGTCATGGCCATGATCACTCCCTGGGGGGTCATGTGCTGCTGCTGTTGCTGCAGCTGCTGTTGCTGCAGCTGCTGGTGGTGATGCTGCAGAATGGCGGCCTTGTGGTGATGGAGTGGTTTGATGGTAGCCCCCACGTTGGCGGCATCCTGCAAACATGGACGGTCGGTGAATGTGTTTTCTACAGAAATGCTTAGCGCTAGCAGGGACAAAAATGGTTGAAACTAAAGGAAGCAGAAACCCCCCCCAAAAAAAACAGAACCACTTCAGTGTCTATTTACAAAAACAGATAAATAGATGCAAGCAACGATGATACATGTAGATTCAATGGGTGGTATTTGTAACCTGCAATTTAACAGAATGCAATTGATGTTTTGTTTATCTTTTTTTTAACGCATTCTGTCTGCAACATTCCACAGCAAGATATGGCTTAACCATGATAGTTCAAGGGTGGTGGCAGAATAGCTTGGCGCCTATAGGCGCCAAGCTATTCTGCCACCACCCTTGAACTATCATGGTCTATCTGTCTCCTGAATTGTAATACAGTCCTAGGAGGATAACTGCCAAAAGTGGGCATTTTGTGCCTCAGGCACAATGAGTTAATGTGTACTGTTTGCTTCTATTGTTTCAACCAGATATTCAGATTTCTCGTGACCTAAAACAGACCCCCCCCCCCCCCCCCTCACAAACAATGAAATAAAGCAAAGAATAAACATACTTTGCAATAACGGACATCCCCTCATGCCCAAAAGGAGAAGTTTTTCTTCGAAACACAGTGAAACCACTGTAAGGGAACCACCCAAGAGACAAACAAAAAGTGGTTGCCTTCGAAACAGGGTCCCCTATGTAACAGAGAAAGTAGACCGTGGTGACAAAGATGTGTGATCTGCTTAGACAAGTGGTCACATTACACAAAAGGCCGCTCTGACTGTACAAAAAAGTCAGATAAATTCATGGGCGACCTTGAGAAAAACTGAACTGACTGAAAATGGCCTATGGACTTACCATGTCCCACGATCCATGGCCAGCAAGAGGCATAAATTCTCATGAGCCCCTGCGGACGCAGGGGCTCATGAGAATTTATACCTCTTGCAACTGGAACAGGACGACTGAGAGACTATGCCCTGCCTGAACAAAAAAAAAAAAAAAACAACCCGGAAATTCAGCTTTTGGGGTTTGGAAACAGCTGAGTCAGCCTCCAGGACTACGGTCCAAAATCACAGAACAGCCCATGAATAAAAGCGGCCATTCGAGACAGGCAGCTTCACCAGACGGGCATGTGTCCAGACAGGCTGGACGACGCACCTCTGCAATAATGAAGCGTATCCCATCCTGGGAGATGACACCCGGGCCCACGTTGCTCAACACCACGATGCTCTGGGCGGAGGTTACAGAGTTTCCAATGGAGATAGCAGCAGCGGTGGCTGAGGTCACAGGGGTGAAGGTCGCGGAGGTGGAGGGCAGGGTGGGCGACTCTTGTCGCATGTTTTGCAACTCGGAGTCTGTGACCTGCAGGGAAATGATATTAGCATATTCAAAACGAAGAGCAATACATTTTCATCACAGTCAAACCTGCCAAGGCGACCATCTTCAGAAAGTGAGCACATCACCCATTATCGGTTCCATGGCCTTCTTTCTGTCAGACTAAAGTATATTGCCCTGCGTAACGAGATCACCTGTGTCAGGAGACAGCTTATTGATAGTCCCGTGGGTGGTCGCACTAGACAGGTTTGACTGTATAATTATTTTCTGCACTGGTCTGTGAGCCGTATGGTCCAGAATGGCAGACCAGCACGAGTGTACAGTAGACTCCAGATATAACATTCACAAAACTGCTCCAGACTTAAACGTGTTGGTCATGTCTAAAGCTTGGTACAACCCATTAAAACCTGAGACTGAAATTTCTCAAATCTTTATATTGTCTTTTGAAAGCTACACCACAGATTAGGAGACAGATCACAACCATTTTCGTTCAAGGGTGGTGCCTGAATAGCTCGGCGCATCAGGGCGCCAAGCTATTCTGGCACCACCCTTGGACTATAAAATTTATTGCAATAGTGTATCCGAATGAAAAGAGATAAAATAGGTAGGACCTCTAAAAAAATTGTTGCAAGTATTAATTGAAAAAGAGTTAATATCTGACAAAGTGTTTTTATATATATCGGTCATTTCGCACACCAAACTCACCTGGAAAAGGGCCTCCAAGGACCGGTTCGGCTTGCCACCATTTCCGTTGCCCGCCTGCGACTGCCCAGCTTCGGTGGGAGACAACGTCCGGGTCAGCACCACCATCTCCTCGCCCCTGTGGGCGACACTCGAAGCACCGACGGCAGCGCTAACACTGGTATTTGCGCCAGAGATGGTCGCCACTTGTGTAAGGTGAACTGGCACGACGGAGGAAGCCGACTCGACCTTAGTTTTGTTTTTTCTGGACTGAGCCGTTTTTGTGCCTGGAAAAACAAGAAGACGCTCAACCCTCTTAACCCCACCACAACATTTCCAAACTTTTGGAGGCGTTGTCCAACGACTGGAGGAGATGGAATGATTGTGATAATTCAAGGGTGGTGCCAGATGAGCTTGGCGCCTGAGGGCGCCAAGCTCATCTGGCACCACCCTTGAATTATCATGATCAATCCATCTCCTGCTGCAGGGTCCCAGTGCTAAATGGGTTAAAGTATGAGCTGGTGCGCATAAAGTGCATGCAGGCTGGTGTGGCATTTGAGCCCAAGTACTGCGTGCCACCCTGCATGTGTACCAGCCAGCCAACCATCAGATTCACACGTGGGAGGTGTTTACGCGTCTTCAGCTGTGGGTGGCAACCACAACAGCTCAAAGACTGCGCACATTAGCTCACCTGGTACCAGTGATTATACATGAAATGGCAAACTAAAGAATTAAAACATCAACAGTGAGCCACTCACTGAGCAATGAAACACTGAAGTAAAACAAACCTGTGATTAAACTTCTGACATTTGCGAAAAAGTCTGGGTCAACAGAAAAGCTGTCCATAAAGATTAACATGATCATAGACCTGAAAATTTTTTTTTCTCTTGTTCCGCTCAACAGTGAGACCATTCCATCTGCAAGATACACAGATCTTCATGAGCCCCTGCCCTTGCAGGGGCTCGTGAGGATATGTGCATCTTGAGGACTTTATTCACATCAACACTGATGGTCAGGATAACGGTGACACAGTGGGAGGAGCGTAAGACGCTCACCTCCATCCTGGTTGGATCGCGATGTCAATGTCTCCGGTTTCACCAAGCCAGCTGCTTGTGACTCACCCTCACCTGGAAGAGAGCAAACAATACAAAATGCATACAAATACATAATGCATACAGTCGACTTTGCTTTTTACAAGGTCGGACTTATAACAAAAATCAAATGTAACGACACATTTTCAAAGGTTTAACTCACTGGAGACGTGCCGCCTCCATATACTCGGCATAAGCCGCGTATCCGGAGGCATCACATCTCCAATGAGTTAACAAGCTTTTCAGTTATAACAACAACAAAAAGTGACATTCTGTTATACGTAAAATTTACTCAGGGTTGCACATTTCTGAAAGACAAGGGGTATTGAAAACCCCACAGAAAATTTCAGACTCTCTATACAAATGTGAACTTTCAAGTGAACTATACAAAAGGGACTTTCATACCCTAAGCATTTTCATATGGGGTACAGTACCTTCACATGAAGACTGAATTGGTGCACTGATGTCATTACTTATTCATAAATAATCCGTTCCCTTAAAAAAAAAAAAATCAATAAGGCTCTCGCTGACTGTCATGTTTTTGTTCATCTCCTGAGTATCTAAAAATAACACTAAGCTGGACTGCACTGTACTGATACCAACGACATACCCTCTGCATTAAATGATTTATAGACAAGCTTTGCATGCTTATTTTACGTTTTTATACCTCTTGCCATGAGTCACAATAAGTACTCACACCCTTTCACCCAACGTTTGTTATATGATCGGGGGATTGTTTTACGTGAAATACCCCTATTTTAATGCCTAGTGCAACCCTGTTACTGTAATACGCGTGTACATGTAATGACTCAACTGAACTAACCTTCTACTTCTGGGCTGCTTAGTGCTACTGCTTCAACACCACATTTTTACATTGAGTCTCATAAGATATTTAATATCGCCTTCCAGGGACACAGTGTTAACTCAATCCAGACAAGCCAATACAATACAATACAATACTTTATTATCCCCGAGGGGAAATTTTGGCACAAAAGAAACAAGAATAAAAGTAATAAAAGTTACATGTTCACATCATCCACAACACCCTTCCTCCCCATACCCTTCCACATCCATACAAACAAACAACCTAAACTCACTAATATACATAATAAACAATAGGCTAAGACTAAACTAAAATAATTACATGTATATATACGGATACGCTTATTCACCATGTATCCATATGCAGAATTCCTCAAATGAGTCAACATAAGCAGTGATGAAGCGACTTTACTCAGCTTTGTCGACCTATAATTAACTTGTTAGCACTGATTTAAAGTTCACAGCAAGCACCCATTCGATCTGTGTGTGTCATGTCTCAAATGAGTTAACCCATTTAGCTTCAACACCCGACAGTACCAGGACCAGCAGATTCCGCAACATTTTTTTTAGTCTGGCTGTTCGCGCTCTCTCTGATAAACCGGACTGATTGGAGAGAGCGCGAGTGGCTAGTGAGAACTTGTCGGAATGTGTAAAGTCAGCTTTTAACTGAATCAGTGAGGCGTGCCCGTTCGCCGTGTTTAATACCCGTATTTGCTTAATATTTAGCATAGAAATCATATTTTAGAGTTTACTGTGTGTGTGTGTGTGTGTGTGTGTGTGTGTGTTATTTTAGTCTTAGTAACTGACATCAAGACAAATTTCAATGTTTTTATTGTCTTGTACATGGAAATATATGGCAATAAACTATCTTATCTATCTTATCTACAGCAGGAGGTGGATTGACCATGATAATTCAAGGGTAGTGCTGGGATTAGCTTGGCGCCTGATGGCGCCATGCTAATCCTGGCACTACCCTTGAATTATCATGGTCAATCCATCTCCTGCGACTGGTACATAGCTTTAAGTGACACCTCTAAAATTTAGATGTTGCTGTGGTGTTGAATGGGTTAAGGCACAAAATTAAGCTTCGCCCAGCTGTTTGAATTTACTGAGGTGGCAAAAGATGGTAACCAATTTTTCCTGAACACAGGAAAGCACAAACTGGGATGGGCGTTTCAAAGCTGCAGTGGCTGCAGTTGTGTGGATGTGGAACAGAACACGTCAAAAACATTTCGTTGTGGGACCATATTAAATGTTTGATTTGTTCTGCTAATCTCTCATTTCTTTCTTGTATTTTCCAATGAGCTGTCGCAGGAATACTTTTTTTTTTTCTCACGGTAAACTATCTTAAATCGTGATACTGGAAAGCTTTGTAATAGTACTTGAACAAAGCTGGGCACAAAAATCTCACCCAAAACTTTGGGCTGCTTGCTGACCAGTCCTTCGTTCTCTGGCTCTTCTTCTGGTGGCCCTGCAATACAAAATGGCTTGTTTAGTGCATGTCGGCCTCAATGTTATGCACGCAAGCAGTCTGAATTGGTTACAGTGCCTACAGGACTCTGGCTGCTGAGTGGATGCCCTTAGAGGAAAAGCCCGCAGGCTGACCTCGGCCTTAAGTGGCCCCTGTGCAACCATGTCAGAACTAGGACAGGGCTCTGGAGTCGGTTGCACGAGCGAGCTTAGTCCTGCACCAGCCACTAAGCAAGGTGCGCCGCAATAGCGGCGCACCTTGCTTAGTGGCTGGTGCAGGACTAAGCTCGCTCATGCAACTGGCCCCTGGATCATAAGTGGTTGCTCAGTGAGCAAAAGACCAACATCAGCCTAATCTGGCCCACGTACAGTGTCACATGACAGTGCACGCGGTCGGACTGATGTTGTGGCCAATCCAGTAGAGTAAACTAAGGTCAACAGGCTTACATCAGCCACACTGTACATGCCTGTATGAGGGCCCACCGCAGGTGGTGCCGTCAGCCTTTGCTTATTGGGTATGACCGTTTGCTCACACAGTGGTTTTCTTAAAGTTATATTCCCCAGGATCAAGCATCTCAATACAGTCAGAAAACTGTCTGCAACAGATACTGCTGACAGTATGTGTGTGGGTCCTTTGTGTACTATCTTAGAGCTATATGATGTAAGTACAATGCCAAATGTCGAAATTCATTGTTTGGAGGGTGTATTGTTTTTGTACTTGAGTCAAGGATTTATCGTCTGCATCGGCCTTGTTTTGAATTAATATGCATATTTATGAGCCTACATCACAGGGCAGAACCTGGCCAACTGTGTATCACAATAGTGCAGGTCACGAGGTCATCGGTGTGGTGTACACACGTGTCAGTGTACACATGTACTGATGTTCTCCGGCAACCCTTTGACGTAATTTAGTAGAATAAACCTTTCATAATGATACTCGCTATGCTGTCAAAATCACAATGCGGGTTCCACTCAACCTGTGAATAGTATTGTACTAGTAACGATTGTGTGTACAATCATGCACCGAGGGCTTGCATGTTTGCTTGCGTGTTTGCACTCGCGTGTCGTCCACGGTGCCTAGTTTGACCTTTGATCCTCTACCCCTCGGAAACACACACAGTCTTCCATAATTAAAACAGAGCATAAGTGTATAACAATTTCACATCTAACACATCGAAGTCTACATAACTGAAAGCATCATTGGAAACGACAAATGCACCATCACAGCAGAAACACTACCTCTCTGAATCGAGTGAATGAGAGCCCGCACAGACAAAAACATGTTACGACCAGCAATGTGCAACTTTGACACACACTGTAGTTTTCAGATTTTTGCAGCATAAAATGTGATAACTAGCTCATAACTATATGATAAAACAGGTTTAAAATCTTGCGAAATCAGTAAGAGATAAATTCTACTGAAGATCATGAATTCTGATAATCACTAGCGCTCGCGGAACTATAGGAAGATTGACAAAGACCATAGATTACTTACTGATTCAGGAGGAAAGCGACAAATTTTGGGTGGGCGGTCAAGCCAAGCTCTTGCTTTACACAATGTCACATGTCCATATTCCCTTGTCCGATGTCAATTCTACTTAGGGGTATCTTGTCTCTCTTCCTCATTCATCTCTTCAATTCAGAGTCTGTCATTGTCAGCGCGAGAGCGCGAGTCGATGATACTTTCTTTTTTTCTTCACTGGTCCATCCGCCATCTTGTCTCTGATTGGTAATAATTATGCAGATGACCTAAGGTCATATAGAATAGTTATGACGTCAGCTACCATCGCCTATCAAAAGAAATTTTGTTATGTGTCCCATCAGAAAATTCCGGTGGACCTCTTTTCGCTTTGAACGGACGAAAGAAAGCATTTGGTGGGACAAAATAGGGTGGTCACTGTCTAAGTGGGTATGTATACTGAAGCCCAGTAAAAGCTTTTTTGCGAACTGAAGCCTTAAAAAAAGGTCGGGCGTGCCCCTTTAATAAGCATGCGCATTTTCGTCGTTTTTTTCCTGTTTCAGATATTTATGAAGACTAAATCCACCCCACCCCATTCATAGTTGACCCATCTCCCATAAAAAGTGAGACAGGGGGCCAGTTGCATGAGTGAGCTAAGTCCTGCACCAGTCACCAAGCAAGGTGCTCCGCTACAGCGGAGCACCTTGCTTAGTAGCTGGTGCAGGACTTAGCTCACTCATGCAACTGGTCCAGGGTACTTACATCTCAGCTAAAAAGAAGCGCCCCACCGCCACCCCCGCCCCAACCGGAAAAGTGATTGTACAAAGTGTGTGGGTCAAGCCGCATTGCATGTGTCCCACTTTCCAGTGAATGCTCCTAACTGCACTGAACAATTACGAATTTGTAAAAACACAGAATCAAATGAACAAACAAACAAAATAACAAACAAGCAAAGGTGAGACTATGAGGAAAACACTGGTAGACACAGAACATATACTAAGGGAACTCTCTCAGCTCTGGACAAACAGTGAGATCCCTGGAGGCCTGACCCATGGCTCAGGAATCTCCTGTTTTTTCTTGTCGAAGTTACATAGTAAGCCTCAATATGTGCACAAAATAAGCAAACAAACAAACAAAAAACAGCACCTAAACGTGTGCTCTTTGCAGAGGAAAAAATTATGCTGACAAAGACCAAGATTTTGGTACCAGTTTCAGGCCACTTTACAAATTTCAAATACAAGCGATCAAAAATCTCTGTAACTTCAGTAGCTGAACTGGCCCTTCGTCTGTCTTGTACTGTGTTTGTCTTAAATGGCGTAAATCCGTGTCTGTTACGTGAGTGTGCGTGTTGGGTTTCAGTTCGCGGCGCTTTGAGTCGATTTGCCCAAAAATTGTGAAAAAGCGCCTATATAATAACGGTATTATTATTATTATTAAGATCTTGTCTATTAACCCAAACAACGCCTTCCCTTCCGAGAAAAGGTGAACAGGATCCAACTGCATGAGACATAGGTCCTCATGAGCCCTTGCAGCACAGCTATGGGGGGCTAATGAGGACCTATATATAGGACATATATATATAGAGAGAGAGGACATAATTATGTCTCTCGCTGCAAGTGAAACACTTTGTTTCCAAGTTGTTGTAACTACTGGGAATCGAGAATGTCACCTTTTTAGAAAGATATCAGAAACACCATCTGCGGACGCCGGCAGCGAAGGGCCTAGCCTACCTAACTAGTCCCTTACGGATCTGTGTCCCTCAGAGCCAGCACAGGGCACATCAGCCAACAACTGGACCCTTGCACACAAGGCTACACTACAACAAGGGGCTCACTGTTGACAGCCGGCCTGCCCTAGTGCAATACACCATGACTCATACCGCACGACTTGCCATTACATGTGGGCTGCTTATTTAATTAACCCATTTCATCCTGATACACTTTTGCTGGGTATAAAATGGACTATCGAGGATAGTTCAAGGGTGGTGCCAGAATAGCTTGGCGTCTGAGGACCCAATCTATTCTGGCACGACCCTTGAACTTAAGAGGTTGACCTGTCTTGTAGTCTGTAATGTGGCCTTCATAGGACAAGAAGCAAATTTTAAAAAACATCAGCCTCAGGATGCAATGGGTGAAAGTGACCCCTTAACCCCTACACTCTAAAGCAGGAGATGGACCAACAACTGCAAGGGTAATTTATGCCAGAAAAACTTGGCACTTGATGACACCAAGCTAGGCTGGCACGGCCCTTGAATTATCAAGGTCGATCCACCTTCTCCCAGTTGTACGCAGTTGTTAGGCGACACCTGCAAAATTTGGGCGAGGCGGCATAGGGGTTCCTGCTGGAATCATCCGGACAAAAACAAGATGGGATGAACCATAACCCACAAAGTCCCTTCTATATATAATTATGAGAGATGTCCTCGCTGTCAATGGTCTCTACCTTTTGTCTTTGACCTGATTCTGAAGTTGAATTATCTCCTATTGAAAAAGTCTGCCAATGTGTCAGTGAGTTCTATAAGAAGCTGGGCACATGCTACCACAAACACCTATTGCCGGGCGCAATTTTGTGGCGGCAATGTTGCCGCCACAATTAGGGGCGCCTACAATATTGCCGCCACAAACTGCGACCTGATACAAACCGAGTCTATTTATTTGTGGCAGCGCGCAAGGCTGGAGCAATGTTGCCGCCTCTCAGCCAATCAGCGGTGTCCTTGCGCCACTTCCCGTTTCTTCATCTTCCGAGCCGGAAAAAAATGGCGGAGAAGCTGAGGGACGGCTTTGAGACTGTTAACTCATTGGAGACGTGCCGCATGTGAAAACGCTGCGAACAGCTGCGTATCCGTATGCGGCACATCTCCAGTGAGTAAATTGATCAACCTTGTCCGAGAGTTCCCATGCATATGGGACTCCTGCAGCTCCGAATATTTCAACCGGGCGTGTGAGAGCTGTTCCATATATGGTAATGGCAGGTCAGTCAGTACAAACACATTGCGCGCACATTGAAACGTGTGCCACGAAGCCGATGTGGCACGTGGCAAATTGTTGCTTACCACACATTGCTAGTGGCAAATTCTGGTAGCGTGGGCCCAGTCCCTAAAATCTGTCAAACGTCATTTGTCATGACGTAAGTTTTAGTTTTCATGTAATTTTATATTTTACGTGATATGAGTTTCATTTTCGCTTCATAGGCTTGAGAAAATGGTGACAAAACTAGAACTTCATGGTACAATTTCAGTCTTGCTATAATTTGTGTGAAAGCAGGCTGACTTTACCAAGCTACATGATATACTAAGTACACGGGTCACCTGCATGCTCTTCTGAAGTGAAAGCGCGTCGATGTGTGTGTGCGTGTTAGTGCGTGTGTATTTCACCAAGTTTCAAGCTTGTGTGTACAGAAATTTTGGAGATTCTCTTGCCTACATACACACACACATACATACATAACGGCGCTTCGCGCAAAACAATGTACATTCAGCAGTGAGGTTAGTGTAACTAGACGTAATTTTTATCTTGTTACTTCAATTGTTAGAGGTTTAGCCTGCCCGCCTTTGACATCATAGACATGCTATTAAATTCGCCCCACCGCGACCCGTTCTAAAAAGTCCCTTCTATAAATAGAAGGGACTTAAAAACCATCCACAGCACCCTCGATTAACCCCTGGTGTGTTCCGTCTCTGATACTGTTCACAGTGCCCATGGCTACATGCATAAGGTGGTTAAATGTTACACCCTTTTAAAAAATAAATCTGTAGTCCTTATCTGTTCTGGAAAAAAAATGTAATGAAATTAACCCTTTGGCTGTCAGTCACCCCGCTTTTCGTTTTGGTGATTCCTGCAGGAATCATCGTGACAAAAAACGCTACCGACAGCCTAAGGGTTAATACACAGGCACTCGGTATGCCTTGGTCTATGATTTTGAACATACTGGCCTAGTCACAGGCGCGATTGGTATGAGGTCTGTGGCTTCAGTTCAACCCTATGAGTTTGACTCTAGGCTGCAAGTGTCATTATTTTGTACACACTATGACTAAACCCTTTTAGTTCAAGGGTGGTGCCAGAATAGCTTGGCGCCTCAGGCGCCAAGCTATTCTGGCACCCCTCTTGAACTATCATCCAGTCAATTTTATCTAACATGTACAGAAAACATAACACATCATGGGTGACTGTTGACACCAGCAGGCTTGCCAAGCTGTGGTGGAAATGAGTCAGCTGTACCGACACCCAGTGAAAGTAACGCCGGCTGCTGACTTTCCATATCCCATTCACAAATTGCGAATCACGCTTAGTACATGCACGCGTCGGTATGGTTAACGCACTTTATTCCAACACCCTCTGCCACTGGTACTCAAGGCTGACTGCGCTAAAAATGAAACTCGAAATGACTGAACACGGTCCATGGGCTAACTACGTCCCATGATCCGTGGCGCGCAAGAGGCACAGATTCTCACGAGCCCCTGCGGATGCAGGGGCCCATGAGAATCTATGCCTCTTTGAGATGAAACAGTCTGGCTGAGGCAGGCCTGCTCTGTCTGATCCAAGAAAGTTGCGATTCAGAATTTCTTGGAATTTCAAAGTGCTCAATCTGTCTCCAGGACTGACGACTGTCACCCGCGGGGGCTGTTTATTGCCCTAGGCGTTTATGAGGTGCGCGCATCTGTCCATTCCATGGCTGGAAACTGGAGCTATGATAGCCTGCTGCCACTAGTTGCCTGACATGCAAACCTCCACCCTGCCGCTACTACCTGTTTACCTGATGACAGTGCTTATACACCAGGGGCCAGTTGCATGAGCGAGCTTAGTCCTGCGCCAGCCACTAAGCAAGATGCGCTGCTATAGAGCTTAGTCCTGCGCCAGCCACTAAGCAAGGTGCGCTGCTATAGCAGCGCATCTTGCTTAGTGGCTGGCGCAGGACTAAGCTCGCTCATGCAACTGACCCCAGTGGCCGCGCGCACAAGGGGGTCACCTACAACACGCAGGGAATGTTTTGTCAATACTGCCATCACTTCATGTGCACTGTGTCACATCATCCAGACTGAAACCTTGTTTGTCATGCATGAATATGCAGAGACCCCCCCCCCCCCCCCCCCCACACACACACACCCCTCAATTACAAGAAAATTTATTAAATTTATTTAATAAGTGTTGATGTGTCCCATGACGAAAAGTAGTAACCCAATGCGCAAAAGGCTATTGGGCTGACGTCAGTCGCTGTTTATTAATATTATATTTGGCGCACGGGCCAACAGCGGCCGATGGCCTTTTGAGCATATAATGGGAAACTGGGTGTTTCTTTGTAAGTATTTTGACAAATATAATATTAATAAACTGTGTTGTAGTTGCCTTTTCTAAGCTTGCTCCTTCCCTCGGTGGGATGTTCTCTATGTGTTACGTCGGCCCGTCTGAGTATGACGTGTTGTTTAAAATTAACGAATCTGACTATCTACAAACATGCATCAGATTCCCATCAGCACCCACCAGTCACCATTTACTAAGTTCTGTATGTCAGCACCGACCCCTTCACGAGGTGTCGCATCCAGATACACGGCAGAATCTAAATGCAGCATTATCTTGAAAGTTTTAAAATGATACTTGACATATCAATTTATATATAACACAAACCACAACAAATAGAGTTAGTTAGTTATTTGGGTTTAACGCCGAGCAGGCACAACAAATAGAGATTGGTTTCATGACTCCATTTTCTCTCTTGAAAACACAACCAACTTGAAAACATCTTGCGCTCTCTCTCTCTCTCTCTCTGAATGTTTGTGCTTGTGTGCTTTTATTTACTTTTGTCTGAAAGCGTTGCTTTGTTTGTGATAGTGTTTAATGGTAGTTCTTAGCTCAGTGGTAGTAACGGCAAGTTTGAAAATTGGTTCTGTTACCAAATACTTTTATCGTTATAAAATAAAGGTTCATTGTCACTGTCATTCTCTCTCTCTCTCTCTCTCTCTCTCTCTCCTCTCTCTCTCTCTCTCTCTCTCTCTCTCAGTACTGTGCACTGTTCTGTGAGTCTACGCCTTATGGTTCTGAGCCCTACGGTCCAGAGGTCAGTTGCGTGAGTGAGCTTAGCCCTGCGGCAGCCACGAAGCAAGGTGCTCCGTTGTAGCTTAGCTCCGCTGTAGATTAGTCCTGCGCTAGCCACTAAGCAAGGTTGCTCCGCTACAGCGGAGCAACCTTGCTTAGTGGCTGGCGCAGAGCTAAACTCGCTTGTGCACAGATCGCCAGACAGCAACACTGTACACTGTGCCATGGAAAAGCAACTGTGGAAACCTGACTGAGAGAAATAAGCGCAATCAATAATTGTTAAGAGGCCCAAGCACTCTGACATTTTCGGAGAAGACATTTCTGCAAGCTTGTGCGTTGTTCAACTGGCCCAATCAATAAGTTAGACCTGTATTTCAGCCCTTTTGTATAGTCAGTTACTGCTGACCTTTCTTTCTCCTTTTCAGTATTATTCCTACACTCTCCTGCACGATTCAAGACTAACAAACTTTGGTGTGTCTTAAGACACATTACTCAGTTACTGCTGGCCTTTCTTTCTCCTTTTATTATTCCTACACTCTCCTGCACGATTCAAGACTAACAAACTTTGGTGTGTCTTAAGACACATTTTCTTTCGATTGGGATGTAAACAAAACGTGTATCATGTACTAACACGTCATAAATGGGTAGCAGTGAAAGAAACTAAAATGTGCACATTTTGCTACTGTATTCTAAAAGATAGAGGCTTCTGCTAGGATTTAAATTGTTTGTCATGGGGACAGACAATTCAATTCAATTCAAAAATCTTTATTGTCCATTAAATATATTTGCATAAAATTTGTCTTCAGCTCACAAACATGAACAAGCAATTAAACATATATTTAAATAAAATCCCTCCCCACGCCTGTTAGAATCTACAATCCTTGCCGAATCACATTCTATTGATCACTTTGAATCACATTATCACCACTCCTTCTATCACAGTACCATCCCTTGTTATCACAACTTACCACAGCATGACCCAAAAATCCGTCCATAGTCCGTGAAACGCAGCAGGGATAAATTCCTATTTTCTCAAAATGTGCCCATCCCGGGGACAGATTGCAATCAATTTATTTTTCAGGCCCTGTCAAAATTTGTCCGTCTAATACGGACAATTGTTAACGGAAGGACTGCATATGTAACTAATTATTACATTGCAATTCTTGTTAACCCATTTAACCCCCAAGACCGCATTCTGCAGGTGCTACTTTAACCCCTATCATACTGAGGCTAAAAGCTTCAAATCTGTACACTGCCATATGCAAGCTACACTATAGTACTTACAGATAAGGATATCTATAGACCAATGGCTTTAGTTCAAGGGTGATGCCAGAATAGCTTGGAGGCGCCAAGCTATTCTGTCACCACCCTTAAACTATTTTAGTCAAACTTATTTTGACACACTGGCGTATTCTGAATGATAAGGGCTAAGGACTATGTACCTGTTGAGTACCTGATCGACCATGATAATTCAACGACAGTGCCAGATGAGCTTGGCGCTCATCTGGCACTACCCTTGGATTATCACTGTCAAGCTGTCTCCTGCTGCAGGGCGTTGTGGCTAAATGGGTTACATACATGTGGTGAGGCAACTTCCCCTTGGAAGCCAGCCCAGGGTACAAAACGTTGTTTAACCCCCCCCCCCCCCCCCCACACACACACACCACTGTGCCAAGCGCTACATAACTCAGTTTTCCAGGCTGTGTCTACTGTTTGACGCTTATTTTTTTTTACTATGATGGTACAACTAAACTTAGTCCCTATGTTCTTTGAAAGTACATGCCATTTAAAATAGCAACATTTGCAATGTTTGCGACATAACTTTCCGAAGATTGAAACCCCGGAAAGTGACCGCTCGCGCGGCCTGAGAGAGAGGAGGGGGGGGGGGGGCACTGTTTCCGTCAAGACACAAAACGAGTTCTGTCGTTCAGCCGAAAACAATCCGTGTTTCCAATAAAATGGAGAATGCAGTATATACGCAACTGAAACTTAACACTCCCCCTCCCCCCCCCCCCCCCCCGAATTTGCTAAAACACACATGTGACGGCTCAGTGCAGTGCACACGAGACCATGTATAATTATGTTCATAACATTTACAAGGGCGACAGTGCGAAGAATGGAAGGGACTGCCGGTACAGTCCACAAGAGAACCAGATTGCCATGGGTCGCCGAAACTGCCGGTGCTCATGAGGATCTCTGTCTCCTGCCGACAGACGGTGTCTGGTTGAAGAACTGGACTCCATTGCATGAGTGAGCCCGAGTCGTGCGCCAGCGGCTGAGCAAGGTGCTCCGCCACCAACTGCACAGCACCTTGCTTAGTGGCTGGCGCAGGACTAACAAGCTTCGTTGCAACTGAGGACACGAGCGTCAAGGGCACGGGTAAGCCGGCGGTGACACGGCGATACCCACACAGGCGCGGGTTGTCGCCACAGAGTGTGGGCTCTTGATACGCCGCCAGTGGGGGTGATACCCAAAACCAGTCAGGCCCGAACGGCACTAGTTAATTCCCAAATACTTTGGGAGATGTCACCTGACAACTACATACCAGCTGCAGGAGATGGATCGTTTTAACTCAAGGGTAGTCCCAGATTAGCTCATCTGGCACTACCCTTGAATTATCACGGTCCATCCATCTCCTGGGGTAGGGTCTTGGGGCTAAATGGGTTAATCTGAAGCAATCCTGCAGAGATGACCCTTTGCACCATGCTGTAGCAAAGCTGACTACAGCATTTCATATCGAAACTGCACTTCATATGCACTGCAGCCGTCTCATCTCACGAGACCATGTATTGATTATATCATAACATTTACAAGGGTGACAGTGCGCAGAATTGAAGGGACTGAAAATGGCCCACACAGCCCAACTATGCCCGAATGGCAAGCAAGAGACATGAATTGTCACGAGCGTCCACAGGGGCTCATGACTGAGAATGATGTATGCCTCTTGCAGATGTGGACCGTTCTGTAGGACCGTTCTGTAGGACCGTTCTGTAGGACAGTTCTGTAGGACCGTTCTGTAGGGCCGTTCTGTAGGACCGTTCTGTAGGACCGTTCTGTCTGAGTGTGAAGCCAAAGCAGACATTCAGCTTGTCTGGGATTTTGGAAAAAGCTGAATCAGTCTGCAGGACTGAAAACTGTCACCCATGCATTTACAACCATAATGGGGAGGGTAATCACGACAGTGAACAAGACCATCAACAGCACATACGCAGTCCACTTCATATGGTGTCAGAGTTTGTCTAAGTACATTGCTCCCGTATTATAAGGAGAAGAAAAAACGGGACCCCCCCCCCCCCCCCCCGCCCACACACACATGCACCCCAATGTGCAAACCTTTCGCACTGGGCTGGCAAGTTGTTTTATACATCTAAAGTTTACTGTATTGCTATTTCATGTAAAGAAACAAGCAGGGTAATTTAATGACTGTATACTCTCTGTCAGTGTGGTGCCGGTAGAAATAATCCATTATGTGCAGGGGCCGGGGGGGGGGGGGGGGTGATCGGGTAGGAATCTAACAGATTTGAGACTGTGGAAGCTGTGTCCATTTTGAATTGAAGAGGCGTGTGCATAATTTCCGCTCGGTCTGCAGCAGTTTGGCTCAATGTGTGCTCTCGCAAAACTAGAACCGTTAATCAAAGGAAGTGCAAGAGACCAGTTGTTTCTCGTAGTGTGGCCCGGATTGGAACCGGCCTGCACAACCAACCCCCGCTCAGAGCCACCTTGTGCTAAAATCACCCCGACTGCACATGGCGTAGATTTTCATGGCCTCATGATTCTCGTTGAGAATTAACACGGTTTGAAAGCATGCCCAAAACCCTCACTCTCTTCTCTGATACGCAAATGAGGAAAATAATCAGAAGTTCAGGCTGTGACTGCTCTTGCACAATACCACCACCGCCTTGGGAAACACCCATGTGACTGACAGCGCTATGGCAACGATGACGTCACCTCGATGGGAGCCCGGCTGTTTGAGATAGCAGGCGTTCATTCACCGAACGCCTTTCATCAGGAGACATAGACTCTCATAGATCTAAATAGATGTTCGGGACCATGAGCAGTAGATGTGTGCTAATTCCGCATGAACATCTTGGGGACGGGACAATAAATCAAGCTGTAATTTCCAGAATCACAGACCAGGCCACGAATTCCTGTTTCTCAGTCAGACAGAGAGAATAGCCGTACTCGACTCAGGGCCAGTTGCATGATTGAACTTAGCAATTCGCTGTTCCGTTAGTACCCGGAAAGCTTCGCGTCTCTCTCTCTCTCTCTCCCCCCCCCCCCCAATCAGATTGTATCAGAAAGAGCATAATTATTTGTGTGGGTTTTGGCCTTTGCTTAGTGGATGGCGCAGGACTAAGCTCACTCGTGCAGCTGGTCCTGGAAGCAAATAATACTGAGAGCGAGCAATAAAATAAAAGGCTTCCTTCCACAATGACGGCCTCAATGCACTTGCATACTTCCTCAACCAAAGAAGTCATAAACAACCTCCTACTCATACACTTCTACGTCTGGCTGAATTGGTTCTCTCTCTTAACAGTTTCACCTTTGATGGCGTCACCTTTGCTCAGTGCAGTGGCGTAGCGATGGGCACAAAAATGGGACCCAGCTATGCTTGCCTTTTCATGGGTTTCCTTGAGCAACAGATTCTTCAGCAATACACTGGGCCTGTCCCTGAGATGTATAAAACGCTACATCGATGACGGTTTAGGAGCTACTCACATGACCCAAGCTGCACTTTTAGACTTCATTCACTTCGTGCAGGACTTCCACCCATCCATCAAGTTCACTTACACTATATCAGCTACTTCAGTCGACTTTCTGGACATGAACATCAGGATTGACTGCGGAATGTTGAAAACTTCAATACATTACAAACCTACCGACTCACATTCCTACCTCGACTACCGATCTTCTCACAACCCCAAAACTAAAAACAGCATCCCTTATTCCCAGTTTCTTCGGCTAAAAAGAATATGTTCCGAAGAATCAGATTTTGATGTTCAATCCAAAGAAATGGCTGGATTTTTCATCGACAGACACTACCCACATACTGTTGTTCAAGGATCTCTCCAAACGGTTCAAAAACTTAGTCGCGCGAGTACACTGCAGACTAAACCTACCGCTGATAGTGACAGACCTATCGTAACCATGATCTACCATCCCCACACCAATCCGGTGCGTAAAATCCTTCTTTCTAACTGGGGTCTTTTGTCATCCAGTCAAGAATCTGCTGCTATCTTTTCTGAACCTCCGTTGGTAGCTTTCAAGAGGGATATTAATTTGCGGGACATGCTTGTTCGCTCTACTCTCAAGCCTCGTCATACCACCAGAGCCTCCGGCTCCACTCCGTGCAATGTTCCTAATTGCAAGACGTGTCCTTTTATTTGCCCTTCCACCGTGGTCAATGGTCCACGTTACAAATTCAACATAGACAGATACTTCACGTGTCAAACCACCAACGTGATTTATGTCATCTCCTGTGTTAAATGCGGCCAACTCTATGTTGGAGAGACGGAAAGAACCATCAACGACCGTTTCAAAGAACATCTTCAGTCTGTCAAGTACCAATACAACAGACCGGTCGGACGACATTTCAATCAGGCCGACCACTCCGTCTCAGACATTCGAGTTAAAGGCCTCTGGCTTATGCAAGCCAGTAATGTCTGGGCCAGGAAAGACCGTGAAAAATTTCTGATTAATAAACTGGGCACTGTGGCGCCACTCGGGATGAATATGAAAGATTAACATTGTTTACCTTGCTTGTGTCTGCTACTTTACCTCACTGATTTACTACTCACTAATCAGTTACGTGATGTTGGCGCTGGTTGATATGTACATTTCCCTTGGGGACTTTCTCAGCGCTGGCCGAACGTTTAGTTGGATCCCTTGCCCTTCCCTGTCGGGCACCGGGTCTCCGGCTCACGGTTTGATACGCGGTTTTGGGGCGGGGCGATCGTGTGCATCCCTTGGGGATGTATGTGGTCGTCTTGTTGCGTACCTGTGTGTTTTTCTGTGGGCTGGTGGGTGCCCGTTGGGTGGGGTTGGTGGCTCTGGCTGATTGTCTTCCGCCCCCCCCCCCCCCTCCCTTTTTTTTTTTTTTTTTTTTTTTTTCCTTACTCCTTCCCCCCTTCTCCCCCCCCCCCGCCCCCATCTCCCTCTCTCTCTCTCTCTCTCTCTCTCTCTCTCTCCCCCCCTTATTTTTTGAGTTACCCTTGAAGACGGTTTCACAACTACCTACTCTCCACTTATACCAATATTCTCTTACTGATTTTGATTCTTTGCTTTGTTTTCATGACTTATTACTTGTTGTGTACCGTGCTAAATGCTGGGGTTTTTTTCCCGGGGTCCTCCCGTTTTTCCCCGAGGTAGTCCTCAACTTGAAGGTGATATAAAGTTTGCCTTCGGGTTGGTGTTTAGCAGGCTTTGTGTATTAGACACTCAGCCTACTTCGTGCCCAAGGGTACTCCCCTTTCGTTCTCTCTCTCTTTCTCTCTCTCCGTCTCTCTCTCTCTCTCTCTCTCTTTCTCTCTCTCTCTCTCTCTCTCTCTCTCTCTCTCTCTCTCTCTCTCTCTCTCTCTCTCTCTCTCTCTCTTTCTCTGGCCTCATCTACACGCCTTTTCTTTCGCTCGCTCCTGCACGTGCTTGCACACACTCTTGTCTCTCGTGTTCAGGTTCTTTCCGAGTCTCTCTCTTACGCGATTTTTCGTTGACGTCATTTTTACTTTTTCCGCACTTTTGTTCTTCCTTTTCTTTTCTTTTATTTTACGTCACCTCCTTCAGTTGCCACATTCCTTCTGCCATTGAAGATAAGTAGCGGCTAATCTCTATGTTTGTTTGTTTGTCTATTTTGACAAAGGGTATTTACCCGAAATATTAATAAATTGTGTTGTACCCGTCTTTTCTAAGCGTGTTTCTTTCTCCGTTGGGTACTTCTTTCCTTCCACTGGCATTTTTGGGGGATCCTTGCCACGCAGACGCAGGCCGGTCTGTAATCTGCACTTCACGGACTCTGAGCATACGGTACAAAAGCCAAATCCTACACAAATAGTTATGCTCTTCCTGATACGAACTGAACGAAATGGCGAATTTCATTGAGGAAAACAGGCCAATCAAAGAGCAGCACTGCTGATTGCACACTCCCACGTGTTTCCCCAAAGCATCGTCCTCCCGCCCCCGCAAACCCCCTCTTCCTCTCCCGTGTTTACATCGAAAGCCCAGCATCCGTAGCCGCGCCATACCTGCAGATGTAAGATAATTATGTAAAACGGAGTTGTCGCATGATGAAAATATGTCGGCTAGCTTGCCCTTGTGCATGTTTACCAAAATCAACTGAGAAATCCCTCCAACACTGCGGTGTCACGAAAAGCCCTGCGGACTGTCGCTAGAGTGCCGTGGAAAAGGTTTCTTTACTGAGGAGAGCGCGGTGAGCCAAAAATAGACAGACGGCTCGAGAACTCGCCGTGCTGGCGCAGCGCCAAGAGGGGGGAGTTTTCATCGGGTGAGTCCATTCTAACGGGGTGATGCATCTCCCCACAGCCTGCTGGAAAATCACTGGCGGTTGTTACGACTGTGGGGTGACCTAGCTGTGACTGCAACCACCAACTGAAACCTTTGCTATTACTTGGTGTGCGACACGCATGCGCATGATTCACACGACCAGTGCAGTTGCAGGACCACATGTGAATCTGTGCCTCTAGCAATACCAAGGTTGCAGGGTCCAGTTGCATGAGTTTAGTCATACGCAAACCACTAAGCGAGATGCTCCGCTGTAGCGAAGCACCTTGCTTAGTGGCTGGCGCAGGACTATGCGCACTCATGCAACTGGTCTCTTGGGTGAGCAGATCTTGTGGATTACTGGAAAAGTGCGTCATCGGGGCCATTGTGCACGATAACATATCAATAGGAAACGACAGTTATATATATATATATATATATATCATCCGTGTTCTCGCAGGGGCTTCTATGATGCTTCTGCGGTGACTACAGGGGCTTCTATGAAGCACTGAAAGCAGTGTATGGCCCTAGGCACCTGGTACAAAGTCCCCTGCGAAGCGCCGATGGACAGGCACTCCTCACAGATAATACCTCCATCTTGAACCGCTGGTCAGAATACTTTCAGGACCTCTTCGGCGCTGAGCGCACTATTCAAGAAACAGTCATCCTCCAAATCCCACAGCTCCCACTAAAGGTTGAATTGGACGAACCGCCCACCGCCGAAGAGACCCACACAGCCATCCACCAGCTCAAGAGTGGCAAAGCAGCAGGCATTGACGGAATCCCGCCAGAGATCTGGAAACATGGAGGCCCAGCACTGCACAACAAGCTCCATGACCTCTTTCTCTGCTGCTGGGAGAAAGGAACACTACCAAAGGATCTCCGTGATGCAGTCATCATCACCCTATACAAGAACAAAGGAGAGAAATCTGAATGCTCTAATTATCGTGGAATTACCCTGCTGTCCATTGCCGGGAAAATTCTCGCAAGGCTGCTCCTGAATCGGCTGGTACCTGCCATCGCTGAAGACCACCTCCCAGAGGGCCAGTGTGGCTTCAGAGCCAACAGGAGTACCACCGACATGGTCTTTGTGCTGAGACAGCTTCAGGAGAAGTGCCGCGAGCAGAACAAAGGGCTGTACGTAACGTTTGTCGACCTAACAAAAGCATTCGACACTGTGAGCAGGCAAGGCATGTGGCAGATCCTGGAGCGACTTGGCTGTCCCCCAAAGTTCCTAAGCATGATCGTCCAGCTCCACGAGGACCAGCAAGGCCAGGTTAGACTCAACAGTAACCTCTCAGAACCATTCCCCATTATCAACGGCGTGAAACAGGGCTGCGTGCTGGCACCAACCCTCTTCACCATCTTCTTTAGCATGATGTTGAAGCAGGCCACAGTAGACCTCGACGATGACGATGCAGTGTACATCAGGTATCGTCTCGATGGCAGCCTGTTCAACCTCAGACGACTGCAGGCCCACACGAAAACCCTAGACCAACTGATTCGTGAGCTGCTCTTTGCTGATGACGCTGCCCTTGTTGCACACACAGAGAGAGCCTTGCAGCGCATCACATCCTGCTTTGCAGATGCTGCCCAGCTCTTTGGACTCGAGGTCAGTCTGAAAAAGACAGAGGTACTACATCAGCCGGCACCCAAGGTAGAGCATCGCCCTCCCCACATCACCATCGGCGAGTCTGAACTGAAGTCAGTACACCAGTTTACCTACCTTGGCTGCATCATCACGTCAGATGCCAAGCTGGACAAGGAGCTTGACAGCAGGCTGGCAAAAGCGAACAGCGCTTTTGGGCGACTTTTCAAGCGGGTGTGGCACAATCAACAGCTGAAAACGGGCACCAAGATCAGTGTGTACAGAGCTGTCGTCCTCACCACCCTGCTGTACGGTTCCGAGTCCTGGGCCCTCTACCGCAACCAACTACGACTCCTCGAACGCTTTCACCAGCGCTGCCTGCGTACCATCCTGGGCATTCACTGGAGTGACTATGTCACCAACGTCGAGGTCCTTGAACAGGCAGAAACTATGAGCATCGAGGCTTTGTTGCTGCGGACACAGCTTCGCTGGGCGGGGCACGTCTCCAGGATGGAGGATCATCGCCTACCCAAGATCACTCTGTTCGGCGAGCTTGCTACTGGACACCGTGACAGAGGGGCACCAAAGAAGAGATACAAAGACGGTCTCAAGAAGTCACTTAGTGCTTGCCAAATCGACCACCGCCAGTGGTCTTCGCTTGCTGCGGACCGTGACACCTGGCGCTCCACCATCTACAAGGCAGCCGTCTCCTTTGAGGACTCTCGCAGAGCTAACCTTAAGGACAAACGGCTCAGGAGAAAAAACCGAGTTGCCGTAACTCAGAACCCTGACCAGACCTTCCCCTGCAGCCACTGCGGTCGAACCTGCCTGTCCCGGATTGGCCTCCGCAGCCACGAAATTGCCTGCAGACGTGGGCAAGCCCTATAGAATCTTCGTTCGCGAAGTCAAGCCAAGAGTTCTCGCATATTTACGTGGCGTCGAAACTGTTGATATGGCATTTTAACCCTTTTACTTTCAGCCCCAAGGTCCCATTTCTCAAAATTTGGAGGTGTTGCCTAACGACTATGTACCAGTTGCAGGAGATGGATTGATCATGATAATTCAAGGGTAGTGCCAGATGAGCTTGGCGCCTGATGGATTGATCATGATAATTCATGAGTAGTGCCAGATGAGCTTGGTGCCTGACGACTATGTACCAGTTGCAGGAGATGAATTGATCATGATAATTCAAGGGTAGTGCCAGATGAGCTTGGCGCCTGAAGGCGCCAAGCTCATCTGGCACTACCCTTGAATTATCATGATCAATCCATCTCCTGCTTGCAGGGTCCTGGGCCTAACTGAAAGGGTTAACTGCAAGGCTGTCATCTGACAAAAACCAGTACATCCATTTTTTTTTAATGAAAATCAACATTTTAATTTTGACACAATGACACAAATGGACATGCTGGCTGGCGCTAAATGTGGGCAGATTGGTGTCAAATGGCATCATTTATAACAGGTCAATGCAGAAAAAGGCTTACTAGAAAATGACCTGGGTGAAAACGGACATCGGTGATGTTGCAAGCTACAAAAGCAAACACTCATCCTCACCTTGCCATCCCCCACCCCCTCGGAAACATGTTATGGGTGCATACTTCAGTTCAACACATTTACTAGACATCTACACGCATACCAGAGGAAGCTGTCCCTTCCACCCCCCCCCCCCCCCCCCCCTCAAAAACATACAACATGTTTACTTCCTGCATGCAATAACCATGTGCTTCTGTTATGACCAACAAACACAAATCAATGCAAAATAAAATTAAAGGGTGTTCCACAATTTTCTGCACTAAATGTGTTTGCCGTGTTGCAAGCTGTTTTGTAAAGACTGAGAATATCAGCCAAGGATTTTATTGTAGAGTGTCTGTATATTGCCAGCACTGTGCATCATGAGAGCTATGTGTCGATAGCACAACAAACGCTAGCACTGTGTCCATTGCTGCGATCGTAGAACTGCATGATCGTAGCACTACGATCACTAGTACTATGTGTTGCTAGCACTACCTGGTGAATGATGGCACTACCGCTTGCAAAATATAGAAGTCTAATTGTCATTAGCACTGTATCGGTAGACCTATTTTCACCGTAGTGCTATCGACACAGTTCCACTCATACGCAGTTCTAATGATCCGTACCACATGTAACAAAGAAAGTTTTAATATGTGCGCACCCACACTCGCTCACACACACACAAACATGCACACACGAACGCACGTGCACGCACACAAACACATGCATCCCCACAGAGAGAGGGAGAGGGAGCAGGACAGATGGACAAAAGACCAACCACAGTATGGGCCGCATGTAGTAGATCTATGAATGACGGTTTATGGCGTTTTATTTGCGACCATATAAATATTTCTATTTTAGCATCTGAATCTCTGTCTGTCTATGAGCCTATCTCTCTCTTAACCCATTACATCCTAAGGCTGAATTTTCCCAAAAACTTGCTTATTGTCCTATGAAGTCTACATTACAGATCTGGAGATAGATCAACCGTCTTAGTTCAAGGGTGGTGCCAGAATAGCTTGGTGCCTCAGGCACCAAGCTATTCTGCCACCACCCTTAACTGTTATCGTCAAATTTATTTCAAGCAATGGGTGTATCAGGAGGAAAAGGGTTAAAAAATCCAAAACTCTGACATAATGTGTGTGTGTGTGTATGTGTGTGTGTGTGTATGTGTGTGTGTGTGTGAGTGTGTGTGTGTGTGTGTGTGTGTGTGTGTGTGTGTGTGTGTGTGTGTGTGTGTGTGTGTGTGTGTGTGTGTGTGTGTGTGCAAAGACGTGATCAAAATAATGTCTTTGTGCCTAATTATTAATCCTTGAAAAATAGTTTCATTTCACTGCATATGTGTGTGTGTGTGTGAGTGTGTGTGTGTGTGTGTGTGTGTGTGTGTGTGTGTGTGTGTGTGTGTGTGTGTGTGTGTGTGTGCAAAGACGTGATCAAAATAATGTCTTTGTGCCTAATTATTAATCCTTGAAAAATAGTTTCATTTCACTGCATTTCAGAATGTCATGAAATGTTGGTGGGGAGGTTGGGGGCAGCTAGGAGACTGAGGGGCACAGAGGCCCGGAGTGACTTAGCAGTCCATACAAAACAAGAAAGGCAAAGCCCTTACAGCTCATGAGTATGACCGATGCACTTAGGTGTGACTTTGTGACAATAAGTAAAGGGCTGGCAAACATTTTTTGTTGTTGGTCAAAATATGGCTTTTTTAAACTTAAAAAAAAATCATCCTATGACCCTTGACCTTTGTGATGGGTCAACTAAATTAGTATGCATATGAATGTCTTATTATCAGCTACATTTATACCAAAATTGATTGAAAACTTTTACAAAAATGTTGATTAAAAACTAAGATACAAAACAAAACAAAAAAAATCGCATTTTACACATATTTGCCAACCTCTTGTGACCCTTGACCTTTCCTAAGGGTCATCCAAATTACTAATTAGTGTGCATTGATAGGTCTTACCATCAGGTATCCTTGTACCAATTTTGGGTTTGAAGTTGTTAAAAGTATTTGAGAAAAAAAACTTTTTTGGGTCAAAATATGGCTACCTTTCACCTAATTCCTGATCTGTTGTGACCCATACCTTTCCAAGGGATCAACCAAATTTATCATCAGGTATTTTTGTACCAAGTTTGGGTTTGAAGTGTGAATAGTATTTGAGAAAATATAAACTTTGTCAAAATATTGCTTTTTTGGACCTATTTCCTCATGCCCTGTAACCTTTGAGAGACATCACTGAAATTGGTATATATTTAGAAATGTCTGGACACAAAGTATCCTTGGGCCAAGTTGTAAGACTGTGGCTTGAATAGTCTGCAAGAAAATGTCAAAGTTAAAGTTTACGATGGACGACAGCAGACGGATGACAGACGACATACGGACAACCACTGGCCCAGAACATACTCACTTTTGCTTCGCACGTGAGCCAAAAACTGCATGTGTCACATCATTGCAGAGTAGGTGGGAGAGGTTATGGGTGGATGGAGAGGGTGGGGGAGGCAGTGAGGGTCACAGGGGCCAACTGTTTAAGAAATTACAATACAAGCATTATGGATACCAGCGTTAGGTGCAGGTATATTGAAAAGTACTCACTGCTACGTAGTGCCACTGGTCATCCTCAAAGCACAAGGCATAGTTCTATCGACGCCTAGTGCTGGTGCAACATAGACTTAATACTTTGGAAGCCATATAGGTATATCACTATTATCAGATTGCATTATAGGTTTAATGGCCATAGTGCTACTGAGCTTAGTGCTGTTGAGGTGTTCTGCTGCTGACACAAAGTTCTAACGAACATAGTTATAGTGACACGTAGCATACGTGATACGTAGTCCTAACGAGATTCACCCAGACTCACACATATTCCCGAACTGTTCTAAGACAATTTAAAAGTACAACTGATGATGATGACTTTTACGTATGAAATTCTTGAGTGCCACCACAGAGCTTTTCAAGAACTGTTGAAATTACTGCTTGCCAGAAAGCCCATAAGATAAAGCCCTGACATGCTACAAGAAGATGTGGATCGACCATGATAATTCAAGGGTAGTGCGAGATTAGCTTGGTGCCTAATGGCCAAGCTATTCTGGCACTACCCTTGAATTATTACATGGTAAATCAAAATCCTTCAGTTGCTACACAGTCGTTGGATGACACATCCCAAATTTAGAAAACACCTCCCAACTTTAGAAAACACCTCCCAAATTTAGAAAACACCTCCCACATTTAGAAAATGCCTCCCAAATTTAGAAAATGTGGCTGTGGGGTTGATTGGGTTAAGGAGTGCATGACATAACTGCATGCTGGTGTGTGATTCTTACAGCTTTGGTCATAAGGTCCCAAATCACAGAGCATCACACATACATATAATCCTGAGGTGAGGAGGTGGGATCAGTTGCATGAGTGAGTTTAGACCTGTGCCAGGTACTGCTACATGTACAAGATGCTCCGCCGCCATAGCACAGCACCTTGTTGAGTGGATAGTGCAGGACTAGGCTCACTCATGCAACTGAGCCACTTGAGGCCGCAGTTGCATGAGTGAGCCTAGTCCTGCACTAGGCTCACTCGGCATAAAACTATTCATATATACTGAGGCGCGATTATCTGCAACCCAAGTTGAACTCAGGCTGATGCGTTTACACTTGCATACATGTTGGAACAGAGTTGACTGGCCCACGTGACCCTGACAAAGCATCTGAGAAATAATGCATCAAGGCGCCTCCGTTTTCATATTCTGTTTGAAAGTAATCTTCTGCACATATCCCTATCAGCAATTTAGTCTGGTCATCTGACTCGAACAACTCATTTTCACTGTACAATGCCAACACAATTTGTGCACCGATATTCTGTCATATCAAACCAAACACCTCCCCCCCCCCCCCCCCCCCCCCAATCTTAGGATTAAGTCACATCCAATCTTTTGGAAATTATGAACAATGATGATGTGGAATGGAATGAGAGATAGATCCAGACCTGGTTCAACCTGCTTTGGAGGAGGTCTGAACTCGACTTGGTTCAGTGTTGGACCAAGTGTAAACGCACCAACCCTGGTTGAACCTGGGTTTAACCCGGGTTACTGTGCAAGTGCAAATGGACCCATTCACACCTGGGGGTCGAAATTCACAATCTGAGAGAGGGGTTAGCTGCTTCGCTTTGGTATAAGGCGTTAGCGAGGACCTTGCAAGCAGCAGAGTAAATTTATGTCTGTAATACTGCCACAGACTAATCCTTCAGCTGTTGGCAGCGTTTTTTGTCCAGATGATTCCAGCAGGAATCACCTTGACCAAAACAGTTACCAATAGCCAGAGGGCTTTAACTAGTTTACCCCTTATCATTCCAAATACTCCAGTGTGTGAAATAAGTTTGACTAAAATAGTTCAAGGGTGGTGCCAGAATAGCTTGGCGCCCATAAGGCGCCAAGCTATTCTGGCACCACCCTTGAACTCAAGGCATTGGTCTATATCCTTATCTGTAAGTACTATAATGTAGCTTGCGTATGGAAGTGTTCAAATTTGAAGCTATTAGCCTCAGAATGATACGGGTTAAGCAAAACTTAAAGTTTAATTAATAATTCAAAACACTGTTGTAACGTTACGCATACTTAGGGGTAAATGTAAGATTTGACTAGCCATAAGGCGTTTATTAGAGCATTTCATAGCACTGTGACCAACCTGACACCAATATTTTTCCAGGAATATGGGAGGGAGTGGAACTGGGTCATGTAAAGTGTCATGTGATCAGTTAAATATTTCAACTGTTTTGCTCCAAAATAAGGTCAACCAGTCAGATTTTATTTATTCGGTGTAGATTAAAACCATTCATAATGTAAACACTAGTGTAGTTCTGTACATTTTATTTGAGTACAGTTAGAGTATATTCACAAATACAGTTGGAACTGTAAACTGTACTCTTTTATAGCAAAAGCTGTGCGTGTGCTTGCACAATCTACTTTAATTTGATATCACATTACTAGTGCAGTGTACCGACAGTCCCACGCATTATGGTAGTAGGGCATTCCAAGGGCCTAGCCGGTCAGACGGTTTGTCCTGCGCAAAAAGCCAACCTGCCTTCCCTCATTACCAGAAGTGCACTCGTCCATCATCCAACGCCATTATGTTTCCAAACTGCGAGGCTCCCAGCCGTTGGTAAAAACCCATGTCATTCCCCCATACAACGTGTATACAAACAACGACACACCAACATACGACTGCTAAAAAAATGCATGCACTTAACGCAAACAAATATCGGCAAAGTTGAAAGCGTACGGACACTGGCAGGCTGCCATTAGGAAGGAGATTCGTGCAGCTATGGACAACATAATAAGGGCAACCCCTATCGAAAGAGGTGTTTCCCCGATGCACAACATACATGCTACATCTATCACGCAAATATTCACAGATTTTCACAAAGAATTGGCTTATACAGCACAAAAAAACGTTCACAGATCGCAAATCAACTGCATTTTTACCAAATTAGTGAAATTATCATAAAAGATTACTCACGCTTCAGGGACGAACTCTGGGTGGACTTTCGACGTGGCATAGCCGGATTCTGCGTGTTTCAGGGAAATATCACGATTTTTGTCACTGTACGGTCGATCCTTGGATTATATGTAGGCATCGCAGTCGACTACGGTAGCTGCTGTATCAAATATTTAACTATAAAACGTACAAATCGTGTCTGTCCAAGGGGGATCCTCGAGAAGACATGGGGATTTCTCCTTCTCAGCACACGATCTCTGACGTCATCACTTCTGGCGAAAACGAGGTCAACGGATATCCCAGCAGACACCAATCGCAGGTGAAAGGGCAAACCCAGTCTGCCGAACCACATAGTTCGAACGAACAGGCTATGCTTTGGAATCAGAGGTTATTTTTAGAGCTTTTTGTACCTGAAATACTTTCCGTTTGCTAGTAAATGTTTGCTTATGTTTATCAGTCATCATACGGCCAATACTGCGTAGAGAAGTACCCAACGAAGAAAGAAACACGCTTAGAAAAGACGAGTACCGAACACAATTTAATTTCAAGTTAGTTCGGGCAAATACCCTTTGTCAAAATAGACAAACAAACAGAGAGATCAGCCGCTACTTATTTTCATTCGAAGAAGGAATGAGTGGCTGATCTCTCTGTTTGTCTATTTTGACACTGAAAGGTACGTATTTACCCGAATACTTAAAATTGTGTTGTACCCGTCTTTTCTAAGCGTGTTTCTTTCAGTCTCCGTTGGGTACCGTGTTTGCATTTTACACGCTTGGCAGTCACCTTTTTGGTCTGATTTTTCAATACTGTGTAGTTTTGTTCTTTCTTGTGTCTAAAGCGGCGCTGAGCCTCGCTAATGACGGTTCAACATGACGTAGGATCCGGAGACTGAGGGGCCGCAAGGCGGGTCAGGCACCACTGTGACAGGTGGAGAGGGTGCCTAGTAGTTATCTTCGTCCCCCCCCCCCCCACCCCCAACCCCCCTCCGAAAAAGGAAAATGTGGAGAATACACATAACAGAGAGATCACCTAGACTCATTCGATTTTGATGATTTTTTATTTCAATCAGGAACATGATGTTGTAGCGGGTACGTATCGCCGATAGTCCTACGTATCGATAGCCCTATGACCGATAGCCCGACGTATCGTTAGTCCTACGAATTGTGTCGATAGTCATACGTATTGATAGTCCCAGTCTCGATAGTCCTACGCCTTTCAACTGATGTATCGATAGTCCTACGTATCAATAGTCGCTTGTATCAATGGTCCTACGAGCTGTATCGATAGCCCTGTGTATCGATAGTCCTATGTATCAATAGTCCTACACTTTAACCTATATAGTCTCTGAGCCGGACTAAGTCTACCATGCACCCCCCCACCCTCCACTGAATATTTCAGTTTTAAAATGTGCTTTGGAATGTGACAGTCCTGTGGCTTTAGCATGAAAGGGACCGCATGCTGTACATGGTTATTAGTTTGTAATAACGTCTTTATAATTTAAATATTCTTAGTATGTCATACAATAATATTGGACAAAAGGGCTAACCTGACTTATACAGTTTCAGTGAATGTCACAACTGAATACTGACTAATGATAAAAAATACAATTATGTTCTTTTCCTCATTTGTATGCCTACTTAGGAAAGTTTTCTTTTACGCATAATTAAGTGGTAGCAAAAGAGTCTGTTGTGTGTTGCTACATTCACATGGACTGTTAACAAAGTAAGGTTAGTAAAATCTTATTCAGGGAATACAACATTGATAACCAAACTTTACCAATCCAAGCCCGTCATAAACCAGATTGCTTTACTACCCGCGGACAGAAATCCCCAAATTTCGAAGTTGTCCTCTGAAGGACTGTATTACAGTTCTAGAGACAGATCGAGCAGAATAGTTCAAGGGTGGTGCCAGAATAGCTTGGCGCCTATGGGCGCCAAGCTATTCTGGCACCACCCTTTAACTATCATACTCGATCAATGTCTTGATGGGGTGTGTCAGGGCTGAATGAAGTATATGTTATATTGGAACCATATAGAGCCCGCCATAAACCAGATTGCTTAAGTATATGTTATATAGGAAACATATCGAGCGGGTCAAACCAAAGACAAAAGAGAAGGCATAACCCAAACCATACTCTGGCAATGTCATCAACAATCAACTTTGTTTGTAAACAAAGTAATCAGCTTTCTTGCCACTGTTCTTATTTACTAGTACTTAATCATCTGTCCACAGGAGATACGGCCAGGCCACAACTAGCCTTCCGGCTATGCCACTGAGCTAGTAATCCAGACCAAAAAGGTGACTGCCAATTGATCGAGTATGATAGTTAAAGGGTGGTGCCAGAATAGCTTGGCGACCATGAGCTAGTGTCTGACTACTGTGTGCACGCCAGGCTAACCATATGGTCCGCGCTTGTGTGCATGTGTGCCGGCGCAAATATATACTGACTTCCATTAAAAACGCGAAAAGTGTAAGTGTACCCGCAATCAAAGAGCCACCCTGACAGCAAAACAAGAGTTTTAATTTGTTGCTTACTTCAGATGTTCAGCCTACTGTCTCATGTTACACTATAAGTGTATACGACCAATATCACGGTCGGGTAATTTTATAATTTCCCTTGATATGAAAATAACGAGGGTATAATTAGTACCACGGGCTCACGTGGAGTTGACAAGTGGCCGGCCCTACTAAGCTGGGACTAATGAATAAATAATGAGCCCTCGTTAGTAGTGAGGAACACAGACTCCTGCTGACAAAGAATAATTATGAGAGTCAGTAATAGGTTACTGGTCAGCTAAGATCAGAGGACGCTGGCCACCATAATAGATGTGGAATAATTAGGAGAGACAGTAATGGGTCCCTGGTCAGCTAAGATCAGAGGACGCTGGCCACCTTAATAGATGTGAAATAATTAGGAGAGACAGTAATGGGTCCCTGGTCAGCTAAGATCAGAGGACGCTGGCCACCATAATAGATGTGGAATAATTATGAGAGACAGTAATGGGTTCCTTTGATAGCTAGGATCAGAGGACGCTGGCCACCATAATAGATGTGGAATAATTAGGAGAGACAGTAATGAGTTCCTTTGATAGCTAGGATCAGAGGACGCTGACCAGCATAATAGATGTGGAATAATTATGAGAGACAGTAATGGGTCCCTGGTCAGCTAGGATCAGAGGGCGCTATCCACCAGAGCAGATGGGGGATAGATTATGGGCGACAGTAATAGCTCCTTTGACAGATAGGGTCAGGGGACGCTGGCCACCATGATAGATGTGGAATAATATGGGTGACAGTAATAGCCCCTTTGACTGGTTGAGACAAAGGGGCGATGCCCTCGGCCAGAACGGGTATATATATTGGGGGTAAACACCAGAACGGGAGAGCTCACAACGAAGAAAACGAGAGATAGAGAGAGAGCTCGCACAATGACCAGAACGAGAGAGCTCACAACGAAGGGAACGAGATAGATAGAGAGTACACAACGAAGAGAGTGAGATAGATAGATAGAGGGAGCTGAGAAGCGAGAGACCGAGCTCCGGTATTTTCGCCATTTTAGTATGCCATGCTAGTAGGTTGGTTGTGCCCAACCTATTAGACCCACGATGACCAAGAAATAAAAGACTCTTCTGGAAACACTCTTGTCTGGCTGCGTCTTCCATCTACAACACCTTGCGTGTGGCTGCGGTAGTGTAACACTCAGCTACCTTCACACAAAAAGTGGATGAGAAATCGCCCATGGCTACCTTGGAGGACACAGGGTTTCATTAGTGGTGAAATAAGCAAAACTGGACACACTCTGTGAAGCAACTTTCCTGTGATATGTTTTAACACACAAATTGTGTGGATTGCTTATGATGTTATTAACTGCCTCAAAAGAAATTTTACTCGAAAAATTCATTAGAGAACCAGAACTTCCGGTGTACATCGTTTTCTTAATAAATCTTATTTGATTTAATGTGAATTACTTTCAACCCATTTTTTATTGCTCTAGTGACTGACACAGGGATAAAAAAAGAAACACACACACCCATATCCATTTGATCGGGTAAATATGGCCGCTACCCTAAAAATAAAGAACTTTTTGATTTTCATGTTTGTAGGTCATGTTGATTATTTAGGTGCCTTTGACAAACGAAAAGTAGGTCAAGACCAAACAGGCCGGATTTTCATGCACACGGACCCTAGTGACACTGCACATTGGTTGGCTTTCAGCTGTGTCCTCTGCAGATGCTCCCCATTTCACTTTCAATATCCTGTGATGGTAGTGTCACTGATGACGTCATAAGTCATCTATGTGCGATTTTTAAGACTAAACATTCTATTTGCACACGACATAACACACTCTCCATAACATTTTCTCATAAATGACGTCAAAATAACCCAGATTAAAGTATATTTACAAAGAAAAGCGCTATGGCGAAAAAGTTCGCGTTTTTAATAGAAGTCAGTAGAGATGGTATACACAGGCATGCCTAAGTTTTCAATGCACACACATTTACATTCGTTTGCTTGCTTGTACATAAATGTTTAATCGGTTATATATATTGAATATTAGACTGCCAAGTTTATACACCGTCTACAGTAAAATTGTAACTAAACTGGTAGAATTCTAATATACTTTAAAAAAAAACCGAAACTGAAGGTTTAAAACCCTAATGATTATGGCCTATTACATGCACAGAGGAAGCAGGATGGAGCGGGGTGGTGTTGGTGGAGATGAGGGAAGGGTGGGGTGGGGCGCTTTGAGGTGAGGGGTCCGTGGGGGGGGGGGGGGGCGGGCTGTGGGGGTGGTGAATGTTAGACAGATTGTTCTTCCAAGCGTAGGACTGTCGATCATAGGACTGTCGACCAACACCGTGAAAAATGTCGTAGCGTAGGACTATCGATACGAAGGACTAATGACACGTAGGATTAGCGAGAAATTGAAAAACGTCTGTCTTTCGATACAGTCATAGGACTATCTGCCGTAGAACTACCAATATGTAGGATTGTCGGCCATGGGACTATCGAGACACCCCCTGGTCAGCAGTGGACTGTCGCTTGACGATGCCGTTTTGCTGCCTCTATTGCTTGCTGCACACCCCCCCCCCCTCACCCCTCCCCTCCAACCACTTTAGTTTAGATTGCGAGGCAACATGGTAAAATCATAAGAATTAGACTGACTTGAGCTTGAGAAAACTGCCAATAATGTGCAAGCTGTTCCGCCTATTTTTCGAACAGTTAGTGGAGACGGGATCAGCCCGCGAATCACCACAGCAAGATATGGTTCGACCATGATAGTTCACCCTTGAACTATCACGGTCGATCTGTCTCATGAATTAGTGTAACTGATGCCGGCAGTCCACCTCAAAGGATAACTCCAAAATGTGGGCAAGTCGTACCTCGGCCACAATGAGTTAAAATAAAAACGTATCAATGATGTGCGCACATTGCTGTTTGACTTGAGCAGGCTTCGTGACTGAAAACACACACACACACACACACACACACACACACACACACACACACACACACACACACACACACACACACACACACACACACACACACACACACACACACACACACAAACCACTACTGCTTTAAATCACTTAAACACTGGTGATTTTGTTCTTGTTTTTGTTGTCGGATTCGTAATTGATTACTGAACAAAAATGTCAAGTCATTTTCGACTCAGTAGTAACACTGATCGAAGTTAGTGACTCAGCACTGTACTACCGTGCCGCCACTGTGATGGCCCGCAGTGTGTGTTGCACTTGACCTCGGCTCATATGCATCCGAAATGGCGGCCGTGGCGAAAACCGTGCCGGCTTGAAGATACGAAGTTGAGCCGCCCAGGTCAGTGCTTATTGATGTCATAGGTAGGCCTAATCCGCCGAATGCCGCCTGTGCTTTGCGACAGATTTGAAGCAGTTGCGTCCAACCATTCGCAAGCCAGCTGCATCGGCTGTAGCGTCCAAACTGAAGTACGGTATGGTTTCCACCTTATGCCAAAATCACGCTAACTTGCCACTTGGCACATGTTCTCTCTGCATTTAGTCATTGGCGCACCCGGACATGTACAGTATTGACTGAAGCATCCCCCCCCCACCCCCTCGCCACACACCCAAGCTCGTAGACCAAGCGCATACCAAGGAACAGCGCTTGGAGTCCCTGCTATGTCAACCGAGTTAACAATGTCCGGCAGTGTCAGTAGTAGTCGTGGCGCGGGCAGCGCTAAACGACAGAAACCAAAAATAAACGAAACGAACTAGAAAAGCAACCTACTTGGACCTCGTATGCCACCATAAACTCAGTCATCGTGTAAAACTAAAAGAGTCCTAGTCAATACACAACTTGAAGCCACTCAGTGTCAGCTACTGCGATGTGAACGATTTCAGACCGACTGCCTACTGCCATAATGCCATATATGAATGAAGTAGAATCTGTTTATCCGAGATTCAATTTCTTGTGGACATTATGTCCACAAGAAATTGAATCTGGGATAAACAGATTCTACTTCATTCATATATAATAATGATGATTTCGGCTATGGCGCCTAAACTCAGGCAGAGCTCTAGGTGCCTTACAAATTTCAAAAATACAATTACAAAAACTGTACACCATATTGCACGCACGCACGCACGCACACACACACACACACACACACACACACACACACACACACACACACACACACACACACACACACACACGCGCGCGCGCGCGCGCGCGCGCGCATTCCAGGCACCACAGCAAAACTACAACAGAATCCTCAGCAGTCAATGTTTAATCAGTGAATGGAGTTGGAAAAGGTGTGTTTTCTGCGCAGACTTAAAAACGTCTTTTGAAGCACCATCATGTGGCGGACATGGAGGAGGGGGTGGGGGGGGGGGGAGGTGGGTGGGTGGGTGGGTGTTCAAGTTCCAGTCAGTACAGCGGCCCAAGATATGAAAAAGACCGCTGGCCAAAGAGGACTTGGTACGGACAAAAGGTACACGCCGGCAAAAGTGTCCGGCCGTGCGCAAAGAGTCGCCGGCCCAACGAACGTGAACTAGCGAACAGTTATCAGTCAGAACGCTGACACAAACACTAGACAAATACAATTTGAGGGAGTCCCGTACTATGGGGTTGGCCCCGCTTACACACGGAGGCGTGCACTCAGGCTTTTACACGTGTACACCACTACACCGCCATTGTCCATCCCAACCACAGGAATCTGTGTTCCTTGGACAACTTGAAGTTCAGTCTCTGATTTTTGTCAGTCTCAATCTTTTAGCGTGTGAGCCAAGCCAGCCGCAATTCAAAACTAGTCGGATACACAAATTAACTCATTCGCGGCCATCCGCATCCGGATGCGCGGCTTATATGGCGCGCATCCGGATGCGGCTGGCCGCGAATGATTTAATTAAATAGACGAATAAGTGAACAAGGAAAGCCGAAAACAACCAAATACATCAATAAAACCCACATAATGAAACAAAATAAGTATTTTATTTTGCGCCAGACTGTAAATGTATATTGTTTTGTTTGTTTGTTGTTGCGTGTGAGTGTGTCCACGTATATCAACTCTGAAAAGCGGGCAGCATGGCGGTGTCTAGAGCTGCTGGAGTCAGTGACGACATATGACTCGCCGAAACCTGCCGGGGCACCAGGTGAACATGTCTTGAGCGTGACTGCCGGCGAGAGCGTCTGCTGCAGCACGTGCCGCCACGGTCTGCACTACTATCACAAAGGCCATTGGGCCGATGTCGGATGGACGATGCCCGATGGCCTTTTGGGACGTGGCACCGTGACGTCAGAAAGCCGGGTGGAGAGTCTCGTTATCAGCCGGCAAACTGATGTCAGTGCCGAAAGTGTCCTCACGGACTGTACGTAGTCGATGGCGTACACTTAAGTCGACTGGGCCAGGTGCATATACTGTCGGTCACAAGTTTACACCCACTCCGTCAATCAATGGTCAATTATTAAAAGGACAGTGACTTCCAACTTTCGTTGATTTTGTCCGGGGGGTGGGTGGGGTGGGGGTGGGGGTGGGGGGTGGGGGGGGGCAGGGAGTTATTTTGACTGTCGCTGGTGACCTCGCATCACCGGTTCTTTTAGTCCTTCATCATGTCCGGCCGCGGCCTGGGGGGGAGGGGGGGGGGGGGCTAGCTTTGGGGGAGAGTGGGGTCTCATCCTCCGGGTCCTGTCCGTCCTCTGTGTGCTCCCTCTCCCCGTGTGAGTCACAGTCCAATGTCTGGCTCCTTTCTCTCCTATCAACCCATGGTTTGAGGGGGGTTGATTTTACTAACCCCCCCTATAAATGTTTCTGTATTTTCTTTGGAGGGGGGTGTTGTCCCCTCCGTTGCCCAGGAAATGTACTGACGAAGGATGCTATACTCCACTGGGGTCCCTATTTATTTTGATGGGTGTCGACCGTACGCAGGCGAGCGGGGAGTCACAGGGTGTCGGAGTGCCATCTGGGGTACCTCGTCCCCCTTGGATGTCTTAACCCCCCCTGTCCCGCGGCGGGGACCTTCCAGGGGTGTCCCTCGCCGCGGACCATTACTGGCGGGCGAAACGCGGGGCCGGCCACGAGCTCCTGGCACGTCCCACGGATGGCTTCCGTGGGGGGAGCCTCTTCGGGCCCGCCGTCGGCCCCGGGGTTCCCCCGCCCGCTAGGAGGGGGGGAGGGGGTGGTCAAAAGGCCTCTCCGGTACGACAACTATTAGCGGGCTTTCCCCCAACTCCTGGGGGGGGGGGGGGGGGGGGCTATCTTAACGTACCGGGGGCGGAACAAAGGAAAAGTAACGTTTAAATATAAAAAATCGAACCACAAAAAATAAGGAAAAAAAAAAAAAAAAAAAAAAAAGGGTGAGATAATGGGTGGCCTTGGTGCCCACACCCACTCCGTCGAGTCATTCTGCTGTTATATAGGTGTTGGTTAGCGGTTTGGAAGGAAGAAGGGGGGTGGGGGGAGGGGTGGGGTGGGGGTGGGTGGGTGCGGCCATCTAGGATTCACGACTGACGATTTATTTTGTAGTCACGAATCCCGACTGGCTAGTTTCACGGCTGTATGCTGGGCGGACTGTTGATGTGGACTAAGGGACAACCCAGTGCGCAAAAGCCATCGGGACGATGTGGGCCGCCCGTTTGGCCCGCGCACGGCCGTGCGCGGGCCAACTGGGCGGCCCACATCGTCCCGATGGTCTTTTGCACATTGGGAAGATTGTTCTGCTGGCAGGAAAATCAAACAGGGGTGTAGGGGTGGGGGTGGGGGGGTGGGGGTGGGGGTGTGGGTGGGGGGTGGGGGAGGGAGTAGGAGAGGCTGCAGACTTCTGAGAAATCTGAAGGTGGTAACACTGAGACGTTTAACGTTGCACGAAACAACCAGAACTTTTCACAGACCACGAAGACCTTATTTTGGCCTTCAAGTTTCACGAAGACTCCTTCTTTTCAGGTATCTCGAGGATGGAAAGATTTCATTTACGACTCACGAAAACCGAAAAAAAAAAAAAAAAAAAAAAACCAACCAAAAAACCCGACAATCAATCATCAAGATCATAGGACACCCCCCCCCCCCCCCCTTTTCGTTTAACACAAAAGCCAGTATGTCCATTTTTGAGAAAAGCAAAATTTACATTGGCTATCAAAGAAAATCTGGCTTTTGAAAACATGGGCATGCTGGCTTTTGCCTCAGATTCAGTCCAATTTGACAACAGGGATCTTTAAGTTCCCAATGCGCATGCGTCCACTAGGCCGATGACGGCCCAATCCGCACTGGGTTGTTCCTTTACCCCTTGTCATTCGGAATACACCTGTGTGTGAAATAAGTTTGACTAAAATAGTTCAAGGGTAGTGCCAGAATAGCTTGGCGCCTCCAGGCGCCAAGCTATTCTGGCACCTACCCTTGAACTAAAGCCATTGGTCTATATCCTTATCTGTAAGTACTATAATGTAGCTTGCATATGGCAGCGTACAAATGTGAAGCTTTTAGCCTCAGTAGGATATGGGTTAACAAATATACGCGACGAATTTCCGGTACGATTTAATTTTTTGTTTTTTTTGTTGTTGTTGTTGGTAGGCCTCCCTCTCAGTCTTAGCGTGTGAACCCACACTGAAGAACCGCCACGCAACCTAAAAAGAGACGCAAATCAGTAACTGAATGAGTGCATACAACGAAGGAAGTGAATACGTGAAAGAATAACTAAATCAATCAATAAATCAATCAGGAAAATAAAAAAAAGTCAGAATTATTGTTGTGAACATAGAACCCGGCACATGGGAAAAAGTTCCAGACTCTTTACTCAGTACCGAAGAGTGTGTGTTGGAGAGTCAGCTTTCAGGGAATGATGGCACAGAATGCCTGTTGGTTTATCTCCCTTTATGTTTCACTGTAAACAGTTCACATTATTTTGTGCATAACGCGGAATTGACGAGAATTTAATCTACAGCCCACCACTGTATAGCTCGCCTCGTGTTTTTTTCCCTCAATGAACATTTGAACAAGACATATTCCAAAACAACACTTAGAACAAAAGGTGATCACTAAACCGCTTGGGTCAGCCTTACTAAGTGATTTATTTCTGAGAATTTAGTAATTTAGCTTCACACCTAACGGTTTAGCCACTACCCTTGGAAGATCATGGAGATGACATACTTACAAGTTGACTTGAAATATATACCCTGTTCAGGCCCCAGTGCATAACTGTTGCTGAAACTGTGACGAACCATGTACGCCGGGATCAGACGCATTGCCAGACCAAGGCATTGGACTACATTCAACATGGAGAGCGTGAAGAGTTTACAGGGTGATAAATATGTCAGCGTCTCTGAGTGGGGCACGATTAGGGGTATATTTTAGCGAGTTTTAATGAGTCATTAAAAAAAATTCCCGAGGACAGCGGCTAAACCATTGTTGTCATGACTACAAGAAAGTCAAACTGAATAAATGAGGACCAAGGTTGATGATCATTTTTTCTTCTTAACCCATTCAGCCCGACGCACTCACGTATTTCCCAAATTTTGGAGGCGTCATCTAAGGACTATGCACCTGTTGTAGGAGATGGATCGACCATGATAATTCAAGGGTAGTGCCAGATTAGCTTGGCGCCGACAGGCGCCAAGCTAGTCTGGCACTACCTTTGAATTATCATGGTCGACCCATCTCAGTCCTGCTGTAGTGCGTCAGGGCTGAATGGGTTAAAGTTGTTTGTAAATCACCTGTGTTTAAACGTTCTTTACAAATAACATGAGACAAGCTTTGCTCGAATGGACTATACGCAAAACCATTCTGAACATACTGACTTACTGATTGTGTCTACCGACCAAGCCGATTTATTTAAAAAATTTTTTTTTTTTTTTTTTTTTTTTTAAATGGCTAGTGACTTTTTCCCTTCAATGTGTCAGGAATTGCATCCCCTGGCAATCGCACACTTACCCCATATTTAGTATATTTTGTCAGTCTCAGTATATCACACAATGTTTGCTAAAATGAGTGGCTGGCTGCTCTCTGCTGGCTGCTAAGATTCAACTGACATAACCTGTGGTGACGAGCTCTGCAAAGCCTATCAAGAGAGACAACCAACAATATGCACAGAGAATCACAAGGGGTAGGCCTACACGAGTCATATCCCCTGACATCGGCTCCATACTGAGTAATGGCGGAGCTCCTGGCTCTTACAATTAGGTGGTGTTCAGATTTTCTGGGTACTGAACAGGTTAAGTCATTCGAGACGAACGGCATTCGGATACGCGGTTTAAGCCGCGTATCCGGATGCCGTTCGTCTCGAATGAGTTAAACGAAATTTAAAGGAAACTCGAGCCAACTTTTTTCAGTCTCTTTACACTTTTCACTGTGTCTCATTGGCCTGGCTCTATTCGATTTCTCATTTTTTTCCTGTTCGCTCGTTCTCAAGGCAACGGGAGTCCCCTTGTCACATATTACCAGGGTAACATGTGATAAGCAGACTCCCTTATTAAATGTTACGATGACAACGTTACTCGCTGAGCAACGCGTTCTCCACTTGGTCAATCACATTTCTCGGTACAAACATATCCTAATCAGTCTTCATATCAGTCAAAGCTCTGAAGAAAAATATGCCAATAAATAAACAATTTAGGGGGCTATACAACAAACAGAACTATTATGTAAGTGTTCTGTGATACCGCTGGTGCCAATTTCATACACAACTATAACTGAATAATTGGATAGATTAGACAATATCACAGCGACAGGAAAATTCAACTGAAGCGAAGGCCCTATTGACCGTATTCGAAACGTCGAGGAAACAACAAGATCAGGATTTCATTCCAAAGGCTACCGCATTGATTTGAGCTCGCGTGCGTTTTTCTTTTAGAAACATTATGATCTGTTCCTGTTTTGAAGCTTACTTCTGATTCATCTCTCTCCACCTAACCTCCATCACTCCCCCTCCTCCCCCAACCCGCACGGCAATATCACACACAGAGTGCAGACACACGGCGCCTTCTACCAGTTCTGTGGGCTGGCGTAGCCATTTTGAAGAAGAAGGTGGGATAACTCATGCCCACAAAGCCTCTTCTGTATGAGCTTGCATGCGTTTTCCACCGTTTGCACAATACGATCGCAAACATCATAACAGCAAGATGGGATGAAACATATAAAGTCCCTTCTATATGAGAGCTGTCCTCGTTGGCAAGGGTCTCTACCTTTTGTCTTTGACCTTCAGTGATTCTGATGTTGAAAGGATCTTCCCTTTGAAAAAGCCTCTCAGATAGTCTCGCCAATGCGCCACAGCCGTGAATTCTAAAAGGGGCGCAGTGCATACGAGTCATTGGTTTGTCAAACGTCATTTTGTCATAACGTATTTTTTTTGTATTTACGTAATTTTATATTTAACGTGATACGAGTTTCATTTTCGCTTCAAGACTTGAGAAAATGGTGACAAAACTATAATTTCACGGTACAATATCAGCTATAATTTGCGTAAATCAGGTTGACTTTACCTAGCTACGTAATACACTAAGCCGGTACACCTACATGCTCTTCTGAAAGCGCGTCGATGCGTGTGTGCGCGCGCGCGTGCGCGCTCCAAATATGTCCATGAGGCATAGATCCTCATGCGCCGTCCGGACGCTTGAAGATCTATGCATCTTGGAGATGCGCGCATGTGTGTGTGTGTGTGTGTGTGTGTGTGTGTGTGTGTGTGTGTGTGTGTGTGTGAAGATTGTTCTCAGTGCTGGCTGGAAAAATCAAACGAGGGGAGGGGGGTGGGGTGGTGGGGGGGTGGGGTGGTGGGGGTGGAGGGCCAGGAGAGGCTGCAGACTTCTGAGAAATCTGAAGGTGGTAACACTGAGATGTTAAACGTTACGGACGAAATAACCAGCATGCTCTTTAGAAAGCGCGCCGAAGTGTGTGTGTGTGTTAGTGCATGCCTGCGCGCGCGCTCCAAACATCTCCAAGAGGCATAGATCCCCATGCGCCTGCTGGGCGCATGAGGATCTATTCCTCCTGTTTGTGTGTGTGTGTGTGTGTGTGTGTGTGTGTGTGTGTGTGTGTGTGTGTGTGTGTGTGTGAGAGAGAGAGAGAGAGAGAGAGAGAGAGAGAGAGAGAGAGAGAGAGAGAGAGAGAGAGAGAGAGAGAGAGAGAGAGAGACCGCGCGCGAGAGAGATAATGACGTCATATTTAGAGTATTATGTCAGGTATCTGCGTGGTGACGGAGTTGCCTCTTTTACGTCACCGCCACTGTCTGACCTTCTCTAGAAGTAAATGTTTTTTAGTGTTTTAATTCTTTTCTGAAAAGAAATAATTTTTACAAAAGAAGTTGAAAGGATACAAAGCTGGCTAACGAACTCATCAAATGTCTTTCTCCAAACTAGCAATATGCAGAAGTTCAAGTAAATATGATAAAAATTACGGACTCTAATCTGAATCAACCGACTTCCTATAAACGGTTGTTTATGTCTTAAATGAGACATTCAGTTACAATATGCTCGAAGGCTCTCTTAGCCACCCACTTAAGAAAGTATTTCGCCAAGTTTCAAGCTCGTGTGTACAGAAATATCGGAGATTTTCTTGTTTACATACATACGCACACACATACTTACGCACATACTGCGCTTCGCGCCAAATGTACGTTCAGCAGCGAGGTTAGCGTAACTAGACATGACGTAATTTTTATCTTGTTACTTCAATTGCTAGAGGTTCAGCCTGCCCGCCTTTGACATCATGGACATGCTATTAAATTCGCCCCACCGCGACCCGTCCTAAAAAGTCCCTTCTGTAAATCTGTAAATAGAAGGGACTTAAAAAATAACACAGACAACAACGTTCTACACTCCTTTGACGTGATCAAAAGGGTATCTAAACGGCACCCTGAAAACAGGGGGAGAAGGAGAGTGGAGAAATAAAAGGAGGAGGAGAAGAGGAAACAAGTGGTGCAATGAAATAAAATTGTCCAACACTGACGAAAGTTGAACAAACGCTGGGATACAACTCTATACAACTCATATAGTGTGCGAACACATTTTTTACCCACTCATCAACAATATTTCCTTCTGTTCTGCGTGTTAGCCGTAGTGGTAGTATGATAAATACACAAGACGCACGCACGTAGGGTTCTTGTAAGGAAACTTAACTCAGCTGCAACCCGTCACACGTGGCTTAAGGATGTAGACCACACTGGAGTAACAGTTCCAACAATATTTTATTGCAGCGATGCGATCTCCAAACAATGCATTCACAAATGCATCCGCAATGATATAATGTCTCCTCTACAATGTATCAACACTTTTGGCACACTGAGTTTCTCATACAATGAACACCAATGTTACACTGCATAACTCCGTCACTGACAATGTACACACACGCTTCATAGCACAGTCTTCTATACTATTATAACTTTCCAGAATAATCCAGCAAATTCACACAACACAATCAATCAGAAAGGAAAACGTAACCAAAACTTATTAATGAAAGAGAATTTACTAGATTGAGCTATCAGGTTTTACTATTATTTAAGCGCCTTATACAGTGTTGCAAAATGTTGCCGACACTTTGACGTCACATGTGAGGTCACTAGACAGATCGCAACTTCGCTCGAACGTTCTGGTCTATTCGCAGCGAAACCACGCATTACAAAACTCCGACGCGGCGACCACGATTCTCCGTGCGACTTTGCTAGAAACTTCCGGCCTATTCTCCTTGTAGCTTATCACAACAAAGTCATTTCCGCTCTCCATGCGAACGAGAATGAATCCTATTAAAAAGGTACGTGATTCTTATCCAAAACAGCTCAAATAAATATCGGATCTTTCCTACGATTAATACACGCATGCTCTCACAGAATAACACAACCACAAACGTAACAGATATTCATTTTCAAATTATTCAACTGAAAAGCTTTTATTTGACATGCAACACTACAGGGTTTGGAGCAGCTACTTAATGTTTATGTGCTCAGTATTGTCACGAACACTGGCAGCTGAACAAATGATGTGAGAAAGATAAGCACATAAAATAAGTCTTAAACAGAATAGATTCATCCGGACTTTTTAATGTGTTTTTTTTTCTCTGTATCTAGATAGTGTTCCAACAAGCAATGTTTTTAAAGGAATTAGTGCGAACTTTGGACCTCATTTCATGTAAATTGACTGGACTATCTTTCTATTTTTCTATGATGTCTGCGAACGTATAATGGAAAATGTAAAAAATGCACTCAAGCTCACATCGAAGAGGCGTTGTGAGCATGTGTCATAGCGACTGCCTGCGTCGCTCTGTTCGAGTGAGTATACGCTTTCTAAAATTTATTCTTAATGACGAAAGAGAAGCGAGTCGCTTCATGGTGTCGGCGGAACGCGAAGCAGATGATAACAATAACACGTGCCGCAGAGCTGTTAATAGAAACATAAACCTTAGATACTCAGGGCGCTTTTAAAAGGTGAAGGTCTAATTATAAGTACGGAGATCCTTTGAAAGGTGAAGGCCGTCGCATTAGTAAGGAGATCCGATGGTGTTTTGCTACCACGCAGCCTTACTCCTTTGTGCTCATGTGACGTCACGTGCGAATCGACATAACTTTAGCTCTGCTGGTCGTCCGAGTATGAAACACTGTCCCAATACACATATACAGTCAAGTCCGAATATAACACATTTCGCAGGGGACCATGCCTTTGCCTTTTGTTGCTGTTATAAGCGGAATTTGTTATAAGCGGAGTGTCAGACTTTCAATGTAATAATCCCGACATATCGACAATGGCTTGTTTTCAACCAAGGTGCGCTCGTCATGGCCAGGGGCAGTTTAATGTACAATCACTTAATTAGAGTAGTTTGCCATCACTATAATATAACGGAATTAAAAAAAAAAAACAATAATAATATAAAATTTAAAAAAAAAAAGGAGGGCGGACCAAATTTGGAGAAAGGGGGGATGGGGGTGGGGGTGGGGTGGGGGTGGGGTGGGGTGGGGGTGGGGGGGGGGGGCAAGTTTCTGATATAACAAGTATAATCCTACAAATGTCTGTATTAAAGGGGCACGCCCGATCTATTTTAAGGCTTCAGTTCGCAAAAAGCTTTTACTGGGATTCAGTCTACATACCCACTTAGACAGTGACCACCCTATTGTCCCACCAAATGCTTTGTTTCGTCCGTTCAAAGCGAAAAGAGGCCCACCGGAATATTTTGATGGATACGTGAACAGATTGCTTCTGATAGGCGATGGTAGCTGACATAATAACTATCTATACGACCTTAGCTCATCTTCATAATTATAACCAATCAGAGACAAGATGGCGGATGAACCAGCGAAGAAAACAAGAAAGTATCATCCACTCGCACCGACAATGACAGACTCGGAATTGAAGAGAAGAAAGAGGAAGAGAGACAAGATACCCTTAAGTAGAACTGACATCGGACAAGGGAATATGGACGTGTGGCAACGCGTAAAGCAAGAGCTTGGATTGACCGCCCACCTAGAATTTGTCGATTTCCTGCTGAATCAGTAAGTAATCTACGGTCTTTGTCGATCTTCCTATAGTTCCGCGAGCGGTAGTGATTTTCAGAATTCATGATCTTCAGCAAAATTTATCTCTTACTGATTTCGCAAAATTTTAAACCTGTTTTATTATATAGTTACGAGCTAGTTATCATATTTTATGCTGCAGAGATCTGAACTGAACTACGGTGTATGTCAAAGTTGCACATCGTTGGTCGTAACATGTTTTTGTCTGTGCGGGCTCTCATTCACTCGATTCATAGAGGTAGTGTTTCTGCTGCGATGGTGCATCAGTTTGTCGTTTCCAATGATGCTTTCAGTTACGTGGACTTCGATGTGTGAAATGTGAAATTGACTGCAGTGCGGAAAGTGGGTATAAATACCAATGTTCTGTTTCAATGATGGCCGAACAGGTTGCGTGTTTCCGAGCGGTAAAGGATCAAAGGCACCGTGGACGCACGTTCGCTTTGCAAAAATCAAACAAACCACGCCCTCGGTGCACGACGCAGGTAGATCGTTACTAGTAAATACTAGCAGGTCAAGCGGAACCCGCATTGTGATTTTGACAGCATAGCGAGTATGGAAGGTTTATTCTACTTCCTCGTGAAAAATTACGTCAAAGGGATGCCGGAGAACATCAGCACACGTGTACACACACTACACCGATGACCTCGTGACCTGCAGTGTTGCGATACACTCATAGTCGGCCGGGTTCTGCCTTGTGACGTAGGCTCATAAAATGATATGCATATTAATTCAAAACGAGGCCGATGCAGACGATAAATCTGCGACTACAAAAACAATACACCCTCCAAACGATGAATTTCGACTTTTGGCATTGTACTTACACCATAAAGCTCTAAGATAGTACACAAAGGACCCATACACATACTGTCAGCAGTATCTGTTGCAGACAGTTCAGTTTTCTGACTGTGTTGAGATGCTTGATCCTTGGAAATATAACTTTAAGGCTAATATATATTAGATACATCATGACGAATTTTTTTATATTATTATTATTTTTTATTTTATTTTATTTATTATTTTTTTTAGGGGGGGGGGTGAGGGAGTGGGGGGGGGGTGGGGGGGGGAGGGGAGGGAATAAATTTGCTTTCACTCCCTATAGTCTTTCACTCCTGATAGTGATTGGGGGGTGGGGGGGGGGGGG
>BTPG01000001.1:133886111-133903611 GCA_036245525.1 Semisulcospira habei
GGGGGGATCTCAACACATAAACCCTGCACTGAATGTTCTCTTGGCTTGACTTCGCGAACGAAGATTCTATAGGGCTTGCCCACGTCGTCTGCAGGCATTTTCGCGGCTGCGGAGGCCAATCCGGGACAGGCAGGTTCGACCGCAGTGGCTGCAGGGGAAGGTCTGGTCAGGGTTCTGAGTTACGACAACTCTGTTTTTTCTTCTAAGCCGCTTGTCCTTAAGGTTAGCTCTGCGAGAATCCTCAAAGGAGACGGCTGCTTTGTGAATGGTGGAGCGCCAGGTGTCACGGTCCGCAGCAAGCGAAGACCACTGGCGGCAGTCGATTTGGCAGGCACTAAGCGACTTCTTGAGACCGTCTTTGTATCTCTTCTTTGGTGCCCCTCTGTCTCGGTGTCCAGTGGCGAGCTCGCCGAACAGAGTGATCTTGGGTAGGCGATGATCCTTCATCCTGGAGACGTGCCCCGCCCAGCGAAGCTGTGTCCGCAGCAGCAAAGCCTCGATGCTCACAGTTTCCGCCTGTTCAAGGACCTCGACGTTGGTGACATAGTCACTCCAGTGAATGCTGAGGATGGTACGCAGGCAGCGCTGGTGAAAGCGTTCGAGGAGTCGTAGTTGGCTGCGGTAGAGGGCCCAGGACTCGGAACCGTACAGCAGGGTGGTGAGGACGACAGCTCTGTACACGCTGATCTTGGTGCCTTTTTTCAGCTGTTGATTGTGCCACACCCGCTTGAATAGTCGCCCGAAAGCACTGTTCGCTTTTGCCAGCCTGTTGTCCAGCTCCTTGTCCAGCTTGGCGTCTGACGTGATGATGCAGCCAAGGTAGGTAAACTGGTGTACAGACTTCAGTTCGGACTCGCCGATGGTGATGTGGGGAGGGCGATGCTCTTCCTTGGGTGCCGGCTGATGAAGGACCTCTGTCTTTTTCAGACTGACCTCAAGTCCAAAGAGCTGGGCAGCATCTGCGAAGCAGGACGTAATGCGCTGCAAGGCTCTCTCTGTGTGTGCAACGAGGGCAGCGTCATCAGCGAAGAGCAGCTCACGAATCAGTTGGTCTAGGGTTTTCGTGTGGGCCTGCAGTCGTCTGAGGTTGAACAGGCTGCCATCGAGACGATACCTGATGTACACTGCGTCGTCATCGTCGAGGTCCACTGTGGCCTGCTTCAACATCATGCTGAAGAAGATGGTGAAGAGGGTCGGTGCCAGCACGCAGCCTTGCTTCACGCCGTTGCGAATGGGGAATGGTTCTGAGAGGTCACTGTTTAGTCTGACCTGGCCTTGCTGGTCCTCGTGGAGCTGGACGATCATGTTGAGGAACTTTGGGGGACAACCTAGTCGCTCCAGGATCTGCCACATACCTTGCCTGCTCACAGTGTCAAACGCTTTTGTTAGGTCGACAAACGTTACGTACAGCCCTTTGTTCTGCTCGCGGCACTTCTCCTGAAGCTGTCTCAGCACAAAGACCATGTCGGTGGTACTCCTGTTGGCTCTGAAGCCACACTGACCCTCTGGGAGGTGGTCTTCAGCGATGGCAGGTACCAGCCGATTCAGGAGCAACCTTGCGAGAATTTTTCCGGCAATGGACAGCAGGGTAATTCCACGATAATTAGAGCAGGCAGACTTCTCTCCTTTGTTCTTGTACAGGGTGATGATGACTGCATCACGGAGATCCTTTGGTAGTGTTCCTTTTTCCCAGCAGCAGAGAAAGAGGTCGTGGAGCTTGTTGTGCAGTGCTGGGCCTCCATGTTTCCAGATCTCTGGCGGGATTCCGTCAATGCCTGCTGCTTTGCCACTCTTGAGCTGGTGGATGGCTGTGAGGGTCTCTTCGGCGGTGGGCGGTTCGTCCAATTCAACCTTTAGTGGAAGGTGTGGGATTTGGAGGATGACTGTTTCTTGAACAGTGCGTTCAGCGCCGAAGAGGTCCTGAAAGTATTCCGACCAGCGGTTCAAGATGGAGGTATTATCTGTGAGGAGTGCCTGTCCATCAGCGCTTCGCAGGGGACTTTGTACCAGGTGCCTAGGGCCATACACTGCTTTCAGTGCTTCGTAGAAGCCCCTGTAGTCACCGTTGTCAGCGCAGAGCTGGGTCCTCTGTGCGAGTCTGGACCACCACTCGTTCTGGAGCTCTCTAAGCTTGAGCTGGAGACTGCTGCAGATGAGGCGGAAGGCAGACTTCTTCACAGGGCAGGAAGGCTGGGCTAGGTGGGCCTGGTGGGCGGCTCTTTTTTTTGCTATAAGTTCCTGGATCTCTACGTCGTTTTCGTCAAACCAGTCTTTGTTCCTCTTTCTAGCAAAGCCCAAGACTTCCACAGAGGATTTTACAATAGCAGTTTTCAGTTGTTCCCAGAGTGTTTCAGGAGAGGAGTCTGCTGGATCAACTGTGTCTTTGAGCATGCGCTGTAAATTGGTCTGAAGGGCAGCTTTCTTGTCGTCACGCTGAAGGCTGGCAACATCAAGCTTTTTCTTGGGAGGACCGCCTTTCTTGGGTTTCAGCTTGAGGCGGAGCCTGAGTTTGCAGCGAACAAGGCGGTGGTCAGTGTGGCACTCTGCGCTGGGCATCACTCTGGTGAGGAGGACGTCACTGCGGTCCCTCTGACGCACTAGGACATAGTCGATAAGGTGCCAGTGCTTGGAGCGAGGATGCATCCAGGTGGTCTTTCGACTGTCCTTTTGCTGGAAAGTGGTGTTGGTGATGACAAGTTGCTGCTCTGCACAGAGCTCCAACAGTAGGCGACCATTGTCATTGCAGTTCCCAACGCCATGCTTGCCGAGGACTCCTTTCCAGGCTTCAGAGTCTTGGCCCACTCTGGCGTTGAAGTCGCCAAGGATGATGACTTTGTCGTCTGCAGGGGTGCTCTGCAGGAGGCTGCGCAGGTCAGAGTAGAACTTGTCTTTTTCTGCAGGCTCTGCCAGGAGGGTTGGGGAGTACACACTGAGAAGGGTGACATGTTGCTGGTGTCTCAGTGGGAGGCGCATGGACATGATGCGGTCGGAGTGACCCGTTGGTAGGTTTTCCAACTTAGTCGCAATGGGGGTCTTCACCATGAAGCCCACGCCTGAGAGCCGTCTTTCTGATGCAGGCCTGCCTGACCAGTAGAGGGTGTAGCCAGCGCCAAGTTCTTGGAGGCTGCCTTCCTCCGGGAGGCGTACTTCGCTGAGCGCGGCGATGTCGATGTTTAACCTCCGCAATTCATGGGCAATGAGGGCGGAGCGACGTTCAGGGCGTCCGCTGTCTGCCGTGTCGAGCATGGTTCGGATGTTCCAGCATGCTACGTTGAGTCCGGTCGTGGTCGTCATGAAAGTGGATCCATTGTTTTTTCTTGTTTTCTGACCGCATGAGAAGATGCCCGTTGACCGCGGCTAGCCAACTGGGGTTACGAGGGGATGAGCTTTGGTTAGGCCACCTTTTCTAGGCCCCTCTCCGTGTGGAGCAAGCAGTGCTGTCCCTAGAGAAGGCTGCTTGGTCGTTCAGGGTGTGCCGAGTGACGTTGTCATCCCCAGGTCAACATCAGGCGACCAATATCCTGAACCGCCTGCATGCAGGTTTGAGACTGCGGCTTCCAGTGACATCTTTCACCTGCCGTTTTGCCCCTTGCCCATCGCTACAGGACTTGGAAAGTTCAGTGTCATAGTCCGTGGGCGTTTCCTAAAGCCTGCGCGGTGGAGCTTTTTGGTGGAGTGCAGTGTGCGCAGTACTGGCCCCACCCTTTAAACCCTTGGTTCGTTTGCCATGGCCTAGCAAGCTGGGACGGTGGCATCGAGGTCCTCGGGTCGTAGGTTTTATATCAGACTGTCCTTGTCTTAGTCTCTGGCTCAAAAGCCTTCCCCGGAGACACGGGGGCTTTGATGTCAGGGGTTTCCTCCCTTAGCCTTTCCGCAGCCAAGCGGCCAGGCCTGCAAGGCAGCAGGGGACTCGTGGGGGCCGGGGTCGTCTATGTCCCGTGCAGATGTGAACATCTGCCCACTGCCCAGACGGTGACACCAGAGGAGAAAAATCCAACGCCGGAACCCGGTATCGAACCTCGCACCTTTGGCATTGGAGGCAGACGCCTTAACCACTGCGCCACTTCCCCGTCTTAAACAACACATTAGATATCATATCAGTATTACACCACAGCATTAGAATTACAGCTGTAAAAAACATCGATACAAAGTGGTTTCAGCATGAAGCATAGATCCTCATAAGCCCCTGCAACTGCCCTGGCTCATGAGGATCTATACCTCTCATAGATGGGTGGTGATTAAGTTCTCTTATCACTTTTTTGCACGCAGCCACCAATAATGCCTGTTGGAATCAACGTGACAGAAAACGCGACCGACACGCAAAGGGTTAACATGTTCTAATATGTCGTTTTCAACCTTGGGGAGGGTTCGAAGATGTATCACTGATAAAGCAGATCACGTTCATACCTTACCAGCTGCCCAGCTAATCTGGCACTACACCTGAGATTAAATAGCCCATCCATCTCCTGCTGTGGAATCTTGAGTGTATACAATAATTAAGGCCAAAAGTCACACACACTCTCACACGTGTGCACACACACCAGACCTGCCTACCCCCTTTTTGCAAATTTGGGGGTCCACCAAGGCCAAAATATGGGATTTGACATCAAAATGGGGGAATTCACCGATCGCACAAAGAAAAAAACAACGTTGCACATCGTAGGCGCCACTATGTTCGCAGTGCAAATGGTGGTCGCATGTTCTGCAAAAAGCAGCAATAATGAACGACCATCGCTCCGTGTACGATGAACTAAAGCAAGTCATGAGCAGGGCTTCTGTTTTCATAACAGGTTAAAGGGTCTGTAGACTTCCAGGTATAAATTTTAGAGGCTACACGGACCCCCATCGGAGCTTAATGTACTTAAATGTTGGTTTCAACCCATTTAACCCGAAAGAAATATTTCTTCAATTTTAGAGTTTTTGCCTATTACCTGTGTACCAAAAGATGGATCGACCGCGATTAAAAAAACTAACAAACTTATTTCTGTTCAAATTTCTGGACTTGCTTTTTGAGTTCGCTTCCATGCACATTGGGAATGTCATCCTGGCATGTGCCGTCGTGCTTTAGCCATGGAAATACAGACACGCAGTCATGAACTCTGAACTGAAAACTGCGAGTCACAGCGGCGGTGCCACACACGGCCCAGGGGTATCATTTCTGGCACTGTCGCTTGTCCATGGAGACAGCGGTGTCGAAGTGCAACTTTCTTCTAAGCGATTATCACGATCAGACGGTGCCGGATTGAAGAAGCCGAAGCATTTTAGCTTCCTTTGCTTTTTCTCCGCCATTTCCAACTTTGTTCAAGATCGAAAGTGAAATGCGGCAAGATGCGGTATCCCATAATAGTATGAATGGTGACCTCACAGCAAGCAACGCGTTCAACATGTAGCGCACACTTTGTAATAACATGCTGACACCACACATAAGCTAACAGTTTGCCCGTCCAATTACACTCGCACGGACCCTGGAGTCGGGGTGATTATGAACGCAGCCGCGATCACGAGCGGCTAAACGAACCAACTACTCGTCACTAAAAATTAGAATGACCATCACCAACCTCTGTTAGGTTACGAACGTTGGTGCAAGGATGATGTGTCTCGGACGCAGATGCAGGTAAGCCTACTCTGTGTGTGTGTGTCAGACCTGCCTACCATTATGGAATTGGCGTGATTTTCCCCCGTTTCAGACCTGATTCACGCATTCCCCCATTTCGATCTCAATTCACGCATTGTGACTAGTCAAAATCCAGCAAAATTGCCGAGATGTGTTTTTGCACGTTGTTTGCGCTTTATAATTATTCAGTCAGTCTTCACGGTCTTCCTTCGGCCATTCTCAGTCTTCAAGTGAGACGATGTGAGACTTCCGTACGCCAATTTACTCGTACATGTTTCACTCAGCGGCTCATGTTGCGTGCTCGGCCGGCGTCATGGCTAAGCAGAAAGACACAACTGATGATGGAAAGAAGAAAAAGCCGAAGCTCATGCAGGGCTTCCATTTTAGTGCATCTGTGCGTCTATGAAGCATTAAAACTCAAAATCACACACTGAAAATGTAACGAGGGGTATGCACTAAAATTCACTGAATGTTAGAGACAAACTAAAACATATAATCCCTGTTTTTAAGTGTGGGACATTTGTACACAACATCTTAATTAAAACACAAAAAGTAATTAAACTAATGACATCACAATGTTCTGACTAAAGCGGGTCTCCATACGCTACACTTGCGAATGGAAGATCCCGTTGTTACACCCCAAGCTGTGGCACGCCCCAGCCCGTGCACAAGAACATTTCCGGTCTCGAGTAGTCTCGTAATGAAGGCATGCCCCTTGGTAATTGGTTGATCATTTGGGACGGCGCCATTTACAAACTGACTTGTACAGATCTTGATCTAGACATGGAAAATTAAACGACGTTTTAATGGATCTTAGTTACAGAAAGTTATCTCAATTTAGCGGTAATGAAGCAGTGAAAAATTCTGAAAGTCCGAATGACTTCCTAACGACAAAACATTACGTAGTCGCTTTTCTGCTTATTTGAAACAAACTGATCTTTAAAACGGTCAAATATGCACCACATGTTTTTAAAATATTTTTCACGTAAACAATCAGCCCCTAAGTCTGCACATCGTGACACCCCTAAGTATTTCCACTGATCACGTGATGAATTCGAGACCGGAAGACCTTCTGTGCATGAGGTGTGGCGTGCCACAGGCCACACAGGGCAATTAGGTTACGCCCCCTTTTCACACACTGTTATCTGTTAGCCTCTTGCAGCATAAAACTATGAACGAAGAACTTTTCTGCCAAAACAAAAAATCCACGCGGAGCACATCACAGGAGAAGCTATTTCAGCAATTCTTAAAAAAATTAAGAGTTAGCGTTTTTCACAACACTCAAATGCATTAAGTTCCCCATGACAAAACTGTCGTCTGCAAGCCTGCATACAACCGTGCACATGCCCCAATTAGGCTCCCATGAACACACTAGGTCGACTAAAATTACCCAGATTTTGCTCTTTTTCACACCACCTGTCATGCCTTTTGTTGCTCAAAACGCCAAAAAAGGCACACAATTGAAGTTTTACACCCTAAAAAAATGGCAAAAAGGGAGGAAATTTTTTGAACTATTTCTGGCGGAAAAGTTACTACATGCACCGGAAGCAATTGCCCTGTGTGGCCACAGCTTTCGGGGTGTAGCACCCGCCATCTTTGTTATGGTATGTTGGTAATGTATGGTAAGCCGAAGGTGTTAGAATAGCTCGAATTTCCCCATTGTAATTGTGCTATTGTTTTGTAACATGTTTTTTTAACGTCAAGCTGTGCGGTCGTTGATTTTGTTTTACGTACGTAGTATCCGTTTTAGTAGTGTGCATTATCAGAGCTGAGATAAGTACCTTTGTTTTCATCCCTACATCACACGATCAATCCCTTTAGCGCAAACTGTACCACATAACAGAGCTACAAAAACTTTTGTAGCGACAAATGGCAGACTTCTTGTAGCCCTCTTTCTGACGCATCTTGGATGCAGATTTTGTCCTATAAAAGATCACCAACACGTTCTAAAGTAAAAAGTTACTTAGTGTTGTTCAAAACAACAAGCACACCCAGTACTGGAGACGGCAACGTAATAAAATATTTTAAATTACGTCATAAGCCTATTATGTATTTAAATGAATATTCCTTTGACGTCAGTCATGTCTCGCGTGATCCAGGTTGTCTTCTTGATTTCTTTTACGAAAATAATGGAGGAATGAAAACAAATACGTTATTGGTAGCGAGGCTTGCTGCACGGACCCTTGTAGGCCTTCGGGAGGTCACAGGAACCAATGTACCCCGGGGTACAATGGTTCTTTTGACCTCCCCAAGTCCTACAAGGGTCCGTGTAGCAAACCCTTGCTACCAATAACTTATAATGTTAATTTACCACTCTCAATCATGTCCGGCATAACAAATATATACATGACATAGTTGGTCACCGTTGAGTACACGCACACCAAGCAGGCTGTTTCGTCTGATGTAGATCACGTGTTCTAAAATAAGTAGGATTTTTCTAAAATTATGAAAAAAAAATTGATGATAATAAAACATATTGTACTATATTCTATTTTCACTTTTAAAACACAACACGTAATTTACAGTTAAACAGTTTATTTGATGTCTGTTCATTCGCAGGTGATATCAAAACAAAAAACTTTCACAAGAAAAGAAAATTTGCATTAATTTGCAATAAACATCTAAACAGCAAACAAAGGCGAGAGAGAGAGAGAGAGAGAGAGAGAGAGAGAGAGAGAGAGAGAGAGAGAGAGAGAGAGAGAGAGAGAGAGAGAGAGAGAGAGAGAGAGAGAGAAACAAAAAAGAGAGGGGGGGGGGATCAGATATCAGAGGAAGAGTAATATTACGGCTGACAAAGTTTGCTTTCTACAAAAAAGAGATATTTGTCTTGCTTGTTCAAAATCTTACAAAATTAATACAGACATCACACGAGAATAATGTAATCAGCACCACTGAAATCATGTGATGGCCTGACCAGGTTTTCACACGTCTACCTTGCGGCCGTGTATATACAATGAATTAGACAAAGGATTGATTGATTGATTGATTGATTGATTGATTGATTTTGTTGCACGTAATTAAACGACTGTGTTCAGAAAGCCTAGTCTTGCCATTTCCGCAACAGAAATCTGGTTTTGCTTTTCAGTTTGGAAAGCAGTTTAAGCACATCTGCATCAACGACGTTATCCGCCATTTTAGGCCAAAACAGATAACGGTCTTGTGTTTTTTCATGCAGTCACTAGAGACCAAATCATACTTTGCTGTGCAAAAATCGCTTGTGTTTGGATTGGGTGCGCAGACAGCCTGTGAAGTGTGGCAGACAAATCTTCAAGTCACAGACGTTTTCATTGCTTTGATACGGACTTGGTTGGCGACAGTTGACGGTTTTGTCGTCTTTCTGTACGGCAATGAATGTCCAAGAGAGATACTTCAAACAAACAGGAGCTGCAAAAAAAAAAAAAAAGAAAAAAAAAAAAAAAAAAAAAAAAGAACAGCGCTCCGGAACTCGTATGATGGGTGCCTGTAAAGCCAGACGCAGAACAGTGATATGGACTGATCAGCTATTCTCGGAGAAAAGGATGTCATTTATTGTGGAAGATGTAATGTAGAAAAGCTAGCCTAGCGTTACTGCATTGTGCAGTTTGTGGAGGAGAATTTTGAAACATACGATACCACACAGCACTGTACATAAAGAGATTCCTGCAATTACAGCTAGCACCCCAACCCCCAATCTCACACTGGATCCGCATCTGTTCTCTCACAGAATGCATTTTGTCACTGTAAAGGTACCGTTAATACAATTATTTACACATAAGCAATCTAGACCAAAAAGGTGACTGCCAAGCGTGTAATATGCAAAGAAGTACCCAACGGAGAAAGAAACACGCTTAGAAAAGACGGGTACAACACAATTTATTAATATTTCGGGTAAATACCCTTTGTCAAAATAGACAAACAAACAAACAGAGAGATTAGCCGCTACTTATCTTCATTGGCAGAAGGAATGTGGCAACTGAAGGAGGTGACGTAAAATAAAAGAAAAGGAAGAACAAAAGTGCGGGAAAAAAGTAAAAATGACGTCAACGAAAAATCGTGAGAGAGACTCGGAAAGAACCTGAACACGAGAGACAAGAGTATGTGCAAGCACGTGCAGGAGCGAGCGAAAGAAAAGGCATGTAGATGAGGCCAGAGAAAGAGAGAGAGAGAGAGAGAGAGAGAGAGAGAGAGAGAGAGAGAGAGAGAGAGAGAGAGAGAGAGAGAGAGAGAGAGAGAGAGATGATGATGAAACGTTTTTATTCAGGATAAAAAGTTTTAGGCATAGCAATGCCTATCTTCCAAACTGTCCTGCTACTCTACACATATAAAAATACATCAGTCGATACATCAAAAGATAAAACATATGTAAGTAAAAAGACCCATCCCCCTCCCCCTCCCCCCCCCCACCACTCAGAGGGGGAAAAAAAAAAAAGAAATAAAAAAAAATATATATATAATTATATACACAGGTATGTACCTGACATGTTAATGCAGACAGTCGAACTATTACATAATCTGTAGCAACAGTAGAAGAGTATTAGGTAATAGGAAACTTGTCACTAACTATACGAATAGTAGCATAAGGGAGCCGAACATACTATTACTTCTGAAGTAAGTATTTATGGAGGCGATCTTTGAAGACGCTAATCTTACAAATTGATTTCAGGTGTGGAGGTAACATATTCCACGCTTTAGCGCCTGAAAAAGACAGACTGGTTTTACAGATGTCTAATCTAATTTTTGGAAGGTGGATCAAACTATTTCTCGTGTTTTTCCTATTATTGTCGGAAAATAGAGTTTTTAGATAGGGTGGGGCTTTTCCGTGCATGATCTTGTGCAGTAGAACACAGCGATTAAATTCAAACTGTTTCTTCAATGTTAGTAACTTGAGAGATTTTAATTTTTCATCAGTCGAAGTAGGACTGGGAAGTATTAATTTAATGCCCCGACGATACAAGGAATTAACCTTTTTCATGTGAACTTCGCTGCATCCATCCCAGACGGTAGAACTGTAGTCACAATGCGTTTTGATATGCGCATGGAAAAAGAGTTTACGGATATCAGTATTAACTATATGGCGTAGTTTTGATAACAGGAACAGATTTTTGGAGATTGTTTTGCATATTGAGTCAGTATGCGGCTCCCAGCTTAATTGGTTGTCCACTATAACGCCTAATAAGCGATGCCTAGTTACTTGTTCAACAAGCTGTCTATCTAAGGAAAGTGTTAAAGGTGGTAGGCCATGCTGGTGTTTCTGACGTGTAGTAACTAACATGCTCTTTGTCTTTGGAATACTAATAATCATGTGATTATCACTGCACCAGCCTGCTACTTCATCAAGACTTTGTTGGAGTACCTTATTAATGGTTGTGATATCTTTATCAGATGTGTGTATGGTCGTGTCATCTGCGAACAGATCGCAGTTTGCGTCTAAATGAGATATGCACAGTGGCAGATCATTAATATAAAGATTAAATAATAAAGGCCCTAGAATAGACCCTTGTGGAACACCGCAAGTTACTAAACCATCAGAGGAATACTTGCCATTTAGCAGTACTTTCTGTGTTCTGTCCCTGAGATAGGAAGATATAAAGGAGACAGTATTTGAGTCAATGTGATAGAATGGTAGTTTTTATAGTAGGATAGAGTGGTTGACAAGATCAAAAGCTTTTTTCAGGTCAAGAAAGATTGTACCTGATACTTTATTGTCATTTATGGCAGAGAGCCATTTATCAATTAAATGATTGAGGGCAGTTTGGCACGAATGTAGAGGTCGAAATCCTGATTGTGCTGCAGTTATCAGATGGTTTTGCTCCAGAAAGTTTAGAAGATGAGTATGGATATGTCTCTCGAGCGGTTTTGAAATACTGGATAATATGGAAATGGGCCTGTACTCGTTTAGGTTGCATAAATCTTTGCTTTTGGGAAGCGGGATTACTTTCGCTTTTTTCAGCTCGTCGGGAAAAACGTTATGTCTGATCGATAAATTATAAATAAAGGTCAGGGATTCGACGACGTAGGGCAGAGATAGTTTTAAAATCTGACTACTAATGCCATCTGGACCGCAAGACGATTTGTTCTTTAAACTGGAAATAGATTTGCCTACATCTAGGACAGTAATAAGCGGTACTAAAAATGGGCCGCAGGCTCTCTGTTGACTATGGTGACGTAGTTGATGAGAGCAAGTGTAGTTTACAGGGTTAGGTGTATTTGACTTCGCCAGAGCAACAGTTATGAAGTGAGCGTTGAATGCATCAGCAGTAACATCGGGCGGAATATTAGGCGATCGTTTACTATTACCTTTGGTGAAATTGTTTATTACTTGCCAGACTGAACGGATGTCTTTGCCGTCGGCAATAATTTGTTCTGCATTTTGCCTCTGTGCTTTACGAACTAGAGATTTGACATGGTTTCGCTGCTTCTTGTATTCAGTCAATTTCTTGTCTCGTTTTAATTCATCTCTTACTTCCATTGCTTGTTTTATCTCATCAGAGAGCCATTTTGGCAGAGAGAGAGAGAGAGAGAGAGAGAGAGAGAGAGAGAGAGAGAGAGAGAGAGAGAGAGAGAGAGAGAGAGAGAGAGAGAGAGAGAGAGAGAGAGAGAGAGAGAGAGAGAGAGAGAGAGAGACCAACCATGCTCTAGAGATCATAGACCAAGTCAACCAGAAACAACTTTTCAAACCTGAACTGTTGTTTTCCCTTGATGTCACTTCTCTATATACTGTTATACCGCACAATGACGGCCTCAATGCACTTGCATACTTCCTCAACCAAAGAAGTCATAAACAACCTCCTACTCATACACTTCTACGTCTGGCTGGTTCTCTCTCTTAACAGTTTCACCTTTGATGGCGTCACCTTCGCTCAGTGCAGTGGCGTAGCGATGGGCACAAAAATGGGACCCAGCTATGCTTGCCTTTTCATGGGTTTCCTTGAGCAACAGATTCTTCAGCAATACACCTGGCCTGTCCCTGAGATGTATAAACGCTACATCGATGACGGTTTAGGAGCTACACACATGACCCAAGCTGCACTTTTAGACTTCATTCACTTCGTGCAGGACTTCCACCCATCCATCAAGTTCACATACACTATATCAGCTACTTCAGTCGACTTTCTGGACATGAACATCAGGATTGACTGCGGAATGTTGAAAACTTCAATACATTACAAACCTACCGACTCACATTCCTACCTGGACTACCGATCTTCTCACAACCCCAAAACTAAAAACAGCATCCCTTATTCCCAGTTTCTTCGGCTAAAAAGAATATAAGCAATCCAGACCAAAAAGGTGACTGCCAAGCGTGTGAAATGCAAAGAAGTACCCAACGGAGAAAGAAACACGCTTAAAAAAAACGGTACAACACAATTTATTAATATTTCGGGTAAATACCCTTTGTCAAAATAGACAAACAAACAGAGACATTATTTGCTACTTATCTTCAGATGCATTCCTTCTGCATCTGAAGATAAGTAGCAAATAATGTCTCTGTTTGTTTGTCTATTTTGACAAAGGGTATTTACCCGAAATATTAATAAATTGTGTTGTACCGTTTTTTCTAAGCGTGTTTCTTTCTCCGTTGGGTACTTCTTTAAAAAGAATATGTTCCGAAGAATCAGATTTTGATGTTCAATCCAAAGAAATGGCTGGATTTTTCATCGACAGACATTACCCACATACTGTTGTTCAAGGATCTCTCCAAACGGTTCAAAAACTTAGTCGCGCGAGTACACTGCAGACTAAACCTACCGCTGATAGTGACAGGCCTATCGTAACCATGATCTACCATCCCCACACCAATCCGGTTCGTAAAATCCTTCTTTCTAACTGGGTTCTTTTGTCATCCAGTCAAGAATCTGCTGCTATCTTTTCTGAACCTCCGTTGGTAGCTTTCAAGAGAGATATTAATTTGCGGGACATGCTTGTTCGCTCTACTCTCAAGCCTCGTCATACCACCAGACCCTCCGGCTCCACTCCGTGCAATGTTCCTAATTGCAAGACGTGTCCTTTTATTTGCCCTTCCACCGTGGTGATTGGTCCACGTTACAAATTCAACATAGACAGATACTTCACGTGTCAAACCACCAACGTGATTTATGTCATCTCCTGTGTGAAATGCGGCCAACTCTATGTTGGAGAGACGGAAAGAACCATCAACGACCGTTTCAAAGAACATCTTCAGTCTGTCAAGTACCACTGAATACAACAGACCGGTCGGACGACATTTCAATCAGGCCGACCACTCCGTCTCGGACATTCGAGTTAAAGGCTTATGCAAGCCAGTACTGTCTGGGCCAGGAAAGACCGTGAAAAATTTCTGATTAATAAACTGGGCACTGTGGCGCCACTCGGGATGAATATGAAAGATTAACATTTTTTACCTTGCTTGTGTCTGCTAACTGTACCTTTACCTCACTGTTTTACTACTCACTAACCAGTTAGGTGAGGTTGGCGCTGGTTGATTTGTACATTTCCCTTGGGGACTTTGCTCAGCGCTGGCCGATCGTTTAGTTGGATACCTTGCCCTACCCTGTCGGGCGCCCGATCTCCGGCTCACGGAGTAATACGCGGTTTTGGGGCGGGCGATCGTGTGCATCCCTTGGGGATGTATTTGGTCGTCTTGTTGCGTGCCTGTGTGTTTTTCTGTGAGCTGGTGGGTGCTTGTTGGGTGGGGTTGGTGGCTCTGGCTGGTTGTCTTCCGCCCCCACCCCACCCCTTTTCTTTCTCTCTCTCTCTCTCTCTCTCTCTCTCTCTCTCTCTCTCTCTCTCTCTCTCTCTCTCTCTCTCTCTCTCTCTCTCTCTCTCTCTCTCTCTCTACCTCTCTCCCTCTTTCTTCCCCCACTTAACACTTCTCTCTAGCCCTCTTTCTCTCTTTACGCTTTTTCCTTTTCCTTTCTTCCCCTTCCTCTTTCCCCCCTCCCTCCCCCCCTCCGCCTCTCTCTAATAATAATAATAATACCGTTATTATATAGGCGCTTTTTCTCAATTTTGGGGAAATCGACTCAAAGCGCCGCGCCTGAAACCCAACACACACACTCACGAAACAGACACGGATTTACGCCATTTAAGACAAACACAGTACAAGACAAACGAAGGGCCAGTCAGCTACTGAAGTTACAGAGATTTTTTTATCGCTTGTATTTGAAATTTTGTAATGTGGCCTGAGACCGGTACCAAAGTGTGGGGGGGTGGAAGAACCGGAGTACCCGGAGAAAGAACCCCCGACGGTCCGCCCGAATTAACGGTGACACTTACCAGAGGAGAAAAGTCCAACGCCGGAACCCGGTATCGAACCGCTCACCTTTGGAATTGGTGGCAGGCGCCTTAACCACTGCGCCACGGACCGCCCCTCTCTCTTTCTCTCTCTCTCCCCCCCCCCTTTATTATTATTTTTTTATTATTTTTTTAGTTACCCTTGAAGACGGTTTCACAACTACCTACTCTCCACTTATACCTAATTATTCTCTTACTGAATTTGATTTTTTGCTTTGTTTTCATGACTTATTCCTTGTTGTGTACCGTGCTAAATGCTGGGTTTTTTTTCCCGGGGTCCTCCCGTTTTTCCCCGAGGTAGTCCTCAACTTGAAGGTGATATAAAGTTTGCCTTCGGGTTGGTGTTTAGCAGGCTTTGTGTATTAGACACTCAGCCTACTTCGTGCCCAAGGGTAATCCCCGTTCTCTCTCTCTCTCTCTCTCTCTCTCTCTCTTTCTCTGGCCTCATCTACACGCCTTTTCTTTCGCTCGCTCCTGCACGTGCTTGCACATACTCTTGTCTCTCGTGTTCAGGTTCTTTCCGAGTCTCTCTCACGATTTTTCGTTGACGTCATTTTTACTTTTTTTCCCGCACTTTTGTTCTTCCTTTTCTTTTATTTTACGTCACCTCCTTCAGTTGCCACATTCCTTCTGCCAATGAAGATAAGTAGCGGCTAATCTCTCTGTTTGTTTGTTTGTCTATTTTGACAAAGGGTATTTACCCGAAATATTAATAAATTGTGTTGTACCCGTCTTTTCTAAGCGTGTTTCTTTCTCCGTTGGGTACTTCTTTAATTATTTACACATGTATAATGTATATAAATCAGTCTTTTTTGAGAACAATAGTGCACTTACGATCTGGATTATAGTGGTAGTAGTAGTGGTATTAGTAGTGGTGGTAGTAGTATTTTTTCAAAGACTTTAATTAGAGTTTAACGAAATGAGACAGAAGTGTCCAAAAAATGTGAAATATATGGCCAGATTTTCCTGGGCAAGTGTTGTATATAATTATTGTGACTGGAAGGTAACAAGACACCTTCCACATATATTTTAGTTTTCTTAATCTTAGGGTGTATTTTCAGATTTGTATCATTTATTATAATGCGTTAACTCATTCTACCCCAACACCAAAATCCTTAAATTTTGCCCCTGTTCTCTCAAGACTGGTATTGCAGGGTAAGACAGGTTCAAGGGTGATGCCAGAATAGCTTGGCGCCCATAGGCGCCAAGCTATTCTGGCATCACCCTTGAACTATCATGGTGGATCCTTATCCTGCTTTGGTGTGTCTGGGGTAGAAGGAGTTAAACTAGTATTTCAGTTTAATTGGAAGCCATCGAGCACAATTCTGTCAGCAGCTTAATATGACGGTAGTTGTTCACTTCAAGAGGAAACCAGTCAGGTCAAGATGGCCTCATTAGTCAATGACCTAGATTTTAAATTCTTTGTTGATTGTTATTTTCTCACAACAAAATCTAATATTTGGAACAATAATATATGACACGTGCATTGTTTTAGTTTCAATCCTTTTTAGAAATGTTAAAATCTCTCTCAAGAAAAAGATGGTAGAAATTCCACTTTGATGAAATGGACTGTGCTCCCATATGCATCCGCTTCTGTCGAGACTTGAGCTTCATAAAGTAAATGTTTATTACACCAATAAAACCACAGCCTGTATAAAAAAAAACCCAGACACATTTCAATTTCCCCTAGAATATCTCAATGTAAAGCTGTGAGCCTTTTTAGTGTGGGGATTCTGCGCTACACACGATTATTATTATTATTATTATTATTATTATTATTATTATTATTATTATTATTATTATTATTATTATTATTATTATTATTATTATTATTATTATTATTATTATATATTATTATTATATTATATATTGTATATTATTATTATTATTATTATTATAATTATAAACAATCCATGGGCTATTTTGTGATGAAACGCAAGCCTGACATGTCCTGTGCTCACTGTCTTTCTGAGTTAGCAAAAGCCAGCACGTCCCTTGTTGTGCAAAGGGGTTTCGTTGTAATACAGTTAACATCTCGCTTTTGATGAAATGAGGGTAGACTGCTCGAGTTGCTTTAACTGCTTGAGTCTGACTTTATTTCATCAGTGTAGGTCCCACTATCCACTACGTCAGAGGCCGTCAAGCAGATCCCACTTTCAGGTCCTGTGTCTGCGAAATCTGCGGTATGGTTTTCCCCAATGCTTTCTTGGCTTGTTGCTGATTGAGTAGCTGCAGACATTCGAGCAAGACTGAAGAACCATTAACCCATTCAGCCCTGACGCACTACAGCAGGAGATGGATCGACCATGATAATTCAAGGGTAGTGGCCAGATTAGCTTGGCGCCTGTCGGCGCCAAGCTAATCTGGCACTACCCTTGAATTATCATGGTCGATCCATCTCCTGCTACTGGTGCATAGTCATTAGATGACGCCTCCCAAATTTGGGAAATACGTGCGTGGGGTTGACTGAGTTAAACAGTCCCAAAACACACATGGCTGGGCTACACAACACAACACGTGCATTAATTGAACAATAGTGAATGTGACCTCCCTCAATCCTGCAACGCTCCGTGCAGCAAACCACTGCTACCAATAACGTGTTTGTTTTCATTCCTCTTTTATTGTCGTAAAAGA
>BTPG01000001.1:133908611-133916312 GCA_036245525.1 Semisulcospira habei
ACGTGCGTGTGCGTGCGTGCATGTGTGAGAGATCGTTGCGTGTGTGTGAATCGATGTGTGCGCATGCGAATATGTGTGCGGCGTTTTGTTGGTGGTGCTGCTGTGTTGTTTATAGTTTTTTTTACCATTGCTAACCTTCCCCCAACACACTCGTAGGCGTTGGTCATATACATGTATTATTGTAATGTAATTGTTGTGTTTGTTTGTAGATGTAGCAACGGCAGATTTGAAAAATGACATTGCCTCTGACATTGTTAATATCTTTACCGTTGTAAAATAAAGATTCATTGATTGTTTCAGCTGTGTCCTCTGCGAATGCTTCCCATTTCACTTTCAATATCTCGAGATGGTAGTGTCACTGATGACGTCATAAGTCATCGATGTGAGAATTTAAGACTAAACATTCCATTTACAAGCGACATCAAACAAAAAAACTTAACATTTTCTAATAAATGACGTCAAAATAACCCGGATTAAAGCATGTTTACGAAGAAAAGCTCTGTGGTAAAAAAAAAAAAAAAATTCGCGTTTTTATTGCCTGATGGTAACAGATTTATGATATATTGAAGTGTGAGATGGAAAAAGAGCACGTACCTGCGCATGTATTCGTGTGGATGGCTGTGTCGTTTTCCCTAACGAGCTTCGCCATTGCTATGCTGAGATCTTGTATCTCTTTCAACACGCTGTCCTCTGCAAGAACATGAGGTAATATGGCATTTTATTCAGCCACATCTTGCTTGATATAGTGCAGATTACCTGCAGATGTGATTACAACTCATTCAGCCCCGACACACCACACCAAGACATGGATCGAGCATGGTAGTTCAAGGGTGGTGCCAGAATAGCTTGGCGCACTGTGCGCCAAGCTATTCTGGCACCACCCTTGAACTATCATGCTCGATAATAATAATAATAATAATACATAGTATTTATATGGCGCATTTCTCATATTTTATAATATAACTCAATGCGCAAGACATAGCCGCGAACTGAACCCAACAAGCACGCTCACGTGAATCACGCGCATTCTCTCACACACTGTACATAAACACAGAACATATAAACACAGAACATTCACGTGGTGCTAAGGGCAAGCTCAAGCGAGCTATTGGAATTTTTTTCGAAATTTAAATCGTTTTTTATATTTTTGAAATTTTGGATTAAGTGGACTGAAATTGATACCAAATTCGTGGGGGAGGAAAGAGCCGGAGTACCTGAAGAAAGAACCCCCGACGGTCCGCCCGAATTAATGGTGACACTTACTAAAGGACAAAAGTCCGACGCCGGAACCGGGTATCGAACCTCGCACCCCTTGCATTTGTGGCAGTCGCTTTTACCGCTGCGCCACGGACCGCCCCGATCTGTATCTATAATTATAATACCAGTCCTTCAGAGGGCAACTTTAAAATGTGGGGATCTCGGTCCTGGCGCAGAATGTGTTAAGCCGAGATAATGTATCTCTTCAATACGCTGTCCTCTGCAATTAACAGAGGTGATGTAGCATTACAGTGAGCCAACCTTTTGCTCGATATAGTGCAGATTACCTGCAGATGTGATTACGTGACCCTACTAAAAAATGTCCGATGCTTTTGATTCGGGTCGAGCAAGCCAGCTAGCTAAGCTCACTGAAACAAACGAAAGCCACCTTTCAGATGTCTCCGTTTCTATTAAATGTTGCCGATAGAAAGCGAAAACTCGAAATAATTATATATAAATAACGAGTGAAAATCTTTAAGAAGATAGGAAGTAAGTTAGTTTTACACTTTCCTCAGCTCACAGTACGGGAACAGGCACACTCAAAAATCTGCAGAGGTACTTACAGACTGAACAAGTCAGGATGCCAGTGTGTTACTCCAAACGAAACGCCATCTTTTGTCAAAAACAACATACAGATTTCCCTTCAGGAGTTTAATTTTTTTTTTTTTATAGGACGCAACATAATACTGTTAGTGACGTGTTTGATTAGGCCTACCTTTTTCTTACACACCTCCTTTACGTTTTAAAGAGGAAAAACTGTATCACACACGTGTGTGATACAGCTCTGGTGCGTTTTTCGTTTTGGTCAACAAAAAGGTACAGGCAACAGGCGATACTGACACTTGACATGCTGTCAGCTCACGAGCAATGACATCATTTCACAGTGACGACTGGTACTCTGGCGTCACGTAATGCGCTGTTACGTCAACATGTAAGAACATTTGTCTGATATCCAAAATACTGACGTCACATTTCAAAGTAGATTACTGTTTTGTGGCTAGGCGTGTGCCGAAAGTAACTCACATTTAATAGCTAGGCTCGTATGTTGCAATGCTAAGCATAGATTGTGCATCATCATGCTACAAACGTGATATACGTTAAAATGTGTTCACAAATAATATTAATGTAAAATTTGACACAGAGCCCAAACAAATCTTTCTTTGTTTTAACGTATGCTGTAGTGAAGCATAGGAACTATTTGCAGACAAACGCGTAGGAATCGTTCTACTTCAAATATTGCAACACGTTTTCTAAAGCAGTAAACATAGAAAAAAATTGCTTTTTTATAACAAAAATAACTAAAACATTTGCGTTAGTTCATTATTGTATGGGTTTTCTAATACACATACTTTTAGAATTAAAACAAAGCCTTTGGTGCGAGACTGCGCGGCACAAACTGCAACACAAGATGGCGGAACACAAAGCGAAAGCGTGTAAGGAAAAGGGACAGATTCGTTGATTTGGGTAAGTACAAGCGTTTATTTTCCTACAAAAGTGCCTTCTGCAACAATGTGATTTTGTTGGTTACCAACTACCACATGATCTTTAAAATATGCACATTGATTTGACCAAAACGTCTAGGTTATTTTGCACAAAATATGATTTTTGATCTAAGTAGGAAAACGCGGATATTTAAGTTTGAAAACACTTAAAACAATGAAAGAATGAGCAGAGCTGAGAGTACGTACGTGTACTAGCAAGTTGGCTGAGCGCTAGCATAGCATCTCTCCCTTTCTTCTTTGTCGGAGGAATGCAGGGATGGGTCAGGATCATGAGGTCAGTCGGGCACGGTACACTTTTGTTTACGTTTGATCCTCTGGCATTGTATGAAGGAAAATAAGCGCTCAAAGAGAAGCAAGACAGTTTTTTTTTCCCCCCAGAGAAATAAAAACACCAACAAACTGGTAGTGATAATGAAGTAGAGAATGTAAGTACTTTGTATTAGATCAGTATTCAATTTGAAAAAAATTGAACTTTGAATTTTCTCTTTCTTTCAGATTGTGCAGCCACTGTTTTCTGCCATAGATAATGTAAATCGTGAAAACCAAGGTGCCTCTCGTTTTCAACCCACTAACTGGGATATGTGTGCGTTGTGTCAGGAAGGCTAAAGAGAAATTGCAGTGTCACGTTAATGCCAGTCAAAAAAATCAAGGATCTACGTATGTGATTTTGGCTGACAATCTGACTAAGTGTGGTGAATGTGGCGCACTGTCACCCGGCTTTTTAAATAGACTTGATGATGGAGATGGTGTTGAAGAAACGTTCAGGAAAAATAAAGCTTTATTTCATCTGTCATGTAGTTTGAAGTACAATTCAACAAAGCTGAAGAGAAAACTTGCATCTTGCGATGCCAGTGAGGAAAATGGACCTGCTAAAAATGTTACTCGCAGGGAACAGAAATCAACTGGAGATGGAGTAGTTGACAAGGCAGTTGTTTTTGTGTGATAAGAATGCACCACCAAAGGATCTTAGACATGCTTCTACTTTTCAGCTGGATGAAAGGATTAGAAACTGTGCCCTGATTCTTCAAGACAGCCACCTTTTGGCAAAATTAAGTAGAGGTGATGTGATTGCCCAAGAACTGAAATACCACCCTGCCTGCCTCACTAGCCTATACAGAAAAGCTCAGCCTAAATTAGACTGCGTCGATCAGAGATCTGATCAAATTCGAAAAGCCTTGGTCTTTGCTGAATTGACAGAGTACATAGAAGAAGTAAAACACTCGTCTACAGGTGACAACTTAAAAGTGTTCAAACTGGCTGATCTTTCTAAAATATACCTAAGTTGTAGAAACTGGCTCTTTACACAGTAGCAGACTGAAAACACGGCTGTTAGCACATTTTCCAGACCTTCAAGCCCACAACAGTGGCAGAGACGTTCTATTGACATTCGCTGACAGTTTGAACACTACCTTACATAGATGACGAAGCTGTACATCTAGCAAAGGCAGCAAGGATAGTATTCACAGACAGTTTGAACACTACCTTACAAGAGGCCTATGCTGAAACCATAGATGACGAAGCTGTACATCTAGCAAAGGCAGCAAGGATAGTATTCATAGACAGTTTGAACACTACCTTACAAGAGGCCTATGCTGAAACCATAGATGACGAAGCTGTACATCTAGCAAAGGCAGCAAGGATAGTACGCAGGGACCTATTTAGTTTGCAGGCCAGGTTTATTGTTCCATGCACTGAAGATTGTCAGAACACGAGTGTTCCAGAGAGTCTGTTGGCTCTGATGCAGATGATACTGCAGGGCCCAAGCATTACATCAAACAAAGGGAAGAACCAAGCAGCACTGTCACTTGTTCAGCTTGCAAGTTTTAATGCTGTGAAGACAGAGGGGAAGAGATCAAGGGCAAACACTTCCACAACGAATAAACATTCCAAGGACAGAGAACCACCTGTCCCAGTCTATGTTGGTTTAACCATACATGTACAGACCAGAAAAAAGGAACTAGTTAAACGCATGCACAGTCTAGGCTTGAGCATTTCATACAACAGAGTTTTAGAAATTTCATCAGAATTGGCAGGGAAAACCTGCAGACAATTCCAACACGACAGGGTTGTGTGTCCTATGGAACTTAGACATGGTCTCTTCACAACAGCTGCAGTTGACAATATAGACCACAATCCTAGATCTACCACTTCCAAGGACTCATTCCATGGCACTGCAATATCTCTATTTCAACACCCTACTCAACACTGCGAAGGAACTGAGAGAATGCTGTCACCAGAATTAGAAGTTGAAACGACAGGTCAGTGCTGGAGCGTTTTGTGACGCTTTTGTGTGACAGAGGTAGCAACTGCCAGGATGTAAACAGTGCCAGGAAACACGTGTTTACAAAGACAGGCCGCCAAATTGAGAATATTCCTCTAACCGGTGAAGCCTTGTTCCAGCAATGCAAACGGGCAATTTACCAAGTAGGACATATTTGGAGCCAAGCGCATGAACCACAACCAGTGCTTCCCGATCCAAGTGAGTGGGGTTGGCAGTTTGTGGACAGACAATGGCAGCCTTTCTGGACTGTTTTGCCACAAGCATCCATGACTTGTCGTGAACTGTTGAAGTGTGCGTGTAAAAAGGACTGCAGAACCAAGCGTTGTAAGTGCAACAAGGCCAGTTTAAAATGCACTGCTTTATGCAGTTGCGTCTGTGGAACCGATTGTTCAGTGACAATATGTCAACGTCCGGTTCCAGCATCGAAAACGAATTGAAAAGATGCCAGATTCAAGAATGTAAGGTACACGTCAATTTCATTTATTGTGTGTGTGGGTTTGTGTGTGTGTACTTCTGCTTGTGTGTGTATGTGTGTTTGTTCCTTTCCTTCCTTTCATATATTTTTGAACATCTTTTTATTAGCCTATAGGTATACTAGCATAACATCAAATGTGCATGGAGTCTGTGTTACATTAATTCAATACTAGAATGATCTAATGTAATTTATTACAACAGCTTTTTAAAACTGAAAATTATGCGATTGGCAACACCCAAGTGTTACCACAGCGGCCATTTTTAAATGTTACTAATAATAGAAACTGAACAAACTTCTGCTTTTGCTGTGTGTCACATTTTGTTCAGCATTCAAAACTGTACATCTGAGCCAGGTTTGGTGTTCGTGGCACAAAAAAATGATCAGTTGGTCACCATACACAAGATTTACTTCAGCGGCCATTAAAAAAATTAAAAATAGAAATTGTTTGTATTTTTTTTTTTTGGCAACTCATGTGTGTCACATTTTGTTCTGCATTACAAACTGTACATCTGTGCCAAGTTTGGTGTTTGTAGCACAAACAATTGCCAATTTGTCACCATACTAAAAAATTTCTTAGGCGGCCATTTTGTATGTTACTAAAAATAGAAACTGAACAAACTTTTGCGTTTTGTGTGTCACATTTTGTTTTGCATTATAAACTAAACATCTGTACCAGGTTTGGTGTTTGCAGCTTAAAAATTATCGATTTGTCACCTTACACGACTTACTTAAGCGGCCATTTTTAAATGTTACTAAAAATAGAAACTGAACAAACTTTTGCTTTGGCTCTGTGTCACATTTTATTCAGCATAAAAACTGCACACCTGTGCCAGGTTTGGTGTTTGTAGCACAAAACGCATGATTTGCCAACATACAAGCCTAGATATAAGAAAAAGATTTTTACATATTATGTGTTTAGGTGATACTGAGAATCTGATTCTCGTGGTCTTAAAACCTTATCCTACTCGCTTTCGCTCGTAGGATAAGGTTTTCAAGCCACTCGAGTGAGACTCTCAGTATCACCTCAACACCGACGAAGGAATCTTTACTTTTCATTCTTACCTCACTCGACCAATCTCTTTAACGTTCGCTACAAAAACCCGTGTAGCGACAAATGGCGGACTTCTTATAGCCTTCTTTGTAACGCGTCTTGGATGCCAGTTTTGTTCTATTAAAGATCACCAACGTGTTCCAAAGCACAAAGTTACTTAATGTATTGTTCGAAACAACAGGCACACTACTGGAGACGGCAACGTCATGAAAGATTTTAAAGTACATCAAAAGTCTATATAAATGTATATTCCTTTGACTTCAGTCATGTCTGGCGTGATCCAGGTCGGAAGATTTCGTCGTGATTTCCTTTACGAAAATGGTGGAGGAATGAAAACAAATACGCTATTGTTGGTAGCAGAGGCTTGCTGCACGGACCCTTCTAGGCCTTCGGGAGGTCAAAGAAACAACTGTACCCCTCAGGCTTTCGGCCTTCGAGGTACAATAGTTCCTTTGACCTCCGTCAGGCATACAATGGTCCGTGTAGCAAACCCCTGCTACGAAAAATTTATAATATTTACCATTGCGTCACCGTATAACGCCAGGAAGTGTAGAGTTTCATCCCATTATTTTCGTGCCCCTGATGGCTTAGGCTGGCTACATTGGCACGTAATTACATTATTTCTGAAATAGCTAGTACGGCCGTGTATGTACATATTGATTTTACAATTCTTTCGTGATATTACCATGGTAATATCATATCTTTTCTTCAAATTTGTCAAATGGTCGGCAACAAGCCTTGCCGGCTGTTTGAATATAATGCTTTGTGTACGGCCCTTAGGGCACGTATGGCTCGCGAGGAGCCTGACGCATTTTTTGTACCACGCAACTATATGGAGGCTTTGCGGTATGCACCCCGTGCTATCCGTTTATCTCTAGTAACGGCCTAGAGCATTGTCCTTTTGGCAGAGAAAGTGTGGTGTTACTCTGTCAAATGCACACTGGTCCGTAGCGGAAAAATGTGTAAAAGAAACAAGGCTGCGATTACTACACTGGAAAATACTTCATAATATATATCCTACAAATATTCTTCTGCATAAGATGGGCATTAAGACATCTGAGAAATGCGACTTTTGTGATGACAAAGATTACATAGAACATTTCTTTTGGTCATGTAATAAAATTCGTAAACTCTG
>BTPG01000001.1:133916812-133940091 GCA_036245525.1 Semisulcospira habei
AGTGGGTTACCTACCATTTCATGTGAAAATGGGTTCCCATATTTCTATTTATTCTAGGGCTCTGGAATTGATGCGAATGTTTAGAACTCACCTTATAACTAAGCTCTATAACTTAAAATAAAAAAGACATTTTCTAGAAACAGAGACACTAGATGCCGAAAAAATGGGTTTCTGCCAATAAAGTGGGTGGGTGTCTCTCTCACACAAAAACTGGCATTACAGTCAAAATGGGTGTCTTCACAACAGTAGGCGTCTGTAATAAGGTCAAGTTCATGGAATACTTCTTTTTCACATTCATTTTTTGGCTTTGTTTTTTTCAACTTAATGTGTATGTATGCATTAACATTCTTAACATTGTATGGTGGAAAAATTGAATGAACACTGGCCTGTAACCTTTCGATTATGATTTTTACAGAGGAAATCTTTTAAACATTGCTACGTTTTGTCCTTCTGAAGCAAAACAGTTTATCATGGCATTTATGCGAGAATTCTGGAAATTAAACGACTGTAAAAAAAATGTACTCTGCAGTTTGAGACAAACAGCAACAGAGCATTTTGAATATTAACCCTTATTATTTGGATTACACCAGTGTGTGCAACAAGTGTGACTAAAATAGTCCAAAGGGTAGTGGCAGAATAGCTTGGTGCCTCTAGGCGCCAAGCTATTGTGGCACCACCCTTGAACTAATAATGCCATTGGTCTATGTCCTCATCTGTAAGTTCTGTAATGTAGCTTGCATATATGGCAGTGTACAAATTTGAAGCTTTTAAGCCTCAGTATGATGCAGGTTAAAAAGTGTGGAAAAATATAAAGGACAAAAAAAGACCCAGACGAAGAAACTAACACTTAACTTATTCTACCCCAGACACACCAGAGCAAAATAAAGATCGATCATGATAGTTCAAGGCTGATGCCAGAATAGAGTGGCGCCTATGGCCGCCAAGCTATTCTGGCATCACCCTTGAACTATCGTGGTCGATCTGTGTCCTGCCCTGCAACGCAGTTTTCAGAAGATGACTTCAACATTTGGGGATTCCGGCCTTGAGGTAGAATGAGTTAAAATGACAAAACAGAACACTGACATTAATTAATGAACTGACAACATAGGAAATCAATCACTTGAAACTTCAGCCTTTATTAATCACATCAAAGGTGCATGCATATAAAAACACAGTAATTGTTTGTAAACACTTCAAATCAAACAATCAAGAGCAGTCAAACCTTTTTCTGCCAACTTTGTGATGAGGAAAACTAGTTCTTGCCCAAGTTCGGCACGTAAAGGGTTACCGCGACTTATGTGCCTCTATTCATAAAATGGAGAGAGAAATATAATACCGAGTTCTAGCAAGTGCGACAATAACGTTTAGCCGAGTTGGTATACCTCGTCCAGTGCCTAGGTTAAATGCACCAGTGGTGCCAATGTTGCTATATTGGCACCAAACCGGTCGTTCGGACAGGTCTGGTGCATCCGATCGGTTTAGAGCGTGTGCTTTCTGCACCTGTAATGGGCAACCTCGGAGAAAGAATCACGTGAGCTTCGTTTGACTGCTGCAAAATAACATGAATAAAGAATAAACCCTTTCCCATATATGCAATCCAGCAATTATGCATCTATCCTTATGCTAGCACCATGAAACATTACGCGATTTGGCAGATTTTAAAAATAGCTTTTTACAATCCTCAATGGAGGTGATTTTTGCGACATCTGCGTCGTTTGTGGCAGAAAGCACCGTCAAAGTTGAAGTTCGAGAAATGAGCGCACTACATGTACAATAGACTTGATTCAGTGGTGTTGGGCATGACTCAAGCCTCCGCCATCTCAACACAAAACTGGCGTGTTCGGGGAGATAATAATAATAATAATAATAATAATAATAATAATAATAATATAATAATAAAGAGCATTTATATCGCGCTGAATCCCCAGGAGCAGTGGGCTCTAAGCGCGTTACAAAAAAATGTATATATGGAGAATCTCACGACCTTTAAAAAAGTCTAATCTATGCACTTCTAATCTATGCACGCACATACAACTAAAACACACATAACAAAACCATATGTATGCAGACCAAACCAACATCACACACACGCACACACAATCTGTGGATTAATGGTACGCAAGCTGAAAGAAGTAGGTTTTAAGTTGGGTCTTAAAGACGTCAATGTTTGCAGCATTCCGGAGGTGTAGGGGAAGTGAGTTCCAGACAACAGGGGCTTGATACTGGAATGTCCGGCAGCCAAACCGCTTAGAGGAAAAGCTGGGGACACGGAAACGCTTCTCAGAGCAGGAACGAAGGGAACGGGAGGGCTGATAGATGTTGAGGAGGGATGAGAGGTATGGCGGTAGGGATCCATCAAAGCAGCGAAAAGCCAGGACCGCAATCTTGTACTCGACTCTATACTGAATGGGTAGCCAGTGCAATTCCTGAAGTAGGGGGGTTACATGGTCCATTTTAGATTTGCCAAAAGCAAGTCTGGCAGCATTGTTGAGGACTGTCTGCAGACGAGAGAGTTCTTTCTGGGGGACACCTGCCAGGAGGGAGTTACAATAGTCTAAGCGGCTAAGGACAAGGGAGCAAATAAGTTGAACAGTAGCGGACCGGGTGATGAATGGTCTAATGGAGCTGATTCTTCGCAGCTGGAAGTTCGCCGTCCTGCACACATTAGTAATGTGATGGTGTATGGACATACTGCAGTCGAACTGAACTCCCAGATTACGTACAGACTGGCTAAAGGTTATTTCACTGTCGCCAACCACGAGGGAGGCCCCTGGTGGGACCTGACTAAGGGAGTGGTCAGAACCAGCGCAAAGTGATTCAGTCTTGCCGTCGTTCAGCTTTAGTTTGTTGCACAGCATCCATTTTTTCACAGAGGAAATACAAAGTTCAATCTCTTTCACAAGAGCAGGAAAATTAGATGGAGAAGCACCTTTGTGGAGCTGGGTGTCGTCGGCATACTTGTGAAATTCACAGGCATGTCGGGTGATGACGTCAGACAGGGATTGGGTGTAAAGGCTGAAAAGGACGGGCCCAAGGACAGATCCTTGGGGGACACCGAATCTCAGCATGAGGGGCTGCGACTCTGATTGATTGACAACAACCTTCTGAGTACGCCCACGCAGATACGAGGAAAACCAGGTAAGTGTTTTGCCAGAGATGCCATAGGCTGTGTTAAGTCTCTCTAGGAGCACAGTATGGTCAATCGTATCAAATAAAAGGCTACAAGTTAAAACCGCAAACAAACCTTTTTTTTCCAGACTGCGATCACAATCTTCTGCGTGAACGAATGAGACCACACTACAAGTGCACAAGCCAACCTGCGCGCGCAGTTCTGGTGCACTTGACCGGTCCAATGCGAAAATAGCAACAGTGGCACCGCTGGTGCGTTTAACCTAGGTAGAGGGCGAGGTATACCAACTCAGCTAAGGTTTATGCTTCCTGTGACTTTAGAAACAATGCACAGTATGCAAAGTGTATTTTACAGTAACCAAAAAAAAGTTACAGACATTTCCAAAATGATCCAGGCGTACATCAGATAAAAACAAGCTATACACACTGAAAAAAATAACACTCTTGTAATAAATGTTTATCATGTTGACAATGGTTTTCTTATCTTATTATTGTCTTTCGTCCCGATTGGTTGTACATTGCTGAACGTCCGGACGTGCCAGCACTGATAATGAAGGGGAAAAAAATAAAATAAAATAATGAACAGAATATTGAATGCATGTCGCCAGCCAGTCTAATACGCTAAGTAAACCTAAGATCATTTAGCAACACACATCCAAAATCAAGAGAGATACACCACCCCCCTCCCCCCCCCCCCCAAAAAAAAAAAAAAAAAAAAAAAATATTCAGACCCAAAAGGTGACTGCCAATCATGTAAAATGCAAAGAAGTGCCCAACGGAGAAAGAAACACGCTTAGGAAGGACGGTTACAACACAATTTAGTAAGATTTCAGGTAAATCCGGCTTGTCAAAACAGACAAACAGACAGAGAGATCACTCGCTACTTATCTTTGTTCACAAAAGGAATGTGCCCCATTCCTTCTGCGAATGAAGATAAGTAGCGACTGATCTCTCTGTTTGTTTGTCCGTTTTGACAAAGCGGATTTACCTGAAATCTTAATAAATTGTGTTGTAACCGTCTTTTCTAAGAGTGTTTCTTTCTCCGTTGGGTACTTCTTTTCAAGAGATACAGGCAGCGCAGACATCAGGGAGAGCTTAAAAAAGGAAAATACAAGTCAATTGACCAAGGGTAGACAGAAACACAGGCCCCAGAATTGAGAGAAAAACCCACCCTTTGGGGCTGACCAGGGTGACCCTAGGAACTAAAAAGTAGTTGACCCCACCCAAGTGCCCCACGGCAGACCTGGGTGGGGGCCAATGTTTAGTTGCAAAGTAAGTTTAATGAATGTTACACAATCCAGACCAAAAAGGTGACTGCCAAGCGTATAATAAGCAAAGAAGTACCCAACGGAGACAGAAACACGCTTAGAAAAGACGGGCACAACACAATGTATTAATATTTCGGGTAAATACCCTTTGTCAAAAAAGACAAACAAACAGATACACTAGCCGCTACTTATCTTCATTGGCAGAAGGAATGTGCTGCACATTCCTTCTGCCAATGAAGATAAGTAGCGGCTAATCTCTCTGTTTGTTTGTCTATTTTGACAAAGGGTATTTACCCGAAATATTAATAAATTGTGTTGTACCCATCTTTTCTAAGCGTGTTTCTTCTCCGTTGGGTACTTCTTTAATGTTACACAGCATACAAAATGATCCAGGCGTACATCAGATAAAAACAAGCTATACACACTGAAAAAATAACACATTGCTGAACGTCCGGACGTGCCAGCACTGATAATGAAGGGGAAAAAATAAAATAAAATAATGAACAGAATATTGAATGCATGTCGCCAGCCAGTCTAATACGCTAAGTAAACCTAAGATCATTTAGCAACACACATCCAAAATCAAGAGAGATACACCCCCCTCCCCCCCCCCAAAAAAAAATAAATAAATAAAAAAAAAAACAACCAAACAAACAAAACAACAAAAAAAATATTCAGACCCAAAAGGTGACTGCCAATCATGTAAAATGCAAAGAAGTGCCCAACGGAGAAAGAAACACGCTTAGGAAAGACGGTTACAACACAATTTAGTAAGATTTCAGGTAAATCCGGCTTGTCAAAACAGACAAACAGACAGAGAGATCACTCGCTACTTATCTTTGTTCACAAAAGGAATGTGCCCCATTCCTTCTGCGAATGAAGATAAGTAGCGACTGATCTCTCTGTTTCTTTGTCCGTTTTGACAAAGCGGATTTACCTAAAATCTTAATAAATTGTGTTGTAACCGTCTTTTCTAAGTGTTTTTAGTTCCTAGGGTCACCCTGGTCAGCCCCAAAGGGTGGGTTTTCCTCTCAATTCTGGGGCATGTGTTTCTGTCTACCCTTGGTCAATTGACTTGTATTTTCTTGCTGCACATTCCTTCTGCCAATGAAGATAAGTAGCGGCTAGTGTATCTGTTTGTTTGTCTTTTTTGACAAAGGGTATTTACCATATTTTGTCTGTCACAATTAAAGGATAGATTAAAATGCAGAAGGAATGTGGCAATGAATTGTATTGAGTTGCCACATTCCTTCTGCCAATGAAGATAAGTAGCGGCTAATCTCTCTGACGCCTACCAACAATGGGCAGGAACAGCTGGCAAGTTTGGCCTTGGAGAAACAAACGACAGAGGCCTGCGACTTTTAGAGTTCGCACAGAGTCACCGTCTCACCGTTGCTAATACCCTCCATCCACACAAGAAGTCAAGAACAGTGACATGGCAATCGCCAGGAGGCCTGGTCCATAACCAGATTTACTTCATCTTGCTGCCTCGACGATTCAAATCCAGCGTTAACAAAGCACAAACGAGGTCCTTTCCTGGCGCTGATATTGGCAGCGACCACAACCTCGTCCTTACTAGCCTCAAGTTGAAGCTGGCATTGAAACGAGATAGCAAGAGCCCTCGCATCAGATTCGACCTCCAGAAGCTAAAAGACCCGGAAGTAGAAGAGCTCTTCCAAGCCCAGGTGGGAGGCAGATTTGCAGCCTTGGCTACTTTGGACTGCGACGTAGACACCCTTGCTGGAAATATAAAAGAGGTGTTACTTTCTACAGCAGAAGAAGTGCTGGGGAAGCAGAGGAAGCGCAAACAGCCCTGGGTCACCGATGACATCCTCGATCTCTGTGATGAGAGGAGAGCCTGGAAGAAAAAGAGAGGCCAAGACCTCACATCAGCAAACAAGTACAGACTTGTCAACAAGAAGATCAGGAAGAGGATGAAAGAAGCCAAAGAAGATTGGATTGAAGACCAGTGTTGTAGCGTGGAAGAGGGCATGGCAAACGGCAACAGCAAGAAGGCTTATGAAACGCTAAGGACCCTCACCAAGACTCAACAGCGAACAGCCACAGTCATCGAAGACAGCAGCGGCCAACTCCTTACGGAAAACACTGCTGTACTAAACAGATGGACTGAGTACTGCCGAGACTTGTATACCTACAAGGCTGAGCCAGACACCAGCATCCTCCAAAACAACCAGGCTGGGGCCAGGAAGGCTGAAGACCTGCCAGTGTTAGCTGAAGAGGTGGAAGCAGCCGTACGCGGCCTGAAGGGAGGAAAGTCTCCAGGTGTAGACAACATACCTGCTGAACTGTTGAAACATGGAGGAGAAGTAACAACGAAGGTCCTCACTACACTCTGTCAAAAGATCTGGGAGCAAAAGAAATGGCCAGTAGAATGGACACAGTCTCTAGTGATCCCGCTCCCCAAGAAAGGAAACATGAAACAGTGCCAGAACTACAGAACTATCAGTCTGATAAGTCACCCTAGCAAAGTAATGCTTAGAATCATTCTCAACCGCCTCAAAACTTTCGCCGAGGAACTGTTGGCAGAAGAACAGGCTGGCTTCAGAGTTGGAAGAAGCACTGTAGAGCAGATTTTCAACTGCCGCGTCCTGATCGAGAAACATCTGCAGCATCAGCGCGAACTCTACCACAACTTCATTGATTTCAGGAAAGCATTTGATCGCGTCTGGCACGACGGACTCTGGCAAGTCATGAGATCGTTCAACATAGAGGAGGGACTGATCCAAATGATAGAAGCGCTTTACAAGAACGCCTGCAGCGCGGTTCTACTTAACAATCAGTCAGGCGAGTTCTTCAGGACGACGATCGGTGTCCGTCAAGGATGCCTGCTCTCTCCTGTCCTTTTCAACATATTCCTGGAGAAGATCATGCAGGAAACCCTCCACGACCACCATACTTCAATCTCTATTGGTGGCAGATCCCTGTGCAATCTTCGATTCGCAGACGATATTGACCTCATGGCAGGCAGCAATAGTGAGCTCCAAAACCTGACAGACAAACTTTCAAGTAGCGCAGGGTCTTATGGCATGGAGATCAGTACGGATAAAAGCAAAGTGATGATCAACACCACAAGCGACAGCAGCAGCAACATTCACATGAACGGCCAGAAGCTAGAAGAGGTCAATAGCTTCAAGTACTTGGGAGCCACCCTGTCCAAAGACGGTAGTTGCGTAGCAGAGATCCGTATCAGGATAGGTACAGCAACATCCGCAATGGCCAGGCTGGACAGGATATGGCGAAGTAACTCCATCAGCTTCACCATCAAGTACAGGCTTTACAAGTCCCTCGTAGTGTCTATTCTACTCTACGGCTGTGAGACTTGGACACTGCTTGCAGACTCAGAAAAGAAAATCCAAGCCTTTGAGAACAAGTGCCTGAGGAAGTTGCTCCGCATCTCGTACCGCGAGCACAAGACCAACGAATATGTACGGAGCATCGTCACTTCCCTGGTGGGCCCACATGAACCCCTTCTGGCAACCGTGAAACGGCGCAAGTTTGCTTGGTTTGGCCACGTGACCCGACACAACACCTTGTCCAAGACTATCCTCCAAGGCACTCTCGAAGGAAGTCGTCGGCGAGGTCGTCAGAGAAAGAGTTGGGTCGCAAACATAAAAGAATGGACTGAACTCGAGATGCCAGACTTGCTTGCCACCGCCCAAAATAGAACTCAGTGGAGAGCACTGTCTGTTGCTGCTGCCTTTCAGTCCCCCCAACGCCCAGTTCGGGCAAGGGACTGATGATGATGATGATGAATCTCTCTGTTTGTTTGTTTGTCTATTTTGACAAAGGGTATTTACCCGAAATATTAATAAATTGTGTTGTACCCGTCTTTTCTAAGCGTGTTTCTTTATCCGTTGGGTACTTCTTTGCATATTACACGCTTGGCAGTCACCTTTTGGTCTGGATTTTTTTATACACATAAGAATAAGAGTACTTTATTATCTCGAAAAGAGAAATTCGGTTGTGGTACATTTATAACAAATAGTACAAACAAGACATAAAAACAGTATAGCATAATTATGAACATTTTCTCCCTGCACTTGCACAGCTACAAATTCCAAATGGATATAAAGTAAACACTACAAAATCTTTACACATAACTCTTACACATCTCACACAAACATCTTTTATGGACTGAACTGAGCGGCACTTATACATTCACACCCACCTCTACATATGCATACACAATACGTGTGTTTCAACCTAGTCCTAACCCTCACTACTTATTATACAAACGTCTCAGTACATTATTACACATTATTACACAAGCTGCATAATTAAAGTCTACCGTAGTAAAATAATTAGTGGGTAAACACTCAGTAACAACAATCCCAGTATGTCCATGTTCACCACCAAATAAAACACAATCACTTCTCTAAAATCAACAAGCTCAATTCCTACTGACTGCACAGGTAAAGGGGGATAGGGGAGGAGTTAGGTTTGGGTATGCGTGGATGTACCTACAGATTGCTTAGAGTGATGGATTTGGGGATGAAACTGTGCTGTAGTCTAAGTGTTCTAGCTTTGTGCGTGCGGAGTCTGCGGCCAGAGGGGAGGAGTTCATAGAGGTGGGCAACGACATGGGATCTGTCTGAAGCTATCCGCCTACCCTTTCTCACCACACGCTGTTCATACAGGGACTCCACACTGTTTTGCTTACTGCCAGTCACTTTGCTGCAGATGTTTACCATTTCGTGCCAGGGTGTTCTTGTTTTTCACACTCAGACCTCCATACCAGCACACAGAACCGAAAGTGATGACAGACTCAATAAAAGAGCAGTAAAAAGTTTGAAGGACAGAGGGGTTCACATTCAGCTTCCTGAGTTTCTGGAGGCAGTAGATGCGTGACTGACATTTCTTGTGTATGAGGGTGGTGTTTGCGTTAAAGGACAACTTATCATCTGTGACTGTTCCAAGATACTTATACTCAGTCACACGCTCAACAGACACATCATCGATCATCAGAACAGGGACAGGGGCAGGGTTTCTTCGAAAGTCTATCAGTAGTTCCTTGGTCTTACTCACATTTAGGTCTAGAAAATTATCTTTACACCAAACACTAAAACGTTCTACTTCTGCAAAGTAAGTCGCATCATTATTGGAGAGATCTTCTAAGGCAGTGTCATCCGAGTATTTTATAAGAAGGGTAGAGTCAGTGCCACTACAATCGTTAGTGTAGAGTGTGAACAGCACAGGGGAGAGAACTGTACCTTGAGGGGCGCCTATGGAAATGGACCTAAGGGATGAGAGAGCTGTTTGAAAGCGAACTGACTGGGTCCTATTTACAAGGAAGTTGACAATCCATAGGATAAGCCTTGGCGTTACATTGTAACAGAGAAGTTTTTGAGCTATGAGATAGGGTTGTATAGTGTTGAAGGCTGAAGAAAAGTCTATAAAAAGAATGCGTACAAAAGAGCCAGGTTTTTCTAAATGTGTGTATGTATGGTGCAGGAGTGTGAGTGTGGAGTCATCAGTACATCTGTTTTGCTTGTATGCAAACTGGAAAGGATCTTGATAGGGCTTGATATGATCGAGCAGGCTAGAAAGGACATCACGCTCAAAGCACTTCATTACAATAGAGGTGAGAGTTACAGGGCGATAGTCATTGAGTGTCTTGGGCTTGTTGTTCTTGGGGACAGGGCAGACTGTAGATGTTTTCCAGAGCCTAGGTACAGTGCAATCCTTCAGAGACCAGCTAAACAAACGGCTATAAACAACAGACAATTGACTGGCACATACTCTCAAAACTCTACCGCAAATATTATCAGGGCCTACTGCTTTCTTAACATTCAGTTTGCTAAAAAGCTTCTCAACCGCCTTGCCATGGATCTCAAAGTCTTCATCAACATTGCCTGCCACATTTACTTCAAGCTGGGAAATCATGCTATCTAAATCATCCTTCAGATCATCTTTCTCAAATCTACAATAGAACTCATTCAGTTTTTCAGAAAAGTTAGTTTGTTCTTTCATTGGCATGCTACTGCTACTGAATTTTGATTTAACGTGGCCTGATAAAGTTTTAAGTCCTTTCCATGCATCTGCTAAGCTACCTGATTCAAACTGTGACTCTACTTTCTCTTTATACTTGGTAATAGGTGACATACCGCCCCACTTTCAACCCCACTCCTTATACACACACAAAACCACAGAACACACACAAAAGACACCGCCGTGAGATGGCCTTAGTCGCCTGCTCGGCGTTAAACCCAAATAACTAACTAACTAACACAAAAGACATGCACATTTGTATACTGATGGGCATTAGTGGACTGTAAAACCTATATATAAAGACTTCAGGTTAAGAAAGAGGCTTGTATTGACTGCCTGTAGTTTAGCTGCCCACCTACAAATTTCATGTATACAGTTAACCACACTGCACATGCAGCCATCAGTTCTGTGAAAAGTACTGTTGGCCTCATGCACAGGGGCACCAAAACTTAGAGATAAGGCCACACCTGATAACAATAACAGTACTAATAATAATATGCATACTCAACCACTAGTTCTGTAAACAGCACCTTTGTAAACAGTACCAGCGGCCAAATGCACACATACATCATAGATGATGCTACCACTGATCACTTCAAACAATACGCTGCCCAGTTCACATTGATAAGTGATACCGTGAAATAGCCTGCACATGCAGTCATCAGTTCTGTAAATAGTACTGGTGGCCACTTGCACAGTGGCACCAAACTTAAAGGTGAGGCGAAAACTGCCACCTGAAACAAAACGCTACCTACACACACATATCAAGATACAGTTAACCTCCATGTGCGTTACGCAGAACAGGCTTAATGTATGGGACTGTAAATCTTACAGCGAAATGTCAAAACCAGTAAGAAGATAATGTAACAGCAACAAGTACATGTATTTTGTAAACCACTCAAAACATGAGAACTCATCGAGCCTAATGGTGTTATGAGTGGGTGATGGAAACACTGAAAGAAATAGTACGTGTACATTATAAAGTATGTGCCTCCTCCCCCCCCCCCCCCCCCCCCCCCCCCCATAACTAGCTGTTCATCATAAAGCATATGTATCTCATTCATAAGAATCCTTGCAGCGAACTGCAAATGTCTATAAGCAGACAAACTGCAAATAACACAGCAGCAAAATAAGTTTCTCAAAGCATTGTATGAACTTCCAAGCATGTTCACACTGTGCTGTGTATTTTTTCAGTGTGAAGTGTACTGTACCATCAGTGATCACTGAGACTGCATAATTGGCACTGGCAGTGATCGCACATCACAACATAGCTTGTCAGTGCAACTGATTAAAATAAATGTTACTGCATAAAATAATTAATCAAGTTCTGAAACTTTGCTCAGCCATGACAGTTAAAACCAAGTGGTGTGGCACTCCTTTTCTTTTACAGCATGCAGCATGTCGCACTCCGGACATAGGTTTCGAAGATAGCGTTTGTGTTGTGGGTTGCGTTTTGTTTTGGTGCTGTACGTAGTCTCGAAATGAAACGGGCAAAGCGATGGTAAAGTAAATGAAAATAAACGTGACAAACCTTTATCAGGATGTAAAAATGCACACAGAAACTTTACACGTTTGCTTTTTTTTTTAACAAACAAGCTTATGTAGAACAAATCAAAAAGAACCCGTCGCACACCGAAATTCACAGCAAGGAATGCGTGAGTAGGTTGTTTCATTGTTTTGATCACGTGATTTGGGATACCTTATTGTTGAGTAACGATATTTGAGTTCAAGGCAAGCTTTTGGGTAATTGTTTCTTCTCTTAATATATTATTATCTAAGTGTGAAAATAATAATAATAAAAGAAATGAAATTCTTTTAAGTGACATATAGTGCATACTACCACTGAATACAGGAACAATGAGACCCGTGTAAACTACTGATCCCCTGTGAACATGGCTGCGATGGTCCTGGCTTCGTCTGCAGCCGTACTGGAAACAAAATGTGCTACAGAAAAATGTCTCCATCCTCCGGCGGTTTAAAACGAGTGCGCACTGCTTTTATTCATACTAGATTTCATTTTGATATACCCAAACATTTGTTACTCTCTAGAAAATCACTATATCGTAAACGGCTGATCGTCTATGAAGGGCAGCTGCTAGACTACTACGCCAGCCCACTTAGAGTATTAATGGCGGAAAGAGCCGTGTGTCCGTCTTTTTTTGTGTGAGCCGGTGTGTGTTGATCAAAGGTTGGGTTAGAGAGGAGGGAAACAGATGAGAAGGATAAGCTTAAAAACATGAAAAAAAACCCGCATGTGAGCTCCAGACAATATCGTAGACTTTGGGATGAAATCCTCATCTTGTTACTGTGTCTAGTTGATTTCCAGCCTGAACTTCACGCCTTTCTCGTGGGGTGTAATTTCTTTGATGGGGTGTAGGGGGCTCTGGATAGAGGTAGCACCTTTGCTGTTCGGCAGCTGCGTCCTACATAGGACGGACGGGCATCACTGGTCCTCATCCATCTCCTTAATCTCTCACGTGCTGGCTCCAAGAGCCACACCCTGGCAAACCACCTCAGCTAAACCACGTGAGGGGGTGGTGTTCACATTGCACCACTAGGCGGATGAGCTGTTTCTGACAGCCAACGGCTAGAGGACGGAGGAGATCAGGTTGGATCCAACGGCCAAATGTGGGGGAGTAAACCCTTCAAATCAGGAGTGGAGCCCCGAAGGCAGACAGCTGCCTGTATTCACGCACTGTTCTGGCAGCTCCTGCAGCCAAACTGGTGCCAAACGTACTGCTTTGCTTTCCTTTGATACATCAGCGAGGCCGAGAGGGGGATCTTGACGACTGGGCATCCCAGGATCTCCATACACTTCGCCCAGGCTTGCGCCCTGGAGAGGTCACTCCAGTGACTGACCCAGCAAGCGCATATACTCCATTGTCTTCCGAGACAGGATGCAAAAAAAAAAATTCTTTGATCTGAATTATATCTTTCACAAGCCTAGTCTCACGGAAATGTACGCCATACTAACTGCACTACATAAGCGCTGCTCTTGAATTTTTCTGAGACAAATATGTTCGATTTTATTTTTTTAATAACCGTTGTAGTCTACAACAAGAACGACAACTCTTTGCAAGGAAAAAGTCGAATTTTTCAGCAAGCCATCTCGTTTGGTTTTGACTGCCTATGACAAAAACAATGGTTTTTGTGTTGTATGATTTTCTAGTCGTCGTTACGTACTTGTATATAACACGAATACGGTATGAACACACGTTGCTATTATTATTATTATTATTATTATTATTATTATTATTATTATTATTACATGTATTAGTATCATTATTATTATTCCTTTTATCAGTTACTTATTATAGACAAAAGAAAATCACATTCAACAACGAATACTTTCGGTTGCTTTTGATTTTATTAAAACAAACTTCAATATACTGTCAGACAGAATTCAGCGGAGGAAACGAGGCGGATCAACCAAAACCTTTCCCATCTCAATCAACACAACGGCGGGATATATGACACAACGACGGCAAACACCAGACATTCAACTCAGCCTTTATTTAATGAGATTTGCTCCTCTCCAGGTTTGGTTTTCCTGACTTTCTAAGACACAGACGCGTATTCGTCAAATGACTTGAAGAAAGACATGACTGAATATCTTGACCAAGAAATGAGTGCTATCCGGATGCGGCTGGCCGCGAATGAGTTAAACAAATTCATCTTTTTTTTTCTTCTCATGTTCAGATCTCGGCATGTTTTGAAAAAGCGTCATATATTGTTTTTGAGAGAGAGAGAGAGAGAGAGAGAGAGAGAGAGAGAGAGAGAGAGAGAGAGAGAGAGAGAGAGAGAGAGAGAGAGAGAGAGAGAGAGAGAGAGAGAGAGAGATGAAAATGAAATGAAATGAAATTTTATTTTTAAAGGATAAATGATTAGGTACCTTTTTCAATCATGTCCTTGCTAAGCTATAGCATGCAAACACACATACGCATAATTTTATATATTAAAAGTATACATAATAATAAAAAGTACAGGCAACAAAAATTCCATTTCAAATAATCAATGCTCACATTACACCACACACACACACACACACACACACACACACACTGACACCAAGCAAAACATCGATTATTAAACATGAAAAAGTCATGATGTTATGCTGCACGTACAAATATGCTATTACATATTAGAAGACATAAAGAAGGCATGACTTCTTTTCCGCTCAGGTATCAAAACAAAAGAAATGACAAAGAACACCTCAGCAAGTCTAAAGTATTATGATGCATGAATATGAATAAGGAAATGTTTCAGCAGTCAATGACTGTATGTGAAAGAAAATATGAACAATATGTTTTCACATGTTCTTCATAAATGTATGCAGTTGGTTCTTGAACGTTCGTAAAGAAGGTGCTGCTTTAATGTCTGCAGGAACTGTGTTCAATAATTTTGCACCAGAGTAGGAGAGGGAAATCTTGTACATATCTAAGCGGGGCCTTGGTACTACCAGATTGTTCCCTGATGTTCGACCAGATCTGTGGGCAAGTGCGAACAAATTATAGAGATAGGCTGGTGTGTCTGAGAGGGTGATTTTGCGCATGAGTACCAACTTATTGTAAATAGACTGCTTGGAGTTAACTCACTCTACCCCAGACGCACCACAGCAAGATAAGGGTCGACCATGATAGTTCAAGGGTGATGCCAGAATAGCTTGGCGCCTATGGGCGCCAAGCTATTCTGGCATCACCCTTGAACTATCATGGTCGATCTGTGTCCTGCGCCGCAATGCAGTCTTCAGAGGACAACGGCAACATTTGGGGATTTCGGTGTTGGGGTAGAATGAGTTAAGTGGCACGATATCCAGCAGCTTGAACTTGTAATCAGTACTAATGACTTGCATGGGTCTCTCAACGATTAATTTGATTGCCCGCCTGTGAAGCGAATTCATCCTTTTGAGATTAGCATCACTGCTCCCATCCAAAACAGAGGAGGCATAATCTAAATGTGGCTGAATATGGGCACAGTAAAAAAGTTTCCTTGTTGGTTCGTTAGTAAAATATGTTAATTTTGACAGTAAGAATAAGTGTTTTTATATTGTTTTACACAGTTTGCCAACATAGTTCGTCATCAATGATGATTTCAAGCACACGCTGTTCCTTGACTTGCTCAACAGAGCTGTAGGGGAGGCGGGTTCAGCTGATGCTTTTGTCTAGTAGTAATTATTATACATTTGGTCTTAGTAAGATTCTGAATCATATAATTGTTTTGACACCATGTGGAAACATCATTAAAACCGCTTTGTAGGGACTGGGTTATAATAATAATAATAAAGGTAATTTGTATAGCGCCTAATCACCAAGGTGCTCTAGGCGCTTTACAATCACAGCAATGAAACAGTGAAGCAGAATACACAAACAAGCACATACAACAACAAATATACATTAATTTACAAGGGCAAAAACTCACACCACACACTCACACACACACACACACACACACACACACACACACACACACACACACACACACACACACACACACACGCATGATGAGCCGGCAGACAAAATGGTCTTTACGTATATGCAACAGAGAAAAGGTGTGTTTTAAGCTTGGATTTGAAAATGGAAAGAGATGATGAGTGACGCACATCAGCTGGGAGAGCGTTCCATGTAATGGGACCAAAATACGAAAATGCACGATGACCTTGAGTGACCTTATTACGTCTAGGGATACGGAAAACACGAGTGTCTGAAGCAGAGCGTAGTGAGCGGGACGGTGTATACAGCTGGACAAGATCAGACAAGTAAGGAGGGGCAGAACCAGAGATGATGTTGAAACAAATAACACAGACTTTATACTGAATTCTGTATGAAACTGGCAGCCAGTGCAAATTAGCTAGTAGAGGCATAATGTGTTCACATTTCGGTACACGAAAAATCAGACGTGCAGCACAGTTCATGACTCTCTGGATTTGGTCAAGAAGATTTTGCGGAACACCGGACAAAAGAGAATTGCAATAGTCTATTCGGGACAGCACAAGGGAGGTAACAAGTGTTTTGGTAACTTCAACAGTCAGCAGATGTCGAACAGTGCTGATCCTTCTGAGTTCAATGAAGGCAAGCTGGCAAACTTTCTTCACTTGTTCCTTCATTGTCAGCCTGTTGTCAAAAATGACACCCAAGTTACGGGCCGAGCTAGAAAAGGAGATGGCACTCTCGCCCACCATCATTGACTCAGGTAGATCAGCACTGCACGTAGAGGAGCACATCATTCGGAGGGACTCAGTTTTGTCACTGTTCAGCTGGAGCTTGTTCTGTGTGGTCCACTTCTGAACATCACAAATACAAGCCTCCAAAGACTGCACCATTTGATCGACATGTTCACGAAGGGAGTGTTTGTACAATTCTGTATCATCTGCATATAAATGATAAGAAACTAAGTGACGCTCAATGACATGCGACAGGGGCTGTGTATACAAAGTAAAGAGAACAGGCCCCAAGACCGACCCCTGTGGAACGCCACAAAACAGCTCAACAGGGTGGGACTCAAATCCTGCCACTGAAACCATCTGCAAGCGACCAACAAAGTAGGATTGGAAAAATTTCAGTGCTGTGCTTTGAATGCCAAACACATCACGAAGGCGGGCAAGTAAAATGTCATGGTCAATGGTATCAAACGCTGCGCTCAGATCGAGCAGAGTCAGAACAGAGATTAGATCTTCATCGCTAGCACCAAGTAGGTCATTCACAACACGCAGCAATGCTGTCTCCGTGCTATGACCAGACCTATATGCTGACTGGAACACATGCCACAGACCATTATTCTTGATATGGTCTAGCAGCTGCGTGAGCACTATCTTTTCCAGAAGCTTTGAAAGAAAAGGTAGGTTGGATACGGGTCTGTAGTTGTTCAAACTGTTGGGATCAAGTGAAGCTTTCTTTAAGAGCGGCTTAACAATTGCAGTTTTGAAACAGGTAGGTACAGTGCCGTGCAAGAGGGACTCATTTACAATAGCTGTAACAACTGGTACAATTGCATCTTTACATTCAAAAAGAAGGGACGAAGGCACAGGGTCTAGCTCGCAGGTCTTGAGAGACATCTTACTCATGGTGTCTAGCACTACCTTTTCAGTCACTGGACTGAAGCATGCAAGAGGAGTGCCAGCAAAACACTTAGGGTTATACAGGATGCATCCGATGATGACACGTCAAGAGTTCCATCATCAGCGAAGAGACTACAGATTACACGGGGGTTGGATATATGTAAGATAAGATCGTTTATAAAAACTGAAAATAATAATGGACCGAGGACGGATCCTTGTGGTACCCCGTGCTCTATCACCCCTGCACGTGAGTTTTTACCATTTACCATTTACACAGACGTGCTGTGTGCGCCCGTTTAGTTATGATGTAATGAAGGCAAGGGTGCCATCACTCAGCTGATAGGCAGCAAGCTTTTTAAACAAAAACGCAAACTGAAGTGGTATGGGCATGTCACACGTTGAGCAGGGCTTGCCAAAACAATCCCGGAAGGCACTGTGCAAGGAGGACGAAGGAGAGGAAGACAGAGGAAAAGATGGGAGGACAATATCTCAGAGTAGACAGGACTAAAGCTGGGCTATACGCTGAGAATGGCAAAGAACAGAGAAGAATGGAGGGAGCTGGTTGCCAAGTCATCAGTGGTGCCCCAACGGTCGGCAAGACTACGGGATCGATAGATAGATAGATATGTCAGAGCGGTCTCGATAATCTGTACTCCCTGCGGCAGGTTTAGAGCGACTGGAGTCTTGAGCGACTGGAGTCTCCATTAATCTTGATGTTTGGAGCGAGGCTAACCACGCCCTGCCGGCTGGGGTGAATCCTGTCTTTGGTTTGTCTGTTAGGGTTTTCTTGGGGGCGCCTGTCGGTGTGGTAAAAATAGCATAATTGTCAATGAACACGAATTCCACACTATCACAGACCTGTCGGAGATTGGCGTTAGGTGTATGTTACTGTTGATGGCACACTGTCCTCTAGCAGGGATGATACCCGAGGCCTGTAGTTGGGCATGTGGAAAGGCGCGTCTACACAGGTTGGAAATGTCCATCCACACCACGACCTAGTTTGCAGTCGTTTATGCCGACATGGAAAGTCACGAGGTGCACGCCTGGAGAAGGAGGTATCTGTGCCAGCCAGTCTGTAATCTGCTGGGTGTTGAGGCCGGACACAGAAACTACCTGCACTTTGTCCTGGGGGCCCGTCGCCATCCTGTCGCCCCTCACGTGCTGCAGGATGGAATCTCCAACAAGCAGAGTGGTTGTACCAGGGAGGACACGCTGTTGCGTCATCACCACCGCTGGTCCTTGACGGCTGTTACGGCGACGGAGGCCACTGTAATGCGGTGCATCGTGCGGCCCTTGGGCGAGGCTTCCACGGGGGTTGGTATCGGGGCCCCTGCCAGGATCGGGTGCAGGGCAGCGATTATCCCGACTGGCGGGACCCGTGGAAGTCATCATCATCATCATCATCATCATCAGTCCCTTGCCCGAACTGGGCGTTGGGGGGACTGAAAGGCAGCAGCAACAGACAGTGCTCTCCACTGAGTTCTATTTTGGGCGGTGGCAAGCAAGTCTGGCATCTCGAGTTCGGTCCATTCTTTTATGTTTGCGACCCAACTCTTTCTCTGACGACCTCGCCGACGACTTCCTTCGAGAGTGCCTTGGAGGATAGTCTTGGACAATGTGTTGTGTCGGGTCACGTGGCCAAACCAAGCAAGCTTGCGCCGTTTCACGGTTGCCAAAAGGGGTTCATGTGGGCCCACCAGGGAAGTGACGATGCTCCGTACATATTCGTTGGTCTTGTGCTCGCGGTACGAGATGCGGAGCAACTTCCTCAGGCACTTGTTCTCAAAGGCCTGGATTTTCTTTTCTGAGTCTGCAAGCAGTGGAAGTCAGGGCTGGCTTAATCTGATTACTGGGCTCGGTTTCCATGGCTCCTCGCTGTCCTGAGCTATTGTCGAGACACCGAGCGCTGGAGGTGATCAGCACTGGGATACGGTCGCCACGTGGAGGGCTGTCTCTGCCGGCGGGGATACGTGGGGTCATTGTGGTGCTGATCCCACTCGTGGCAACTTCCTGTGATGGGACAGCCGCAAGCATGGTCAACGTTTTATCCAGGTCACGCGTGTGATTAGCTTGCTTATCTTTAGCAGACGACAGGTGGTTCACTGTGCCCTGCAGTGTACGCTGTGTGTCGCTCAGACTCCGTGAGAGAGATTCAATGATTCAATGATTCAATGAAGCTTTATTTATCAACGGTTGAGGCATTGACATCGTCATAGACAGCCATTTTTCAAACCTGCCGTTGCTACAAAACTACGAGACAAAATACAAAAAAAACTAAGTATATAGTTAAATGTAAATGAAACAAAAACATTGCTAGTTTAGGGAAAGAAAGTCCCATGACTATCTCACACACCTAAACTGATACACACACACACACATACACACACACGTACACACACACACACACACGAACGCACGCGCACACACACACACACACACACACACACACCATCACACACGCACACACAGAGTTTGTAATTGGGAGCATACATAATCAGGGTTACAGGGCAGTATATATTTCACAACGTAATGATTACGACTGCTTCGAGAAGTACTTGAAGAGACTGATTTTGAAACGGGCTAGAGAGGAAGCGGATTTTACATAATCAGGAAGCGTGTTCCAAGTCTGCGTTCCCGCGAATGACAAACTAGATTTGTATATATCAATTCTTGTTTTGGGGACTAAGAAAAGTTGCCTAATATTACCAAGCCTAGATTCCGACTTAGAGAAAAGAGTTGTGATATATTCTGGTATTTTCTGTTTCCACACTTTGAACATAAAAATAGCCTTATTGTATTTAAAGTGTTCTTGCAGCGGCAGAAATCCTATTTTGGCGAGTTTGTCTTCTGTTGTGAGTCGTGGGTCAGGAAGGATTAACTTTGCTGCCTTTCTGTGTAACGAGTTGAGTCTCTTCAAGTGGACTTCACTGCATCCATCCCACACCGTCGACGCGTAATCAATATGAGAACGTATGTGAGCATCATAGAATAGTTTGCGCGTGTCCGAGTCGGTGTAATATTTCAGTTTGGACAACATGAAAAGATTTTTGGCTACCGTTCTGCATAAGGTGTCCGTATGAGCCTTCCACATAAGCTGACTGTCAATTGTAATCCCTAGTAGGCGGTGTTCATTAACGTGTTCTATTTGACTGCCCTTTAATAAAAGGTTAAGTAACAGGGGTGCTAACTGGTGTTTTTGACGAGTGGCGATTATCATAGACTTGGTTTTAATTGGATAAACAATCATAGAATTTCTGTGACACCATTCAGACACTTCATCAAGACTATGCTGCAAGTTGGAAGAAATTACTTGTATATATTTGTTAGTCATATGAATGGAAGTGTCATCAGCAACTAGATCACAGTGTACGTTCTTGCAAGTTAAATGAAGTGGCAGGTCATTGATGAATAGACAAAATAATAAGGGACCAAGCACGGATCCTTGGGGAACTCCATACTTTATATCTTTTAGAGAAGATAAGATCCATTCACTAGAACTTTTTGTTTACGAGCAGTTAGGTATGATCTACAAAATGCAAATACTTCTGTACTATTCAAGTATTTCTGAATCTTTGTCATTAGAGTGGTGTGATCGATTAGGTCAAAGACCTTTTTAAAGTCTAAGTAAACGACACCTGTTATCTGGGATTTGTTCATACCCTGGAGCCATGCGTCAATGAGGCGCGTGAGTGCAGTGTGCACGAGTGCTGTGGGCGAAATCCGGATTGAAAGGGGTGGAGGAGCTTGCGGTTTCCTAAGTAGGCAAGCAGGTTTTTGTGGACATGCCTTTCAAGCGGCTTTGATAGAACTGATAATAATGAAATCGGTCGATAGTTGTTAGGGTCAGAACGATCTTTAGTTTTTAGAAGTGGAATGACTTTAGCGTATTTTAGTTTGTTAGGGAAAGTATGTTGCTTAATACAAAGGTTGTAAATGTACGTAATAGACCCTACTATGTACGGCAGGGATAACTTAAGTATTTGCGGGCTGATGTCATCAGGCCCCGAAGACTTTTTATTTGGTAGTTTACTAATGAGCAAACCCACCTCATGAACTGCTAGCAAGGGAGTGCTGTGTCCTCCGTTCTGTGTTTACAGAATTCAGAAAGCAAATTAGAACATTCATACTTACTGCTATTAATTGAGGCACTTAGAGTTTCAGCGACTGAAAGAAAATGATTATTAAAAGTTTCTGCAGTAAGACTGCTGGGAATGGTTGTTGAAGTGCCAGGGGAGCCTTTAGTTAGAGTGTTTAATAGGCGCCAGATAGTGAAAGTATCCTTAGTGTCTTTCACTGTGTCACGGACTAACCTTTTCCTTGCCTCTCTGATCATGTACTTAACACGGTTACGTTGTTGCTTGAATTCAGTAAATAGTTTTCGACTACGCAGATCATCTCTGAGCGCAATCGCTTGCATTATTTCTGGGGTTAACCATGGAGGAAGAGTGTTTGATTTAACCCTTCTCTGACGAAGGGGTGCGTGTTTGTTTAATACAGTTAGAAAAAGAGTGTACCAAATAGAAAGGGCAGTATCCGGGTCATTGGAGAAAAGTACATCGTTGAACGCAGTATTATTTAAATCAAATAGAAATTTATTATGGTTAAAGTTCTTGAATGATCGATAATTTATGGTTGTATGGCCGTTCTTTTTTGCTTTCGGAATCTTTTTTGACCATGAACAAACAACTGGATAGTGATCACTGACACTTAGATTTGAAACCTCAACATGACAGACGGCTTTGGGTTTATTAGTGTATATGTGGTCTATAAGTGAGGACGTATTCTGAGTAATTCTGGTGGGCGATTTTACTAACTGGACTAGACCAACCAATGAAGATATTGTATCCCACGCAGTGTGATTCTTAAGGAAGTCTATATTAAAATCTCCCATGAGAAGAAGGTCAGCCTTTCTTTTGCAAGCTCTGTCAAGGATCTGACTAAAATGGTCATATCATTCAAAAGTGGCTACAGGGTTTCTGTAAAGGAATCCAACTAGTAGCGGTGTCGATTTAGGGCATTTCACCTCCAGCCACAAACACTCTACGTCTGCTGTTTCCAAGTCCAAGCGTCTATGGACTAAATGCTGAATGGAGTTGTGAATGTAGACAGCGATGCCTGTTTGACCTGGGGACGAGGGGTCTCTACTAGTCACGGAAAAATTAGGAATACTAATGGCTTCATCGCTCACACACGAGCTTAGGCGCGTCTCACTAAGCCCAAGAGAGAGAGAGAGAGAGAGAGAGAGAGAGAGAGAGAGAGAGAGAGAGAGAGAGAGAGAGAGAGAGAGAGAGAGAGAGAATTGAATTGAATTGAATTGAATTGAAACTTTATTTTCTAAGGATGAAGACAGTAGGCACGCAGGCCTTTTTACACGTCTGTCCTTAATAACATTTTAAATAAATATAACAGCAGAAAAGATAACATGACAAATAAATAGAGAGAGAGAGAGAGAGAGAGAGAGAGAGAGAGAGAGAGAGAGAGAGAGAGAGAGAGAGAGAGAGAGACAATGACAATGACAATGATCCTTTATTTGACAACGCTAAACATTTTGGTAGTAACAACCATTTTTCGAACTTGCAGTTGCTAATCTACTGATTACAGAGTTACTATCGTACTAATTGTTTTTACTACTAAGAGAGAGAGAGAGAGAGAGAGAGAGAGAGAGAATGACAATGACAATGACTCTTTATTTTACAACGGTGAAAGTTTTGGTGAAACCATTTTTCGAACTTGCCGTTGCTAATCTACTTTACATATAATGCACAAATCACAAAAATACTATCATTAAATTGGGAAAAACTAAATATATAACTAATAAA
>BTPG01000001.1:133940591-134009209 GCA_036245525.1 Semisulcospira habei
GAGTCTACTAATCCCAGGTTATCAAGGCAGCATGTGAGAAGGAGATGAACTTATCACTTGTTGCGATGATGACGTACTCGCTGGGCAAAACGCTTTCCGCCAAATGCTTCTTTGGCCAAACCCATTTCTCAGTAAAACATCTGTATTCAATTAACGCGCTCAGTGCCGAGAAAATACGAACACCCCCCAACTGCAAGAGGTATAGATCCTCATGAGCCCCCGCAGTTGCGGGGGCTCATGCAGATCTATGCCTCTTGGTGACACCACGTTGATTCCATGTTCCTACTGGGACGTCCAGGGTTTTTACGGTCTTGAGTTCACGAGGATTGCAGACAGACTCTGCGTCAGTTGACACTGAACTGGTTAACTCATTCCAGACATGCCGCATCCGGATACACGACATAAGCCACGTATCAGGAGGTGGCACGTCCCGAAGGAGTTAAACCTCTAAGCAAAAAAAAAAAATTGATAAATAAACAATTTAGGGGCTTACACAACAAAAAGAACTACCAATTTCACACAAAAAATAACTAAACCAGAATGGCAAAGCCCTGATGGCTCACGTGTACAACTGATTCAAAACTTTTATAACAAGAAAGGCAAAGCCCTTATGGCTCACGTGTATGACTGATCCAGACATGTGTGACAATAAGTAAAGGGATGGCTTCTGCACCAACAAAATCCACGTTTTCTCAAAATTTAATCAGTTTCACACATATGGGAAACCCCTGTGAACCTTGACCTTTGCAATCAGTCGACTAAATTAGTATACATTGGAAATAGTATATATAGGAAGGTCTTATCATCAGCTAATTTTGTGCCAAATTGTATTGAAAAGTTTGCAAAAATGTTTATAATAACTACAATTCTCTCACAAATTGCCATTTTATACACATTTGTCGATCTCTTGTGACTATTGACCTTTTCCAAGGGGTCATCCAAATTAGTATGCATAGATAGGTCTTACCATCAGGTATCTCTGTACTAAGTTTGGGTGTGAAGTTGTGAAAAGTATTTGAGAAAAAAATATTTAATAATAATAATAATACAGGTAATTTGTATAGCGCCTAATCACCAAGGTGCTCTAGGCGCTTTACAATCACAGTAATGAAACAGTGAAGCAAAATACAAAAACAAACACATACAACAAAAAATACATTGATTTACAAGGAGCAGAAAACTCACACACTCACACACACACACACACACACACACACACACACACACACACACACACACACACACACACACCATCACACACACACACACACACACACACACACACACACACACACAGTTGAGCCCACTGCTGTTTTCTATCTTTCTTTCAGAATTTGAGACAGAAATATCATCGTGCGGTGCACGTGGCATTGATATTTTTGCAGACCCACTGGGTATTTTCCTTCTTATGTATGCTGATGATATAGCCATTGTCTCTGACTCTGTAGCAGATCTCCAAAAGAAAATTAATTGTTTAGAAAAATACTGTAAAAAATGGGGTCTCACTGTGAACATGGACAAGACAAAAGTGGTGGTCTTCAAAAATGGAGGTTTTGTGAAAAATTGTGAAAAATGGTTTTATGCTGACAAGCAGATTCAAGTCGAGTCCAGTTATACTTACCTTGGTGTGATATTTTCCTCTACTCTGAACTGGGCTAGATGTGTAGAAAACTTAGCTGGAAAAGCCAGGAGAGCAGTTGCAGGCATCAAAAGACTATACTTCAAATTACAAAACTTGCCAGCTGACACTGTTTTTCACATTTTTGATGTCAAGATTAAACCCATTGTGCTATACGGGTCAGAGGTCTGGGGTTTCCAGAGACATGATGTAATTGAGCAGGTTCATATAAAGGTTTGTAAAATGGTCCTTGGTGTTGGAAGAGATGTAAAAAACAATATTGCGCTGGGTGAGTGTGGAAGATTCCTATGTATATTGATGCCTATGTTCGAATGGTGAAGTACTGGTGCAGACTTCTTACCATGTCAGAAAACAGATACCCAAGACAGTGTTACACGATGTTATATATGCATGATACTTCGGGTAGATCGAACTGGGCTACTCAAATAAAGACTCTATTGTGTATGCACGGGTTTGGGTATGTATGGGAAATGCAGTCAGTTGGAAACACTCCTCTGTTCATTCAGATATTCAAAGATCGGCTGATGGATTGTTTCCGACAGGACTGGCATGCATCCCTTACCTCAAACACAGAATACTGCCATTACCACCCAGAAATACTTAGAGCCAGTTACATAGGGCAGCTGAACTCTTGTGAACTCAGGCGGGCAATATGTTTACTTAGATGTAACCGTTTACCTTTAAACGGAGTATCCAGATTTGGAAAACCCATCACTAATCCAGAATGTAATTCATGTGATTGGCATAAGGCTGAAGATTTGTGTCATTTTCTGTTCGAGTGTCCAAAATATGCCCCTTTACGTAAAAAGTACATTCCACTGTTTTACTACAGATTCCCATCCGATCTTAAAGTTCAGCTGCTGTGTGGAAACCTACATGATAAACTGGTCTTTAAAGTTGCTATGTATATTTCAGGTTGCCTTAAATTAAGGAATTAGAGGGATTTGCTTTGAACTTTTCTTGTTTTTGTTTATTTATGTGCGCTGATGTAATGCTATATGAGTGTGTTTTACAACCACCTTCCTGTATTTTCTGGTTGTAAATTGTATTTTGTGTTCATATGGGCCTGATGGCCTGCAAAAACTGAAATAAATTTATTATTATTATTATTATTATTATTACACACACACACACACATGATGAGCCGGCAGACAAAATGGTCTTATCTTTCTTGTCAAAATATGGCTATTTTTTACCTATTTCCTGATCTCTTGTGACCCTTGACCTTTCCGAGAGGTCATCCAAATTAGTATGCATAGACAGGTCTTACCATCGGGTATCTCTGTACGAAGTTTGGGTTTGAAGTTGTGAATAGTATTTGAGATTGTCAATATATGGCGATTTTCGATTTATTTCCCGAGCTCTTTTGACCCTTGACCTTGCAGAGGGCTCAACCAAATTAGTATGCACAGAAAGGTCTTACCATCAGGTATCTTTGTACCAAGTGTGATGAAGCTCTACGCCCATGCACAGAGTTCACACAGGGTTTTTGTATGGGACGGTCTTGTCAGCGGTTTGTCTTGTGACAAATATCTCGTGTATGCATGGGTCAGGTGCAATCACAAGGAAAGCGTTTTACACGGAGTTTTGGGCCGCAGCTCAGTCTAACATAGGTTTAGATTAGGCAGTACGGGCTATTCTGTCATTGAGGACGGACGTATGTTGAATATGCTAACCGTATTCCAAGACTCTGAGACCTAGATTTCAGGTATGTTTTATGTGTATTATCTATCGACAGCTACTGAATTAAAGGTAGTATGCGTTAGTAAGATTTAGTTCGGTTGTGTAGCGTTGATTTGGTTCAGTTATGTCTGTTTGGAATTCGTTGAGATAACCGGTGATTTTCCTATGCAGTTATTTACCGAGATGGATAACTAAGGAATATGAGGTGTGTATGCCTAAGTCGTTATGAAGGTAGTACGTGGTTGTGTTAAGTATAGTCTTTTCCTATGTACGAATTCATGTATGGCGAGAGTGTCAGGTTATAGTCTGTTTCAATGTAGTGACAGAGTTATGGTGTGTTGCGAAAGTAGTTCGTGTTATGAAGCACGTGCGTGTGAATGAACGTGTGAGTTATTTGTATCAGCCAGATTACGTAAGGTACCTCATATTATCCAAGTTGTGTGTGTGTTGCAAGTGTTATGATGTCAGGACTTTGTGTACAGAATTCTTGTGTGGAGCGGAGCGACATGACGCCGATACGTCAGTCAACAGAGGTTGCCGCCAGAGGGACCTATAAGTCATTTCACCACTCGAGGAGTGAGCGACCGGTGCCTAGACACCCGGGTCATCAGAGACTGCACTACGGAAGCGAGTCAGGAGGACGTCCACGGTACGAGAAACGGGGGACTACTCAGAAGCGTGCGACGCGAGGAACTACACGACAAGACGTGGAAGGACTGAATGTTACAGAACGATAACACCAGTGAAACAGGTTGGATTGTGAGGACAATTATCTAGCCTGACCTTTACGTTGTGTATGTGTATGTGGTGTTGATGTGTTTGTAGTGAGAAGTGTATGGTGTAAAGAATCTTTAAAGTTTACTTTTAGTTTGTTAAGAGTAAAAGAGCCCAGAAGAAAGAGATATTGTTTGAGTTGTACCGCGTGAATGCGCCCGACTGAGTCAGTGGCAGTGCGTGCGTCTGTTGTGCGAGAGTCTGTACGTGCGACTGGGGAAGAGTCTGCGTGCGTTACACCAAGTTTAAGTTTGAAGTTGTGAATAATAATTGAGGAAAAACATCTTTTGTCAAAATTAGGGGATTTTGAACCTATTTCCTGAGCTATTGTGACCCTTGACCTTTCCGAGGGATCACACAAATTAGTATGAATAGAAACGTCTTAGCATCAGGTATCTTTGCACCAAGTTTGGGTTCAAAGTTTTGAATAGTATTTGAGAAAAAAATAAATTATGTAAAATAGAACTATTTTTGATATATTTTCTGATCCCCTGTGACCTTGGCCTTTGTGAGAGGTCACTGAAATTGGTATGTTTAGAAAGGTTCTGCCACAAAGTATTCTTGGGCCAAGACTGTGGCTTGAATAGCCTCCGAGAAAATGCTAAAGTTAAAGTTTTTACCACGGACAACGGCGAACGGACAACGGCGGACGGACAACGGCGTACGGACGACCACTGGCCAAGAACATAGACTCACTTTTGCTTCGCATGTGAGCCAAAAACTAAAATTCTATTAAAATTTGGCATTTTCTGTGTACCGCTATTTTATGATCTTTCTGAGGGGTCATTCAAATTAGTATGCATAGAAAGGTTATACCATCAGGTATCTCTGTACCAAGTTTTTGGTTTGAAGATGAAAATATTTGAGAAAATAGGCTATTTTGGACCCATTTTTGGACCCGTTGTGACCTTTGACGTTTTAAAGGGGTCAATCAAATTTGTAGGCACACAGAAAGGTCTTGCTAACAGGTATATCTGTACCAGGTTTCGGCTTGACGTTGAAAATAATACTTCAGAAACAAAAACTGGGTCAAAGTACCGCTATTTTATAGCCTATAATTTCTGCACCTTCTGTGAATCTTGACATTTCTGAGGGGTCAACCAAATTAGTATGCATAGAAAGGTTATACCATCTGGTATCTCTGTACCAAGTTTGAGGTTGAAGATTTTAAAAAATATTTGAGAAAATATGGCTATTTTAGACCTACAATGCGCGCCATAAAAAAAATTGCCGGTCGATATTTTGCAAACGGCTCAACGTTTTAAAAATCTGATTTCGTCACAGTAAAGTACTTAATGTAGAGGGGCGGTCCGTGGCGCAGTGGTTAAGGCGCCTGCCACCAATGCTAAAGGTGCGAGGTTCGATTCCTGGTTCCGGCGTCGGACTTTTCTCCTCTAGTAAGTGTCACCGTTAATTCGGGCGGATCGTCGGGGGTTCTTTCTCCGGGTACTCCCCCCCCCCTCCACTTTGGTATCAGTTTCAGCCAACTTAATAAAATTTCAAATACAAACGATTTCCAAATACAACTTCAGTAGCTCGCTTGAGCTTGCCCTTAGCACCACGTGAATGTTCTGTGTTTACGTACAGTGTGTGAGTGAATGCGTGTGATTCACGTGAGCGTGCTTGTTGGGTTCAGTTCGCGGCTACATTCTGCGCATTGAGTTATATTATAAATATGAGAAATGCGCCATATAAATACCATGTAATAATAATAATACTCTTTACAGCACTCTCAGCTACATTTTTGTCCATTGTGTAGTCTTAACGCTATTCCGAGGTAAAGTTACATACCCCCAACATAAACAAAATTACAAGACGGCCATTTCTCTGTGTGCCGCGTTGTTTTAGCACACATCTCATGTTTGGTCAGACACACTAAAAAACGGATAACACCATTGTAAGGTGCGTTCGTTTTTCTTGAAAACCTGAAGATGGGAGTCATTTCAGAAGAAAACGTTTTTGTGTGGCCTTTTCCACACGTTCACCCTCGAAAACATCGGACACGTAAGATTCAGTCGCGAATGCCTCGCATCTGAGGGAACTCAGCCTAATTTTGCCTGCACTTGTAACCAGAAGAATCATTTCCCATTCAGCTGAAACAAGAAAGGAGGATTTCGAGTGAAAAATAGGGATGTCATCGTCACAGGTACGCGCCTATCCTCGAAACGTAAAACTGATTGCCTTGATTACTTGCTGGTGGTCTGTTTACGTCAGTGTGGGTGTGATTGCCTTGATTACTTGCTGGTGATCTGTTTACGTCAGTGTGGGTGGGATTGCCTTGATTACTTGCTGGTGATCTGTTTACGTCAGTGTGGGTGTGATTGCCTTGATTACTTGCTGGTGATCTGTTTACGTCAGTGTGGGTGTGATTGCCTTGATTACTTGCTGGTGATCTGTTTACGTCAGTGTGGGTGTGATTGCCTTGATTACTTGCTGGTGATCTGTTTACGTCAGTGTGGGTGTGATTGCCTTGATTACTTGCTGGTGATCTGTTTACGTCAGTGTGGGTGTGATTGCCTTGATTACTTGCTGGTGGTCTGTTTACGTCAGTGTGGGTGTGATTGCCTTGATTACTTGCTGGTGGTCTGTTTACGTCAGTGTGGGTGTGATTGCCTTGATTACTTGCTGGTGATCTGTTTACGTCAGTGTGGGTGTGATTGCCTTGATTACTTGCTGGTGGTCTGTTTACGTCAGTGTGGGTGTGATTGCCTTGATTACTTGCTGGTGGTCTGTTTACGTCAGTGTGGGTGTGATTGCCTTGATTACTTGCTGGTGATCTGTTTACGTCAGTGTGGGTGTGATTGCCTTGATTACTTGCTGGTGATCTGTTTACGTCAGTGTGGGTGTGATTGCCTTGATTACTTGCTGGTGATCTGTTTACGTCAGTGTGCGTGTGATTGCCTTGATTACTTGCTGGTGATCTGTTTACGTCAGTGTGGGTCTGTTTGCATGCGCATTTGTTTATTATCTGTTGTTTGTGTTGTCTGTATTCTCATAATGTGACAATGTGTGTGTGGGTAAATTAGTATGCACAGAAAGGTCTTACCATAAGGTATCTCTGTACCAAATTTGGACATTCGGAGCGCGTTTCGTAGAATGCCCCACAAAAAAGTGCGCCACGCGATGAAAAACGTCGACACTCGCTGTCTTCCACACAGTGGTGTTAATGACTTAGTGCACTAAGAACAAAACTAATGACATCTCTTCCACACAGCGGTGTTAATGACTTAGTGCACTAAGAACAAAACTAATGACACTCTTCCACACAGAGGTGTTAATGACTTAGTGCACTAAGAACAAAACTAATGACATCTCTTCCACACAGCGGTGTTAATGACTTAGTGCACTTAGAACAAAACCAATGACACTCTTCCACACAGAGGTGTTAATGACTTAGTGCACTTAAAACAAAACTAATGACATCTCTTCCACACATCGGTGTTAATGACTTAGTGCACTTAGAACAAAACTAATGACATTTTTGGACAGGGGAGAAGACAAACTTTATCACATGTAAAACGTTTTCTTTCAGAGTCAAATTATTTGCATTCAGAGCGAGTTGAAAAAGAGGTAAAAATCACACTCTCAGCGCATTGGACCTGCTCAGAACGTCAGGCTGACGAAACCTATTTTAAAAGGATGTGAGTTCAGCGCTAGAAATAAGAAATCACAACGAAAGAGAATTATTGCGGAAGGAGAGACTTGAAACTATATATGTATTGAGGGGTCTGTCTTTGTATGAAAGCAATCAATTTGTATTGATCAAACAGACCGCTGAAAGTGTCCGTTAGAGCCAACACCCCCCCCCCCCCCCCCCACACACACACACACCATTCCGCCCTGACTCACAACAGCAGGAGATGGGTCGACCATGTAATTCAAGGATAGTGCCGACAGGCGCCAAGCTAATCTGGCACTACCCTTGAATTATCATGGTCGATCCATCACCTGCAACAGGTGCATAGTCGTTAGATGATGCCTCCCAAATTTGAGAAATACGTGCGTCGGGCTGAATGAGTTAATGGCTTTCAGCTTTTGACAAAAATTAAGGCAAGTCCCTCAAGGCTCACATTCATGACTGACCCCCAGCACCTATTCCTTGACCTTGACCTTCGAGCGAGGCCACTCAAATTGATATTTTAGAAAGGTTTTGCAACAAAGTGTCCGTGTGCCAAGTTTGAAGGATGTGTCTAGAATCGCCGAGAAAATGTCAACGTTAAAGTTTACCATAGACGAAGGACGACGGCGGCCTAGTACATACTCACTTTTGCTGTCGCACGTAAACCCAAAAGGAGGCCATACTGATTTTGTCCGTTATATCCGGTTTTTGTGAAAAGCGAGATGTTCAATATGAGGAGTGGCCTACCTTGTACGGCCCCGCAAAGGCATCCTGCAGTGCGAAGGGCCACTCTCTTCTGTATGGACCCTTTACTGTTGCTGGCGTTACAGACGTAGGAACGCACATCACAGCCTGGAGATGGAGGCCCGCATTCTAGTGCTTCGTCATCCTTAGCTATGTAGTACGAGTAAATCAAGGTCAACGGAAAAGATCTGGCAATGTGAAATGCTGTCAACTCTTGAGAATCGGCGCCTTCCTGTCTCACAACAGCGTTGGGGAGAGGATCTCCACTCGCAGCACAGTGTAATATCACTCCTGGCGTTCCTCGGTCCAAAGTCACGAAATCGACATTCTCGTTTACGTCGTCTTTCAACCACTTGTCGGTGTTTATAGTAAGTGTCCGCATGATGGGTTTGCCCGTCCCTGGCACGAAGACAGAAACAAACACGGGCCGACTTCGGTCGCTGTTGGCCTCCGCACAGCCGTGCGCGGGCAAACAGCGACCGAATTCGGCCTGAGGATCTTGTGCATAATCATGACCAATACAGTGACTGCCGAGCGTGTAAAATGGAAAAAAAAAGAAATAACCAACTAGGGGAAAAGAAAACACACCTTCAAAGGACGAGAACAGAACAGTAACATGTCATTTCAAAGCGTTTTTATTTCTTTGGTGGTTATTCTTCCCCTAAAGTACAACAGACTGATTACGAACAAACTGGCCGACATTCTTGATGACAGAACACGCCCACTTAGATACGAATTTGACACAAGACGAACTGAACTAAGTGGCAGACTTAGAGTGCCCAAACGTAGTACATCAGGTTATGCCAACTCTTCGTCTCACAGGCTGTTCCCTTTTCAACAGTACCGCCAATTGCCGTATGCCTTGTCCACACACCAAAAGAACTTTAACAGCAGTTTGCACACACACCAAAAGAACTTTAACAGCAGTTTGGACACACACCAAAAGAACTTTAACAGCAGTTTGGACACACACCAAAAGAACTTTAACAGCAGTTTGCACACACAGCAAAAGAACTTTAACAGCAGTTTGCACACACACCAAAAGAACTTTAACAGCAGTTTGCACACACACCAAAAGAACTTTAACAGCAGTTTGGACACACAGCAAAAGAACTTTAACAGCAGTTTGGACACACACCAAAAGAACTTTAACAGCAGTTTGCACACACACCAAAAGAACTTTAACAGCAGTTTGGACACACACCAAAAGAACTTTAACAGCAGTTTGCACACACACCAAAAGAACTTTAACAGCAGTTTGGACACACACCAAAAGAACTTTAACAGCAGTTTGGACACACAGCAAAAGCATACGCGTGATCGCGCTTTTTAAAATTCTGCGCAGCCGTTAGCGTGTCAGTCTATTTTTAGCTGTTTTTCGTGGTGATAGCGTTGTATTTATAGAACGGAGTGGGGTCATAGTCAGGTTACTTGATATCAAGACGACGTGTGAACTGGATTGTCCTGTGTCTAAATGAACCATAACTAGACCTGTGTGTCGTGTTTCGTTACCATCTGTTACAGAGGTGTAGCTTTGAACAGTTACAGAGGTAGTGGGCTTTTAAGTTAAAGTATCACAGGAAGAGGGAGGGGTGGGGGGGGGGGAAGGGTTTCTTTTGGGGGGAGAAGAGAAGTCAAGCGACAGTCCACGTAAATACATAACAATCAAAATCTTCAGACACTTTCATCTTAAAATAACAAATAAAACTAATTTTCGGCAAAATAAATAAATAAATAAATTTAAAAAAGTGTCCTCCCATTCCTCTCCAAAATAAAAAAACTATGGGGAGGGGGGGGGGGAGGGGGAGGATACTCTGCACCACCCCTCCCCCCAGGCAGTACGCAGGGACACACACGCGCACGCACGCACACATACAGACGCATGCATGCATGCACAAACGCACCCACCCTCCCACCCATACCCATCTAATTGCACACATAAACACAAACACACACACGCAAGCCCTTCCCCATGGGCAGTTGTAGTGTAACCTTCCTGTTTCATCGCAGTATTGATTTATTATTAAGCTGTCAGTGTTTGCCTCGAACCATAAATTAGCATCATGTGACCCAAACATAGCATTGTCAGGTGCTGTAAGTCAGATATATTGTCATCATCAACGAAAGTATATTTATAAAAGGCATCATAAAAATAACGGACCCATTCAAAACGAACACGTGATAAGATGAAAAAAATGTTTATATTTTTTTTAAATTTACATACAAAGTCCGTTACATTCTTATTTTTACTTTTTTTTGTACAGTAAGCCCAAATAGTACATATTGCGTATGCAAATTTCCAGCATTCCTTTCCACCCTTTTTTCCCACAAAAGAAAAGTAAAAACAGGCATATAAAAAATGACACATAGTCATCAAAATTTCGTCGCCGTTGCGGACAACATTATCGTAAACGTCAAATGTTGTTACGTTTTTGATTTTGTGTGAAGGTGTGTAACATTTTTACGATTTACCATTGCTTATTTTCTGAAACGACCGATCGTTGACAATTTTGCCAAAAACTAACCGTCAGAGTGCTGGTGCCCCAAAAACTTGTGCGGTTAATGCATCTTTTATTTGCGTAATCTGAGAGCGGAAATGTTGTAGATTGCCTGAAAAATATTCGTGTGGTGTTTTCCTTGAAAAAAAAACACAAGCTGGTTGGTTGGTTGTACATTGCTTAACGTCCCGACAGCAACAAGACTTTCTCAGGACGTGCCTGCACTGCTTGTGAAAAAACAAACAAACAAAAAAAAAAACAACAGAATATCGAATGTATGTCGCCAGCCGGCCTAATACGCTAATAAAAACTAAGACCATTTAGCAACACACATCTAATATCAAGAGCTACAGGCAGCGCAGACAGTAGAGAGAGAGAGTTTAAAAAAACAAACAAACAGGTGAATGGTAGACAAAAACACCTGACCCACAAAGTCCCTTCTACATGAGAGATGTCTTCGCTGTCAAGGATCTCTACCTTTTGTCGTTGACTTGATTCTGATGTTGAAAAATTTCTTTTGGAAAAAGCTTGGCAGATGTGCCAATGCGTCATAGTGAACTCTATAAGGCGCGCACGCAGTGCATACGCGTCAATGGTTTGTCGAACATTTGTCATGACGTATTTTTTTGTTTTTACGTAATTTTATGATTAACGTGATATGAGTTTCGCTTTCGCTTCAAGACTGGAAAATGGTGACAAAACTAGAATCTCACGGTACAATTTCAGTCTTGCTATAATTTGTGTGAAATCAGGTTGACTTTACCTAGCTACATGATATACTAAGTACACCTGCATGCTCTTCTGAAAGCGCGTCGATGTGTGTGAATGCGTGTGCGTGCGTGCATGCGCGCTCTGCAAACATCCTCAAGAGGCATATACTCATGATGTTCATGTGACCTCCGGGCACATGAGGATCTGTGCCTCTTGGAGATGCGCGCATGTGAGAGAGAGAGAGAGAGAGAGAGAGAGAGAGAGAGAGAGAGAGAGAGAGAGAGAGAGAGAGAGAGAGAGAGAGAGAGAGAGAATGAATGAATGAATGATACTTTATTTCTCAAGGATGGAAACAATAGGCCCACAGGCCTCTTTCATGTTTGTCCTTGCTAAACTACAACGAGAGAGAGAGAGAGAGAGAGAGAGAGAGAGAGAGAGAGAGAGAGAGAGAGAGAGAGAGAGAGAGAGAGAGAGAGAGAGAGAGAGAGAGAGAGAGAGAGAGAGAGAGAGAGACAATGACAATGATTCTTTATTTTATAACGGTGAAAGTTTTGGTGAAAGAAAGAGAGAGAGAGAGAGAGAGAGAGAGAGAGAGAGAGAGAGAGAGAGAGAGAGAGAGAGAGAGAGAGAGAGAGAGAGAGAGAGAGAGAGACTTACGTCATATTTAGATTATGTCTGCGTGGTGACGGAGTTGCTTCTTTTACGTCACCGGTACTGAATGACTTTCCAAAGATGTCAAGTTTTGTTTTGCTGTTTTAATTTTTTTGTGTGAAAATAATATATTTTGTTTGATGAAGAAGTTGCAAGGATACAAAGCTGGCTAACGAATTCATCCAATGTCTTTCTCCAAACTAGCTATAGCAGGTCACCTGCATCATGCTCTTCTGAAAGCGCGACGATGTGTGTGTGTGTGTGTGTGTGTGTGTGTGTGTGTGTGTGTGTGTGTGTGTGTGTGTGTGCTTGTTAGTGCGTGCATGAGCGCGCCTCCAAACATCTCCAAGAGACATAGATCCTCATGCGCTGTCCGGACGGAGGAGTATCTATGCCTCTTGGAGATGGGCGCATGTGTGTGTGTGTGTGTGTGTGTGTGTGTGTGTGTGTGAGAGAGAGAGAGAGAGAGAGAGAGTGAGAGTGAGTGAGAGAGAGAGAGAGAGAGAGAGAGAGAGAGAGAGAGAGAGAGAGAGAGAGACTTCGGCGCGCTAGAGTGAATTACGTCATATTTAGAGTATTATGTCAATGTCTGCTTGTTGACGAAGTTTCTTCTTTTACGTCACCGACACTGTCTGAAAAGAATTATTTTTTACTAAGAAATTTAAAAGATACGAAGCTGGCTAACGAACTCATCCAATGTCTTTATCCAATTTAGCTAAATCGAAAATTTCAAGTAAATATAACAAAAGTTACAGCTCTAATCTGGGTCAACCGACTTCCTATAAACGGTTGTTTATGTCTTAAATGAGAAATTCAATTACAATATGCTCGGAGGCTCTCTTAGCCACCCATTTAATAAAGTATTTCGCCAAGTTTCAAGCTTGTGTGTAAAGAAATATCGGAGGTTCTCTTGTTTACATACATACGCACACACACACATACATACGCACATACATACATGTATACATACGCACATACGGCGCTTCCCGCCAAATGTACGTTCAGCAGCGAGGTTAGCGTAACTAGACAGGACATAATTTGTATCTTGTTACTTCATTTGTGAGAGGTTTAGCCTGCCCGCCTTTAATAATAATAATAATAATAATAATAATAATAATAATAATAATAATAATAATAATAATAATAATGTCCATTTATATAGCGCTTAACCTCCAAATGAATGGTGCTCTAAGTGCTTTACAAGATAAAAAATCACAGAACAAAAAGTACAAGAAAGTAAACGCTACAATAAATGCTACAAAACTAAAGTGACACATATCAAAAGTTCACACTCACATATGACACATACACACACACCGTTACAAGAACAGTTACTGCTAAAGATTGCTAATGCACTGAAAATGCATCTAACTGTATGCATATGAAAACAGATAGGTCTTGAGCAGTGATTTAAAAACAGACATAGTTGGGGCATGTCTGACATGGGCTGGACGGTTGTTCCCGCCTTTGACATCATGGACATGCCATGCTATTAAATTCGCCCCACCTCGACCCGTCGTAAAAAGTCCCTTCTATAAATAGACGGGACTTAAAAAAGAGGTGAATACTAAAACAAGTAAGAATTCTCGTCTCTCGAGAAGGATCAGTCAGGAACGGTGACGTAAAGGCGCCAAACACGTCCGTTACACAATGTTCCTAAATTGTCGCAAAGCACCAGATGAAATCTGACATCAAATTCATGACTGTGTACACGGCGTCATGGGACTAGCGATGCCATGACGTGAAGCGTACAGTGACGTCATATTGCTGCTCGTGCTATTCTTCCTCTTCAGAATTCCTGTCGCTATATCAGCCCACAGAGCGTACTAATGGCGGGAAGCGCCATGTGTCCGTCTTTATTCGTGGGCGCCGGTGTGTTTTGATCACAGGATGGGTTAGAGAGGAGGGAAATGGATCAGAAGGATAAGCTTAATAATATAAACATGAACTCTGAATGTTCCTAAAAGAAAAACGCATGTGAGCTCCAAACAATACAGTAGACTCTGGGATGAAATCCTCATCTTGTTTATATCTCAGTGCTAATGATCGTAAAATATCTGAAGAACAAATGTAATGACACGAAGTTGCATTTAGTGTGCCGGTGTATGAAACCTGCGAGCTCAGATCGGTCTTCGTTTGACTGTTCTGTGCAACAATGCATGGCTTTTCCAAATCCGCGGCGTGTTTGTAACCCTTCAAACACGCACTTGGTTTTTAAGTATGCAGACAAGAGAGACTATCTTATCAAACACAAATACGAATGCATACTTACGTACTATAAGCGATAATAAGAGATGTTAAGAGAGCTTGAGAAGATATGCATTGTGTCTAGTGACGGGCTGGGACCCTATGAAACGAAACGTAAAGAAGTCATTACTAAAGCATGTTCATGGATTTGAAATCACAGTGCATGTGAGTACTTCGAACTTGAATGGGAGAAGGGGGGGGGGGGGGGCTAACTAATTTCGTACCACGCCAATGAAATAGTGGGGCCACAGTCCAAAGTATACCGTATTGTTTGGAGCTCACATGCGTTTTTCTTTCAGGAACATTCACAGTTGTTCATATTTTTAATCTCATCCTTCTGATCCATTTCCCTCCTCTCTAAGTCAACCTCTGATGACCACACACACCGGCGCACACAAATAAAGACGGACACACGGCGCTTCCCGCCATTAGTACGCTCTGTGGCCTCGTGTAGGTCACGGACTACAGTGCCGTTTCCGTACTGTCCAGTCTCTTAGCCTTAGTCAGTCCCAGTCATCCCCTAATTTTTCAATTCCCTAAAAAACACTACCGCCCACCAGCTGCACATTTGCCATGCACAAAATAATTTAAAAAAAAAAAAAAACAGCACATCACCCGTCTCATTTCTTGGCTATGAAACTGGTTCCTTACCAACCCCACACCCAAGCACAGCTGAAATCAGCGTGCCCCTCAAATCACTACGTCAACGGCAACTCAACATAGGCCCACAATTCTCCATTGGATAAGCTCAGGATGGTATGAATCAAAGCACCAAACATGTCTCCTCTCAACTAACCGGACATTTCCAGCAAATTCCAACATTCAGCCCTACTACAAATTTGTAAACAAGGCAAAAATTATTTTTAAAAACACCGGTCCTTGCACTGCCTGAACTGGCCAAATTTGACTGTATAATGTGACCTGAAAGAGGAACTCTCCCACCTGAACACCATTCAATCTGCCATCAGTGCAACTCTTAGACACTAGCTAAGTCAAACCCAAAGTGACACCATTGAATGTTGCTGCATCTTTAAGTTATGGCCCATTATGTGAACCGCATTGTTGTGGCGTTAACTATGCTGTTGATGTTTTGGATCATGCATATCTGATGCCATGAGAAACAGACTAGATATGGTCAGAATGCCTCCAAAATTGGCATGTACATCAAGTAACATATCTGATTTTCAGAAATGTTGCATTTGAGACACAGGCACATGAAAGTTTTTTTTTTCATATTTTTCCATTACCCACCCCCCTACCTTTTCTGTTTTTCCAAGTTTACACACACATGCAATACAGTCAAACTGACTTCTGGTATGCTGGACAACTGAAAACAGTTACCATGACACTGACATTGATGAAAAATGAGCTTTCAGACCCAAGGCCATTTCTTTGTGTATCTCAGGGCAGCCAAAAGGACAACGCCCAGGCATCCTCATTGACCCTGTTATCTGCTGACAGCAAGCAGGAAGAGGCCTGTAACCAGCTGCCATGCCCTACATGCTGCATGCAATCTTTTCCTCAGGCAAAGGGGTCATGAAACAGCTCTGCACTTTAAACATTTAAGTCTACTGAGCTATCCCACAGACAAAAGACTACACAAAACAGCCAAAACTATGCTACGCGGGACACACCGCATACCCAAACAAGTGTCTGGAGTGCTTATTTAGGAGATAGCAGAGAAAAATGGTTATGTACAGTTCATTTTTATATAAAACACACTTGTCAGAGTCTCAAAACACCTCAACTCATGTTACAAATATAGTAGGCATGTGTGTGCCAAACTTGTGAACTCCTGTAAAATCCTGTACTAGTGGCTGCCACTGCTGTTCCCATAACAATGCACTCAAATGAGCTTTACGCAGTGTAAAAATGCTTATGTTTGGCTCAGAATATACACCAGAGACATCCCTCATGACAATTACAGCAGAATGACACCTCAGGTGCAGCCAGTGTAGCAGGATCATGCAAAATAACTCTTCTGCATGTCACATTATTTTGGCGGCTTATTTCACTCTGAGCTCAGCTGTCTGATGAAATGCACATGCTGACACTGTTTCATTGTAGTTTTCATCTTAACCTTTGACCTTAAGCTCCCCCTCCCCACCTCCAATCCAACCCCCCCCCACCCCACCCTAATCCACCCACCCCACAACTTCAATAACTGAAAGATTGCATTTTTTATCACCCCAAACCCCACCCCTTTCAAGGTCAAGGTCAAAGGTCACAGCTCAGGTTCAAAGGTCAGACTCATGACTACCTGTAAGACAAGAAATAATGAACAAACACACTAAACATAGCTCCCAGTGCAGGTAAACAGGCTGTTGCAATGCAAAACATGCAAAAACGCCTATAAAACTGCAAACAGCGATTTCTTGGCAAAATTTCTAATTTTTCATGATTTTCTCAGTTTTCCAACTGCAAAAGTCCAAACTCAATGATATGGTTACATTAAACCAGTTTCCGGTCTATGTCACATATGGCATGTGGTGACCTGACAGGTCACGGACTACAGTGCCGTTTCCGTACTGTCCAGTCTCTTAGCCTTAGTCAGTCCCAGTCATCCCCTAATTTTTCAATTCCCTAAAAAACACTACCGCCCACCAGCTGCGCATTTGCCAAGCACAAAATAAAAAAAAAAAAACAGCACATCACCCGTCTCATTTCTTGGCTATGAAACTGGTTCCTTACCAACCCCACACCCAAGCACTGCTGAAATCAGCGTGCCCCTCAAATCACTACGTCAATGGCAACTCAACATAGGCCCACAATTCTCCATTGGATAAGCTCAGGATGGCATGAATCAAAGCACCAAACATGTCTCCTCTCAGCGAACCGGACATTTCCAGCAAATTCCAACATTCAGCCCTACTACAAATTTGTAAACAAGGCAAAAATTATTTTTAAAAACACCGGTCCTTGCACTGCCTGAACTGGCCAAATTTGACTGTATAATGTGACCTGTAGCGACAGGAATTCTGAAGAGGAATAGCACGAGCAGCAAAATGACGTCATTATACGCTTGACGTCATGGCCGGCACCGCTAGTCTCACGACGCCCTGTACACAGTGACAAATTTGATGTTTGACGTCACTCATCCGAAAGGCACGCAGATTCTTTCAGGGCTGACTGTTTTGTTCCACACGCTTCCAGTGATGACTGTTTGATGGAAGCATATAGTGGATCCAAAACTTGCAAAAATAAATTAATTATCGCCCTTAATCTAGTTGTATGCAATGTAACTAGTCAGTTAACAAATGCAGGCTCTAGTCGCGGTCACACACACACACACACACACACACACACACACACACACACACACACACACACACACACACACACACACACACACACACACACACACACACACACACACACACACACACGACGTTTGGCGCCCAATGTACGTTCTGTACCGGCCGGTCCTGTGTATCACGTACCATCCTCACAACATCCCCATCAAAAACATTATCCTCAGGAACTTCCACATCATTCAGAATGACACAGTATTGAAAGACATATTTCCTGAGCCTCCGCTGGTCGCTTACAAACGTGACACTAACCTACGCGATCATCTTGTTCACAGTTCACTTCGCGCATCTAACACCTTACCACCTGGCACACACCCTTGTCAGCAACCACACTGCAAAGCATGTCCGTACATCAACACATCCCCCGTCATCACCGGACCCCTGTCATCTTTTCATGTCCACCGATCATTCACATGCCAGTCATCGGATATTGTCTATGTCATCTCATGTTCTCACTGCCCAAAGATGTTGTATGTGGGGGAGACATACCGTACACTCCCTGAACGCTGCGAGGAGCATGTTCGTTCGATCCGCCTCGGATACAACAACCAGGTTGGACGTCATTTCAACAAACCTCCTCATAGCCTCACACATTTCAGCATACGCATCCTTTGGCAAAATACATCCCACTTCATCCGCCGCAAAATGACAGAATCCTTTCTCGCGGACAGGCTTGGCGGCACTTACCATCCGCGCGGCTTGAACATTCGCCCCTAGGGATGAATGCTCGGCCTGATGGGTAGTTGGTGCCAGACTTGACCTCACTGTTGATACTGGATGCTACCTTTGAGTGTGTGTGTGTGTGTGTGTGTGTGCATGTGCGTGAGCTGCAGCAGGCACGAGTGAATGCGAATGTATGCAGTGACGTGTATGTATATAGACGTAAGTTTTGTGCTACGTGTTTTGTGCATGTGTATTTGCGTCATTACTTTGGTATCAGTTTCAGCCCACTTAATCAAATTTCAAATACAAACGATTGTGAATTTCCAAAACTACAGTAGCTCGCTTGAGCTTGCCCTTAGCACCACGTGAATGTTCTGTGTTTATGTACAGTGTGTGAGTGAATGCGCGTGATTCACGTGAGCGTGCTTGTTGGGTTCAGTTCGCGGCGGCGCTTGAGCGATTTCAATGGGATAAAGCGCCTATTTAATGCGCTTATTATTATTATTATTATTATTATTATGTGTGTGTGTGTGTGTGTGTGTGTGTGTGTGTGTGTGTGTGTGTGTGTGTGTATGTGTTTACGTCATTCTAAATTCTCTCTATACAGGATGACGTCTTTTCTTTCTGTCGTGTTCTTTTCTGTTCTACGTTTGTTTCCATGTCACCTGAGGAAGGATCTTTGATCCGAAACGTCGTTATTTGTTTCTATTTTAAAGGGTTTTCTACCACTATCTTCTGTTTTTCTTTGTTCTGTAGAAAGGTTTGCGTAAATAGACGTGACGTCATTTCTATCTTGTTACTTCTCGTATCGTGTGCATTCTCCGGAAAGCGCTCCGACCAGCCCCATTTCAAAGTCTAACGTATTTTCAATACGGTAGATTAAAACCACAATTTTGTCGCGGATCTAAACAACTAACAATACTAACATGAAGCACATAGTGATACAATACCTCAAAGAGCACCGGACGATAATTACATTTCATCCATAACGTGTAATTTCCACGGGCAGTCATTGAAACCGTGATCGTGTTTGAGGCTTCACAAGTGATCACTTTCCCCGCGTCCCGTAAGACGTTTGGCACCCACGAACAATTGGCATCACTGTTCCCATTCGTACATACGACGTTGAGCCAGATGAAGTCAGGGGGTGGATTCGCATCGTCCACTTCACAGGTCAGATCTAACTGACTGTTACCGTCACTCTCAAATATCCGTGGTCCCGAGATGTTGACTCTGGTTGGGCCGTCTGAAAGAATAGAATTCGTAGTTAAATCTGGCCGGGGCCTCCTTCATTTGTTGGGGGGGGGGGGGGGGATGGGAGGGAGGTTGTTGGGGGGAGGAGGGGGTGGGTCACTCTCCAGAGCTGTGTACCACAGCGGGTCATACTTGGGAGATGTGTTCGAAACGTATATAGGGCGTGTTTAAATTGTGAATAGAACAAATACAGACTTTTTCCGAAATGCATATGAAGATAAGTAGCGGCTAATGTTTCTGTTTGTTTGTCTATTTTGACAAAGGGTATTTACCCGAAATATTAATAAATTGTGTTGTACCGTTTTTTTCTAAGCGTGTTTCTTTCTCCGTTGGGTACTTCTTTAGACTTTTTCCGAGTTTTTAAAACGGTAATCGACTATCGCTTCCTGTTTTCACTGTTACGTTGGACTACGTCATTTTCGCATTTTACGATAGAAAACCCACAGCCCACGAACTATGTTGCATATGAATAGCGTCCGGTTGTCAGCGGAAGTCTATTAGTGCACATTGTCAGTTTGAAAGAGGTTCGGGGAGAGAGCGCAAAGCTCGAATGAATTTGGTTTCCTTCATACTTCCAAATGTTACGTCGGACGAATTTACACGTTCGCATCATTCTATATCTATCTATCTATATCCCGTAGTCTTGCCGACCGTTGGGGCACCATTGATGACTTGGCAACCAGCTCCCTCCATTCCTCTCTGTTCTCTGCCATTATTAGCGTATCGCCCAGCCTCAGTCCTGTCCACTCTGAGATATTGTCCTCCCATCTTTTCCTCTGTCTTCCTCTCCTTCGTCCTCCTTGCACAGTGCCTTCCAGGATTGTTTTGGCAAGCCCTGTTAAACGCATGACATGCCCATACCACTTCAGTTTGCGTTTTTTCATAATGGCTAATAGGTCTTTATAGGGCCCGATGGCTTGCCTGATTCTGCTTCCCACTTCCTCGTTCGTGATGTGATCTCTGTATGAAATGCCAAGCAGCCTTCGAAAACATCTCATTTCAGTGGCTTGTATCCTCCTTTCAAGGTCTGCTGACTCGCAGGCATACAAGAACACTGTGATGACTAAGGAGCGCATCAGTCTGATCTTGGAGCAGAGTGTGATGTTTCTGTCCTTCCATATGGTCTTCAGTCTTGTCAGTGCTGTTGTTGTCTGCGCAATCCTGGACAGTATTTCTGGTTTTGATCCTTCGTCTGTCACAATGGCTCCTAAGTATTTGAATTTATTAACTGTTTCCACAAAAACACGCAAATGCATGAATGCAAATATTCATTGTTTTTCTTACATAAAATGATGATTTAAACCTTTATTTACAAGAAAACACAGAAAAACCCAAACATTTAGAGAAATTTGATTTTTGTTGGTCAATGTCACACTTTTGGTACACAGCTTTAGAGAGTGACCCTGGGGTATAGAACCAATGAATCCATTTATTAAAAATCGGTGACGTGAAACTTACAGGATGGTTTGGAGGTGACACATATGACATTTTGGATTTTCACGCTATCGAAAGACACACACACACACACACACACACACACACACACACACACACACACACACACACACACACACACACACACACACACACACACACACAGCCCCCCCCCCCCCCATCATACACACACACACACACACACACACGTACGCGCACACGCACACTTATAATGTTATATATATTATATATTATAAGTTATTGGTAGGAGGGGTATGCTACACGGACCCTTGTAGGCCTGAGGGAGGTCAAAGGAAATATTGTACCCCGAAGGCCGAAGGCCTGAGGGGTACAATGGTTCCTTTGACCTCCCGAACGCCTACAAGGGTCCGTGCAGCGAACCCCTCCGACCACTAACGTATTTGTTTTCATTCCTCCACTATTTTTCTAAAAGAAATCAAGAAGACATCTTGCGACCTGGATCACGCCAGACATGACTGACGTCAAAGGAATATACCTTTATACATAATAGACTTATGCCGTAATTTAAAATATGTCATGATGTTGCCGTCTCCAGTACTGAGTGTGCTTGTTGTTTCGAACAACACTAAGTAACTTTGTACTTTAGTTGCAAGTTGCAATTTTGAAAGGGATGGGGACTTCCAGCTATCGCTGATTTCGTCCAGGGGGGGGGGGGCGGGGGGGGGGGGGGTGGGGGTGGGGGGGGGGGGTGGTGGTGGTGGTTCTGGCTGGCTGTCGCTCCGTCGCGCAGGGGCTGGTGGTGTTGCCGGGGCCGGGCGGTTGGTTGCGGAGGCGGGTGGTGTGGCCGGTGGACCGTCGCTAGTACATCCAGGCTGGGTGTGGTTGTATGGCTAGCCACTGTAGGAGTTCTTGTATGAGTGGCGGCGGGGGTGGTGCTTGCCGGAAGGACCGTTGCTGGGCGTAGGGCCGGGGTAGTCGGAGTGACGGCGGTGGTGGCCAGTGCAGTTTAGGCCTGGGTGTCGGGTGTTGCGATGTACGGGGGCCGTTGTAGTCACGCGGTGGTAGGCGGAGGTGTCATTCATTCATTCATTCATTCAGTTTACTGTCCCACTGGCACCATGGTGATCTGGGACTAACATTTTTTACTTTAGATAACGAACACATAAAAAGGGAGAGCTTTCATTCTGTCATTATTGTTTATAAGATACACCACACTAGGTCTTCACAATTTAATAGCCAACAACGGTCCTTATATATAAAAAAGGTATATACAGTTTATTTTCATATTAAATCATCATCATCATCATCAGTCCCTTGCCCGAACTGGGCGTTGGGGGGACTGAAAGGCAGCAGCAACAGACAGTGCTCTCCACTGAGTTCTATTTTGGGCGGTGGCAAGCAAGTCTGGCATCTCGAGTTCGGTCCATTCTTTTATGTTTGCGACCCAACTCTTTCTCTGACGACCTCGCCGACGACTTCCTTCGAGAGTGCCTTGGAGGATAGTCTTGGACAAGGTGTTGTGTCGGGTCACGTGGCCAAACCAAGCAAGCTTGCGCCGTTTCACGGTTGCCAGAAGGGGTTCATGTGGGCCCACCAGGGAAGTGACGATGCTCCGTACATATTCGTTGGTCTTGTGCTCGCGGTACGAGATGCGGAGCAACTTCCTCAGGCACTTGTTCTCAAAGGCCTGGATTTTCTTTTCTGAGTCTGCAAGCAGTGTCCAAGTCTCACAGCCGTAGAGTAGAATAGACACTACGAGGGACTTGTAAAGCCTGTACTTGATGGTGAAGCTGATGGAGTTACTTCGCCATATCCTGTCCAGCCTGGCCATTGCGGACGTTGCTGTACCTACCCTGATACGGATCTCTGCTACGCAACTACCGTCTTTGGACAGGGTGGCTCCCAAGTACTTGAAGCTATTGACCTCTTCTAGCTTCTGGCCGTTCATGTGAATGTTGCTGTTGCTTGTGGTGTTGATCATCACTTTGCTTTTATCCGTACTGATCTCCATGCCATAAGACCCTGCGCTACTTGAAAGTTTGTCTGTCAGGTTTTGGAGCTCACTATTGCTGCCTGCCATGAGGTCAATATCGTCTGCGAATCGAAGATTGCACAGGGATCTGCCACCAATAGAGATTGAAGTATGGTGGTCGTGGAGGGTTTCCTGCATGATCTTCTCCAGGAATATGTTGAAAAGGACAGGAGAGAGCAGGCATCCTTGACGGACACCGATCGTCGTCCTGAAGAACTCGCCTGACTGATTGTTAAGTAGAACCGCGCTGCAGGCGTTCTTGTAAAGCGCTTCTATCATTTGGATCAGTCCCTCCTCTATGTTGAACGATCTCATGACTTGCCAGAGTCCGTCGTGCCAGACGCGATCAAATGCTTTCCTGAAATCAATGAAGTTGTGGTAGAGTTCGCGCTGATGCTGCAGATGTTTCTCGATCAGGACGCGGCAGTTGAAAATCTGCTCTACAGTGCTTCTTCCAACTCTGAAGCCAGCCTGTTCTTCTGCCAGCAGTTCCTCGGCGAAAGTTTTGAGGCGGTTGAGAATGATTCTAAGCATTACTTTGCTAGGGTGACTTATCAGACTGATAGTTCTGTAGTTCTGGCACTGTTTCATGTTTCCTTTCTTGGGGAGCGGGATCACTAGAGACTGTGTCCATTCTACTGGCCATTTCTTTTGCTCCCAGATCTTTTGACAGAGTGTAGTGAGGACCTTCGTTGTTACTTCTCCTCCATGTTTCAACAGTTCAGCAGGTATGTTGTCTACACCTGGAGACTTTCCTCCCTTCAGGCCGCGTACGGCTGCTTCCACCTCTTCAGCTAACACTGGCAGGTCTTCAGCCTTCCTGGCCCCAGCCTGGTTGTTTTGGAGGATGCTGGTGTCTGGCTCAGCCTTGTAGTTATACAAGTCTCGGCAGTACTCAGTCCATCTGTTTAGTACAGCAGTGTTTTCCGTAAGGAGTTGGCCGCTGCTGTCTTCGATGACTGTGGCTGTTCGCTGTTGAGTCTTGGTGAGGGTCCTTAGCGTTTCATAAGCCTTCTTGCTGTTGCCGTTTGCCATGCCCTCTTCCACGCTACAACACTGGTCTTCAATCCAATCTTCTTTGGCTTCTTTCATCCTCTTCCTGATCTTCTTGTTGACAAGTCTGTACTTGTTTGCTGATGTGAGGTCTTGGCCTCTCTTTTTCTTCCAGGCTCTCCTCTCATCACAGAGATCGAGGATGTCATCGGTGACCCAGGGCTGTTTGCGCTTCCTCTGCTTCCCCAGCACTTCTTCTGCTGTAGAAAGTAACACCTCTTTTATATTTCCAGCAAGGGTGTCTACGTCGCAGTCCAAAGTAGCCAAGGCTGCAAATCTGCCTCCCACCTGGGCTTGGAAGAGCTCTTCTACTTCCGGGTCTTTTAGCTTCTGGAGGTCGAATCTGATGCGAGGGCTCTTGCTATCTCGTTTCAATGCCAGCTTCAACTTGAGGCTAGTAAGGACGAGGTTGTGGTCGCTGCCAATATCAGCGCCAGGAAAGGACCTCGTTTGTGCTTTGTTAACGCTGGATTTGAATCGTCGAGGCAGCAAGATGAAGTCAATCTGGTTATGGACCAGGCCTCCTGGCGATTGCCATGTCACTGTTCTTGACTTCTTGTGTGGATGGAGGGTATTAGCAACGGTGAGACGATGACTCTGTGCGAACTCTAAAAGTCGCAGGCCTCTGTCGTTTGTTTCTCCAAGGCCAAACTTGCCAGCTGTTCCTGCCCATTGTTGGTAGGCGTCAGGGCCGATCTTTGCATTCCAGTCACCGAGGACAGTCAGAATGTCTTTCTTAGGTGTTTTCTTGATGATGTTGTCCAGTTGTTCGTAAAATTCTTCTAATTCTTCATCATCATGATCTGCTGTTGGAGCGTATACTTGAATGATAGTGATGTTGTGCGGTCGGGCGGAGATGCGGATGGAGATTAGTCTGCTTGACACGGGGGTGCAGCTGATGACAGTTCCAGCCACCTCTTTCCTTACGATAAAAGCTACGCCATGTTCGTGCTTGGTTTCTTTTCCGCTGAACCAGATTTTATGGCCTTCATCTGTTGTTGTTTCTCCGAAGCCTGTCCATCGAACTTCTGCAAGTCCTACAATGTCCCAGCGATAGCGCTTCAACTCGTGGGTGAGTTCCTTCACTTTGCCGCACTGGTAGAGTGTGCGAACGTTCCAAGTTCCGATAGTTATTCCTTGCGTGGGCAGCTTGATGGTGGGTTTGGTTCCAGTAACACACTTGTCGCCCCCACCCTGGAGACCTCCAATGGGGTGCGCGGTCGTTGGTGATCCGGGCCCCGACCGATCCGGCATGTTATTCTTATTCTGTTGCTTGTCCATCAGTCCTTTCAATGGGCTTAGGCGAACTTGGCGGCGCCCGTCTCCTCTCCAAGTATTTCAACTGACTGAGAGACGCGTCAGCCCCTCACAACGTTTCGCCCGCCAGCAGAAGCGGTTACCGGGGTGTGGCTAGGTAAAGGACCTGGAGCCAGCTGTGAGAGTTGAGTGCCATGTGAAGACCGGTGCTCCCGCCTGCCCCAAGAGGCGCTGCTGGCTGAAAAGTCAAAGGTACTACTTCTCCATGAACACTCTACACCCCAAATTAATACACCCCATATTAAAATCAAGGTGAAAATTCAGGACCACTTAATATGTAGAAGGAGTTAAGAATTCCAATTAAGAGTCTATATATATATATATATATATATATATATATATATATATATATATATATATATATATATATATATATATAATATATATATATATATATATATATATATACGTCAACTATAATTTCAAAAAAGGTTAAAACCAATTTAGACGTTCGCCATAAAAGTTTGGTCCTTGTATATTATTCTTATCAGAGTTAAAATTTTAAGAAATAAGAGACGTAATTAAATAAATTGTGAAATAATAAAAGACATAACTAAATAAGTGTTTAAGATCCTGGTGTGACCTGGGGCATCACTGTTTTAGATCAGTTGTGAATTTTTCACACTCGTCTGCTGATCCTACAGCCTACCGACAGGCCACTTGGACCATAGGATAAAGTTCCCATTTTAAGACTGACTAAGGTTAATAGTAGCGTATTTACATTAAACAGTTTAAAGAAAGTTTAAAAGGTTAAGAGCGAGGGTTAAAATCTATTCCGGCCTTACATTAAAAAAAAATCATAGATATTTATTAAAAAGATTACAATAGGCGGAGGTGTGGTGGCGGTGTCTCTAGAAGTGGTGGGCGTCTGTTCTTTTCCCTGGCATGCTTGGGTGGTCGGTGGCGGCGGTGTGGGGCGTTGTTCCTGTTTGGCTGAGCTTGCGTTGCTGTCGTGTTGGCTTCTTTTGGTGCCTGTTTGGTAGTTGTATCTTCTGTCTCTGCCGGGGAGACTGGGATCGTCTCTGTGCTGACTTCCGTTGTTGTAGTCGTGGTGGTTCCACATCTTGTATCTTGGTAGGAGGTTGGCGAGTTGCCTGTCTTTTGGTTTTTTGTTTGCGGGGCGGCTGTTGACTCTACGCTTCTGGTGTCGGGTGTCGCTTGACAACCGCTGTTTGTTGACGTGGAGGCTGCCTGGCTGGCAGTGTTCTTTGTCTCGGGGAGGCGGAGATCTCTTAGTGCGCCTGTCTGTACCAGCCACCGGGTGGTGACCAATGCCCGGTGGTAGGCGTCTCCTTCTATTGCTATAATTGCTGGGACAGCGTCCTGGAGCAGGAGTACCAGGTCGTTGAAGTCTAAGCTACGGAGCCGGGTCTCCCCCTCCTCAGTCGTCACCGGCCGTTCCCGAGTGAGTAATTCGGGGATGATGACCGGCGGTGGGGAGGGTGGGTGGTCCGGCTCCGACGACGGCTCCTCCGACTGGTCTTCGGGCTCCTCTTCTTGTTGTGGGGGTGGTGATGGGGGCCGCCTCTTCTTCTTTGTTTTCTGGTGCCGCTGTTGGTCGGCTCTCTTGGTAGTCGTCAGACGGTGGGCCAGGATAAAGTCCTTGCCCCATGGTGAAGTGTCTGATTGACTCTGGTGGGGAGAATCTTTGAAATATTTTTTTCCAATGACATGGGCGTTCTGGCCGGTGGTGTTGGCTGCGCCCTTCGATTTGGTGACTCCTGTCTCTGGATAGGCGGTGACATTGGCGGTTTGTTCCGCCGGGTCGCTTTCTCTTTCTTGGGAGGCTTGGTAGGTTGCGGTTGTCGGGTGTTCTCCGCATATTCTTCGATCTGTTGATGTTGGTTCGTCTTTTATCGGTTCGCCCTTAGAGCGGGGTTGGCTTTACGTGAGGCCATGGTTAGGGTAGCTCTTTCTTGCTTGTGGCTGTGAGCTGTGACCTTGGCTGTAGGTTGTCTTGCTTGCTTGAGCGAAGCGCGGCTGTGAGCTGTGAGCTTGGCTCGAGGCTGTCTTGATTGCTGAGCGAAGCGTGGCTGTGAGCTTGGTTTGAGGCTGTTTTGCTTGCTTGAGCGAAGCGCGGGGAACCGTCCGCTCCGTTCAGCTGCTTGGCGTTGTGTTGATTAGAAATGTATGATCTTGTACTTTAGAACGTTTGGCGCTCTTTTATAGAACAAAACTGGCATCCAAGATGCGTCATCCAGAGGGCTACAAACGTCCGCCATTTTTCGCTACAGGGATTTTTATATCACGGTCATATATATATATATATATATATATATATATATATATATATATATATATATATATATATATATATATATATATATATATATATATAATATATATATATATATATATATATGATAAATAAAACCAGTCCAAGAAAGCTGGCACCACACACTCCAAATGCGGATCTAGCACTATATCACCACACTCCCCACCCCAAGCTGACGTCGTAATGTATTTTCACTATTTGTGTTACGTGAGTCATTTTCTAAAGCGTGCGCATGCGTGTGCGAGTTGTGAGTGCGCGCTTAGAGTTATAATTATTATAAGATAAGCGCATTATAAATACCGTAATTATTACTATTATTAAATACTTAAAATGTGAAGAAAGGATCCACATCTAAACTACGTGGTGTATTACTTACTTACTTACGCCTGTCACCCCTACCCGGGTATAGGCCGTCGACGAGAGACCTCCAGCAACTCCTGTCCTGTGCTTCTCCTTCGATTCTACTCCAGGTGGTTCCCAGTCTCTTGATGTCAGCTTGGAGGTCTCGACGCCAGGAGTTTCTCGGCCTACCTCTTTTCCTCTTTCCCTGGGGGTTCCATGACAATGCCTGCCTAGTGATACTGGAAGCTGGCTTTCTCAGGCTGTGACCGATCCATCCCCATCTTCTTCGCCCAATTTCATTCTCTGCTGTTATCTGCTCTGTTCTGTCCCAGAGTCTGACGTTGCTGATCTTCTCTGGCCAGTGGATTTTCAAAATTCTTCTAAGGCAACTGTTCATGAAGGTCTGTACTCTGTTGACTGTGGTTTTTGTCAATCTCCAAGTCTCTGCTCAATATAGGAGAACTGCTTTTACATTGGAGTTGAAAATCCGGACTTTGGTGTGTTGTGACAGCTCTCTGGAACTCCACACTTTTTTTAACTGGAGAAAGGCTGCTCTGGCTTTACCGATTCGTGCTCTGACATCTGCATCAGTGCCGCCTTTTTTGTCTATGATGCTCCCGAGATAGGTGAAGGACTCCACCTCCTCCAACGGGGTGCCAGCAAGCAAGATTGGTTCTTCCCTGGTTGTGTTCAGCCTCATTGTCTTTGTTTTCTGTTTGTGAATGGTGAGGCCCACTTGGGACGAGATGTCAGCAAGCCTCGTGGTCTTGTCCTGCATTTGTTGATGAGTGTGGGACAGTAATGCCAAGTCGTCTGCAAAATCGAGGTCGTCAAGCTGTGTCCACAGTGTCCACTGTATTCCACTTCGTCTGTGCTCTGTGGTCATCTTCATGACCCAGTCTATGGCCAGTAGGAAGAGGAACGGAGACAGCAGACACCCCTGCCTGACACCAGTTCTGACCTGGAGCTCCCTGGTGAACTGCCCTTCGTGGATCAGGCGACATGTCATGCCATCATAGCTGCTCTTGATCAGGCGGACGAGCTTTGTGGGTACACCGTAGTGTCGTAGGAGTTTCCACAGAGTCTCTTGGTCCACGCTGTCAAATGCTTTCTCATAATCCACAAAGTTGACGTACAGCGGGGAGCTCCACTCCAGAGACTGTTCCACGATGATGCGGAGAGTGGCGATCTGGTCTGTACATGATCGGTTCTTCCTGAATCCTGCTTGCTGGTCTCTCAGCTGGGGGTCAACGGAGCTCTTCATTCTCTCTAGGATGATCCTGTTGAAGACCTTTCCTGGTACTGACAGCAAGGTGATTCCTCTGTAGTTGGAACACTTGCTGAGGTCGCCTTTCTTGGGAAGCTTGATTAGGTACCCCTCTTTCCAGTCAGCTGGCGTCACCTCCTCTTCCCAGATCTTTCCAAACAGTGGGTACAGCATCTCCACTGTTGTCTCTAGGTCTGCTTTCAGAGACTCCGCTGGGATGCCATCTGGCCCTGCTGCTTTGCCATTCTTCAAAAATGCCACTGCTTTTCTGATCTCTTCCCGACTGGGTCTGTCACAGCTGATGGGTAGGTCGGTCTCTGCCGGCTGGATGTCGGGGGGGGGGGGGGGGGGGGGGGTCAGGTGGGCTAGGTCTGTTCAGTGACTCTTCAAAATACTCGGCCCATCTGTCGAGTTGGTCTGCTCTGTCTGCAATAGGCTTACCGTCTTTGTCTTTTACTGGTCTTTCTGTATGGCCATACTTACCCGACAATCTTCTGGTAATGTCGTAGAGCTGTTTCATGTTGCCGCTGCCTGCTGCCTTTTCTGCCTCTGCTGCCAGGCTGTCTGTGTAGGCCCTCTTGTCTGCCCTGATACTCCTCTTCACCTCGCGGTTGGCTTCCGAGTATTCCCCCTGTGCCCTTACTTTGGCTGCTCTCGTGCGACTGCTGTTGACCGCTGCTTTCTTCTGCTTCATCGCTTCTATCTTCTTCAAGGTCTGTGCCGACAGCCAGTCCTTGTGGTGGTGTTTCCTGAACCCTACAGTGTCTTTGCAGGTTGAGTTCAGCGCCTCTCTAACTGCCTTCCACTGCTGCTCTGTGGTGACCGCCTCCTCTTCATTTACTAGCTCCTGTAGCGCTTGAAACCGGTTGGACAGCACCAGTTTGAACTCTTCTCTAACTCCAGTTTCTCTCAGGAGGCCTACATTATAGCGCTGTCTTCTTGTTGTCTCTGTGCGGCTTTTCTTTAGCTTGAGCTTCATTCTTAAGGTAAGCAGATGGTGGTCGGAGGCGACATCTGCTCCCCTCCTCACTCGAACATCTTGAAGGGATCTTCTAAATTTCTTGCTAATGCAGATATGGTCTATTTGGTTCTCTGTTGTATGGTCAGGTGAGACCCAAGTTGCTTTGTGTATTCTTCTGTGTGGGAAGATGCTGCCTCCAATGACAAGTCGGTTTAGAGCACAAAAGTCTACAAACCTCTCCCCGTTCTCACTCGTCTCCGAGCCTAGTCCCTGTCTCCCCATCACCTCTTCGTATCCGGTGTTGTCCTCCCCTATTTTGGCATTAAAATCGCCCATGACGATGGTGATGTCTCGCTCCGCACATTTGTCCACGGCACTCTGGAGTCGGTCGTAGAACTCTTGTTTCTCTTCCTCGTCACTGTCATTGGTGGGCGCATAACACTGGATGACGTTCAGCTTGAGCTTTTTCTTGGTTCTAAAGGCTGCTGTGATAATTCTTGGCCCAAGAGGTTCCCAGCCCATCAGCGCTCTCTGTGCCACTGGTGACAGCATGAATGCTACTCCTTCTGTATGGGGGGCATTCTCCTCTTCATGACCTGAATACAGAATCATCTCCCCACTTAACAGCCTTTTCTGGCCAGACTGCGTCCATCTGGCTTCACTGATACCTAGCAGGGAAAGGTTGTACTTTTGCATTTCCGCTGCTATCTGGGCGGCCTTGCCGCTCTGGTACATGGTCTTGACGTTCCATGTGCCCATGGTTGTGTCCCTGGATAGAGAGAAGCGGCTCGGTCCTGTGGCTTCCGAAGACTTCCGGCTTTCACCACAGGACGTCATAAGTCTTCTAGTAGAAGAACCTTCCTCCTCCAGGAAAGGAATTACTGTTAGTCTTTTCGTCGGCGTTTTTGTAGCTATTTCCTTTTTTGCAGGGTGGGGAAGCTACCCCCACGCGCAACCCCCTTACTAGGAGGACCAGGGGTTTTCTGTCGGGGTCACCTTCCCTTAGACCATGTTGGTTCACGGCACCTTATTTCATTCGGTGCACCCCTCTCACGAGGGACCCCCTATCCACCACCCAGGGGACGCGCCTCAACGCCATATGGTCCCAGCGCGAGGTACGTGGTGTATGTGGATCCTTTTTTCACATTTTAGTATATATATACTTTTTCATTCAATTCTGAGAATGCTCTTGCTTTATATATATGGCGCTTTCCGCCAAAAGTATTTTATCCAGTAAGGTTTGCGTAGGCAGAAGTGACGTCATCTTCATCTTGTTTCATCTTTGCAAGAATCTGCGGCCCGCCCGCGCATTACGTCATGTGCATTCTATGGAACGCGCTCCAACGAGCCCCAATACAAAGCTGTTGCTATATATTTTCAAATAGGAACAACAAGAAGAAACATTTTCGCTGTACAAACAAATTATACATATCGTAACAGTGCCATCATAAGATATCTTACGATAGGAAAGGGAGCGAACTGGTAAAAGTTAAATCAATCATAAATTAGTCATGATCAAAGTCTCGGCACACACGCCACATTAAAGATATTGCTCGGTTAATTCACAGTGTGTTCTGGGCTAGGTCTGTTTTACGTCAAGATATTCGTACTCGTGACGCATCCATTGTTCCCTGCGAAAACTGCACACCCGCCAGGCCCAACGGACAGACAAATCTCCCAACACCTCCAAGAGGCATAGATCTCGAGCCCCGAGTGCAGGGTCATGAAAATCTACGTCTGTTGTTGTCTCTAAGTGCCTCCACTAAGGGAGCCCGGTTAATCGTTCTCGACTAATTCATACTTCGCATAAATCAGTAGCATTTTTCAGGTCGCGGTCCGCTTTGCTCTGTACCTCTGTAAGTTTTATTCAGACAGGGATTCGGGTAGTGCTGAGCCCCGCATTCATAGCAGATTTTGTTCAGCTAATTCATAGTCGAGACCCGTGTATGGATCTGGCCCAATGAGGCACCAAGCATTTCTGGAGTAAAGTTATTCTTGCAGTTACTGGCCTTCCAGCACGACCACTGCCTAGTGCGTGTTGTCAGGCAAAATGGCTGGAAGGACACACAACTCTACTGATTGAAGCGGAAGTTAAACTGATAAAGGCTGTTAACTCATCGTGCCCGAGGTACGAAATACCCACATTTTGCAGTTATCATCTGAGGACTGCATTACAATTCAGGAGCTAGACAGATCGACCATGATAGTTTAAGGGTGGTGCCAGAATAGCTTTAAACTACGTTTCCATAAGCACGAATCCGATACAAATACGATCCAAATCCGATGCGATGACGCAATTACAGTCTGTAAACAGGTCGATGAAAACGGTTCAACATCGAACTAGAATTAATGTCATGAGTACCATGCCAGCTCAGTTGGCTCAATAATGAGCTGCTGACACGTGTGGCCGTCCCGACTGTTACTTGCGACAGTAGTGCGATCAACAAACTAATACGCGTGTAAACGATTTCTAATACAGTCAAATTTGTCTATAACGGCCACCCTGGGAACGGAGAAAAACTGGTGGCTTTTTTCCCCTCACATATATCAACAAACTCCAATGAACAGCTAGCATCGAACATACCCTTGTTTGTTTAGTTTTATCACTTCAACTGACTAGTTCCACATGAGCGCGATTTTCTTTGAGGACTGTTTTTAGGACATGCGAGCATAATATCACATAACAAAGTGAACATAATATAATATGCAATGTACTGCTGAGTGTGTTATATGTTACGTATACTTTGAAGGTCACGGTCGTTGTGGTCATGTGTCTTTGTAAGTAATATATTCTTGTCGGGGCAATATAGTTGGAATTATCAGACTGATTGGCTCAAACGTTAATAGCAGTCCAGCACGTAAAAAAGTGTAAGAAACTAAAATCGGGCTGTCTTTAATCTATCTATCTATCTATCTATATCCCGTAGTCTTGCCGACCGTTGGGGCACCACTGATGACTTAACAACCTGCTCCCTCCATTCCTCTCTGTTCTCTGCCATTCTCAGCGTATCGCCCAGCTTCAGTCCTGTCCATTCTGAGATATTGTCCTCCCATCTTTTCCTCTGTCTTCCTCTCCTTCGTCCTCCTGGCACAGTGCCTTGCAGGACTGTGTTGGCAAGCCCTGCTGAACGTGTGACATGCCCATACCACTTCAGTTTGCGTTGTCTCACAATGGCTAGTAAGTCTTCATAGGGCCCGATGGCTTGCCTGATTCTGCTTCCCACTTCCTCGTTTGTGATGTGATCTGTGTATGAGATGCCAAGCAGCCTTCGAAAACATCTCATTTCAGTGGCTTGTATCCTCCTTTCAAGGTCTGCTGTGAGGGTCCATGACTCGCAGGCATACAAGAACACCGAGATGACTAAGGAGCGCATCAGTCTGATCTTGGAGCAGAGTGTGATGTTTCTATCCTTCCATATGGTCTTCAATCTTGTCAGTGCTGTTGTTGTCTGCGCAATCCTGGACAGTATTTCTGGTTTTGATCCCTCATCTGTCACAATGGCTCCTAAGTATTTGAATTTCTTAACTGTTTCCAGTTTTTGGCCTCCAACCATTCTTTCAGAGCCAATGCCACTGGCGTTATTGATCATCAGTTTGGTCTTCTCTGCACTGATTTCCATCCCATATGCAATGGCTGTACTATCCAGCTTTTCCACCAGCTAAGCTAGCTCCGGGCTGTCTTTAAGGTCAAGGTCAAATCGGCCATTCTATATTTCCCTAAGAGATATTCCAAAGAGTAGTTTGTTGATTTGCTTATAATTTGGTATGACGTGAGATATGAATTAAAAAGGCGTTTCATGAAAGAACTATGTCACTACCTTAACGGCCAAGGACCTAGCAGCCATGCTGTGTATTATTCCAAGTAATATCTCTGAAACTGCTTATATTTTGACTGGACCTAAACTTGATTTGATGATAGTTTTGATGATGTCCCTAATGAAAGGTAACAAACAGGGCTAGTTCAAGGTTGATCAAAATCACATTTAAGAAGAATAAGAATAAGAATAAGAGTACTTTATTATCTCGAAAAGAGAAATTCGGTTGTGGTACATTTATAACAAATAGTACAAACAAGACATAAAAACATTATAGCATAATTATGAACATTTTCTCCCTGCACTTGCACAGCTACAAATTCCAAATGGATAAAGTAAACTTGCTTTGCTTGACTTCGCGAACGAAGATTTTATAGGAGTTGCCCACGACGTCTGCAGGCTTGTTCGTGGCTGCGGAGGCCAATCCGAGACAGGCAGGTTCGACCGCAGTGGCTGCAGGGGAAGGTATGGCCAGGGTTCTGAGCTGCGGCATCTCTGTTTTTTCTCCTGAGCCGCTTGTCCTTAAGGCTAGCTCTGTGAGAGTCCTCAAAGGAGACAGCTGCCTTGTAAATGGTGGAGCGCCAGGTGTCACGGTCCGCAGCAAGCGAAGACCACTGGTGGTGGTCGATTTGGCAGGCACTAAGTGACTTCTTGAGACAGTCTTTGTATCTCTTTTTTGGTGCCCCTCTGTCACGGTGTCCAGTAGCAAGCTCGCCGAACAGGGTGATCTTTGGTAGGCGATGATCCTCCATCCTGGAGACATGCCCCGCCCAGCGGAGCTGTGTCCGCAGCAGCAAAGCCTCGATGCTCACAGTTTCAGCCTGTTCAAGGACCTCGACGTTGGTGACATAGTCACTCCAGTGAATGCCCAGGATGGTACGCAGGCAGCGCTGGTGGAAGCGTTCGAGGAGTCGTAGTTGGCTTCGGTAGAGGGCCCAGGACTCGGAACCATACAGCAGGGTGGTGAGGACCACAGCTCTATACACGCTGATCTTGGTGCCTGTTTTCAGCTGCTGATTGTGCCACACCCGCTTGAAACACTACAAAATCTTTACACATAACTCTTACACATCTCACACAAACATCTTTTATGGACTGAACTGAGCGGCACTTATACATTCACACCCACCTCTACATATGCATACATAATACGCGTGTTTCAACCTAGTCCTAACCCTCACTACTTATTATACAAACGTCTCAGTACATTATTACACATTATTACACAAGCTGCATAATTAAAGTCTACCGTAGTAAAATAATTAGTGGGTAAACACTCAGTAACAACAATCCCAGTATGTCCATGTTCACCACCAAATGAAACACAATATAATCACTTCTCTAAAATCAACAAGCTCCATTCCTACTGATTGCACAGGTAAAGGGGGATTTAGGAGTTAGGTTTGGGTATGCGTGGATGTACCTACAGATTGCTTAGAGTGATGGACGGATTTGGGGATGAAACTGTGCTGTAGTCTAAGTGTTCTAGCTTTGTGCGTGCGGAGTCTGCGGCCAGAGGGGAGGAGTTCATAGAGGTGGGCAAGGACATGGGATCTGTCTGAAGCTATCCGCCTACCCTTTCTCACCACACGCTGTTCATACAGGGACTCCACACTGTTTTGCTTACTGCCAGTCACTTTGCTGCAGATGTTTACCATTCGTGCCAGGGTGTTCTTGTTCTTCACACTCAGACCTCCATACCAGCACACAGAACCGAAAGTGATGACAGACTCAATAAAAGAGCAGTAAAAAGTTTGAAGGACAGAGGGGTTCACATTCAGCTTCATGAGTTTCTGGAGGCAGTAGATGCCACACTTCCCCTCTGTTGACACGCATCAATGACCACACGGCTACTCTGATGGGCTCTCGTGCATGTCCACGGAAGACAAAGCTATGCAATCTGTGTGAGGCTGTACTCAGAGAGTGTTGTGTGACAGGATTAAGGGATTAGCAATTAGCTGTGACACCCGGGCCAGTCGGCTGCTCACCCCGGGGGAGACAATCACAGCGCAGTTGATTTCTCGCTGTCTGATCACAGTTGGCGTAGACTTAAACCTAGATGACTGCCACGTATGAGGATGCAATGCAATTCGTCTAGCACAGAAAGAGGTAATGCTTTTCATGAGCCCCTGTGACTGAAGGGGCCTATGAAACTCTATGCCTGGCTGAGGGACTGAGTTCAGCAATAATCGGACACTTTTCCGCCGCTGGTGTTGACCAGCAGTCAGCGGCTTATTGCCAGATGGCTGCTTAAGTCTGAGGATGCAATGAGGATTGTATCGCACAGCAAGAGGCACTCATTTACATGAGTTTCTGTGAGTGCGGGGCACATGGCACTCTATGACTGGGTCATACTGTAACAGGTGCAGGTAAGGAGTGCCAAGTGAGGATATTTGACTATAGGCACATGAACACACTATGCTCACCCACCGATCCCGTGAGATAATTGTAAAATACACCGTACAAAACAAGAAGAACCATCGAATACTAAAACACAACTTCCCAAAATAACCATCAAGAAACTTTTTTTGTCAGGGCTGACGGGGGGAGGGGGAGGGGTACAATGATTCCTTTGACCTCCCGAAGGCCTACAAGGGTCCGTGCAGCGAACCCCTCCGACCAATAAGGTATTTGTTTTCAATCCTCAACTATTTTCGTAAAAGAAATCAAGAAGACATCTTGCGACCTGGATCACGCCAGACATGACTGACGTCAAAGGAATATACATTTATATATATATATAGACTTATGACGTAATTTAAATATGTCGTGACGTTGCTGTCTCCAGTACTGAGTGTGCTTGTTGTTTCGAACAACACTACGTAACTTTGTAGTTTAGAACGTTTAGCGATCTTTTATAGAACAAAACTGGCATCCAAAATGCGTCATTGAGAGGGCTACAAAACGTCCGCCATTTTTCGCTACAGGGGTTTTTATATCACGGTCACATGGTACGGTTTGCGCTAAAGTGACTGGTCGTGTGTTGTAGGGAGGAAAACAATAATTATTGCAACACTTTTCAACTTGTTTAAACGTAATGAAAAGAACCCCGCTGGATAATGGGGATTGGATACTGCATACCTTTTCTCTTCCACACCGAACTGCTAGGGCTAACATGGCTACGCGCTGAGAAGCCGATGCCAGAGTGCCAGACCAAGCGCACCGAGTGAGCATCGATGACGCGGATGATCGAGGCAGCCGCTGGTCGATGGAGATCACACAGATCAGTTTTTAAATCCCTTCTATTTATAGAAAGGACTTTTTAGCACGGGTCGCGGTGGGGCGAAATTAATAGCATGTCCATGATGTCAAAGGCGGGCAGGCTTAAACACTTTCTTACAATTGAAGTAAAAAGTTAAAAATTACATCATGTCTAGTTACGCTAACCTCGCTGCTGAACGTCCATTTGGCGCGAAGCGACGCATGTGCGTATGTATGTGTATATGTATGTATGTATGTTTGTATTACGTATATGTATGTTTGTGTGTGCATATGTATGTAAGCAAGAGAATCTTCGATATTTCTGTGCACACAAGCTTGAAACTTGGCGAAATACTTTCTTAAAGGGGTGGCTAAGAGAGCCCAAACATGTAACATCACTCTGTGATATGTTGTGCAACTTTTGTTTATGGACTTCTTCTTCATCAGCGTTCCCGAGTGTTTATGGACTTACTGTATATACTTTGTGTTGGACTACTTGAAGCTAAGATACTGTAATAAATGTGAATTAAGCCTTATGAATGCCTGTTACGTTCAAGTGCAGGATAAACCGTATAGTTGTAATTTACTCACCTCGATTGATGCTAGTTTCGCGTAACGATGATTCAGAAGAAAACTGTTCTTAAAATAAAAGGCCGTCCCGTGCATGCGATGGAGAAAAAGTGTGACATGTAACTAATTTGTTAATATGACGTCACACCTTATGTTGAAATCATGTTACAAACGCCATAAACTGATGTGTAGCTTAATCTGGTTTATTCTGCACGTTTTCGTTGCTTGCTGTTGTATTTGTTTCGATCGTAAATTGATTATCAAATTTGAACGTCCTGTTCGTCACAGGTATGACAAATTCCAAAAGAATCCATTAAAACGGCAGTTTTCAATAATGTGGCGTGAATGTGGAATGATGTAGCCTGTGAGAACAAGTTGACATGTGTAATCTTTTGGTATTATATACTTTAGATTTGTGCTTCCTGAAATTGCCCATTTGTTAATGACTTGGTAAAAGTTTTCCGAAAATGCGTCAGAAAAGTGAAATCGGCTGTAAACACGGGAGGGGTATTTTTATACCCACAAAGTGATGCAGCAAGATAACAAATATACATTTAGTCTTTTGACATATCCTTATTGGCATTTCAACAAAATGAAAGCAATTTAACCCATTCTGCCCTGACGCACTACAGGAGAAGATGGATCGACCATGATAATTCAAAGGTTGTGCTAGATTAGCTTGGCGCCGATAGGCGCCAAACTAATCTGGCACTACCCTTGAATTATCATGGTCGATCCATCTCCTGCAACAGGCGCATAATCGTTAGATGACGCCTCCAAAATTTGGGAAATACGTGCGTCGGGCTGAATGAGTTAAAGGCGACGTTGACTGCATGGATTTGATAACATGAAACTTGCACAAGTGGTAACTGGAGACGTTCAAGCCGCCATTTTGCATGGATTTGATAACATGAAACTTGCACAAGTGGTCACTGGAGACATTCAAGCCGCCATTTTGCATGGATTTGATAACATGAAACTTGCACAAGTGGTCACTGGAGACGTTCAAGCCGCCATTTTGCATGGATTTGATAACATGAAACTTGCACAAGTGGTCACTGGAGACGTTCAAGCCGCCATTTTGCGATCTTTTTAAAAACTTTTATTCACATTTTCTCATTTTTTAAAGATACCTGTTATGTGGTGGAATTTGTAGTCGTAGTATGTAAACACACCAGACACACGCACGTAGAGTTCTTTAAAATAAACCTCCGCCGTTCAGCTGCAATCCGTCACACGTGGCTTAAGGATGTAGACAATACTGGAGTAACAGTTCCAACAATATTTTATTACAGCGATGCGATCTCCACAAAATGCGTTCACAAATGCACCAACAATAGTACAAAGTCTTCTCAGCTTTGACACAAAGCGTCTCTCATACAATGTACATTACCATTCACTGCAGATCTCCGTTACTGACAATGAAGCACGATATCTTGCATAACGCTCTCTCAATATCAAAGCGTTTTACGAAACAATGCAATATACAACTGAACACTGTACCGACGCTGTTACATCGCAATTCTACAACTGAACAATGTACAGACTCTGTTACATCGCAATCCTACGACTGAACAATGTACACGGATGCTTCCTAGCACGACGATCTTTTATAGTGGTATGTTTTCTAGCACAATCGAGCAAAATCGTACAACACAACCAATCGAATCACAGCACGTATCTAAAACTCAAAGGTGCAAACACACTGGAATATTCGACAAAAACTGAATCTGGCTGCCATCTACCAGCTACAATGCTAGGGGAATCCCCCCCCGCGTCCTGACTTCACGCATGCGTACACTAAACAGGTCGCGACCTTGACCGTTCAAAATTTGGTAAACACGGATCAGTGCAAAAGTACTGAAAGCTAAGCGACACGCGTCGTAAACAAAAGAATATGCAAGTAGCCTCTAGATTATTTGGAACTCAACTCCGTGCGGCAACAGATAATCAACACCGCACTATCCGTAAACGAAATTGAAATTCACTAAAAAGGTACATAATTAGAAATCGTGATAGCTCAAATAAAACGTCGAATCGTTATCTACGATTTATGCACGCACGCTCTTACAAAACAACACAACCATACTCGTAACAATACCTCTTGTGCCAGACTCTGATTCAGCTGATTCTTTGGCATATATTTGATGGATTTCTGACACAGTCATCCACCTCGAAGCTGCTGAACATTTAAGCCAGAAATATAAAGTGTTCTACCCCAAGCAGTAACCAGTTCTGGAGAGCGACTCATATAGCATGTTGACGGCAGTCATGTTCAGGCCAGAATATTGCTTGTCGCCGGAAAGAAATCATTATTCAGTGACCTTTATCGGTTTGATTTCTTTTACGAAAATAGCGGAGGAATGAAAACAATTACGCTATTGGTAAGGGTGGTTTGCTACACAGATCCTTGTTAAATTAACCAGTGTACTCGTCGGGCATCCAGGGTACATTGGTTAATTTGACTCCTTTTAGGCCTAAAAGGGTCCGTGTAGCAGACCGCTGCTATCAATAACGCATATTAGCTCATCTTGTCACGCTTCGTCTGATCTTGTCTCACCTAATCTCACGATGATTGTAGCAGTAAAACAGTCATACTCATAGTGGCATTAATGACTAGTACAACACTTACAGACCACCTGCAGCCTGTAGGTAACTGTTTTACTGGACAAGTCAAAGGACCACGTCTGCCGGCATGTATACACGTTCGGCTCATGGTTACGAGATACGTTGTACAGTCGTAAATAGGTGGATGTATTCTCTGTGTCTATTGGGTCCCAGGCGAGCATGACAGCAGGCGTAACATTGCGCACGTCCACGGTGGATCGGCAGGTGCAGGTCAAGTCGGAAAACTCGATGACATACTCGGAGCAGTCGATGAAGGGCTCAAAAGGGTGCACTGCACAGCGCCAGGCACCGACAAGTAAACATTGTACCCTGACTTTGGTATTAATTTCAGCCCACTTAATCAAATTTTAAATATATAAACGATTTGAATTTTCAAATCTTCCGTAGCTCGCTTGGGCTTGCCCTTAGCACCACGTGAATGTTCTGTGGTTATGTACAGTGTGTGAGTGAATGCGCGTGATTCACGTGAGCGTGCTTGTTGGGTTCAATTCGAGGTGGCGATTTGAGCCGATTTTCAATTGAGATAAAGCGCCTATTTAACGCGCTGATTTATTTATTTATTTATACTGACAAGGATTAGTTTGCCCTAATTTCCTCTTCCCAGGTGTAATACACTTAACATTTTGCTTCTCACGAAACCACACATACTGGTTTTGCCCTGCAGTGCTGCCCTTTTGTTTCAGATTTGTTTCAGCAACCTCAACTTACTTCACCTTATATGAGCCTTATCTGACCTTGCCTTACATAATTGTGTATGAACAAAAGATGAAGAAACAGAGCAACAGAAAGACAGTAGAGAAAGACGAAACCACCCGATCGCCGTTGTGGGAAACGTTGCGTTCGACTGCATGACGCACACATGACGCATCATGTTTTAGCACCCTACAAGAAAATCCACAGATGCTTACGGTTGAGGCTGGACGTCTGTGGCTTACGTCATTGGTCTGTCTAGTTTGTTAACCCATTCAGCCCTGACGCACTACAGCAGATGGGTCGACCATGATAATTCAAGGGTAGTGTCAGATTAGCTTGGCGCCTGTCGGCGCCAAGCTAATCTGGCACTACCCTTGAATTATCATGGTCGATCGATCTCCTGCAAAAGGTGCATAGTCGTTAGATGACGCCTCCAAAATTTGGGAATTACGTGCGCCGGGCTGAATGAGTTAAGCTTATGGTCATGTACAGACACTGACCTGGATCGTACAACCTTAACGCGTTGAGTGTCAGCTAACGCAGACTGTGCTACTGCAATCTTCGTTCAATCAACACCCAAAACAACAACAACAAAAACAACAAGGCAAAGCCATTATGGCTCACGTGTACGACCGATCCACACATGTGTGACAATAAGAAACGGGATGACTTCTGCACCCACAAAATCCACGTTTTCTCAACGTTTAATCAGTTTTCACACATCTGTCAAACCCCCGTGGCCCTTGACCTTTGCGATGTGTCGACTAAATTAGTATTAATAGGAAGCTCTTATCATCAGCTACCTTTGTGCCAAATCTGATTGAAAAGTTTGCAAAAATGTTGATAATAACTACTTCTATCATAAATTGGCATTTTTATGCACATTTGTGACCCTTGATCTTTTCCGAGGGGTCATCCAAATTAGTATGCATAGATAGGTCTTACCATCAGGTATCTATGCAGCAAGTTTGGGTTTGAAGTTGTGAATAATAATAATAATAATACCGTTATTATATAGGCGCTTTTTCTCAATTTTTGGGCAAATCGACTCAAAGCGCCGCGAACTGAAACCCAACACGCACACTCACGTAACAGACACGGATTTACGCCATTTAAGACAAACACAGTACAAGACAGACGAAAGGCCAGCTCAGCTACTGAAGTTACAGAGATTTTTTGATCGCTTGTATTTGAAATTTGTAAAGTGGCCTGAAACCGGTACCAAAGTGGGGGGGGGGGGGGGATGGGGGGATAGTAATTGAGAAAAAACATTTACTGTCAAAATATGGTTATCTTTGACCTATTTCCCTAGCTCTTGTGACCATTGGCCTTCCGATGGTCAACCAAATTAGTATACATAGAAAGGTCTTACCATCAGGTGTATTTGTACCAAGTTTGGATTTGAAGTTGTGTAAGTACTTGACAAAAAAAAATCTTTTGGTTATTTTTTTACCTATTTCCTGAGCGCTTGTGACCCTTGACCTTTCCGAGGGATCAAACAAATTAGTATGAATGGAAAGGTCTTACCATAAGGTATCTTTGCCCCAAGTTTGGGTCTGAAGTTGTAAATAGTATATGAGAAAAAATAAATTATGTCAAAATATAGCTATTTTTTATATACATCCAGTTCTCCTGTGACCTTAACATTTGTGAGAGGTCACTGAAATTTGCATGTTTAGAAAGGTCTTGCCACAAAGTATTCTTGGGCCAAGTTTGAAGACTGTGGCTTGAATATTCTCCGAGTAAATGCCGACGTTAAAGTTTTTACCACGGACGACGGCGGACGGACGACAGACGACCGACGACGGACGGACAAGGACTCACTTTTCCTTCAACACTTGGTCGTTGTAAATTAAGTTGACCTTCAGCGAGTGGCACACCTCCCTGAGACAAAGGTTGGTGTCTGTGACGCATGGATCCGGCTGCTGACGTTCGTTGTTCGTGGGCAGGATGGACGAGATAAAGATTTCTGCCTTTGGGAAGACTCGTTTGGCAGGGGAAAGCACATCCTTCCAGGGTGGTGGTGGTGGTGGTGGTGGTGATGATGGTGGTGATGGTGGTGTGTGTGTAGGGGGTGGGGGGGTTAGAGGAAGAAGGCGTGTGTGTGTGAACACTCTCGCCACTCACCAAAACATCACACAACGAGTTGGGGCGGGGAGGAGGGGGGGGGGGGAGGAGAGGGAGGGGGAGGGAAAGAAGGCGTGCGCGTCAACACTCTCGCCAAAATAGCAACGTGTGTGTGTGAGGGGGGGGGGGGGGGGGAAGAAAGAAGGCGTGTGTGTGTGTGAACACTCCTCTCGCTAATAACTGGTGGGGGGGGGGGGAGAGGGGGGGGGGGTAAGGGGGATACTCGGTAAAAAATCAAATAGGGAGGGGGGGGGGGGGACGTCCCTTTAACGGACTTTGTTATAGCATTTTAAACAATTGTGGGTTGGGAGGTTGTGGGGAGGGGGGGAGGGGGAGGGGGAGGGGCGCGGAACCCATGGGATCCCACCCCCTCACACCAGATCCGCCCCTGCTCGTGCATGCAGTCACAGACAGTGTAAACAGGAACCGGTGGCTGCCTGCAAAAGGGGGCCAAAGCAAAACTCTTACCTTTCTCACACCTTTTCCCAGAAAACGAGAAGACACAAGCACAATAGAAGTCACCGATAAGGTCGGTGCAAGGCGCCTGGTTTTGGCATGGCTGAGGGAAACAGTCGTCGATTACTGAAAACGAGAAGACACAAGCACAATAGAAGTCACCGATAAGGTCGGTGCAAGGCGCCTGGTTTTGGCATGGCTCAGGAAAACAGTCGTCGATTACTGAAAACGAGAAGACACAAGCACAATAGAAGTCACCGATAAGGTCGGTGCAAGGCGCCTGGTTTTGGCATGGCTCAGGAAAACAGTCGTCGATTACTGAAAACGAGAAGACACAAGCACAATAGAAGTCACCGATAAGGTCGGTGCAAGGCGCCTGGTTTTGGCATGGCTCAGGAAAACAGTCGTCGATTACTGAAAACGAGAAGACACAAGCACAATAGAAGTCACCGATAAGGTCGGTGCAAGGCGCCTGGTTTTGGCATGGCTCAGGAAAACAGTCGTCGATTACTGAAAACGAGAAGACACAAGCACAATAGAAGTCACCGATAAGGTCGGTGCAAGGCGCCCGGTTTTGGCATGGCTGAGGGAAACAGTCGTCGATTACTGAAAACGAGAAGACACAAGCACAATAGAAGTCACCGATAAGGTCGGTGCAAGGCGCCTGGTTTTGGCATGGCTCAGGAAAACAGTCGTCGATTACTGAAAACGAGAAGACACAAGCACAATAGAAGTCACCGATAAGGTCGGTGCAAGGCGCCTGGTTTTGGCATGGCTCAGGAAAACAGTCGTCGATTACTGAAAACGAGAAGACACAAGCACAATAGAAGTCACCGATAAGGTCGGTGCAAGGCGCCCGGTTTTGGCATGGCTGAGGGAAACAGTCGTCGATTACTGAAAAAAAAACAACCCAACACTTTCAAAGTTATGACTGCATGACAATTCAGGAGACAGATCGACCATGACAGTTCAAGGGTGGTGGCAGAATAGCTTGGCGCCTATAGGCGCCAAGCTATTCTGCCACCACCCTTGAACTATCATGGTCGCGCCGTACCAACTTTGCCCTCCACCTTTGCATCTTATGATACAAAATGAACCAATTGAACAAGTTACCACTCTAAAGTTTTTAGGAAAATGTGTCGACGAAAAACTAAGCTGGGAGACCCACATTAATGCGCTATGTAAAAAATGTGTCGACGAACAACTAAGCTGGGTGACCCACATTAATGCGCTATGTAAAAAAATGTGTCGACGAACAACTAAGCTGGGAGACCCACATTAATGCGGTATGTAAAATATGTCTCGACGAACAACTAAGCTGGGAGACCCACATTAATGCGCTATGTAAAAAATGTGTCGACGAACAACTAAGCTGGGAGACCCACATTAATGCGCTATGTAAAAAATGTCTCGACGAACAACTAAGCTGGGAGACCCGCATTAATGCGCTATGTAAAAAATGTGTCGACGAACAACTAAGCTGGGAGACCCACATTAATGCGCTATGTAAAACCATTTCCAAGAACGTTTTTTTTTTTCTGCGTTCTCGAGTGAGCCACATGACCGACAAGCACAGCTGTAAGCTATGGTTAAACGCGCACATAAAATCTCATATTGATTATATCTCCACTGTCTGGGATGGATGTGATGACGTACATACAATCAGACTAAACTCCCTGTATAAAAGAGCTGTCAAAATCATACAGCCTGGATCTGCTGCAACCACAGATAAAACGAAGAAACTTAATGTTCTTAGTTTTCGAAACCAGCTTATTTATAACAAATGTGTACTTATGCAAAAACATTATGCACAATAACTCTCTCGCGAACGGACCTCAAGGAATGGCATTTTACCACTGCCGCTGCCACGTATAGATCATCGCTATAAGACATGTTTTGCCTTCGCAGGACCAACATTATGGAATTCACTTCCTACTAGCGTAAAAGCGGTTGATTGACTTAAACAGTTTAATGGAAGATTACACATGCACCTACTTAACCAGCTTTGTACCTCTTCAACTTGTTCGAAAATTAAAAAAAATTATTGCAGAAACAAACGACAAAGATAAAAATCCTCGACTTCAGGAAAAGAATCAGACAGTGACGGTGACGTAAAAGCACCGAACGCGCTAGTGTTATACAATGTTCCTAATTGACGCAAAGCATCCGCGCGTCAGTGTTTTACAGCTGATTCTTTGACATATATTTGATTTGACGCATTAATCCATCTAGATCAAAAAAATTTACCAGAACGGAAAAAGTGGTCTACCCCATGTAGGTATCAGTTCTGGAGAATAGCTCACATAGTACGATTGCGATATGTCATATGAGCAAAAAACTCACATCCACTGGTTTCGGAATAGTTAGAGACTTTCGCAAATGCCCGCCCGCCTTTCGCTCTCGCGGCTAGTGGTAAGCATTTACGACGGAGCGAAAGGCGCGCGCGCGGTTCGAAAATCCCGCTGTACCATCCGTCACTACTCCCTCGGACAAGAACGTCGACATATTGCTTGTGGAGTAGTCTCCAGATATTCTCTTACGGGATATTCCCGCTAGATCTAATTCCCACTTGGACAGTTACCATCGGGACAAATACTCACCATTTTCTAGTGTTTTGAAAACATGCTGAAGTCTCCAAGGCTTTAACGTCACGCTGAAGTTGTAATTACCATCTACTGTGAACCTGGGTCTTTCATACTGGCAATTCCCTTTGCGAGGGAAGTCGCTTCCATTATTATAGTGCAGAGGTGTGACTATAGTTAACGTTCCGGTTGGTCCATCCTTCAAAACAAACAAGTTAATCAATCAATCAATCAATCAATCAATCAATCAATCAATCAATCAATCAATCAATCAATCAATCAATCAATCAATCAATCAATCAATCAATTGGGAATCAATCAACATTCTAAACAATCAATCAATCAATCAATCAATCAATCAATCAATCAATCAATCAATCAATTGGGAATCAATCAACATTCTAAACAAACAAACAAACAAACAAACAAACAAACAAAATCTAAAACAGAAAAGAAATATGACTGGCAAAGCCTTTATGGCTCACATGCGTAGCCGATCCACAGATAGTCTGACCATTATGTCCGAGCCCTTTCCAACCGGTCACTGTAATTAAAGTGTTCCATTGTCTTAACTCATTCAGCCCGACGCACGTGTATTCCCAAATTGTGGAGGCGTCATCTAACGACTACGCACCTGTGGCAGAAGATGGATCGACCATGATAATTCAAGGGTAGTGCCAGATTAGCTTGGCGCCGACAGGCGCCAAGCTACTGAATCTGGCACTACCCTTGAATTATCATGGTCGACCCATGACCTGCTGTATTGCGTCAGGGCTGAATGGTAAAGGTTTAGACCTTTGTACCCGTGATATCCTTGACCTCTCTAAAACGCATGCACGTTTCACAGATTTATCCCCCTCTCGCGACCCTTGACCTTTTAGACAAAAGAAAACAAGTAAAAGAAATAAACAGAACAAGATATGAACTTGGTATGCTTATAGAGGTCTTGTGGCTTGAATAGTCCTGGAGAAAATGCCAACGTTTGAGTGTGCAGTCCCCAACCATAAGTTATCACATTCATTATCATTATTATCATTCATTATTAGTCCCCAACCATAAGTTATCACATTCAAGTTATCGTAAGTTGCCACATTCCTTCTGCCAATGAAGATAAGTAGCGGCTAATCTCTCTGTTTGTTTGTTTGTCTATTTTGACAAAGGGTATTTACCCGAAATATTAATAAATTGTGTTGTACCCGTCTTTTCTAAGCGTGTTTCTTTCTCCGTTGGGTACTTCTTTCCAACCATAAGTTAGTCAAGTTTTTTTTTTTTTTTTTTTTTTTTTTTTTTTTTTTTTTTTTTTTTTAAATCCATTCCGCCCTGACGCACTACAGCAGGAGATGGGTCGACCATGATAATTCAAGGTTAGTGCCAGGTTAGCTTGGCACCTGTCGGCGCCAAGCTAATCTGGCACTGCCCTTGAATTATCGTGGTCGATCCATCTCCTGCAACTGGTGCATAGTCATCAGATGACGCCTCCGAAATTTGGGAAATACGGCCGTCGGGCTGAATGAGTTAATAATGTTTGGTCAGTGTTGAGAAACAAGAAGAGGAATAACTTACTGTGCATCAGCTGATTCACAGACCTGCAATCGCCACTTGTAACATGTCTGTGGCGCTCAATAGAACGCATCTTGCTTACTAAAAGTGTTGATAATAAATGACCATATTGCCAAATACCTGCCTGCCACGCGTACAATTAATGGTATGAAAGCATTTCAAACATTGGTTATCGAAAAACCGCAAAAGTGCTGCCATTGAAAAAAAAAAACAACAAAAAACAACAACTGCCTCTTACTGAAAATTTACAAAATGGACATTTCAGAGTTCCCAAATGTGAAAAAACAAAACAAAAAATAATATAGTCTACTGTTTTGTGCGACAAATTTCAAGAAAATCAAGAAAAACACAAAGATAATAATCAAAGACACAAGAAAACAAGAAAGGCAAATCCCGAATGGCTCACTTTGTATGACCAATCCACAAAATAATTGTGACCTTTGTGACCTTGATCTTTCCAACAGGTCACTGAAATGAGCAAGTGTGTAAGTGTCGAAACATAAGGAAAGGGTTGGATTTTGTACCAAGTACCAAGAAATCCGAGTTTTCTCAAATCAGAGTTTGCACAAATTTGTCGACCTTCCATGACCCTTCACCTCTGTGAGGGGTCGACTACATTAGTTTGCATAGAAAAGTGTATCATCAGCTACCTTTACGCCAAAGATTATTGAAAGCGGGAGCGGTCACTGAATTTGATATGTTTTTGAAAGGTTTGAATACAAAATACTCTTGCGCCAAATGTGACGTCTGAGGCTTGAATAGTCTTGGAGAAAATGCCAACGTTAAAGTTTACCACGGACGACAGACGCTGGACACCGGACAGCCGACTGATTGCCCATTACAAAGACTCACTTTTCTATCGCACGTGAGCCAAACATTAAAGGCAAAAAAACTGAAACCTCTTTCCATTCACACTGAACCTCCTGTGAAGGGTCGGTACTGACAAAGTCATGTGCATTACAGGCGAACACCGTGTTAATCCGCATTAGCCCCCATTGAACGCTGCAGTTGAATGATTCTGGCGCTTCTGAAGACATGGAAATAAAATGAAAATGTGTTTCTCAAGGCAAAAGGGGACGTCTGCGAACATAACTTTCTTTGTCTGGTTTTAGAAAGGCTTCATTATTATCGCTCCTGAAGTGACTGGCTATGTTAAGCAAGAATACTCCCAGTGCTAGTGGTTTGCCAAATTTTATTGTAGCGTTAAACGTTCAGAAATTAGAAATGGCATGTAAAAGAAAATTGATTTCTTTTTGGCATTTACCAAAAGTGATAGCGTTTGAGCCAAAACCACTAGGCCACACCGAGAAACGAAAAGCAGCAAGTTTACAGAAACAATAGTTTATACATTATCGCAGAAATTCACCGGCGTCAAACTCATTATTATTATTGCTACAGTCAATGGGATTGTTGTTTACGGTAGACAGCGCCCACATGAACACGCCAGCACGTCAAACCATGAACAGAGTTTGTGTAATCTGATTTTATAGCATGTAAAAAAACGCTCCCCCCAAAATAAAATAAAATAAAATAAATAAATTAAAATATATATATATTTAACAAAAATCAGACGGCCGAAACTTTTGCCTGAGAAAACAATTTTGTTTAAGATAGGACATGAATGAAAAGTACTGGAATGAGAAGAAAATAGTGTAACGCTCCCCCCAAAATAAAATAAAATAAAATAAATAAATTAAAATATATATATATTTAACAAAAATCAGACGGCCGAAACTTTTGCCTGAGAAAACAATTTTGTTTAAGATAGGACATGAATGAAAAGTACTGGAATGAGAAGAAAATAGTGTAAACTAGGCCCTTTTGAATTTGAAAAGGTAAACTTTTACGTTTTAGTGTGATATTTCAGCTCCCGAAAACAAGCCAAATAACACTGTTTTTATCTCCACCAGCAAAAATAATACATATCCGAAAATTCCCAGAACATTGCTTTCTTGGACTTGCCTCAACTCAGATACTTCGAATAAGACTTTAATCACATATAATCACTGTCGTTACAATCAAGCGTGGCAAGCCCTGTAATCTACTCACTGTATACTAACGACTGTCGCAGTAAAAACGGCTCCAGTTTCTTCGTCAAGTTTGCTGACGACATGGCAGTGGTGGCTCGACTTACCAACAGCGAGTCCTTCAGTGTGTAGATGGACACAGTGGCCGACCTGTCTGCATGGTGCCATGGTGCCAAGAGAATGTTTGTAATTAAGTTTTCCCAAGACAAAGGAGATGGTTTTTGATTTCCGCAGCAAGGGCCACTTTGACGGCGCCATAACCATCGATGGTAAAACTGTAGAAATTGTTGACAGTTTCAAATATTTGGGCGTGACCCTTGATTCTAAAGTTACCTTTGGCCCACACGTGCAGACTGTTTTCAAAAAGTGCCAACAAAGACTGTACATACTGAGGAAACTAAGATCTTTTAACGTGAGCCCCAAACTGCTGTCACTTTTGTATGTCAGCATCATTGAGTCTGTTTTGCCATTCTGCAAGATCTGTTTCTTCCCCGCATTGTCTACAGAAAACAAAAACATGCTGCACCGCGTTACCAAGACGGCCGCCAAAATCATCGGCTTATCTACCAACAGCCTCCTACAACTGACTGAGAGAGCGCTGGCTATGAAAGCACGTGCAATCATGAGTGACCCAACCCACCCACTTCACTCGCATGTTGAACTTCTTCCCTCCAAAAGACGCTATCGCTGCCCGAAATGTAACAGGAACAAATTCAAACTCTCTGTCATTCCGCAGGCAATACAGTTGTTGAACAAGTCTAAACTGTAACCCTCAGCCCTCTGGACTGCACGTGACTTACCAGCTGAGCAAACTCACACCTACTGATCTACAGTTCCCTTTGGAGGCAAAATCAACATAGTCATACTGGACTTGCCGTGTTTTGCCTTCAAAGGGCTGTATTGCCATAAACTAAGTTTGTGAGTCTGTGCGCGTGTCTGGGCGTGTGTATGATGTTAGTGTCAAAACGTACTATTTTATATTTTTGTCTAGTCAGAGATTTAGCCATGTTGTTTGTTTGATTTGTAATTGAGATATTATGTTTTTAACCTTGACCTGCGCTCGGCGGGCAAAGACAAATATCCTTTAGTGGACAATACATTTCTTGAATCTTGAACCTACAAAGAGACAAAGTGGCACGCGAGTCTCTCTCTCTCTTTCTGTCTGTCTGTGTGTGTGTGTGTGTGTGTGTGTGTGTGTGTGTGTGTGTGTGTGTGTGTGTGTGTGTGTGTGTGTGTGTGTGTGTGTGTGTGTGTGTGTGAATCTCTCTTACACATTCTGAATACACAAAACCACCTCCACCCCCCCAAAAAAAAAAAAAAAAAATAAAAAAAAAAAATAATAATTTAGAAAACGACAATGATATCCAAACAAATAACGCCTATCGGTGTAAAACAATGGCCCAAACTGCATTTCCTCATACACACGATGAAATCCCACTGAGGAATCCAAAACGACCATCAACGTAACAAGATTTACTCATTCAAAAAAATACATCTCACTCGTTTATCTATTTAATTTCTTTATGTGTTTGGCGATTGTTTCATACGTTCTGAAACAAAGTGAAGTACTTTCAAGTCATTTGTATGCTCCAATGGTTGACAAAGTGATGAGGAACACACCCATAATCATTTGATTAAGTAAATATGGCCACCACCATAAAAATAGACAACTGTTTATTTTTCGTTTTTGAAAGTCATGTTGATTTTGTAGGTGCCTTTGACAAATTGAAAGTAAATCAAATGGCCGGATTTTCATTCACACGGGCCATAATGACACGGCACACGTGTTGGTTTTCAGCTGTGCCTTCTTTCGACTTTCAATATCTCGTGGTGGTAGGGTCAATGATGACGTCATAAGTCCTCGACGTGAGATTTGAAAGACTAAACACTGTCATTACACAAGACATGACACTCCATTCACAACATTTTCTAACAAATTGCGACACAATACAACGGGGGAGGGGGGGGGGGGGGGGGATTACGAAGAAAAACGCTACCGTCAAAAATTCGCGTTTTTATTGTCTGATGGTTATATTGCCTGATGGTTATATATGTGACTAAGTGTCAAAAGGTGCGCAAGCAGTGAGTAACCTCTTTTGACGGAAAACAAAAACTGTAAAAAAAAAAAGGCATGACTTGTGTTCATTTTGACATGTGGAATGTGTGTGAGAGTGATGGAATATATGCCGGAAATAACTGCTGCACCTAATAAGCAATTTGACAAGTGGCAGATACTAAAACGTCCAATTTCACCGCAAAAATTCAGCCTCGGAAAACGGACATCAACATGCCACCGGTCTTCGTCGATCTCGCGCGCAAAATCAACGCCAGCAAACCTGGTGCTGATCATGTTTATGTGTTCAGGGAACATTGTTCTAATTATCCATGTGTCCCCAAACCTTGAAGGTGAATTCTCCGTGCGGTTTTTCTAGAATCTTCCGGTCTAATCCTAGCATATCACAACAAAGCCAATTCCGATCTCTGCGCGAACGATAGCGAATCTTACTAAAAAGGTACGTGATTCGTAATCATGATAGCTCAAATCAATATCGGATCGTTTCCTACGATTAATGCATGCATGCTCTCACAGAACAACACAACCACAATCGTAACACTAGATAAAAGGGAGATATTGAAGAGTTCGTTAACCAGCATTATACCTCTAGAGCATTTTGAGTGATAATTAAATATGTTTGAAAAATTATATTTTCACGTTTTTGGGATTAATTTCACGAATTATATGGGTTAATCTTAAAACAACTGAATCTTTTTTTAAAAAATAAAAACAATCTTCTCATTAATAATCGCATGATTTTTCGTATACGGTATTTACGTAAGCCTACAGTTTGTCTCGGCTGTCGGGTACGATTAGGTCAATTGTGACCTGTAAGCCCTAGGTGTGAAAATCAGACAATTTTCTGCACCACTTTTTCGGAGTCATTTGTAAAACAGCTAATATAACTTTAATTTTTCTTTTACGAAAAAAGCCATCTTCTCATTAATACCCGCATGATTTTTCATAAACAGTGTTTACATAAGCCTGCTATTTGTCCCGGCCCCGGGGTAGCATTAGCTCAAATTGTGACCTGTAAGCCATAGGCGTGAAAATCAGCAAGAAAATTGCAAAGTTGATTCTTTGATACGTCAAATGTTAGTACTGCGAGTTTCTTCAATGAGACATCTAATTTCAATATGCTTCAAAAGCCTCACGGACACCCTTTGAATGAAGCATTTCCTTTTTTTCCCCCAAACTTGTACGTACGCAAACGTCGGAAATTTTCGTGTTTACATACATACTCACATACACGCGCGCGCGCACACACACACACACACACGGCGCTTCGCGCCAAAACTACGTTTAACAACAAGGTTAGAGTAGATTAGACGTCATTTTTATCTTGTTACTTTGCCAGACTATGACACTCCCCTCCCGCTACTGAACGGGTTCCGACCAGCACCATCTGAAAGTCTACCGTCTTTTCAATATGGTAGACAACAAAAGATTTTATTTTGTAAAGGATTGCTGCATATTTGGCTCGTGCATTTCTTTTGTCAATGGATCTACCGATGTGCTCTCGACACCCTACCGATGTGCTCTCGACACCCCGAGTTCAAATAGACACTTGGACAATACCTGTCTAAACGAGCGCGGTCCAGCGATATTAGATATTAATTTAAGCCTTTGCCATAGTACGTATAGTAATCAGGGGCGGATCTGGGGGTGGGGTGGTTAGGGGATCCGCTGCCTCCCCCACCCTCACCCCCCAAAAAAAAAAATGCTATTACAAAGTCTCTTTTTGGGGCGTTTGCCCCCCCCCCCCCCCCCCCCCCGGTTGTTTGACATATTGGCGAATGGTGAGAGTCGCACGCACGCGCCTTTTCCGCTGCCCCCTCCCCCCCCCCCCCCCCCCGCTTTTTCGGCCCCTGGAAGCAAGTTCTAGTGTCGGGGAAACCTTTTGTATGAGGTTGAAGGTCCCAAGCAAAAGAATGGAACCCCCCCCCCCTTCCGAGGTAACTGATCCGCCCAGGAGTAACGGATTTATTGTGAGGCTTTTAAACATCAGAATCAGATCAAAATCAACACGTACAGGCTCTTGACAGTGAGGGCAGCTTTCATGTAGAAGGGACATTGTGGGCTTGGTTCCACCCACCCTGTCAGTATTTGTACATTTTTTATGTGAATGAGTGTGCAATGGCTGCTTACTGGTAATTTCGTAGTAGCACTTCGCTCCACAGTCGAACGGCGCTGTAGGTTTACGTGTACATGACCATTCGTGGCCGCGGGTCACATTGACAAAAAGTGGGAAACTGATGCTGAGTGCACTCGAGCCGTTATGGATCATGGTAATGCCAGGTTGAGAGCACTTCGCATCACTACAGTTGTAGACTCTCGGTGGCGATGTCTGTGAGTCCCTCAACGTCACGATGAAATCGTCGAACTGAGTATAGCTGATGTATCGAGACGTGTAGGAACACGTCATGTCGACCTGACTGGAACTTGCTGTCAGGTCCAGTACCGTTCTGCACCCGAGCCAGGTCGGAAGAAGCTGGGCTGCCAAAGACACAGACTCTGATAAAATTGATGGGTAGTGGGTCTCATGTGAGGCTTCTTGCAAGGAGTTGCCCCGTGAAGTCAAGATAGCATAGACATACTTTGTGATTCTCCAAAACTGGCTACCGCAGGACCTGTCATTTTGGGACCAGTATTAACTCACAAACTGGCTACCGCAGGACCTGTCATTTTGGGACCAGTATTAACTCACAAACTGGCTACCGCAGGACCTGTCATTTTGGGACCAGTATTAACTCACAAACTGGCTACCGCAGGACCTGTCATTTTGGGACCAGTATTAACTCACAAACTGGCTACCACAGGACTTGTCATTTTGGGACCAGTATTAACTCACAAACTGGCTACCGCAGGACCTGTCATTTTGGGACCAGTATTAACTCACAAACTGGCTACCGCAGGACTTGTCATTTTGGGACCAGTATTAACTCACAAACTGGCTACCGCAGGACTTGTCATTTTGGGACCAGTATTAACTCATAAACTGGCTACTGCATGACCTGTCATTTTGGGACCAGTATTAACTCACAAACTGGCTACCGCAGGACTTGTCATTTTGGGACCAGTATTAACTCACAAACTGGCTACCGCAGGACTTGTCATTTTGGGACCAGTATTAACTCACAAACTGGCTACCGCAGGACTTGTCATTTTGGGACCAGTATTAACTCACAAACTGGCTACCGCAGGACTTGTCATTTTGGGACCAGTATTAACTCACAAACTGGCTACCGCAGGACCTGTCATTTTGGGACCAGTATTAACTCACAAACTGGCTACCGCAGGACCTGTCATTTTGGGACCAGTATTAACTCACAAACTGGCTACCGCAGGACTTGTCATTTTGGGACCAGTATTAACTCACAAACTGGCTACCGCAGGACCTGTCATTTTGGGACCAGTATTAACTCACAAACTGGCTACCGCAGGACCTGTCATTTTGGGACCAGTATTAACTCACAAACTGGCTACCGCAGGACTTGTCATTTTGGGACCAGTATTAACTCACAAACTGGCTACCGCAGGACCTGTCATTTTGGGACCAGTATTAACTCACAAACTGGCTACCGCAGGACTTGTCATTTTGGGACCAGTATTAACTCACAAACTGGCTACCGCAGGACCTGTCATTTTGGGACCAGTATTAACTCACAAACTGGCTACCGCAGGACCTGTCATTTTGGGACCAGTATTAACTCACAAACTGGCTACCCATCTCCTGCAGCGTGCGTCAGGGCTGAATGGGTTAAACACAGATTGGCTACACGCCACATCCTACTTAGCTTTGATGTGAGAGACAGTAAAGATAACATGGAATAAAAAATGTGCTTGTGTGCTTTTGTATTGACGAGTGTGTGGAATCTTGCTGGGAACATGGGGCCCAATTTATGACATGGAAGTTGTAGCGAGAAAACGCATGCTGTCAAGAAAAGATGCTTTTATCCACCAAGAAAAAAAACAACAAAATGAATCTAAATATACCTCTGTCTTAATGCGTAGTTGTCTATTGACCTTTCTTTCAGCGATAGTTTGATAGAATTCCAACAATTGAAGCACCTTCAGCCACGAAACGCATGCAGTAGTCTGTACACATGCACATCCCACTTTCGTACAGAGCCATTAGTATTAATATAAAGGCCACGTACATGTCTTTAAACAGGATGTACAGTTGTACACATGTCGTCTGCATGTGTATACAAGTACTATTATGCAACTTTCTATGATTTACAAAAATATGAGCCAGATATTCCGAGTCCGGACTCGTGTCCGTATTTCGATGTCACGTGACAATGTGAAGATGAATGAAACAAAACACCCATCAAAAAAACGGTATTTTAGACTTTCGGAAGTTCGGGCACGCCGGCGGAAGGATACTAGTTCACTCTTTTTGCCTAGGACATGCTCGAGTGGCGGAAGGATACTAGTTGACTCTTTTTGCCTATACTAGGACATGCTCGAGATTTTCAACTGCCGCGTCCTGATCGAGAAACATCTGCAGCATCAGCGCGAACTCTACCACAACTTCATTGATTTCAGGAAAGCATTTGATCGCGTCTGGCACGACGGACTCTGGCAAGTCATGAGATCGTTCAACATAGAGGAGGGACTGATCCAAATGATAGAAGCGCTTTACAAGAACGCCTGCAGCGCGGTTCTACTTAACAATCAGTCAGGCGAGTTCTTCAGGACGACGATCGGTGTCCGTCAAGGATGCCTGCTCTCTCCTGTCCTTTTCAACATATTCCTGGAGAAGATCATGCAGGAAACCCTCCACGACCACCATACTTCAATCTCTATTGGTGGCAGATCCCTGTGCAATCTTCGATTCGCAGACGACATTGACCTCATGGCAGGCAGCAATAGTGAGCTCCAAAACCTGACAGACAAACTTTCAAGTAGCGCAGGGTCTTATGGCATGGAGATCAGTACGGATAAAAGCAAAGTGATGATCAACACCACAAGCGACAGCAGCAGCAACATTCACATGAACGGCCAGAAGCTAGAAGAGGTCAATAGCTTCAAGTACTTGGGAGCCACCCTGTCCAAAGACGGTAGTTGCGTAGCAGAGATCCGTATCAGGATAGGTACAGCAACATCCGCAATGGCCAGGCTGGACAGGATATGGCGAAGTAACTCCATCAGCTTCACCATCAAGTACAGGCTTTACAAGTCCCTCGTAGTGTCTATTCTACTCTACGGCTGTGAGACTTGGACACTGCTTGCAGACTCAGAAAAGAAAATCCAGGCCTTTGAGAACAAGTGCCTGAGGAAGTTGCTCCGCATCTCGTACCGCGAGCACAAAACCAACGAATATGTACGGAGCATCGTCACCTCCCTGGTGGGCCCACATGAACCTCTTCTGGCAACCGTGAAACGGCGCAAGCTTGCTTGGTTTGGCCACGTGACCCGACACAACACCTTGTCCAAGACTATCCTCCAAGGCACTCTCGAAGGAAGTCGTCGGCGAGGTCGTCAGAGAAAGAGTTGGGTCGCAAACATAAAAGAATGGACCGAACTCGAGATGCCAGACTTGCTTGCCACCGCCCAAAATAGAACTCAGTGGAGAGCACTGTCTGTTGCTGCTGCCTTTCAGTCCCCCCAACGCCCAGTTCGGGCAAGGGACTGATGATGATGATGATGAGGACATGCTCGAGTGGCGGAAGGATACTAGTTCACTTTTTTTGCCTAGGACATGCTCGAGTGGCGGAAGGATACTAGTTCACTCTTTTTGCCTAGGACATGCTCGAGTGTCGGAAGGATACTAGTTGACTCTTTTTGCCTAGGACATGCTCGAGTGGCGGACGGATACTAGTTGACTCTTTTTGCCTAGGACATGCTCGAGTGGCGGAATGATACTAGTTCACTCTTTTTGCCTAGGACATGCTCGAGTGTCGGAAGGATACTAGTTGACTCTTTTTGCCTAGGACATGCTCGAGTGGCGGAAGGATACTAGTTGACTCTTTTTGCCTAGGACATGCTCGAGTGGCGGAAGGATACTAGTTCACTCTTTTTGCCTAGGACATGCTCGAGTGTCGGAAGGATACTAGTTCACTCTTTTTGCCTAGGACATGCTCGAGTGTCGGAAGGATACTAGTTCACTCTTTTTGCCTAGGACATGCTCGAGTGGCGGAAGGATACTAGTTCACTCTTTTTGCCTAGGACATGCTCGAGTGGCGGAAGGATACTAGTTCACTCTTTTTGCCTAGGACATGCTCGAGTGGCGGAAGGATACTAGTTGACTCTTTTTGCCTAGGACATGCTCGAGTGTCGGAAGGATACTAGTTCACTCTTTTTGCCTAGGACATGCTCGAGTGTCGGAAGGATACTAGTTCACTCTTTTTGCCTAGGACATGCGCGAGTGTCGGAAGGATCCTAGTTCACTCTTTTTGCCTAGGACATGCTCGAGTGTTGTTGTTCAGACGTTTTTGCTGTCTTGCAGAGCGAAACGTGTTACAAGGCAGGTGGCTTTCGCATCAACTGAACTAAACCCCTATCATACTGAGGCTAAAAACTTCAAATTTGTACACTGCCATATGCAAGTTACATTGTAGTACTTACAGATAAGGATATAGACCAATGGATTTAGTTCAAGGGTGGTGCCAGAATACTTTGGCGCCTAGAGGCGCCAAGCTATTCTGGCACCACCCTTGAACTATTTTAGTCCAACTTATTTCGCACACTGGTGTATTCCCAATGATAAGGGCTAAGGGGCGTTTCCTCTCAATACAACGCCTAGCCATGATGCTAAATGTCATTATTATTAATCGAATACAATATTTCTGAACTTCTGGTCACGTTTCAGTCACAAACTTTAACTCATGCAGCCCGACGGCCGTATTTCCCAAATTTTAGAGGCGTCATCTAATGACTATGCTCCAGTTGCAGGAGATGGATCGACCATGATAATTCAAGGGTAGTGCCAGATTAGCTTGGCGCCGACAGGCGCTAAGCTAATCTGGCACTACCCTTGAATTATCATGGTCGATCCATCTCCTGCTGCAGTGCGTCAGGGCTGAATGGGGTAGTTCGTACACTAAAACCAGAATCCATCTTGGGTGCATGGCGGTGTACAAGTTTGAAGAGGAACAGATCTTACATAGAATAAATACGATTAAATAATTTTGTAGTGACGTATTAGTGAATACAGCTGTTACGTGGTAGAATCGTAGTCGTAGTATAATAAACACACCAGACACACGCACGTAAGGTTCTTTTAAATAAACTTCATTCAGCTGCAACCCGTCACACGTGGCTTAAGGATGTAGACAATACTGGAGTAACAGTTCCAACAATATTTTAATTCAGCGATGCGATCTCCACACAATGCATTCCCAAATGCACCAACACTGATATAATGTCTCCTCTGAAACTGTCAACACTGGCGACACAAAGTTCCTCATACAACGTACACCACCGTTACGCTGCGTCTCTCGCAATGTACTCCCTATACGGGCCACGTACCTACGATAAACTGTGTTTACCTACAACTGACAATGCATGACAATGTACCCACGTGCTTCCTAGCATCAACTTTTATAGTAAAACAATTTTCCAGAAAAATCAACCGAATTTACACAACGCAAGCAATCAGTACGGAACACGTAACTGAAACTCATAAATGTTAATAAAAAATGAACTTTCTAGAATAACTACAATAGTCTACGAAAATTCGACTGCTCATTTCAGCCACAAATCCAAATGTAAAAAGACGTCTCACAAACGTATGTTAGGCAGTTCACGACCTAGTCGGAATTTTCCAGAACTTTCACGATCTTTCAAAAACCATACTTACTGGCGGCTAAATTCACGCGTACAGAAAACAACTGTTACAAAATGTTGCTTACATTTTGACGTCACATGTACGAGGTCACTAGACAGCGCGACCTTTCTCGAACGTTCTGGTTTACTCAGCAAATCTACGCAAAACAAAAATCGACCGCTCTTCTCCGTGCGACTATGCTAGAAGCTTCCGGACTAAACTCAGCGTATCATAACAAAGTGAATTCCGCAAACTGCGAGAACGATAGAGAATCTTACTAAAAAGGTACGTGATTCGCAACCATGATAGCTCAAATAAATATCGGATCGTTTCCTACGATTAACACATGCATGATCTCACAGAACAACACAACCACAATCGTAACAACAACTTTACTTGTGCTATTGTACTTCCTAATTCACTGACGTTCGCTGATCAATATCACGGCTCAAGCGGAAACGTAGACGAAAGTTGCCGTTTACCGTACGCCATATTCTTCGTCAAATGGACGGGGAATAATTTATGATTCATGTCCCTATTACGACGCTGATCTTTCGGCATTCATTTTACACTCCCTAACTCATCTACGCCCGTGAACCTTTCAGCAGCCAGCATCCCCCACCCCCACTCAACCAGCCAGCACATCCCTGTTCACGCCATCCCCCCAACCAACCAACCAACCAACCAACCAACCAACCAACTGCCCAATGTGCACTACTTAACCAGCCAGCATCACCACAAGCACGCCCAAATCAGCCAGCATCTCCTTGTGCACCCGCAACCAGCCAGCATCTCCTTGTGCACCCACAACCAGCCAGCATCTCCTTGTGCACCCACAACCAGCCAGTATCTCCTGGTGCACCCACAACCAGCCTGCATCTCTCTGTGCAGCCACAACCAGTCGGCATCTCCTTGTGCACCCACAACCAGCCTGCATCTCTCTGTGCAGCCACAACCAGCCGGCATCTCCTTGTGCACCCACAACCAGCCAGCATCTCCTTGTGCACCCACAACCAGCCAGTATCTCCTGGTGCACCCACAACCAGCCTGCATCTCTCTGTGCAGCCACAACCAGTCGGCATCTCCTTGTGCACCCACAACCAGCCTGCATCTCTCTGTGCAGCCACAACCAGTCGGCATCTCCTTGTGCACCCACAACCAGCCTGCATCTCTCTGTGCAGCCACAACCAGTCGGCATCTCCTTGTGCACCCACAACCAGCCTGCATCCCTCTGTGCACCCACAACCAGCCTGCATCTCCTTGTGCACCCACAACCAGCCTCCATCTTCTTGTGCACCCACAACCAGCCTGCATCTCCTTGTGCACCCACAACCAGCCACCATCTTCTTGTGCACCCACAACCAACCAGCATCTCCTTGTGCACTCACAACCAGCTATTATCCCAATGTGCACCCCCGAAATCCGTTGGCCGTTGACTCTCAGTCCGTGGTAAAACTGTAACGTTGGCATTTTCTCGGAGGCTATTCGAGCCACAGTCTTCAAACGTTGCTCAAAGGTATTTTGTGGCAAGACTTTGACATAAATTGTCTTCTCTGAAAATACTACTTTCAGCTTCACACCCAAACATGATACAGAGATGACCGATGGTAAGTCCTTTTACATTTACACACTAAATTGGATGACGATCCTCACAATGGTTATATAGCCGCTAGTCATCCAGAAATAGGTTCAAAATAGCCATTTTCAACTTCACACCCAAACAAGTAAAAAGAAACCTGATGGCACACTAATTTGAATGACCCCTCGCAAAGGTCAAGGTTCTCATGGGGTCCAGAAATAGGTTAAAAAACTATATTTTCATTACACACACACACACACACACACACACACACACACACACACACACACACACACACACACACACACACACACACACACACACACTCACACACACTCGCACACACACACACACACTCACACTCGCACACACTCACACACACACACACAATAGAAACTTATTCTGAAATACTATTTCATTTTCAAACCAAGACATCGGACAAAGATTCTGTGCGTTCTACACTGGATGACCCATCGCAAAGGTTAAGGGTCGCAAGAGGTGCAGACATATAAAGTTCAAAACTAGCCATATTTTCAATCCCCCAAAATGTTTTTTTCTCAAGTATTTTCAGCTTCAAACCAAAACTTGGTACAATCAGAGACAAGATGGCGGATGAACCAGCGAATAACCAAAAAGTCTCATCGACTCGCGCCGACAATGACAGACTCGGAATTGAAGAGAAGAAAGAGGAAGAGAGACAAGATACCCCTAAGTAGAATTGACATCGGACAAGGCAAGGGAATATGGACATGTAGCAACGCTAAAAGCAAGAGCTTGGCTTGACCACTCACCCAAAATTTGTCACTTTCCTGCTGAATCAGTAAGTAATCTACGGTCTTTGTCAATCTTCCTACAGTTCCGCGAACGCTAGTAATTTTCAGAATTCATGATCTTTAGTAGAATTTATCTACTGATCTCGCAAGATTTTAAACCTGTTTTATTATATAGTTACAAGCTAGTTATCACATTTATGCTGCAAAGATCTGAAAACTACGGTGTGTGTCAAAGTTGCACATCGCTGGTCGTAACATGGTTTTTTTCTGTGCGGGCTCGCATTCACTCTATTTAGAGAGGTAGTGTTTCTGCTGCGATGGTGCATTTGTCGTTTCCAATGGTGCTTTCAGTGACGAAGACTTCGATGTGTGATATGTGAAATTGACTGCAGTGCAGAAAGTGGGTATAAATACCAATGTTCTGTTTCAATAATGGAAGACTGTGCGGGTTTCCGATGGGTAAAGGATCAAAGGTCAAACTAGGCACCGTGGCCGCACGCTCGCTTTGCGAGAGTCAAACAAGCCACGCCCTCGGTGCACAACCGTTACTAGTACATACTAGCAGGTCGAGCGGAACCCGCATTGTGATTTTGACAGCTTAGCGAGTATGGAAGGTTTATTCTACGTTCTCGTGCAAAATTACGGCAAAGGGATGCCGGAGACCATCAGTACATGTGTACACTGACACGTGTGTACACCACACCGATGACCTCGTGACCTGCAGTATTGCGATACACTGATAGTCGGCCGGGTTTTGCCTTGTGACGTAGGCTCATAAAATGCATATTAATTCAAAACAAGGCCGATGCAGACGACAAATCCGCGACTCAGGTACAAAAACAATACAGCCTCCAAACGACGAATTTCGACATTTGGCATTGTACTTACATCATAAAGCTCTAAGATGGTACACAAGGGACCCATACACATACTGTCAGCAGTATCTGTCGCAGACAGTTTTCCGATTGTGTTGAGATGCTTGATCCTGGGGAATATAACTTTAAGGAAATGTGTCATTATATCAAGATTAAGATCACGTTTTATTCCTTTCAAAGATGTAGTCTCTTATTACGAATATAGTTTCCTTAACGGCGAGCTGAACATATAAAATGATTCGAAGAAAAGAGTGATGAAAACGTTGACAAGAAATAATACATTTTCAGAAAAAACGTGGACATTTTTCGAATGGTATTATATAATCTTTTGAAAATGGTAACGTCTTGGCTATCTAAATGTATTTATTTTATCACAGATGATGCTTTCAGTACCCCCAATTAAAAAAGAAAAGAAAAATAGGGGGGTGTTGTCACCATCTTGATATTGGCGGCCATGTGTCACTTATATTCGTGAAAGCAAGCATATTCATATTCTACTATAATCTAACACATGAAATATGAAAGCCAGATGTTTCTTACTTCACAATTGCATGAATGCGATTCAGTTAAAACGTAATGGGGGTGCAATGGTCATTCGAAAGATGAAGTCACAAACGAATTTCTTTTAACGATCCCAATGCAAAATGTCGATGGCATTCTTATCTTTTTATCATTAGGGCATTGTCGGCTACTAATGCCCTAAATTTGCAAAATAAGGGACTTTTCATGGCGCTTTTGCCTACACTATTAGCTCGAAACAATACGGAAGACTTTGGGATGAAATCCTTATCCTGTCTTGTTACCGCAGTGTGAAAATGATGTTTGAATCACATTAGCAAATATGACGCCTACTTTTCCTCGTATTCTGTCAGTGACGTCACGCCTTTCATAGTAGGAAATGCTGCTAGCTGGGCCTCTAAGCGAAGCCTAGATACTCTTTGAGGAGGTGGGTTCTTTATCTTCAGGTGCGCTCTGTATCTTGTACCGTTTATGTCAGAACGGTAACAGACTTTTTTTTAACGGATTTCGGGACAGACCCGGACAGATGAGCTTCTGTTACGCCAGGATATCCATATACTATCTCAAGAAGTCGTCAGAAGGACGCCAGCCTCTACCGGCGAAGCAGACAGTAGTGAAGTTTCCTTTGCAAAATCACGGCGTGTAATCAGCTTGCACAGACAATACCCCAAACACCCCCAGCAGGCATCGATTGTTTTACTATAGGTATTAACGGCCGACAGGTCCGGTCGTGCATTGACGCAATGTTACCCTGTAAGTGTTAACATACACTGAGAGTGTTAACGGCAGAAAGGCACTGTTACGATTGTGGTTGTGTTGTTCTGTGAGAGCATGCATGTGTTAATCGTAGGAAACGATCCGATATTTATTTGAGCTATCGTGGTTACATATCACGTACCTTTTCAGTAAGATTCTTTATCGTTCGCGCAGATAGCGGAATTGGTTTTGTTATGATACGCTAAAGTTAGTCCGGAAGTTTCTAACATAGTCGCACGGAGAAGAGCGGTCGATTCTTGTCATGCGTAGATTCGGAAGAATAGGTTAGAACGTTCGAGTGAAATCGCGCGATGTCGAGTGACCTTACATGTGACGTCAAAAGTGTAGGCAACATTTTGAAACACAGTAGCAAAGCCATTCTAATATTCATAGTCATAGTTGTTTTCTGTACGCGTGAATTTAGCAGCCGGTCAGTATGGTTTTTGAAAGATCGTGAAATTTATGGAAAATTCCGACTAGGTCGTGAACTGCCTACCATACTTTTGTGAGACGTCATTACACATTGGGATTCGGGGCTGAAATTAGCAGTCAATTTTTTATAGACTATTGTAGTTCATTCTAGAAAGTTCTTTTTATTAATATTTATGAGTTTCAGTTACGTGTTCAGTTTTGATTGGTTGCGTTGTATGAATTCCTTGGATTATTCTGGAAAGTTTTTATAATATAAAAGTTTGTGCTGGGAAGCACGTTCGTACATTGTCATGCATTGTCAGTTGTAGGGACACACAGTTTATCGTAGGTACGTGGCCCGTATAGGGTGTACATTGCGAGAGACGCAGCGTAACGGTGGTGTACGTTGTATGAGAAACTTTGTGTCGCCAGTGTTGATATTTGCAGAAGAGACATTGTATCAGTCTTGATGCATTTGGGAATGCATTGTGTGGAGATCGCATCGCTGAATTAAAATATTGTTGGAACTGTTACTCCAGTATTGTCTACAACCCTAAACCATGTGTGACGGGTTGCAGCTGAATGAAGTTTATTTAAAAGAACCTTACGTGCGTGCGTCTGGTGTGTTTATCGTACTACGACAACGACTCTGCCACGTAACAGGCACGGCCGAGCACTGACGCGAGTAACGCATACACCACACACACTTCCTAGGGCGAGAAGTACTGAGTAAGTAAGATCAAGATCTGGAGATATAGCTTTCCCACGACGTACTATGTCGGACTTCAAAGAGGTTCGTTTTTATGGGTGATAGCAACCACAATTTTTGATGGATGTGGGGACGGGCCTCAAGGATAGTTCGTTTTTATGGGTGACAGTTCACACCCTTTTTTATGGATGGGGGGGGGGGGGGGGGACGGGCAAAGAAGTTTCGTTTTTATGGTTAAGATTGGGGAACCAGAAGAGTTGCCCCCGATGATAGGGCATTGACCTCAGAATGGGGATATATTGTGGGGAACTCAGAAGCAAGGGGACAGACAGAATTGAGAAGCAAAAGAGACAGAGCGGAGGAGCAAGAGACCGGGCTCCCATTTTCGACATTTTCGTAGTAGGTTCGTTTTGCCAACCTATTGTCAACCATGATAATCAAGCAATAAAGACTCTTGGGTGGCTGCGCCTTCCATCAACAACCCCTTGCGTGTGGCTGTAGTGTAACACAACCACTTCTTATTTGGTGCCGTGACCAGGATCTCGAAACGGGAAAGACGGAAGCAAAGGAGTGCGTGAGTGAGTATAGATTGCTTTACGTCCCGCAAGCGACAAAGGCCTTCTCAGGACGTGCCTGCGCTAAATGAAGAAAAGATCTGCAAGAAGCGCAGACAGGAGGGAGAATTTCAAAAGAAAAATACAGATGAATGGACCAGAAAGACAGAAATACAAACCCCCAAAAGAGTAGAACCCACCTTGCAGGGGTTAGACAAGGTGACCCTAGGAACTAAAAAGTAGACAACCCCACCAAGGTCCCCTAGGGCAGACCCGGTGGGGGACGGAAGCAAAGGAACAAAGAAAAGAAAACTAGACTATCAGCACCAGAGCAACAGCCAACGACGCAAGGGTGGAAGAGCAGACCAGCAAGAGCAGACCAGAAGAGATTGATGATGTACATTGCTTACGCCCGACAGCAACAGGCTTTCAGGACGTGCTGCACGCTGTGAAAAAAACCCAACTAACAGACATGATGTATGTCGCAGCGGTCAAATCATTAATAACCAACAGGGCTAATAAGCTAAGACATAAAGAGAGAGTTCAGTCACAACAAGGAGAGAGTTCGAGCCCACGACGAGTAACGAGAGAAGCAGAGTTCGAGCCCACGACGAGTAACGAGAAAAGCAGAGTTCGAGCCCACGACGAGTAACGAGAAAAGCAGAGTTCGAGCCCACGACGATTAAGTTGTATGTTCAGGATTATATGTGTAATTGGGTGAATTGATGTTATTATGACTAATTAGGTAATGAAAAAAAATGAATCTTGTGAATTAAGATTCCTTTTTTTTTCTGGTAAGAAAGGGAGGAGTGTTATACTATAGGTATTAACGGCCGACAGGTCCGGTCGTGCATTGACGCAATGTTACACTGTAAGTGTTAACATACACTGAGAGTGTTAACGGCAGAAAGGCACGGCCGAGCACTCACGCGAGTAATGCATCGGCCACACACACTTCCTAGGGCGAGAAGTACTGAGTAAGTAAGATCAAGATCGGGAGATATAGCTTTCCCACGACGTACTATGTCGGACTATCAAAGAGGTTCCTTTTTATGGGTGATAGCAACCACCCTTTTTGATAAATGTGGGGACGGGCCTCAAGGATAGTTCGTTTTTATGGGTGACAGTTCACACCCTTTTTGATGGATGGGGGGGGGGGGGGGACGGGCTCAAAGAAGTTTCGTTTTTATGCGTAACAATTTGGGAACCAGAAGAGTTGCCCCCGATGATCGGACATTGACCTCAGAATGGGGATATATTGTGGGGAACTCAGAAGCAAGGGGACAGACAGAATTGAGAAGCAAAAGAGACAGAGCTGAGGAGCAAGAGACCGGGGTCCCATTTCGACATTTTCGTAGTAGGTTGGTTTTGCCAACCTATTGTCAACCATGATGTTCAAGCAATAAAGACTCTTCTGGAAACACTCTGGGGTGGCTGCGCCTTCCATCAACAACCCCTTGCGTGTGGCAGTAGTGTAACACGATCAACATCTATGATCTGTGCCTCTTGGAGATGTTTGTAATTCTGTCTATGCTTGTTGCAAGCTTGGCTACACGCCGGGATTTTGCTCTGCTTCGTTGTAGGAGTCGTTCGGCGCTTTGCATGCGGCCACTGGTACTGTTGACAGTATACCGATGACTGCGTGCACAAGAGACTTTATAAACAGTTCCGGTAGCTGCACTCACAAAGGGCTTATTAGTGCAAGTGTACCTGCCAGTGCATACACTACCTTTGCTCTTGCAAATGTAATAGAGATTCCACCAGCAAATCATGTCACCCCAAAGGCCACCTCTCATCAGTGCTATACAGTCATCTCCGGGATAGGCCGAGTTCGGCTCTCCTGCGCACAATGCCACAAACAAAGACAGATGATTAGCACAAATCACAGCAAGCACACACACCAACCAAGAAGAAGCAGTCCTGTGAGCAAACTTACTTGGCTGATGTTTAATGAATGGATAACTTTATACCACGCACTTCTCTCTTTTACAGGCATGTTATACCAGCCTGTCTCGAATCGCGCGTGTGGTAAATTAGCTATTTATTGCCTTCGGAATACAGCGTTACGTTGACCTTCCTGAGGCCTATTATTATTATTATTATTATTATTATTATTACATGGTATTTATATTGCGCATTTCTCATATTTATAATATAACTCAATGCGCAGAATGTAGCCGCGAACTGAACCCAACAAGCACGCTCACGTGAATCACGAGCATTCACTCATACACTGTACATAAACACAGAACATTCACGTCGTGCTAAGGGCAAGCTCAAGCGAGCTACTGAAGTTGTTTTGGGAAATCGTTTGTGTTTGAAATTTTATTAAGTTTGCTGAAACTGATACCAAAGTGGAGGCCTACATGGCTCGCTGTCCATCAATACAGCTCTAATTAACAAATGTGTTTTAATCCTCTGAAAAATTCGAAACACACACACACACACACACACACACACACACACACACACACACACACACACACACACACACAC
>BTPG01000001.1:134009309-134025612 GCA_036245525.1 Semisulcospira habei
TAATAATAATAATAATAATAATAATAATAATAATAATAATAATAATAATAATAATAATAATAATAATAATAATAATAATAATAAATTTATTTCAGTTTTTGCAGGCCATCAGGCCCATATGAACACAAAATACAATTTACAACCAGAAAATACAGGAAGGTGGTTGTAAAGAACACAATCACATAGCATTACATCAGCGCACATAAATAAACAAAAACAACAAAAGTTCAAAGCAAATCCCTCTAATTCCTTAATTTAAGGCACCCTGAAATATACATAGCAACTTTAAAGACCAGTTTATCATGTAGGTTTCCACACAGCAGTTGAACTTTGAGATCGGATGGGAATCTGTAGTAAAACAGTGGAATGTACTTTTTACGTAAAGGGGAATATTTTGGACACTCGAAAAGAAAATGACACAAATCTTCAGCCTTATGCCAATCACATGAATTACATTCTGGATTAGTGATGGGTTTTCCAAATCTGGATACTCCGTTTAAAGGTAAACGGTTACATCTAAGTAAACAAATTGCCCGCCTGAGTTCACAAGAAGTCAGCTGCCCTATGTAACTTGCTCTAAGTATTTCTGGGTGGTAATGGCAGTATTCTGTGTTTGATGTAAGGGATGCATGCCAGTCCTGTCGGAAACAATCCATCAGCCGATCTTTGAATATCTGAATGAACAGAGGAGTGTTTCCAACTGACTGCATTTCCCACACATACCCAAACCCGTGCATACACAACAGAGTCTTTATTTGCGTAGCCCAGTTCGATCTACCTGAGGCATCATGCATACATAACATCGTGTAACACTGTCTTGGGTATCTGTTTTCTGACATGGTAAGAAGTCTGCACCAATACTTCACCATTCGAACATAGGCATCAATATACATAGGAAATCTTCCACACTCACCCAGCGCAATATTGTTTTTTACATCTCTTCCAACACCAAGGACCATTTTACAAACCTTTATATGAACCTGCTCAATTACATCATGCCTCTGGAAACCCCAAACCTCTGACCCATATAGCACAATGGGCTTAATCTTGACATCAAAAATGTGAAAAACAGTGTCAGCTGGCAAGTTTTGTAATTTGAAGTAGAGTCTTTTGATGCCTGCAACTGCTCTCCTGGCTTTTCCAGCTAAGTTTTCTACACATCTAGCCCAGTTCAGAGTAGAGGAAAATATCACACCAAGGTAAGTATAACTGGACTCGACTTGAATCTGCTTGTCAGCATAAAACCATTTTTCACAATTTTTCACAAAACCTCCATTTTTGAAGACTACCACTTTTGTCTTGTCCATGTTCACAGTGAGACCCCATTTTTTACAGTATTTTTCTAAACAATTAATTTTCCTTTGGAGATCTGCTACAGAGTCAGAGACAATGGCTATATCATCAGCATACATAAGAAGGAAAATACCCAGTGGGTCCGCAAAAATATCAATGCCACGTGCACCGCACGATGATATTTCTGTCTCAAATTCTGAAAGAAAGATAGAAAACAGCAGTGGGCTCAACACACAACCTTGTCGCACCCCTGACATGCAATCAAAGTAGTCGGTAACTTTGGTTCCAACCCTTACAGCAGCTTTTACATGTTTGTACATACTCTCCAGTGTCTGAAGCAACTTACCATGAACTCCTTTACGTAACAAGAGATACAACAGTTTTGTCCTGTGCACACTGTCGTAAGCTTTAGAAAAGTCTACGTACATGGTGTAAAAACGGCCACCCTGCTTGCTAAGATACTTTTGCACTAGTGCCTGCAAACAAAAAATGTTGTCTATAGTACTGTACCCTTTACGGAAGCCAGCTTGAGCCTCAGGAATACAATCATTCTCTTCACAAAAACGAATCAACCTGTTGTTAATGACACAACTGTACAACTTACTGATAACGTTCAAAAGAGAAATTCCTCTGTAGTTGTCAACATTTCTAGGGTTACCCTTTTTGTGTAGTGGAAATATCACAGCCATGGTCCAGCTTTCAGGGTATTCCGCACTTTGAAACACACGATTGAACAAAGGATGCAGAAATTTCACAAGGATCTCACCTGCATGATGAAAAAGGTCAGTGGGCAAGCCATCAGGGCCTGATGCAATATAACCATCAGACAATAGAAACGCGAATTTTTGACGGTAGCGTTTTTCTTCGTAATTTTCCCCCCGTTGTATTGTGTCACAATTTGTTAGAAAATCTTGTGAATGGAGTGTCATGTCTTGTGTAATGACAGTGTTTAGTCTTTCAAATCTCACGTCGAGGACTTATGACGTCATCATTGACCCTACCACCACGAGATATTGAAAGTCGAAAGAAGGCACAGCTGAAAACCAACACGTGTGCCGTGTCATTAAGGCCCGTGTGAATGACAATCCGGCCATTTGATTTACTTTCAATTTGTCAAAGGCACCTACAAAATCAACATGACTTTGAAAAACGGTAGCGGTCATATTTACTTAATCAAATGATTATGGGTGTGTTCCTCATCACTTTGTCAACCATTGGAGCATAAAAACGACTTGAAAGTACTTCACTTTGTTTCAGAACGTATGAAACAATCGCCAAACATATACAGAAATTAAACAGTTGAACGAGTGAGATGTATTTTTCGGAATGAGGAAATCTTGTTACGTTCATGTTCCCTTTGGATTCCTCAGTGGTATTTCATCGTGTGTATGAGGAAATGCAGTTTGGGCCATTGTTTTTTGTTTGGATATCATTGTTGTTTTGTTTTTTTTAAAAAAAATTGGTTTCGTGTATTCAGAATGTGTAAGAGAGATTCACACACACACACACACACACACACACACACACACACACACACACACACACACACACACACACACACACACACACACACACACACACACACAGAGAGAGAGAGAGAGAGAGAGAGAGAGAGAGAGAGAGAGAGAGAGAGAGAGAGAGAGAGAGAGAGAGAGAGAGAGAGAGAGAGAGAGAGATGATGATGAAACGTTTTTATTCAGAATAAAAAGTTTTAGGCATAGCAATGCCTATCTTCCAAACTGACCTGCTACTCTACACATATAAAAATACATCAGACGATACATAAAAAGATAAAACATATGTAAGTAAAAAGACCCATCCCCCTCCCCCCCCCCCCCCACCACCACCACTCGGAGGGAAAAAAAATAGAAATTAATATATATATATATATATATATATATATATATATATATATATATATATATATATATATATATATATATATATATATATATATATATATATATACATATAGGAGAGAGAGAGAGAGAGAGAGAGAGAGAGAGAGAGAGAGAGAGAGAGAGAGAGAGAGAGAGAGAGAGAGAGAGAGAGAGAGACAGAGAGACACTCGCGTGCCGCTGTGTCTCTCTGTATGTTCAAGATTCAAGAAATATATTGTCCATTAAAGGATATTTGTCTTTGCCTGCCGAGCGTAGGTCAAGGTTAAAAACATAATATCTCAATTACAAATCAAACAAACAACATGGCTAAATCCCCGACCAAACAAAAATATAAAATAGCACGTTTTGACACTAACATCGTACGCATGCCCAGACACACGCACGGACTCACAAACTTAGGTTATGGCAGCACAGCCCTCTGAAGGCCAAACACGGCAAGTCCAGCATGACTATGTTGGAGCTACCCTGTTTTGCCCTCAAAGGGAACTCTAGGTCAGTAGGTGTGAGTCTGCTCAGCTGAAAAGTCACGTGCAATCCTGAGGGCTGGGGGTTATAGTTTAGACATGTGCAACAACTGTATTGTCTGCGGAATGACAAAGAGTTTGAATTTGTTCCTGTTATATTTCGGCCAGAGATAGCGTCATTTGGAGAGAAGGAGTTCAACATGCGAGTGAAGTGGGTGGGTTGGGTCACTCATGATTGCACGTGCTTTCCTAGGCACCGCTCTCTCAGTCAGTTGTAGGAGGCTGTTGGTAGATAAGCCGATGATTTTGGCGGCCGTCTTGGTAACGCGGTGCAGCATGTTTTTGTTTGCTGTAGACAATGCGGGGAAGAAATGGATCGTGCAGAATGACAAAACAGACTCAATGATGCTGACATACAAAAGTGACAGCAGTTTGGGCTCACGTTTACAGATCTTAGTTTCCTCAGTATGTACAGTTGGAGCTCACGTTAAAAGATCTTATTTCCCTCATTATGTACAGTCTTTGTTGGCACTTCTTGAAAACAGTCTGCACGTGTGGGCCAAAGGTCAGTTTAGAATCAAGGGTCACGCCCAAATATTTGAAACTGTCAACAATTTCTACAGTTTTACAATCGATGGTTATGGCGCCGTCAAAGTGGCCCTGCTGCGGAAATCAAAGACCATCTCCTTTGTCTTGGAAACACTTAATTAAAAAAAAAATCCTTGGCACCATGCAGACAGGTCGGCCACTGTGTCCTTATACACACTGAAGGACTCGCTGTTGGTAAGGCGAGCCACCACTGCCATGGCGTCAGCAAACTTGACGAAGAAATTGGAGTCGTTTTTACTGCGACAGTCGTTGGTATACAGTGAGTAGATTACAGGGCTTGCCACACAGCCCTGTGGGGCGCCCGTGTTGGTGGTGATGCTGGGGAAAAGGGTGTCGCCCACTCTAACACGCTGAGGTCTGCCCCTGAGAAAGCTGTACGCCCAATGAATGAAGGTAGGTGGAACTTGCAGATCTAGCAGCTTCTTAAGCATTTTGTGGCGCTGAATAGTATTAAACGCGCTCGAATAGTCAACAAAGAGCACGTGTGTAGGTGCCTGGAGTGGACTGATAAGTAAATGCAGCAGAGTGGCCACCGCATGTTCCACACGACGTCCATGCCGGTAGGCAAACTGGTAAGGGTCCAGCTTGTCCTGCACAAGTGGCGCGAGTTTACTGAGGATCAGCTTCTCAAGGGATTTCATAGGGAGGGAGGGGAGGGCCACGGGTCTGTAGTCATTCGGTTCTTTAGGAGAGTTTTGTTTGGGGGGACAGGAACGATGGTGCTTGATTTCCACAGCGTGGGTACAACCCCGAAGTCTACGGATGCCTGATAGAGGGGCTGGTATGCAGGTAACAGCTCGCTTGCACAGCACCGGAGAAGACGACCAGACACGTTGTCGGGTCCAGCTACCTTCCTTACGCTGGAACAGTCGCTTGACGTCATCCTCGGTGATGGTGATGGCGCTGGGGATATGGGACGGGACAGTATCCAGGAGCTTAGTGCACTCGGGAGTGAAGTTACCCCCACCCGGGTCTGCCCTGGGGGACTTGGTTGGGGTTATCTACTTTTTAGTTCCCAGGGTCACCCTGGTCAGCCCCACAGGGTGGGTTTCCCTTCTATTCTGGGGCATGTGTTTCTGTCTATCCTTGGTCCATTCACCTGTATTTGCCTTTTTAAACTCTCCCTATTGTCTGCGCTGCCTGTAGCTCTTGATATTGGATGTGTGTTGCTAAATGGTCTTAGCTTTATTTAGGCCCAATGTCGTAGGTTTATTTAACGTATTAGACCGGCTGGCGACATGCATTCAAAATTCTGTTTTTTTTTTTTTTTTTCCACAAGCAGTGCCGGCACGTCCTGAGAAAGTCTTGTTGCTGTCGGGACGTTAAGCAATGTACAATCAATCAATCAATCAATCAATCAATCAATCAATCAATCAATCAATCAATCAATCAATCAATCAATCAATCAATCAATCAATCAATCAATCAATCAATCAATCAATCAATCAATCAATCGGGAGTGAAGTCGTGCACGTCGAACCGCGCGTAGGACTGATTCAGGTCCGCTGTGTCGGGCATGTTGGCCGTAGGGTGTGGTGTACTGCACTGATATAGGGAGAGGAGGGGAGTGTGTCTCTTTCGATGCTGTGAACTGTAAATCTAAAATAATACAAAGAAAGGAAGGAACGAAAAATGTTACGTTCCTGGCGAGCTTATTCCACCACAAACTGATGTAGAGGGTTGTAGTCGGTACACAAGCCCCTGACAGCTACTGCAATGTGAGAGTTTGGATGTAGCTCCTGCCATTTTATCAAAATGATCTTTGAGATAAAAAGATTGCACATCAATACACATAATAATAATAATAATAATAATAATAATAATAATACCGTTATTATTATGATGGTAACAAAAGTAACGTTGAGGTCGCTTGACAGAAAAATGATGTCATTGTAGTTTGAAAGTGCCATAGAGCCATCGTGTCACAGTGTTAAAAAAAAGCTGAATAATTGTTACAAAGCTTTCCTTTTAGTTTGCTAATTGCTAATATTTTAAACTAAGTGTTATATTATAAATACGTACATAAATTTTAATGAAGCTGTCTTGTGGCAATGGTTAACATTTCCTTTACCTATTTAAAAAAAATTAAACGCACATTTGTAGTTCAGTGACCTGTTTGTTTAACTGATTGCAATGACAGGGATTATATGTGATTAAAGTCTTATTCGAAGTATCTGAGTTGAGGCAAGTCCAAGAAAGCAATGTTCTGGGAATTTTCGGATATGTATTATTTTTGCTGGTGGAGCACTATTTGTCTTGTTTTCGAGAGCTGAAATATGATAATAAAACGTAAACCTTTACACTTTCGAATACCTTACACTATTTTCTTCTCATTCCAGTACTTTTCAATGATGTCATACCGTAAACAAAAATGTTTTCTCAGGCAAATGTTTCAGCGGTCTGAATTTCTTTTTTTTTTTTTTTTTTTTTTTTTTTTTTGAGCGTATTTTGACATGCTATAAAATCAGATCACACAAACTCTGTTCATGGTTTGGCGTGCTGGCGTGTTCATGTGGGCGCTGTCTACCGTAAACAACAATCCCATTGACTGTAGCAATAATAATAATGAGTTTGACGCCGGTGAATTTCTGCGATAATGTATTAACTCATTCTACCCCAGACACACCACAGCGAGATATGGATCGACCATGATAGTTCAAGGGTGATGCCAGAATAGCTTGGCGCCTATGGGCGCCAAGCTATTCTGGCATCACCCTTGAACTATCATGGTCGATCGGTGTCCTGCACTAGAGTGCAGTCTTCAAAAGACAACGGCAACATTTGGGGATTTCGGTGTTGGGGTAGAATGAGTTAACTATCGATTCTGTAAACTTACTGCTTTTCGTTTCGCGGTGTGGCCTAGTGGTTTTGGCTCAAACGCTATCGCTTTTCGTAAATGCCAAAAAGAAATCAATTGTTTACATTCCATTTCTAATTTCTGAACGTTTCACTCTACAATAAAATTTGGTAAAGTACTGGAAGTATTCTTGCTTTAAAATAATAGCCAGTCACGCCAGGACCGATACTAATGAAGCCTTTTGAAAACCAGACGAAGAAAGTTTATGTTCGCAGACGTCATCTTTTACCTTGAAAAACACATTTTCGTTTCATTTGAATGTCTTCAGAAGCGCCAGAATCATTCAACTGCAGCGTTCAGTGGGGGCTAATGCGGATTGACGCTGTGTTCGCCTGCAATGCACATGACTTTGTCAGTACCGACCCTTCAAAGGAGGTTCAGTGTGAATGGAAAGAGGTTTTAGTTTTTCGCCTTTAATGTTTGGCTCACGTGCGATAGAAAAGTGAGTCTTTGTATTGGGCAATCAGTCGGCTGTCCAGCGTCTAGCGTCTGTCGTAAGTGGTAAACTTTAACGTTGGCATTTTCTCAAAGACTATTCAATCCTCAGACGTCACTAATGGCCCAAGGGTACTTTGTGATCAAACCTTTCTAAACATATCAAATTCAGTGACCGCTCCCAAAGGTCAAGGTCACAGGGGTCCAGAAAGGGGTAAAAATAGCCATATTTGACACAAATTGTGTCTCCTTATGTACTATTTTCAACTTCAAACCCAAACTTGGTACGAAGATACCTGATTGTAAGACCTTTGTACGCATACTAATCTGGACCCCAATCGGAAAGTTCCAGGGTAACAGGAGGTCGGCAAATGTGTAAAAAAAAATCCAGTTTTTGACAGAACTTTAGTTTTTATTAACGTTTTTGAACAGCTTTCAATAAACTTTGGCGTAAAGGTAGCTGATGATACACTTTTCTATGCAAAGTAATGTAGTCGACCCCTCACAGAGGTGAAGGGTAACGGAGGGTCGACAAATTTGTGCAAACTCTGATTTTGAGAAAACTCGGATTTCTTGGTACTTAGTACAAAATCCAACCCTTTACTTATGTTTAGACACGTAAGCACTAGCTCATTTCAGTGACCTTTTGGGAAGATCAAGGTCACAAAGGTCACAATTATTTTGTGTATTGGTCATACAAGTGAGCCATTCGGGATTTGCCTTTCTTGTTTTCTTGTGTCTTTGATTATTATCTTTGTGTTTTTCTTGATTTTCTTGAAATTTGTCCCACACAACAATACACTATATTGTTTTTTGGTGTTTTTTTTCACATTTGGGAACTCTGAAATGTCCATTTTGTTGAAAGTGAGATTTTCAGTAAGAGTCAGTTGTTTTCAATGGCAGCGCTTTTAATGTTTTTTCGATAACCAATGTTATGAATGCTTTCATACCCTTAATTGTACGCGTGGCAGGCAGGTATTTGGCAATATGGTCATTTATTATCAGCACTTTTAGAAAACAAGATGCGTTCTATTGAGCACCACAGACATGTTACAAGTAGCGACACGTCTGATTGAAGGTCTCTGAATCAGCTGATGCACAGTAAGTTATTTCTCTTCTTGTTTTTCAACACTGACCAAACCTTATTAACTCATTCAGCACGACGGCCGTATTTCCCAAATTTCGGAGGCGTCATCTGATGACTATGCACCAGTTTTAGGAGATGGATCGACCATGATAATTCAAGGGTAGTGCCAGATCGGCGCCAAGCTAATCTGGCTCTACCCTTGAATTATCATGGTCGACCCATCTCCTGCTGTAATGCGTCAGGGCTTAACGGGTTTAAAAAACACACACACAAAAAAAAAAACACAACTTGACTAACTTATGGTTGGGGACTGCACACTCAAACGTTGACATTTTCTCCAGGACTATTCAAGCCACAACACCTCTATAAGCATACCAAGTTCATATCTTGTTCTATTTATTTCTTTTACTTGTTTTCTTTTGTCTAAAAGGTCAAGGGTCGCGAGAGGGTGATAAATCTGTGTGAAACGTGCATGCGTTTTTGAGAGGTCAAGGATATCACGGGTGCAAAGGTCAAAACCTTTACGTGTGTTAACCCATTCAGCCCTGACGGAATACAGCAGGTCATGGGTCGACCATGATAATTCAAGGGTAGTGCCAGATTAGCTTGGCGCCGACAGGCGCCAAGCTAATCTGGCACTACCCTTGAATTATCATGGTCGATCCATCATCTGCCACAGGTGCATAGTCGTTAGATGACGCCTCCACAATTTGGGAATACACGTGCGTCAGGCTGAATGAGTTAAGACAATGGAACACTTTAATTACAGTGACCGGTTGAAAAGGGCTCGGTCATAATGGTCACACTATCTGTGGATCGGCTACGCATGTGAGCCATAAAGGCTTTGCCAGTCATATTTCTTTTCTGTTTTAGTTTTTGTTTGTTTGTTTGTTTGTTTGTTTAGAAGGTTGATTGATTCCCAATTGATTGATTGATTGATTGATTGATTGATTGATTGATTAACTTGTTTGTTTTAAGGATGGACCAACCGGAACGTTAACTATAGTCACACCTCTGCACTATAATAATGGAAGCGACTTCCCTCGCAAAGGGAATTGCCAGTATGAAAGACCCAGGTTTACAGTAGATGGTAATTACAACTTCAGCGTGACGTTAAAGCCTTGGAGACTTCAGCATGTTTTCAAAACACTAGAAAATGGTGAGTATTTGTCCCGATGGTAACTGTCCAAGTGGGAATTAGATCTAGCGGGAATATCCCGTAAGGGAATATCTGGAGACTACTCCACAAGCAATATGTCGACGTTCTTGTCCGAGGGAGTAGTGACTGATGGTACAGCGGGATTTTCGAACCGCGCGCGCGCCTTTCGCTCCGTCGTAAATGCTTACCACTAGCCGCGAGAGCGAAAGGTGGGCGGGCATTTGCGAAAGTCTCTAACTATTCCGAAACCAGTGGATGTGAGTTTTTTGCTCATATGACATATTGCAATCGTCTCTATTGGCTTGACTTCGCGAACGAAGATTTTATAGGAGTTGACCACGACGTCTGCAGGCTTGTTCGTGGCTGCGGAGGCCAATCCGAGACAGGCAGGTTCGACCGCAGTGGCTGCAGGGGAAGGTACGGCCAGGGTTCTGAGCTGCGGCATCTCTGTTTTTTTTCTCCTGAGCCGCTTGTCCTTAAGGCTAGCTCTGTGAGAGTCCTCAAAGGAGACAGCTGCCTTGTAAATGGTGGAGCGCCAGGTGTCACGGTCCGCAGCAAGCGAAGACCACTGGTGGTGGTCGATTTGGCAGGCACTAAGTGACTTCTTGAGACAGTCTTTGTATCTCTTCTTTGGTGCCCCTCTGTCACGGTGTCCAGTAGCAAGCTCGCCGAACAGTGTGATCTTTGGTAGGCGATGATCCTCCATCCTGGAGACATGCCCCGCCCAGCGGAGCTGTGTCCGCAGCAGCAAAGCCTCGATGCTCACAGTTTCAGCCTGTTCAAGGACCTCGACGTTGGTGACATAGTCACTCCAGTGAATGCCCAGGATGGTACGCAGGCAGCGCTGGTGGAAGCGTTCGAGGAGTCGTAGTTGGCTGCGGTAGAGGGCCCAGGACTCGGAACCATACAGCAGGGTGGTGAGGACCACAGCTCTGTACACGCTGATCTTGGTGCCTGTTTTCAGCTGTTGATTGTGCCACACCCGCTTGAAAAGTCGCCCGAAAGCGCTGTTCGCTTTTGCCAGCCTGCTGTCAAGCTCCTTGTCCAGCTTGGCGTCCGACGTGATAATGCAGCCAAGGTAGGTAAACTGGTGCACTGACTTTAGTTCAGACTCGCCAATGGTGATGTGAGGATGGCGATACACTGTCTTGGGTGCCGGCTGATGGAGGATCTCTGTCTTTTTCAGACTGACCTCGAGTCCAAAGAGCTGGGCAGCATCTGCAAAGCAAGACGTGATGCGCTGCAGGGCTCTCTCTGTGTGTGCAACGAGGACAGCATCATCAGCAAAAATCAGCTCACGAATCAGTTGGTCTAGGGTTTTCGTGTGGGCCTGCAGTCGTCTGAGGTTGAACAGGCTGCCATCGAGACGATACCTGATGTACACTGCATCGTCATCATCGAGGTCCACTGTGGCCTGCTTCAACATCATGCTAAAAAAGATGATGAAGAGGGTCGGTGCCAGCACGCAGCCCTGCTTTACGCCGTTGAGAATAGGGAATGGTTCTGAGAGGTCATTGTTGAGTCTGACCTGGCCTTGCTGGTCCTCGTGTAGCTGGACAATCATGTTGAGGAACTTTGGGGGACAGCCAAGTCGCTCCAGGATCTGCCACATGCCTTGCCTGCTTACAGTGTCGAACGCTTTTGTTAGGTCGACAAATGTTACGTACAGCCCTTTGTTCTGCTCGCGGCACTTCTGTAGCTGTCTCAGCACAAAGACCATATCGGTGGTGCTCCTGTTTGCTCTGAAGCCACACTGGCCCTCTGGGAGTTGGTCTTCAGCGATGGCAGGTACCAGCCGGTTCAGGAGCAGCCTTGCAAGGATTTTCCCAGCAATGGACAGCAGGGTAATTCCCCGATAGTTGGAACAGTCAGACTTCTCGCCTTTGTTCTTGCACAGGGTGATAACGACTGCATCACGGAGATCTTTTGGTAGTGTTCCTTCCTCCCAGCAGCAAAGAAAGAGGTCATGGAGCTTGTTGTGCAGTGCTGTGCCTCCATGTTTCCAGATCTCTGGCGGTATTCCATCAATGCCTGCTGCTTTGCCACTCTTGAGCTGGTGGATGGCTGTGAGGGTCTCTTCAGCGGTGGGCGGTTCGTCCAATTCAACCTTTACTGGGAGGTGTGGGATTTGTAGGACGACTGCTTCTTGAACAGTGCGCTCAGCGCTGAAGAGGCTCTGAAAGTATTCCGACCAGCGGTTCAAGATGGAGGTATTATCTGTGAGGAGTGCCTGGCCATTCGCGCTTCGCAGAGGACTTTGTACTAGGTGCCTGGGGCCATACACTGCTTTCAGTGCTTCGTAGAAGCCCCTGTAGTCACCATTGTCAGCGCAAAGCTGGGTCCTCTGTGCAAGTCTGGTCCACCACTCATTCTGGAGATCTCTGAGCTTGCGCTGGAGACTGCTGCAGACGAGGCGGAAGGCAGACTTCTTCACAGGGCAGGAAGGCTGGGCTAGATGGGCCTGATGGGCGGCTCTTTTTTATGCTAGGTGTTCCTGAATCTCTACATCGTTTTCGTCAAACCAGTCTTTGTTCTTCTTTCTGGCGAAACCCAAGACTTCTGCAGAGGATTTTGCAATAGCAGTTTTCAGTTGTTCCCAAAGTGTTTCAGGGGAGGAGTCTACTGGGTCCGCTGTGTCTTTGAGCCTGCGCTGTAAATCTGTCTGAAAGGCAGCTTTCACATCGTCACGCTGAAGGCTGGCAACATCAAGCTTTTTCTTGGGGGCCCCCCATTTCTTGGGTTTTGGCTTGAAGTGGAGCCTGAGTTTGCAGCGGACAAGGCGGTGGTCAGTGTGGCACTCTACGCTGGGCATCACTCTGGTGAGGAGGACGTCACTGCGGTCCCTCTGACGCACTAGGACATAGTCGATAAGGTGCCAGTGTTTGGAGCGAGGATGCATCCAGATGGTCTTTCGACTGTCCTTTTGCTGAAAAGTAGTGTTGGTGATGACCAGTTGCTGCTCCGCACAGAACTACAACAGTAGGCGGCCATTATCATTGCAGTTCCCCACGCCATGCTTGCCGAGGACTCCTTTCCAGGCTTCAGAGTCCTGGCCCACTCTGGCGTTGAAGTCGCCAAGGATGATGACTTTGTCGTCTGCAGGGGTACTCTGTAGGAGGCTGCGCAGGTCAGTGTAAAACTTGTCCTTTTCAGCAGGCTCTGCCAGGAGGGTTGGGGAGTACACACTGAGAAGGGTGACGTGTTGGTGGTGTCTCAGTGGGAGGCGCATGGACATGATTCGGTCTGAGTGGCCCGTTGGTAGGTTTTCCAGCTTAGTCGCAATATATGTCTTGACCATGAAACCCACGCCTGAGCCGTCTTTCTGATGCAGGCCTGCCTGACCAGTAGAGGGTGTACCCAGCACCAAGTTCTTGGAGGCTGCCTTCGTCCGGAAGGCGTACTTCGCTGAGCGCGGCGATGTCGATGTTTAACCTCCGCAATTCATGGGCAATGAGGGCGGAGCGACGTTCAGGGCGTCCGCTGTCTGCTTTGTCGAGCATGGTTCGGACGTTCCAGCATGCTACGTTGAGTCCGGTCGTGGTCGTCATGAGAGTGGATCCGTTATTCTTTCTTGTTTTTTGACCGCAGGAGAAGATGCCCGTTGACCGCGGCTAGCCAACTGGGGTTGCGAGGGGACGAGCTTTGGTTAGGCCACCTTTTCTAGGCCCCTCTCCGTGTGGAGCAAGCAGTGCTGTCCCTAGAGAAGGCTGCTTGGTCGTTCAGGGTGTGCCGAGTGATGTTGTCATCCCCAGGTCAACATCAGGCGACCAATATCCTGAACCGCCTGTATGCAGGTTTGAGACTGCGGCTTCCAGTGACATCTTTCACCTGCCGTTTCGCCCCTCGCCCGTCGCTACAGGACTTGGAATGGTCAGTGTCATGGTCCGTGGACGTTTCCTAAAGCCTGCGCGGTGGAGCTTTTTGGTGGAGTGCAGTGTGCGCAGTACTGGCCCCACCCTTTAAACCCTTGGTTCATCTGCCATGGCCTAGCAAGCTGGGACGATGTCATTGAGGTCCTCGGGTCGTAGGTTTTATATCAGACTGTCCTTGTCCTAGTCTCTGGCTCAAAAGCCTTCCCCGGAGACACGGGGGCTTTGATGTCAGGGGTTTCCTCCTTTCCGCAGCCAAGCGGCCAGGCCTGCAAGGCAGCAGGCGACTCGTGGAGGGCGGGGTCGTCTATGTCCCGTGCAGATGTGAACATCTGCCCACTGCCCATAGCTTATGTTGAAGTCCTGTTACAAACGCCATAAACTGATGTGTAGCTATGTCTGGATAATTATGCAGCATTCCTTTGTTTGCCGTTGTGGGTTTCTCGATCGTAATTTGATATTGAAAATCGGACATACCGCGCATAACAGGGGTGACAAATTTCAAAAGAATTGATTAAGACGGCAGTGGAATGATGTAGCGTATGTGAATAAATTTGCATTTGTAATCTCTTGGTAATACATACTTTAGATTTGTGCTTCCTGAAATTGCACATTTGTTAATGACTAGGTAAGAGCTTTCAAAATGCGTCAGAAACGTGACCGGCTGTAAGCACGGGACGGGTATTTTTACAGTGATAGAGTGATACAGCAAGGCAACAAAAACACATTTAGCCTCTTGACATATCTTTATTGGCATCATTTCAACAAAAAGAAAGCAAAATAAAGGACGTCTACTGTATGGATTTGATAATATGAAACTTCCGCGAGTAGGTGATCAGTGGAAACTGTCAAGACGCCATTTTGAGACCTTTTTGTTGTAGACGGTTCATGTACCCGACTCTGATTCAGCTGATTCTTTGGCATATATTTGATGAATCCAGACCAAAAAGGTGACTGCCAAGCGTGTAATATGCAAAGAAGTACCCAACGGATAAAGAAACACGCTTAGAAAAGACGGGTACAACACAATATATTTGATGGATTTGTGACATAGTTATCCACCTAGAAGCTGCTAAAATTATAAGCCTGCTCTTCCCCAAGTAGTGACCACTTCTGGAGAACAATTCACGTACATTATGAGTAAACAGTGAGACAAATGGATCATGTTTGACATTTGTTTGCATTATTAAGTCTGAGCGGTAAAAACGAGCATGCGTAACCACACACAAATACACGAGCACACACATATGCAATCAACCTTGCACACACACCCCACATGCATGAGTATACAAACATGCATGAGAACACACATGTATGGGTACACACATTTCACAGATTTCACTCTGTAAATGACAATATGCGCACATACCTTTATCTGTAGTACACACACACACGCACGTGCGCATGAGCATGCGTAAACACACAAATACAAGAGCGCACACGCATAATTATGCAAACAACCTTGCACACAAACATGCATGAGAACACACGTTTGAGTGCACACACACACGCACACCGTACACACATGCTTCAGTTTCTTGCAATTGTTTTAAACAATCAACGTTTCTCTGATTTATTGATCAAAAACGGAAATCAAAACACTGATCTCAACGGCCACTGTAAATCGCATCCCTTCATCTACAACGGGTGAAAAGGTGAGTTTCAAACCATGCATGACTTTCACAGCATTCTAGTGATGACACAATACCATTCTGTAAACAAGTATAGTTCTACCCTAACTTCAATTGTGTGTGCGTGTCTAAGCCTCTATAATACAGACAGGTACAAAGCAATAGTATTTCAAGATAAAGCCATACACTTTTGGGAGTATATTTTACACCATCAGTCAAATCCTTATCAGTCCCACCGCCGTGAGATGGCCTTAGTCGCCTGCTCGGCGTTAAACCCAAATAACCAACCAACTTATCAGTCCCAGAAATGTTTTGTATGGTGATGACTCTTTATGTGATATGAGCAAACCTGTAGAGTACTCTCGGGAGACACTGTTTCATCATTCTGCAGCATGTAGCAATACCAAACAAGTAATTTTTAAGCAGAGACTACAACGGCCACTGGAGAGACAATGTTGCAGTTCTAAGTACTGTCTGTGGCATTCAGTCCCAAACGTATCAAATTCTGCTCTTTGAGTTCTTGTCTTGTCAAGCGCTCGCAATCGTACTATGTGAGCTATTCTCCAGAACTGATACCTATATGGGGTAGAACACTTTTTCCGTTCTGGTAAATTTTTTGATCTAGATGGATTAATGCGTCACACATCCATCAAATATATGTCAAAGAATCAACTGTAAAACACTGACGCGCGGATGCTTTGCGTCAATTAGGAACACTGTATAACACTAGCGCTTTCGGTGCCTTTACGTCACCGTCACTGTCTGATTCTTTTCCTGAAGTCGAGGATTTTTATCTTTGTCGTTTGTTTCTGCAATATTTTTTTATATTTTCGAACAAGTTGAAGAGGTACAAAGCTGGTTAAGTAGGTGCATGTGTAATCTTCCATTAAACTGTTTAAGTGAATCAACCGCTTTTACGCTAGTAGGAAGTGAATTCCATAATGTTGGTCCTGGGAAGGCAAAACATGTCTTATAGCGATCTATACGTGGCAGTGGCA
>BTPG01000001.1:134026112-134133817 GCA_036245525.1 Semisulcospira habei
GAGATTACAAAGTAAAGTAGGTCCAGATGCCAGTGTGGACAGCTTTAGGGAGATTACAAAGTAAAGTAGGTCCAGATGCCAGTGTGGACAGCTTTAGGGAGATTACAAAGTAAAGTAGGTCCAGATGCCGGTGTGGACAGCTTTAGGAAGATTACAAAGTAAAGTAGGTCCAGATGCCGGTGTGGACAGCTTTAGGAAGATTACAAAGTAAAGTAGGTCCAGATGCCGGTGTGGACAGCTTTAGGAAGATTACAAAGTAAAGTAGGTCCAGATGCCGGTGTGGACAGCTTTAGGGAGATTACAAAGTAAAGTAGGTCCAGATGCCAGTGTGGACAGCTTTAGGGAGATTACAAAGTAAAGTAGATCCAGATGCCGGTGTGGACAGCTTTAGGGAGATTACAAAGTAAAGTAGGTCCAGATGCCAGTGTGGACAGCTTTAGGAAGATTACAAAGTAAAGTAGGTCCAGATGCCGGTGTGGAAGATTACAAAGTAAAGTAGGTCCAGATGCCGGTGTGGAAGATTACAAAGTAAAGTAGGTCCAGATGCCGGTGTGGACAGCTTTAGGGAGATTACAAAGTAAAGTAGGTCCAGATGCCGGTGTGGACATCTTTAGGGAGATTACAAAGTAAAGTAGGTCCAGATGCCGGTGTGGACAGCTTTAGGGAGATTACAAAGTAAAGTAGGTCCAGATGCCGGTGTGGACAGCTTTAGGAAGATTACAAAGTAAAGTAGGTCCAGATGCTGGTGTGGACAGCTTTAGGGAGATTACAAAGTAAAGTAGGTCCAGATGCCGGTGTGGACAGCTTTAGGGAGATTACAAAGTAAAGTAGGTCCAGATGCCGGTGTGGACAGCTTTAGGGAGATTACAAAGTAAAGTAGGTCCAGATGCCGGTGTGGACAGCTTTAGGAAGATTACAAAGTAAAGTAGGTCCAGATGCCGGTGTGGACAGCTTTAGGGAGATTACAAAGTAAAGTAGGTCCAGATGCCGGTGTGGACAGCTTTAGGAAGATTACAAAGTAAAGTAGGTCCAGATGCCGGTGTGGACAGCTTTAGGGAGATTACAAAGTAAAGTAGGTCCAGATGCCGGTGTGGACAGCTTTAGGGAGATTACAAAGTAAAGTAGGTCCAGATGCCGGTGTGGACAGCTTTAGGGAGATTACAAAGTAAAGTAGGTCCAGATGCCGGTGTGGACAGCTTTAGGGAGATTACAAAGTAAAGTAGGTCCAGATGCCGGTGTGGACAGCTTTAGGGAGATTACAAAGTAAAGTAGGTCCAGATGCCGGTGCCAGATCGGTGTGACAGCGTTTAGGATAGATTACAAAGTAAAGTAGGCTCCAGATGCCAGTGTGGACAGCTTTAGGAAGATTACAAAGTAAATTAGGTCCAGATGCCGGTGTGGCAGCTTTAGGAAGATTACAAAGTAAAGTAGGTCCAGATGCCGGTGTGGACAGCTGTTTCAGCTGTGAACACGTAAAACAACTGAAGTCCAGTGATGGTTTTCTCTCGTGTTTATTTCTGTCTAAAGAGCATTGTCTGGGGTTGGGCAAGACCAACCACAAGACTACAATTCGGTCGTTCTCTCACTGTTTGCTCTCTCTTCTACTTTCGTCCATCTCTCTCACTCTCCTCTCACTCTCCTCTCGTGTGTTCCCTCTCTCGTTGTGTCCTCTGGTTGTGTGTCTTGTGTTGTGTGTCCCGTTGTGTGTGTCTCGTTGTATGTATATACCCTTGCCCTTATCAATCATCTTCCCACTTAGGACCCGCCCCTCGTTTAGGGCCGGTCCCGTTACGTGATTATGGCGTCCCCGCGTGCCTATGGTCCCGTTAATTAGAGGCCACCCATTTCCCATATAGTAACAGTTTCCGGAGGGCCGGTCCGTTATCTTGATTAGGGCGGCCCGGCACGTCCGGTAGTTACATACAGACGCTACACATATCGCGCGTCACCGGAAACTACATCTGGATGCCACGTGGCGACATGTGTAGTGCAACATTCCTCCCTAACCCGAGAAACATACATCCCATTCAGGATTATTTTTCTTTCTTGCTCAGGGGGGTTTACACTTCGGGACATAATAACAATATAATTACACATCATTATACATTTCGAATCGGTGCTTGATATCTTATCCAATTATAACAACAACTATTCCATCCAAATACATATAACATAAGATAAAAGAGAAAAAGTTCATTGTCAACACTGAAATTGTTCGTCTCTCATGGGCACCGTTGCGCTCACAGTCCCAACATAATTCATCCACCTCATAGGTCGCCTCATTTCAAGGCCGGGTAGAATTTCACGACTGGCGATGTCGTCTTCAGTTCCACTCTGTCTTCCATCATCAGTGCGGAGGCACTTGCTCCGTAGACGTCATTGTCGTCTGCCACAGTTGTAGCCACCGATCCCGGGTCCAGTGTAGGTCGAGTGACCTCACTATGCCATCGCCTAAGTCTCGATAAAGGGCCAGCTTTTAACACTCAAAATATCGGGCTACTCCCGGCCACTATTTCGCCTACAATTGACATGATTACTGCCATTACTAATAAATTATAAACGCTATCTGCTAAACCCAAAATCATGAGACAGAGGACGAACCTCATCTTGCACGTCTGCAAAATGTAATTTACACCCGTAGTCGTATATTCATACTCCCAAAACTGCATTATCTGCACGATTTCCTGATTGATCCTCTCTCAATACCACTTGAGAGTTGCATTTTAAATGAAGCCTAAAGTAGATCTCCTATAGCCTTTAATAACCGCCTCACCCTTTACTCCTGACTTAGGCAGGATTGCGTCCACATACTTTATCCTATCATCATCAGAGTTATCGATGTGCCTTCGCCGAGCTAACATCAGCCGATTCTGCTTCGACTGTTGTCTCCTGTTCTGGCGTCTAACCCTTTTTGCTAACTCCATGAGAGTACAGGCTTTACAAGTCCCTCGTAGTGTCTATTCTACTCTACGGCTGTGAGACTTGGACACTGCTTGCAGACTCAGAAAAGAAAATCCAGGCCTTTGAGAACAAGTGCCTGAGGAAGTTGCTCCGCATCTCGTACCGCGAGCACAAGACCAACGAATATGTACGGAGCATCGTCACTTCCTGGTGGGCCACATGACCCCTTCTGCAACCGTGAAACGGCGCAAGCTTGCTTGGTTGGCCACGTTACCCGACACAACACCTTGTCCAAGACTATCCTCCAGGCACTCTCGAAGGAGTCGTCGGCGAGTCGTCAGAGAAAGAGTGGGTCGCAAACATAAAGAATGGACGAACTCGAGATGCCAGACTTGCTTGCCACGCCCAAATAGAACTCAGTGGAGAGCACTGTCTGTTGCTGCTGCCTTTCAGTCCCCCAACGCCAGTTCGGGCAAGGGACTGATGATGATGATGAGAGGTATGTCGTCTTCTGAAGACGAGTTCTCACGTTCCCTACGCTGTCTTTTGATCCAACTCTCTCTTGAAGGTAAGTCGCCTACATCTTCGCTGTCACTGGAAGAGCTGTCTTCCGGTGCGATCGCATAATTAGTCTTTCTGAGGGGCCTATTTGTTTCCGCTGAGGGTTTAGGCCACTCATCTAACTTAGCGAGTCTTATGTGCTCTGCATGCACTTTAACTACTTCACCAGTCAATTGGTTGCTGATCCTGCACGTTACTGGGGTTGTTTGCTCGACAACTCTATAGTAAGGTTTCCATTTGCTGTCTAGCTTGTTTTTCCTTTGATTATTTTTATAGTACACTGGGTCCCCGACTTTAATTTCGTCACTTTTGACCTGTCGGTTTGCATATTTTGCCCCCCGCTTCTGTGATTTCTTTATCCGTTGGTGCACTTGGGTGAACAATTTGTGCTGTTGTTCTAAGGCTACCTTATGAAGGTCCTCTCCGACATATTTCCGTCTAGGCCTCAGTATGTTATCTAATGGTAACACTGGATCTCTGTTATACAGTAGAAAGAATGGAGAGCACTGAGTCGTTTCTGAAACGCTAACCCTGTATGCCGACAACGCATGATTGATGTGCAAATCCCACGTTTGGGTATCTTCCTGTATTTTCTTCGACATGATATCATTCATGGTGCGATGAAATCTTTCTACCTTAGCGTTAGTCTGTGGATGATAATAGCTCGTCAAGACATGATCTATGTTTAGTTCACTGAGAACCTCCCTCATGATCCGATTGACGATTTCTGTGCCATTATCGGTAACCACCTGCAAAGGACAGCCGTGTCGAGGAATTATCTCATCCATCAAGATTTGAGCAACAGTTTCTGCCGACTTATCTGGTGCTGAAAAGCACTCTGGATATCCACTGTAATGGCAAACAAACCCTAAAATGTACTTGTTCCCAGACAAACTAGTAGGGAATGGACCCTGTATGTCTACACTAACCTTCGCAAACGGATATGGAGGAACGTCCATTTCCTGCACTGGGGCTTTCTGTTTCTGCAAAACCCTTTGCTGACAGGTAATGCAACCGCCTATGTACTCGTTCAACCCCCTGTACATGTTTGGCCAAAAATACTTCTGTTTGACAGTGTCGTAAGTCTTATCAAGGCCCATGTGCCCATTTCCGTCATGATACTGATTTACGACATGCTCCACCAAATGGGATGGCACCACTAATCTCGCTACTGGATCGTCGTCAATATTCGACAATACAAGACATCTTCTATGAACAAATACCTCCTTTTTACACTGGCCGGTGCTTCCTCGTTCAGTAGCTGATCTTTCAACTTAACGATGTCTGGATCCTTGTCTTGCTCCGTGATCATATCGAACCCTGTCACCTCTACCTTTTCTAAACTTTCTCTCGGACCATCCTTCTGACAACTTGCAAACTTCTTTGGTCTAAACTAACTAGAATTAATCACCCCTATCTGGAACGCATTGTCGCTCACTTCTGTAACTATTTCTCCCATCTCTTCTGATGCTAACTCCTTTCCGTCTGTTTGTGGCACTCTAGACAACAAATCAGCCAACACATTCTGTGGCCCTGGAATGTACTCTATAGTGCAGTTGTACCCTGCGATCCCTAGCGCCCACATCTGAATCTTCTTATTCTGCATGGGTGACTCTAAGAGATACTTCAACGGTTTGTGATCTGTGCGAACAACGAATTGCGCATTGTGCAAATAGTGGTCTAACTTCTGTAATGCATAATGGATTGCAAATGCTTCCTTTTCTATGGTAGACCACTTCTTCTGGCTCTGGCTCAACCTATGGGACATAAAGTAAATAGGCTTTTCTGTCTTGAGTCCTGTGCTGTCCTCACTTTCTTGCGTCAGACACGCCCCGATACATGCGCCACTAGCATCCGTGTACAATACATATGGACGTCTCGTGTCCGGATATACCAACAAAGGAACTACTGACAAACTTTGTTTGAGAAAATCAAACGCCTGTTGACACTGATCAGACCATTTGAATCTGGCAAATTTCTTTGTCAAATTGATGATGGGTTCGGCTATCTCAGAAAAGTTGGGTATGAACCTGCGATAGTATGACATCATTCCAATGACACTGCGACACTCCCTTATACATGTTGGATTCGGCAATGTCCGAATTGCTGACACCTTTTCTGGGTCTGGTTTGACTCCTTCCTTCCCTATCACAAACCCTAAGTACTGTGTTTCCTCGGCGAAGAACTGACATTTCTTCAGTTTCAACTTGAGTTTGTTGTCTGAGTCTACCGAACACATCCTCTATGTGCTGATAATGCTGTTCCTTTGTTTCGGAAAAGATCAGAATATCATCCATATATGCCGAACAAAATGCTTCTAACCCCATCAACACTGTGTTCATCAACAGCATGAACACACTGGGTGCCTGGCAAAGTCCAAACGGCATGACTGCAAACTCAAAAAGTCCCTTGTGACAAGCGAAAGCCGTTTTCTCACTACTCTCTTGATCCGCCATCTCTACCTGCCAGTATCCCGATTTCATGTCTAACCTTGTGAAATATTTTGCCTTCCCCAGCAAGGACAAAATATCGTCTATGAGCGGTAGTGGATACGACGACTTCTTAGTAATCTCGTTTAGCTTTCGAAAGTCAACGCACAACCTCTTTGAACCATCCTTTTTGGTTACTACTACTAAGCTGAAAGACCATGGCGACATCGATCTTCTGATGATCCCTGCCTCTAACATCTCATCTACTGCTTTGTCTACTATCTCTCTATCCTGCAAAGGAACGCGGTAAGGTTTCACCCTTATTGGAGCGTGGTCTCCAGTGTCTATGCTCATTTTGACAGTGTTGGCGCGCCCTAAGTCCAGATCGCTACTCGCGAACAAATCGGAATGCTCCGCGTCCGATACCAGTTTAGTGACTGTGGACCTGATTGCGTCAGGCGCATCGACTTCTGTCAGATCAATGGAAGCGACTTCTCGTTCTTCCGTTCTGTTAGACACTGACTCTACCTGACTTACGCTGTTTGCCCTGCCTACCACACATCCCCTTTTTAGCCTGAACGTTTTGTTGGTGTGATTCACAACTAGCAAAGGAAATGTCCTACCTTTGTTTCTCACTACCCCGCTCATCACAGATAGTCCTGGCTCTTCTGCAACAAACCCCCTATCTGTCGCAGAGACTTCCAAACATTCTTCTTTACTGAAGTACTGTGTACTCTTTATTCTGACCTGACAAATCTCCGCTGTGTGTGGTTTCAATACTCTCGTCTTGTGTACTCTGACTAACGAAGATATGTGCATGTCTTGTTCGTAAGGTACAAACGCATTCCCGACTTTAACCTTTCTCAAATCAAAATAAATGCGTGCTCCGTTCTTATCAAGCCAATCGTTTCCCAAAATGAAATTTCTATTCATCTCTTTCACTACATAAAAACGATGTTTGAACGACTGCTTTTCAATTTTGAAGTCCAGTTCTATACTGCCCACAACTCCTAGCGCTTCCCCACTGACTGACTGTAGCGATACACTTCTTTTCTCTAGCCTTGGCTTGTTCTGCAATTATTCATACGACTTCTTGCTAATCAACGATACTTCCGCCCCCGTATCTATGAGACTTCTAAACTTTTGACTTCCTACCTTAAAGACTATGCATTTTGGACTCCCCGCTAAGTTGATGCTAAAGGATTTACTGTTTCCCCCGTTCTGCTCACCGGCTTCTCGTGGTGCAGAACGTTCTAGTTTTCCTGTCGCTCCTGTCCTATCCTAGCCCTACATTCTCTTTGTCGGTGGCCGTAACCCCCGCATCGCCAACACCGCGCGTGTTGATACCTTTGCTGTGGCAAAGACGACTTTTGCTGACCGACTGAGTGGATCCGCCTAGCCTTGCAATCGCGTGCCTTGTGGCGTGGCCGTGAACTGCATCGAAAACACCCCCTATCTCTGGAGTGATCCACTTCCATGGGTTCTTCCCTATCCCTGCGATACTGGTCTACTGTGGATTTGGTCACAGTACTTTTCTGTTTCACTCTAAGATCAAACATTTGCCGAAAATTCTGTTCTGTTACGGCTATGCTTATGGCTCGCTCTAACGTGGCTGGCGCTTCCCGCATGACTTTCATTTTTAAGTGGTCATGCGTAAGTCCGTCTATAAAGCAGGCTATCAATTGCCTGTCTTTGATTGGACCATCCTCGTCAGGAAAAGCTTCCTCCCCTAACGATATCAATCTTTCTGCGAAAAATGGAACGCTTTCATCTTTCCCCTGTCGGGCTCTCTGTAGGAGGGTCAGTGCATGCTGTTCGTCCCTGAACTCTCCGAATCGGACCGTTAGCTGTTTGTTCAGTTCTTCCCAACTATTGTTCCCGTTGGTTTGAATAAAACCGACCAATAAAGTCGCTCACCGCCCCACTATTCGCCTGATATGCGACCAAGGCTTTCCTCTCAAGTGCAGCATATTTTTCTATTTTTGTCATCCATTCTGCACACTTTTTCTGATCTCCATTGAAGGTGGGGATCAGCTGTGAAATGGATTGTGCATTAACAGCGGATGACATCCCCTCTATCTGACTGCATAATGCGGTCAACACCGGGTCAAATGGGTGTGGCCTTCCTACATATTCTTCTGCCATTTTCACTATAACTACAAAATATTGCTGGCCCTTAATCAAAACTGTAGAGATGACACAAAAAGGTCACTCACCTGTTTGTCCAGCGTTGGTGACGGTGGTTGTGGCCCGAGGTCGTTTCGTCTGCGGCCGGCTCCTTCTCAGTCTCTTTTCACGCTCGTTTCACGATCTTCTTTCTGCCTCTCGTTCGGCGTCTTCGGTTCTCGGCGTCGTCGTACTTTTGACGTAGCGTCGTTCTACCATCCTCTGCGATAGTTCTGTCTTCCATCTCGTTCTGGAATCTGCGATTGTTCCGTCTTCAATCTCGGTCTGACATCCTGCGATGGTTCTGCTAAACCCGTTCTGACATCCTGGTCACGCGGCACCAAAATTGGTTGTTACGTGTTGCACTATGAACACGTTAAACAACTGAAGTCCAGTGATGGTTTTCTCTCGTGTTTATTTCTGTCTAAAGAGCATTGTCTGGGGTTGGGCAAGACCAACCACAGACTACAATTCGGTCGTTCTCTCACTATTTGCTCTCTCTTCTACTTTCGTCCATCTCTCTCACTCTCCTCTCACTCTCCTCTCGTTGTGTTCCCTCTCTCGTTGTGTCCTCTGGTTGTGTGTCTTGTGTTGTGTGTCCCGTTGTGTGTGTGTCTCGTTGTATGTATATACCCTTGCCCTTATCAATCATCTTCCCACTTAGGACCCGCCCTCGTTTAGGGACGGTCCCGTTACGTGATTATGGCGTCCCCGCGTGCCTATGGTCCCGTTAATTAGAGGCCACCCATTTCCCATATAGTAACAGTTTCCGGAGGGCCGGTCCGTTATCTTGATTAGGGCGGCCCGGCACGTCCGGTAGTTACATACAGACGCTACCCATATCGCGCGTCACCGGAAACTACATCTGGATGCCACGTGGCGACATGTGTAGTGCAACACAGCCTTGGCGACCTCGTCAGCACACCATTCGGCATACTGGTGGAAGGCAGGAACTGTTGCTTACCTGCAAAGACAGCCACATTTTACTGTGGTGTCTGCAGGGGCATACATTCCATGCCTCCACCTAAAGCCAAATTTCCATGCACCCTATGAGAGAACCTACTAAAAGAGGGGAGCGGGGTTGGGGGGTGGGGTGGGGGGAAGGGGGGAGGGGTTGCAGTCGATATTAGTGTAATAAATGAATTGAAAAGGGGAGACCGCCAGTGCTAATATTTTAGGAAGATTACAAAGTAAAGTAGGTAAAAGCACTGTCAGGGGAGAGAGAATATCTGAATCCCCCTTGGGGGACCTAGATTTAAATTTCCATGCACCAAGGGGCTGGAACAGTGGGATATGTGATATGCATTGCTTCCAGTCACCTTTTTAGCGCACCCCCTCTTTCCTATCTTTTTATGTGTGTTTTGACCAAAGTAGATCTATGATCACTTGTCGATCATGCACACTTCTCTCCCCTGGCAGTGCTTTTACATACTTTACTTTGTAATCTTCATTTTAACAACATTCTAAATTGCTAGGATCACCAATCAAATCCAGGTGGATTAGGTATCACCGTTACCTCGTGTGGACACAATGATGCACCATTGAAGCATCCCAGTGCCTGTTTGTTTTCCACTGTATAGGTTTCACGCAGACAACTGGTATTGAGACGGAATGTATGGTAGATGTAAGCAGAAGGTGGGTAGAGTAATTGGCAATATTTGTCAGGGCCAATACTCACAACCATAGGTTCCTAACTTAGATGTAGTTGCACTTGTCAAAGTGTGACTCACTGGTGAAAACCAATCTGTCCGGGCTGTTTTGTCGTAAGAGTATCTGTGTGTGTTTACTGTGGCAGCAGATGACGTTGGGCATTCTCATCACAGGAAACAAATATCGTTTCCTATCAGTGTTCAACATTCCTAAAAGTCGGAAGAGTAAACCAAGGGTAAATACATGAACACTTGTCTCACACGAGTTTACATTTATGGCTTTCTTGTGTTTCAGCATATACACATTATGATTGTACATCCATGCAGTTTATACAAACTGTTAATGATATATATATATATATTATATATATATATATATATATATATATATATATATATATATATATATATATATATATATATATATATATATATATATATATATATATATATATTCTGTTGAAGACGGAAAAATGTTTTAGAGATCTGTCAACTTTGAGGAGCAGTGCTGTTCTTAAAGCATCAGAAGCTGCAATCTAGTTTCTTACACGCCCCTGCACTGTGTGCATTGCATGCACAGTCCATAGCAGCTGTTACATTACTTGAAAAAAGAGAGACTAAAATCGTAATGAAAACATAATGATTTTACCACTAGTGTAACCCCCACGATCCACATGCAGCACAAAGTGTACACATGGACGGGGCACAACAGGTACTGGGCGGATTGAAGTAGGGAAAGACGAGAAAAAAGATTAAAAAATATATATATAATATGAAAAAATAAAACACTGAAGTCTTCAGTTGCAGTTGAAAACGCTTATCATTTATTAGTACTAACTCACTGAAACGTCAACCAAACATTTACTACACTAAACCAAAAACCATTAATCTAATCAATCAATAACTCAAAAATCTATTACAAAAATGCCAAAAGAATTTCTAAGTGATGTACAGGCTATCAACAGGAAAATGGGAAGTTGGTATACGGAGGTGGCAGAGCTACGTTTTGACTTTAGTGAAACTGGCATCCCAGAAACCCTGAAGAAAAGAAAACAAATACTTTAACTACTTGTGACCTAATTAAATACATTTCAATTCTCATCTTTAAAAACATTACATACAACTGCAAATTTTATACTAACATGTCACATCATAACAAACACACAGAAACACATCAACACTAACAACTAATAAACGCATATATTGCCTCATGACTGTCATGTTACTATAGAATGTAATCAATACTCACTGAGAATCTAATATATGTAATAGTCATTTATTACATACTATACACTTAGTCAACTGCACTCTACAACTATCTTCCACTCTGACGATATAATTTACACTAAATGTGTGCGCTGGGACATCGTACAGAAATCCCCACATCCAGTATAAATTCCAACAATTACAAATGAATTGTTATTACATAGCGTTAACAGTGTACACTGCCGGGAATTCGTGTTTTAGATTCAAAGATTCAAGATTCAAAGATTCAAAAACTTTATTGTCCAGATAAAAAAGATTTTATATGGAAATTTTCCTTTGCAGCACTGGTGTAGGATAATTGAATAAAACAAGGAATCAAGTGACATAAATAATGATAATAATAATACGTATGAAACAAAAATACAAACATCACAATATCAAACATACACACACACCCTATCAGCATACACACACGCTAAAAGAAGTGTGTGTGTGTGTGTGGGGGGGGGGGGGGATTAAAACAAGGGGAGGAAATGGTATGGTGGGTTAGGCTTAGGCTGAATGCAGAATAAAGGGATGAAGAGGAGAATGGGGCATCATCACAGTTGTTTTGAGTTTAGGATACTGATGGCGGTGGGAATGAAAGAGCGCTTGTACACGCTACGTTTTGCCAAAGGAGCACGCAGTCGTCTACCGGAGGGCAACATTTTGAATGCTTCATGAAGGGGGTGGGTGGGGTCACGGATAATTTTGCCTGCTTTTCTCTTACAAAACAACTCGTAGAGTCCAGAAAGAGATCTTTGCTCATGGCCAACGATTTTGCCTGCCAGTTTGACGACACGTGTCAACTTTGCCTTATCTCTTACAGTCAGGTTTCCAAACCATGCTATGACATTAAAAGTGAGAATGCTTTCAATTAAAGATCTGTACACTGTTTCTAAAATAACTGAATCAACGTCAAAGGACTTCAATTTCCTCAAAAGATACAATCTCTGATTTGCCTTTCTGCAAACACTGTCAACATGAAGACTAAAACTAACTTTTTTTGTCCAGAACAGTGCCAAGGTACTTAAAAGAATCAACCTGTGTCCACAGCTTCATGGTTTATCATAACTGGCCGCACCAGGGATGTGTCCCGCGCCCGACCCTCCTCAAAACAGATTTCCTTTGTTTTTTGAACATTTAATTCCCGAAAACTTGAGCCAAACCAACAAGTGAGAAATTTTATGAATTCAAAGTACTGAGAGAGTGAATGCTCGTCTTTAAGGCGTGCAACCAAAGCCATGTCGTCTGCAATTTGATAAAGGTGAGAATATGAGTATTGCACGTTAATTCAGTGGTGTAAATCGAGAAGAGTACAGGAGACAGGACACACCGACCCTGAGGCACCCCAGTGTTCAAACCCCGCTCACTAGACATACATCCACCCACGCTGACCCTCACACTTCTCTCGTAAGCTTTTCTAAATCCAACTGTCCTCATAACAGATCAAAACTTAAAATCGCAAATCCATCTTTAGACCTCAATCGTGAGATATAGTTCAAAGTATCTTAATTCTAATACATAAAAACAACTACAGACACAAACAATGCCACATAAACATACAACCCTAAAATCCTAGGTCTAATTCCTAAGACCATTGTTTACACCGGAAGGTGCTTTCCCAAGAAAACCCACGCAAGGAAAACCTCATTTACATATATGACGCAACATGGCTGCAATGCTAAAAAACACTGACTCGGCAGTCCGCTACGCACTGGGACTGCCGACCCAGACCGCATTTTCCAAGCAACAATAGTCTTCCCCAGAGGAACAAACAAAACTTCCTCTAACGCAATATAAAACATGAAAAGACATCTACATGAAAAACTGCATCAGTCACAAGCTTATTTCTATTTCTACAAACACGTGAATGCAACAGTAACTGAAAAAAATCATCCAAGAGAAACTACCAACACCCTCGGACAAAGTCTAAAAGTATTCTAAGCAACTACATAGTAACTAAAGAGAAAACAACAAAGCATATTTACAGGCAAAATTACATTCCTAATAACAAACATCAATTGAATGAACCAGTTTTCCTACCTGATTTAAGATTTCAGCCAGCCGAACAAACACACCGGAGGAACGGTAAAACACGACCACCTTGAGGACTAGCTGGGATTGCTCTAAGACTAGAAGACCCAGTGGCTAGCTTAAAAACTGAACTACATTACACTACATTTCTAGGCTGACTGCAAAATTTACTGAGTGCATTACAGCTATAACAACTAAAAATAAATGAAACCTGCAAAAATAATGTATGTGCACTCGAACCAAATGAACAATTTAACAATATACCGAAAAACTACATTCTGTTGGAGAAAGGATACGAAAATTTCCCAGACACCTACAAAATACCTGTGGAAGAATACATACTTGCACACAAAACATCTTTTTATTCTAAATATTCGTTACGTTATTAATTTCATTACTTTTCTCAAATACCAGACTAACTTGTATTTTATCTTTTAGACTGGATCAATCTCTGAACTTTTTGGAGTGAAAAAATAACATGACAAAGGGAAATAATCAAAAATTGGATCACCAACACAATGTCAGCGGTTGCTTCCCTTGTTCTATACATTTTAGTCTAACCATTTACAAATATTATGGTAACCAGGAAATGTTGAAAAAACAGTGACGGTTACACTAGTAAATAAAAGTATTTAAACATCTTGTATGTCTGACAATATATAAATCGGTGAGTTCGTCAAACGCGCATACAGCTTTACATTGCATGCTTATACCGATTGCTGTGGAAGACGTAAAACGCATACCATTCTAATGAGGTGTATTCTATAATTTGGTTATGATATACTGGTTTATTGCAGAATCACACCTACACCATCACAATGACAGCTGCATCTTGCCTGAGTCCAGAACTTTCACAGTGCACTTTGTAGCCTCTTTGACCAAGAGAAACAAATACGTATATGATGAACATCTTGCTCTTTTTACGATGGAAAATTACATAATTAACTGTTTTTTCTCAAACCTATTCACAACTACAAACCCAAACTTGCTACAGAGACACCTGATGCTAAGACCTATCTATGCATACTAATTTGGATGACCCCTAGAAAGGTTCAAGGGTCACAAGAGCTCAGGAAACAGGTAAAAATAGCCATATTTTGACAAAAGAATTTTTTTCTCAAATACTATTCACAACTTCAAACTCACTTTGCTACAGAGATACCTGATCGTAAGACCTATATATGTATACTAATTTGGATGCGCCCTCGAAAGGTCAAGGGTCACAAGAGTTTGGTAAATGTGTGTAAACTGCCTTTTTAAAAAAAATAGAATTGTAGTTATTCTCAGTAGTTTTGCAAACTTTTCGGTTACATTTGGCACAAAGATAGCTGATGATATTAAGACCTTCCTATATATACTAATGTAGTCAACTGATCGCAAAGGTCAAGGGTCACGGGTGTTTGACAGATGTGTGAAAACTGATAAAATTTTGAGGAAACATGGATTTTGCTGGTGCAGAAGCCATCCCTTTACTTATTGCCACAAAGGTCACACATGTAGATTGGACAAACTCGTGAGCCATAACGGCTTTGCCTTTCTTGTTTTTGTTGTTTTTGAAAGTTCGTTGCCAAGCCCCCCAACCCCCCCCCCCGCACCCCCCCCCCCCCGCCCCCGTCCCCCTCCCCCCCCCCGGCACCCCCCCCCCCGGCCCACCCCACCCCCCACCCCCGCCCTCTACTCGCCCCCCCCCCCACCCCGTACCAATATCTTTTTAAACAATGCTCATTGTCTTGTTGTTTTGTTTACAAAATTGCGATTCTCCAAATTGCAAAAAATATCTTTTAACTTTCCCACCCTCTAATAGCCAAGTTGCCCCGGATCTCACTGGCATGCCCGCCATAATCCTATTGCGGAGTTCTTTCAGCTCATCTCTAATAGTTTCCAGTCTACCCACAGAGCTCTCAGATACAGTTTGCTCTAGTACTGCTATTTCCTGTTTCAGGCTTTGTTCCCTCTCCACTTCGGTTCTTTTTTAATGAAGCACATCCCCAGCCGCAAAAAATAGCATGAATACAAAGTGGTTTCAGCTAGAGGCATGTGCCCCCTCAACTGCGAAGGTTTTGAGGAACTTTTTCTTCCTGCAGTTGGGTGGTGATTACATTTTCTAGACATGTCTAGACGAGGTTAAGAAATGTACAACAAACCAAGGGGAATTACTCAGCGCTGGACAACAGTTAGATCCCCTGCCCCCGCCTATCAGGCACCCAATCGCCAGCCCACAGAGAAATACGCAGGTATAGAATAAGACGATCATTTGCATCTTCAAATAAGATGCATCAGGTCTCTTATGTAACCCATGTCTTTCTCCGGAACTTAGGAAGTAGGCAGGGGAAACATACATACACAAACACGAAGGTGCATTACTATATGTGGTCGGGTAAATACCCTGTATTCCCACAGTAGATGCACAGAACATTACACAACAATGTAACGATACAAATTTGCCTCGAGTTATACTGAGATACTCACAAACCAGATAGGTGAGGCTAGCGCTGGCAGAATTGTACAACAAACCAAGGGGAATTACTCAGCGCTGGAGGTTAAGAAAGAAATGCATATCACACGTGTCTCTTTTACATTGTACCTCGGTTATAGGGAACGACTACCAACAACAAACATCGGCGAAATCATGGCGGATAGCTATAGTGTCCTCTGTAATCATGCTATGGCCATAGGCAACGCTCCGAGCTCATGAAGCTCTATGCCTGTTGGCGATGTTCCGAGTGTTGTCCATGCTTCCGGAACATACAGTGTATTCGCCGTGACTTCGCTGTTCTTCGTTGTTGGAGTCGACCGGCGTCAATTGTTATTATTGTCTAAATCCAGATCGCATCTCCCGGTAGACGGTACGGACAGGTAGCTGCCTTCTGAGCGACAGCCGTGTACACTACTGCAACTTTCTCTTTCAACACTACTGACATTTATTTTACACTTTAAGCCAGCCATGCTGGGGTGAACACCGCGGTAAAGAAAAACGAAAACCGTTTGACAAAAAAAAAAACCAAAAACAAAAAAAAAAAAAAACGAGTAAAAAAACTCTCAGACACACGCACAAAACAAAAAGGTTCATATAGCTGCCTTTCTTGCCTTTCCAACATGGAAAACTGTCTGACAGAAGTTAAAGACTGGATGATTAGCAATAAACTCCAGGTAAATGATGGTAAAACAGAGTCCATGCTTATCACAGCTGGTGTGCGTCCTTCGCAGTTGTCCTGTCTTCCCAGTCACATCTCTGTCTGTCAAAATCAAATCACTTTCTCTGACAGTGTCAAAAACCTTGGTGTTGTTATTGACAGACACCTCAAAATGGATAAGTATGTTAGTTATATGTGCAGATCAGCTTTTATTCAACTTCGGCGCATTAGCCGTGTTAGACAGCATCTGACGCCCGAAGCAACTGCAATCCTTGTCTCCTCCTTTGTTTCATCACGGTTAGACTACTATAACTCCCTCTTTTCCAGCCTGCCTAAAACCCAGCTACATAAACTGCAGAGAGTGCAAAACAGTGCTGCCCATTTAGTTCTGTGCGTGCGTAAGCGTGACCATATCCGACCCGCCCTTGAGAAACCCCACTGGCTGCCCGTACAAGAACGCATTCTGTATAAACTGTCCTGCGTGTGCTTCAACTCTACCAACCTGACTTCTCCTGCTTTAGTCTCTGACTTACTCCATCAGTACATCCCATCTCGCACCCTCCGCTCTATCGGCCCCTGCGGAAACAAGACCCAGCATAGTGGACGCTTATGTTTCAGGTTAAAGGTCCCAAACAAGAAGTTTGCCCACCCCCCCCTCCTGGAGGTAAGCGATCCGGGCCTGCCAGCCATGCACAATTCATCACCACTGTCACGTGTGTGTGTGTGTGTGTGTGTGTGTGTGTTGTGTGTGTTTGTGTGTGCGTGTTAGGTGTTAGCCTTTTCATTGCATGAGTGCTTAGAGCTACTTTTAGAATAAGCGCTTAACAGAGAGAGAGAGAGAGAGAGAGAGAGAGAGAGAGAGAGAGAGAGAGAGAGAGAGAGAGAGAGAGAGAGAGAGAGAGAGAGAGAGAGAGAGAGAGAGAGAGAGAGAGAGAGAGAGAGAGAGAGAGAGAGAACTGAAAAATAAATATACCAGTACATGCCGATGGAGACAATTGTTACGCATGCGACCTACTACATGTACCCCGAAAAGGACAAAGTTGCAGTTTCACAACCTTTCACAGGAGTTAAACCTAATGCTTATAAGCTCCACAGGCAGGCACTTAATGAGTCAGACGGGTACATTCATCATAGATTACCTCATTCTGCCCGCAACACATCACAGAACGATATGGCTCGACCATGATAGTTTACAGGGCCGGATCAATCAGTTTTCAAAGAAGGAGGGGGGGGGGGGTGCTCAACTTTTTTTTCTATTGCCAGGATCTAGTATATATCAAAACACTACAACCGAAACTGTTCTAAGGGGTGCTGCACCCCCTCCTTCTTGGAACATGTGGACTGGCAGTGAATGATTTTTTTTAAGCCGGGGGTGAGGGGGAGGGGGGTGCTGTACCTCCAAAGTACCCTCCCCCGCCCCCCGACCTCGTTTAAGGGTGTGGCAGAACAGCTTGGCGCCTATAGGCGCCAAGCTATTCTGCCACCACCCTTGAACTATCATTGACGATCAGTTTCTTGAATTGTAACGCAGTCCTCGGAGGAAAACTAAAACATGTGGGTATTTCGTACCTCGGGCACAATGAGTTAAACACCAGAATAAGCTCGTAGTATATACTATTAAATTCTAGTAGTTTATAAAGCTGTTTAACTGATTTGCGTCTGATTGCTATCACCTTAAGCGAAGACGGAACACAAATCTCCGTTCACTTGCAGGGAATGAGTTAACTCATTCTACCCCATCACCGAATCCTTAAATTTTGGCGTTGTCCTCTGAGGACTGCATTGCAGTGCAGGACACAGATCGACCATGATAGTTCAAGGGTGATGCCAGAATAGCTTGGCGCCCATAGGCGCCAAGCTATTCTGGCATCACCCTTGAACTATCATGGTCGATCTTTATCTTCCTGTGGTGTATCTGGGGTAGAAAGAGTTAACAAGCAAGTTAGTATGTTTGTCAGTGCTTTGAACTCTTTGCCTAGTAAGTTAGTTCTCTGTATTATGTACTCTGACACTATTAGTTTGTCACGTGTTCATTTCAGGATCCGGTGCGCATGCCAAGTAATGGTTTGTAACGACGCACTCAGCGCTTAACCTATTGAGCCCCGACACCTACAGCACACGATGGGATCGACCATGATAATTCAAAGGTAGAGCCAGATTAGTTTTGCGTCTGAAGGCGCCAAGCTAATCTGGCACCACCCTTGAATTATCATGATCCATCCGTCTCAAGCAAGTGGTACAGAGGCGTTAGGCGACACTTCCAAAATCTTGGAAAATCGGGCTTGGGATTAAATGGGTTAAACATAGGAACGGTTTGCAAGGAAACATTCAGCGTCTAAACATAGGCACTGACACTACAAAGGAATCCTGGGTGGATCTTGCCGCCGATAGTGTTCTAGCGGCTGACGTTGCTTATCCGTTGGCAATGAGCAGCTCCACTGTTTTCGTCCGAACAAGTGCAGTTTTAACCTACTTCTGATTTTCTAGCAACGTCAATTGTACATGCAGTATCCCCGTATCCTATCAAGTATACTTACCAGCAAAAGAAATCCAACATTAGTTTTTTTTTTAATTATCGGAAACACTAACGTCTTTCTGATGATTCCCAAACATGTCGTATTTCTTCTGCTTGTAAGTATAGATGAGGACAGTTCTTGCTCGCATTTCAGCGGCATATATTGTAATGAGGCCTGCCTGCTGCGGGGACTTAGGAGAGTATAACCTCTTGCGGGTGGAGTTGTTTGTACCGGTAAGTCTAACGAATGTGTGATTTTGTGCAAATCTTTCACATACAACTGATGTTTGAATTTTTTTTTCATTGATGCAGTGTCATGTTGTTCTGACTGGACCCTTTACGACAAACACTGCTACAGGTTCTTTAAGCAAAACATCTCATACACTATGGCCAGGGACGCGTGCCTTCGTCTGGATTCTCATCTTGCTTCATCAAAGAACTCGAAAGAAAATAGCATGCTTAATCTATTAGCGTGAGTATATAAAACCGCTTACTTCAAAGGACTCTTTCGCTTGCTCGTGTGTGTTGCTTGCGCCGTCCAGACCAACAAGTGTTCAAATAAATAGACATAATTTATTAAAACAACAACAACAACGCTGTGGTTGGATGAGCAAAAAAGTGTTCATGCTGGACCCTTCAAAGTGAGTTTCTTTTTTTCTTGGTTATTTCTGCGAGAGAGAGAAAATGGCAGATAATCAGTTTTAAGGACTTTGCCCTGTAAACCTCCCAATTTCAGACCCAAGCAGGTGCTGCATTCAGGTTTTTTTTCCCCTCTCTCTCTTCGTATAAAACTGATTATGTTTGGCACTCATTCGTCGTTCTAAACCACGACTTTAACCCTCTTAACCCCACGGCCGCATTTCAAAACTTGTGCAGGCGTTGTCTGACGACTATGTGCCAGTTGAAGGAGATGGATTGATCATGATAATTCAAGGGCAGTGCCAGATGAGCTTGGCGCCTGAAGGCGCCAAGCTCATCTGGCACTGCCCTTGAATTATCATGATCAATCCATCTCCTGCTGCAGGGTCCCGGGGCTTGAATGGTTAAGGAGGTCGTCCTGTACACATTGCAATTTCAGATTAACGCAGGAGCTCTCGGAATGGCTTCTGTAAGTTTCCTATGTAGTGTCCAAGCCCGTAACTAGGCATGATGCCCACCGCGACCAAGCTCTCCCAACATTCATTATTTGCTATTTAAAGCATGCATTTGTGTTTATCTGTTCGACAAAAGAATCTCTCGTGTCTGCATCCTTAAAACCATGTGCTTGTTTGAAGGATGGCAACAGCCACGAATTTGGAAATGACGGTCATCGTAGCACCAAACAGTCAAATTCATATTTACCTGTTCTGGCGGGGTTTGATTATATGCCATCACACAAAATGCAGTCTCATGCCATAACAGTAACTTTGCGTTTTCAGACAGTCTGATCTAAATGACTGCAGTAGGCATACACTCCTAACTTTTGTGGGCAGGCTCACAATATTGGTTATATGAACCCTGAAACTGTATTTCGATGAAATGTCCTTACGTTGATGTCATAAGTCAAATTTCAAAAAGGCAAATTTCTGTCGTGCTCTGACTCGAACAGACAATAAAGTTGTATTGTATTGTATTGTATTGTATTGTATTGTATTGTATTGTATTGTATTGTATTATATTGTAAGTCTATTACTGTAAGCATGCAACGCCAAAGGCAAAAGTCTAGGCATTATGTAGCGGGCGACTCTCGTTTGAACATGTATTTTCCAAGTGTACATTTTGAGACATGGTGTCGAGAAGACACAGGTACCTACGACATACAGACAAAGAAACGCACGAGCCAGATACGCAATGGAGTTAAACAATGTTAGCCTTATAACGTTTTAGTATGTAGACGTCATGACATGCATGCAATTTTCAAAGAATACTTTGTGTGTGTGTGTGTGTGTGTGTGTGCGTGCGTGCGTGCGTGCGTGCGTGTGTGTGTGTGTGTGTGTGTGTGTGTGTGTGTGTGTGTGTGTGTGTGTGTGTGTGTGTGTGTGTGTGTGCGTGTGTTGTTTTTGTTGATTTTCGTGTTTTTGTTTTTATATGGTTCGGGGTGGCTTGGTTTGTTTGGTTGGTTGGTTTTGGGCTCACGAGCGAAGCAAAAGTAAATCTATGTTCTGGGCCAGTGGTCGTCGATCGTCCGTTGTCCGTGGTAAACTTTAACGTTGGCATTTTCTCGAAGACTGTGCAAACCAGTCTTCAAACTTTGCCCAAGGATACTTTGTATCAAGACCTTTCTAAAAATACCAATTTGAGTGACCTATCACAAAGGTCAAGGTCACAGGGAATCTGGAAATACATCAAAATAGCTATATTTTGACTTTTTTTTTTGCCTTAAATACTATTTACAACTTCAAACCCAAACTTGGTACAAAGAAGACCTTTCAATGCATACTAATTTGGTACATACTAATTTGGTTGATCTCTCGAAAGGTCAAGGGTCACAAGAGCTCAGGAAATCAGTCCAAAATAGCCATATTTTAACAAAATATTATTTACAACTAGACGACGTGGGCAAGCCCTATAGAATCTTCGTTCGCGAAGTCAAGCCAAGATTTACAACTTCAAACCCAAACTTTCTACAGAGAAACCTTATGGCAAGACCTATCTATGTATAGTAATTTGGATGTCCTCTCGTAAAAGTCAGGGGTCACAAGAGCTCAAGAAATAGGTACCAAAAATAGCTATATTTTGACAAAAGATGATTTTATTCAAATACTATTCACAACTTCAAACCCAAACATGCTACAGAGATACCTGATGGGAAGACATTTCTATGCATACTAATTTGGTTGATCCCTCGGAAAGGTCAAGGGTCACAAGAGATCAAGAAATGGTCCAAAATCGCCATATTTTGACAAAAGACTTTTTTTTTCTTCAATTACTATTCACAACTTCAAACCCAAACTTGCTACACAGATACCTGATGGTAAGACCTATCAATGCATACTAATTTGGATGACCCCTTGGAAAGGTCAAGGGTCACAAGAGCAAAAGAAATCGACAAAAAGTCGCGTTTCTTTCGTTCGTCAGTATATTTATTCATTGAGTATTTACATGTTTACTATGGCCGGGTCATCCAAGAAACGGTAAACTATTCAATGAAAGCATTTGTTTTCATATAATCTGTATAAATGTTATGTAGTGAATGAACAGAATGAAATGTAGCACAGTGCCTGTATAGTTGCAAATGAAATCAAAGACTAGATCTTGTAAGCTACAATCAGACAAATAACTGTCATTTCTCAGTTTACACTCTAACTAGTTTATTACTTGTTACAACTCTAATTTTTCTAATTCTAGTATAGTTTTTAGCTAGTCTAAAATGCGTTCGTGCAACCGCAGTTAGATTAGCTTGTCGGTTATTTGCAGATTTTAGCTGACAGTTTTAGCAGAAGGCTAGAGGGTAATTGCATGTTGAACAACCGACCCCAGGTTTGTCTGCTTGCAGAGATTGCCAAAACTGAAAGGTTTCGGAAATAATGTTGGACCAGCATTGCTGATGTTGTGAAAGGTTCTATAAAACATGTATATGAAATGTTCGTATACTATCATTTCTAGACAGACCTCGCGACTCCCATTCTCAAACTGTTACAGTCATAGTCACCTCCAGCTTCGCTCTCGGTGACTATGAATCAAACAGTTTGAGAATGGGAGTCGCTTGGGCTGATAATGATCGTGTACGAACACTCCACTTCTACGCTATAATACATGTGTGACCATCTTGACTGGCACATTACATCATCTATTAATCATCCCCGACATAAAACTTTGGTCAATAACTATTACATAACTTTCATAATGACATAACTTCTTGCAATATTTGCAAAGAACATGTACATCATCTATTACGTCATCCTTTGTTTACATTGCGATGCTATTTTTACATCTTGTCACGCTGCGACATTGGCTAAAGAAGTCTAGTAAAGTACACAAACCAAGGGGAATCACTCAGCGCTGATGCCTACCTCCTGGGTTCCGGAGAGAGACATGGGTTATATAAGAGACCTGATGCATCCTTTTTTAGGGGATGCAGATGATCGTTTTGGTCTATGCCTGCGTGTTTCTCTGTGGGCTGGCGATTGGGTGCCTGATAGGCGGGGGCAGGGGATCTAACTGTTTGTCTGTCCAGCGCTGAGTGATTCCTCTTGGTTTGTGTACAATTCTGCCAGCGCTAGCCTCACCTATCTGGTTTGAAAGTCTAGTAAAGCCGAGGTATTCGCGATATGGCTTTAGATGTTTTGTTTTTTACATTATATAAAATACAAATTGAAATTAAATTTAAATTGTTCTCCCCAAAATATAAAATAAAAATAATATTAATAATATAAAAAAACGTGGTTCACGAGCATGGCAAACGCAATGTGCAATGCTCACTGAGACATCAGGAAATCAAAGACTTTTTTTTTGGCAACGTCATTATTTGTTGTGTTGACTAGCGACCAGATTAGTATTGTTGGCAACATCGACACTGTACTTGGCCTAAATTAACCAGACATAGCCCGTGCGGGCGTGTGTGTGTCTGTGCGTGCGTGCGTGCGGGTGCATGGTAGATAGACTGATGTGTGGAAGCCGTGCATATAAGTATGTATACTGACAAGCAAAACAAATCCGACACTTTCGGTTCCCCCCAAAAAAGTCGCGTTTCTTTTGTTCGTCAGTATATTTATTTATTTATTGAGTATTTACATGTTTTGATTATGTCTTTTGCCCGCGACCTGTAGAGACATTTATGGAGGTGGAGATTTATTACGAAGTGTTTGGATAGGGGGCAGTGACCTTGTCAAGGAGAATGTGTACATGTGGGATGACGGATCCTACGTTGATTGGTTCAACTGGCAACGAGGTACCTTCTCTCTGTCTCTCTCTCTCTCTCTCTCTCTCTGTCTCTCTCTGTCTCTCTGTCTCTCTCTCTCTCTCTGTGTCTCTCTCTGTCTCTGTCTCTCTCTCTCTCTCTCTCTCTCTCTCTCTCTCTCTCTCTCTCTCTCTCACACACACACACACACACACACACAAACAATATATGACGCTTTAAAAAAAAAATGCCGAGATCTGAACATGAGAAAAAATGATAAGATAAGATAAGCTAGTTTATAGCCATATGTTTCCATGTAACAAAAATAATAAAAACATTGAATTTGTCCTGATGTCAGTTACTAAGACTAAAATAACAGACACACACACACACGCACACACACACGCACACACACACACACAAGAGTAATCTCTAAAATATGTGATTTCCATGCTAAATACTAAGCAAAAGACCAATATTCAACACGGCGAACGGGCACGCCTCACCGATTCAGTTATAAGCTGACGGTACACATTCCGACAAGTTCTCACTAGCCACTCGCGCTCTCTCCAATCAGTCCGGTTGATCAGAGAGAGCGCGAACAGACAGAGGGAAAAAAAAACCTGTTGCGGAATCTGCTGGTCCTGGTACTGATGGACCTGTACCTACGCCCTGATGGTAAAAGTTGGAAAAGCTCATTACCGGGGTGGGTGGAATCACTGGAGATAAGACTTGCTCTACGTAAGCAGGTCCGGATCCATGGGTGGGGGGGTGGGTGGGGGGGGGGGGGCGGATGGGGCCATGGATCCCCCCTTCCCCCATAAAAACTACAACATAAAATTTTTATACACTCTGCTTTAGGTGTCTGTTTCAGGTGGTTAATTTCTCAAATTTTTTTTTTACCCCTCTCCCCCCCCCCCGCCCCCCCAAACATGTAAGTGATCCGGCCCTGGTAAGAGACGTAAGATGAAGTTGTTTAACTCATTTGAGGCCAGCCGCATCCGGATGCGACTGGCCGCGAATGATGAAACCTGCAAATGTGTTACGCCAAATGATTTTTTTCTTTGTTCAAGTGCAATACAACTGAACACATTTAATCTATTAAGAATAACTTACTTTTGATATGTTGAAAAAAGTATCCGTTGATGTCATAAAAAATCTTTGCTGTTATCAGACGTGAAATTGTTGACCACGTCTGATTTATTTGGGCCTTACAGAAACAAACACTATAATAATAATAATACCGTTATTATATAGGCGCTTTTTCTCAATTTTTGGACGAATCGACTCAAAGCGCCGCGAACTGAAACCCAACACGCACACTCACGTAACAGACACGGATTTACGCCATTTAAGACAAACACAGTACAAGACAGACGAAGGGCCAGTTCAGCTACTGAAGTTACAGAGATTGATCGCTTGTATTTGAAATTTGTAAAGTGGCCTGAAACCGGTACCAAAGTGTGTGGGGGAGGGGGGGGGGTGGTGGGGGTGGGGGTGGGGGGGTGGAAGAACCGGAGTACCCGGAGAAAGAACCCCCGAAACACTACCAAACAAAAGCCATCTAAATGCCTTACACAATGCCCCCTCCTTCCCGCACCGCCCCATCCCCTCCCCTCCCCCTTTCACTTATTGTCACACGTGTGTGGATCGGTCATACACGTGAGCCATAAGGACTTTGCCTTTCTTGTTAATTTCCTGCAGTCATGCACTGGCCAGAGCTTCCGTTAATATGACATTTGGATGAAAATACCTGCCCTAATCGAAACTACAGCAGTTTAAAGTCGCCGAACACGAATCTGGGCATTTAAAAAAAAAGCGTCATATCGGGAAGCACGTCGATACCCTTCTGTCTGGCAGTCGTTTTGCACATCAATCTCCAAGACTTCCCTCTATACATATATGTGTGCGAAACGGTTTTTTTTTTTTTTTTTTTTTTTTTTTTTTTTTTAAATTGGGAAGGAGCGTGTATGATACAGGCAAAGGGAGGACACGGGCGGGTGGGGTATGAGACCCGGGCACGGGCGGGTGGGGTATGAGACCCGGGCACGGGCGGGTGGGGTATGAGACCCAAAGTCGACCAGCCGGAAAACAAACACCCCAAAACTGATAGTTCAAGGGTGGTGCCAGGATAGCTTGGCGCTCATAGGCGCCAAGCTATTCTGGCACCACCCTTGAAACAAACACCCCAAAACTCATAGACTCTATGTTTGTAGAATAAAGTTTAGTGCATCCGTCGGCCGCCACTGTTCATATTTTAAGTCTCGTAATTTATAGAAGAAGATGGGACGCGGTGGAGCGCTTTCAATAGCATGCACATGACATCATAATCGTGCAGGTCTCAAACTCAGTGACAGTGAAGTAACACGATAAAAATTACGTCATGTCCTGTTACGCTAACCTCACTGCCCAACTTAATTTGGGCGTTAATCGCCGTGTGTGTGTGTGTGTGTGTGTGTGTGTGTGTGTGTGTGTGCGTGCGTGCGTGCGTGCGTGTGTGTGTGTGTGTGTGTGTGTGTGTGTGTGTGTCGGTGTGTGCTTGTGTAAACTCGAACATCTCTGATATTTGTATACGTACACACTTGAAGCTTTGTGCAAGGGGTGCCTAAGCAGAACCTCTGAACATAATCAAATTGGGTGTCTCATTCAAGGGTCGAGAGCGCTTCTTCGACGAAGCTGTCGACCTTCTCTTGGACCCCGCCCCCTCTCCCGATCTTGCATCCCACTTCGATTCCTCCCTTCGAAAACTCCTAGACACCCTGTCACCACCTGCTTCATACCCAACCGACTCCCCTCCCCCTGGTTCACTGACGACATAGCTGAGGCCAAGCGCGAGCGTCGTCAAGCGGAACGCCGCTGGCGCTCATCTGACCTCACCGTTCACAGACAGATCTTCCAAACCACCAGATTCAAAGTCTGCAGAATGATCTCCGACTCCAAACGTAAACACCTTCAAAACAAAATCCTGGAATCCACTTCTTCCAAAACCCTCTACGCTACCATGAACACACTCCTAGGCACTTCTAAAGATTCTCCTCTCCCCAACACACACAGCAAAGAAGAACTCACGTCCGCTTTTTCCACCGATTCTTCTGACAAAATCCAAACTCTGCGCAACACACTCGATAATCTGCCTTTTCTGCCTTGCCCTCCCGACCCTCCTTTTCCGGCACTCCCCTCTCGTTTTTCCGCCCCGTCTCTCAGGATGAAGTCCTCAAGACCATAAAGTCCAAGCCTTTCAAAACCTGCAAACTTGACCCTCTCCCAGCTTCTCACTACCGGGACGGCCTTCCAAAACTTTTGCCCTTCATTACCGACATCATCAACACATCTCTAGAGAATGGCACTGTCCCCGATATCTTCAAGTCCGCCATCGTCCGTCCTCTCCTACGAAACTCGACCCAAACGAACTCAAGAACTATCGCCCAGGATCCAATCTCTTTCCTGTCCAAGCTTCTTGAGAAGGTTTGTTCTCAACCAGCTCAACCTCCACCTCGCCGAAAACAATCTCCTCAGTCCCTTCCAGTCTGCCTATCGCAAACATCAGAGCACTGAAACAGCCCTTCTACATATCCTAAACAACCTGCTCCTCTCTACCGACTCTCACGTCCTGAGAAAGCTTTGTTGCTGTCGAGACGTTAAGCAATGTACAATCAATCTCTACCGACTCGGGCAACATCTCCCTTTTTACGCTACTCGATCTCTCTGCCGCCTTCGACACTATAGATTACTCTATCCTCCTCCACCGCCTTCACCACTCCTTTGGCTTCACTGACTCTGCTCACTCCTGGTTTCTCTCCTACCTCTCCGACAGACAACAGTCCGTCACCATCGACGGCGTCTCCTCCAACCCAGTCAGGCTCTCCTGTGGAGTTCCACATGGGTCCGTCCTAGGCCCGGTACTTTTCACACTCTACACCTGTCCCCAGTCTCATCACATACACCACCACCTCTACGCTGACGACTCACAACTACTAGACAAAGACAAACTCGACAACACTCCACTCAGTCACTACTGACTCGCACGGCTGACTGCTACGAAGACGTGAAAAACTGGATGACAGCAAACAAGCTTAACCTGAACGACGACAAAACGGAAGCCATGCTGGTAAGCAATCGCCAGAAACTCTCCCAGCTCCCTCCCTCACTCCACCTTCAACTCGACAGCACCCCCATCTCCCTCTCTGACTCGGCCAAGAACCTCGGCGTTATCCTCGATTCCTCTCTTTCCATGACCAGCTTCGTCTCCGCCACGGCCCAGGCATGCTATTTCCACCTCCGTCGCATCAGTCAGATCAGAAAATACCTCACTACCGAAGCTGCCACCAAACTTGCTGTCTCTCTCATCTTATCTCGCGTCGACTATTGCAACTCTCTCCTTTCCGGCCTCCCTCACTCCATCACTTTCCACCCCACCCGGATCTGCCCTGGGGGACTTGGGTGAGGTTAGCTACATTTTAGTTCCCAGGGTCACCCTGGTCAGCCCCACAGGGTGGGTTTTCCTCTCTTTTCTGGGGCATGTGTTTCTGTCTACCCTTTGTCCATTCACCTGTATTTGCCTTTTTAAAACTCTCCCTACTGTCTGCACTGCCTGTAGCTCTTGATATTGGATGTGTGTTGCTAAATGGTCTTAGCTTTATTTAGGCCCCATGTGTTAGGTTTATTTAACGTATTTGACCGGCTGGCGACATACATTCAATGTTCTGTTTAGTTCTTTTTCACAAGCAGTGCAGGCACGTCCTGAGAAAGCCTTGTTGCTGTCGGGACGTTAAGCAATGTACAATTCAATTCAATCCATCACTTTCACTCTCCAGCTCGTCCAGAATAATGCTGCCCGCCTCGTCCTTAGAAAGAAAAAACCCGACCACATCACTCCCCTGCTCAAACTCCTTCACTGGCTCCCCATCCCCCAACGCATCCAATACAAGATTCTGTCTCTCTGCTACACATCCTTGAACAACTACGCTCCTACCTATCTCTCCAACTTACTTCACCCCTACCTTCATTCCCGCTCCCTCCGCCCCTCTCCGCCTCCACATCCCCCGCACCAAACTCAGCACTTTCGGCCCCCGCTCCTTCTCCGTCTACGGTCCATCCACCTGGAACACTCCCCCACTCTCTCTCTCCGTCAGAAACACTCTCTCTCCTCCTTCCAGTCCGACCTCAAAACTCACCTCTTTCAACAGTTCTAGCACTACAACATCACCACACTCCCCACCCCAAGCTGACTGTCGTAATGTATTTGTGATACGTGAGTCATTGTCTAAAGCATGCGCATGCGTGCGCGAGTTGTGAGTGCGCGCTTAGAGTTATAATTATTAAAATATAAGCGCATTATAAATACCGTAATTATTATTAATTATTATTAAAAATCGTTAATAATTATGTAAATCGGTCATAACACGTGAGCCATAATGGCTTTGCCTTTCTTGTTTACATTTACCAGCTGCAGAAAGTTTGTTGGCTATGGAAACAAACACAGTGGTTTTCGGCCTCGTGTTCCTTGTTTAACATACCTCTTCCTACCCTTCCCCTGTTTCTGAGAGGGGGTATGCTAGAGTCATCCTATGTGTCACTGTAGTTGGGTGTCTGTCTAGGTTTTGTGCAGGCGATCTCTCCAGAAGCATCTTACAAAAATTTTGTAAAACAGTCGTACATGCCTAAACTCTGATATGACTGCAAAAGAAGAAAAAGACGCAGTCGTTGCTTGACTGAGATGCTGGTTGGTTGAGAAGATAGGAAATAGCAGACTGGAAAAGATAAGGTAGTCTGAGACGATAGCACTCATTTCTTGGTCAAGATATGCACGTCTTTCTTTAAGTCATTTGACGTATTCGCGGCTGTGACTTAGAACGTGCTGGATAGGCAGGCAAACCAAACCTGAAAACGGAGCAAATCTCATTAAATAAAGTCTGAGATGAATGTCTGGTGGTGTTTGCCGTCGTTGTGTCATATATTCAGCCGTTGTCTTGATTGAGATGGGAAAGGTTTTGGTTGATCCTCCTCGTTTCCTCCGCTGAATTCTGTCTGACAACATCTTGAAGTGATTGTCTTAATATAAAAAATCAAAAGCAACCGAAAGTATTTGTTGAATGTGATTTTCAATGTCTATAGTAAGTAAGGAAGTTCAAGAACATCATCCGCCTCTTCCATGATGGAATGGTAGGAGTTGTCCAATCAAACGGCGACACATCCGCACCCTTCGACATTTCCAATGGTGTGAAACAAGGTTGTGTTCTTGCCCCCGTGATGTTCAACCTGTTCTTCACGTGTGTCCTGACCCATGCAGTACTCGACCTTAAGAAGGAGTGTACCTGAAGTACAGATTAGACGGCTCTCTCTTCGACCTCCGTCGACTGAACGCCAGGACCAAGACCATCGAGAGACTGATCCTTGAGGCGCTTTTTGCTGATGAATGTGCGCTGATGGCGCACACTGAGTCTGACCTCCAGACCATCGTCAACAGGTTCTCGGAAGCCTCTGAACTGTTTGGCCTCACCATCAGTCTCAACAAGACCGAGGTCCTGCACCAGCCAGCCCCAGGCACAAGAGCCCCCCCCCCCCCACCCACCCAAAGTGTATATCGAAGGCACCGAGCTGAAGACTGTCGACCAGTTCAGGTACCCGGGGGAGCATCATCTCTTCTGACGGTACTATCGATAAGGAAATCGCAGCTCGCATCAGCAAAGCCAGCCAAGCCCTGGGTCGTCTGCGCACTCGTGTTTTGAATAGCAACAACGTCAAGCTCTCCACCAAGATCAAAGTCTACAAGGCAGTAGTTCTCCCCAGCCTCCTCTACGGCTGTGAGTCATGGACGCTGTACAGAAAGCACCACAAACAGCCTGAACGTTTCCACATGAGATCCCTGCGCTCACTCATGGACATCAAATGGCAAGACAAGGTGAAAAACCTGGAAGTCCTGGACAATGCTGGCTTATTGAGTGTTAAAGCCTTGATCTTAAAGACACAACTTCGCTGGACAGGTCATGTCATACGCATAGATGATTCTCGTATGCCACACCAACTCCTGTATGGTGCACTCACAAAAGGCCACAGGAAGCAAGGACGGCCAAAGAAACGCTTCAAAGACTGCATAAAAGACAGCCTCAAGTACTGCGTCTTCCCGGTAAAGGAACTTGAAGCACAAGCACAAGACAGATCTGGCTGGCGTGCCGCCACCAGGAAAGCCTGCACGCTCTTTGAACACAATCGGCGCGAACGGATCACCAGTGCCAGAGCTCGCGTCGACTCTCCCTACAGCTACGTTCCAGTGCCCTCATTGCCCTCGCAGGTGTGGCTCCAGGATTGGCTTGGCCAGCCACCCCCGCACCCACAAATAGAAGTCATGTACAATGACGACATCATCGGCTTCGATGGTCTACCCATTATTATTATTATAGTAAGTTGATTGTACATTGATTGTACATTGCTTAACGTCCCGACAGCAACAAGACATTCTCAAGACGTGCCTGCACTGCTTGTGAAAAAAAAAATAAACAGAACATTGAATGTATGTCGCCAGCCGGTCCAATACATTAAATAAACCTAACACATGGGGCCTAAATAAAGCTATGACCAGTTAGCAACACACATCCAATATCAAGAGCTACAGGCAGTGCAGACATTAGGGAGAGTTTTAAAAGGCAAATACAGGTGAATGGACAAAGGGTAGACGGAAACACATGCCCCAGAATAGAGAGGAAAACCCACCCGGTGGGGCTGACCAGGGTGACCCTGGGAACTAAAAAGTAGTTAACCCCCACCCAAGTCCACCAGGGCAGACCCGGGTGGGGTATTATAGTAACTGACAAAAGGAATAATAATAATGATAATAATTCATGTAATAATAATAATAATATAATATAATAATAATAATAATAATGACGTGTGTTCATCCCGTTTTCGTGTTATTTACAAGTACGTAACGACGACTAAAAACCCCCATACAACACAAAAACCAGTGTTATTGTCATAGTTATGCAGTCAAAATTAAACGAGTTTGGCATGCTTAAAAAGTTGTCTCCTAACTGGCAAAGTGTTGTTGTTCTTGTTGTTGACTAAAACGGTTATTTCCCCAAAAAATCGTCGAACATATTTGTCTCAGAAAAATCCAAGTGCAACGCTAAAGTATTGCAGTTAGTATGACGTACATTTCAGTAGGACTAGGCTTGTGTAAGATGTAATTCAGATCAAGGAAATTACACCCCACGAGAAGGGCGTGAAGTTCAGGCTGGAAATCGACTACACACCGTAACGATGAGGATTTCATCCCAAAGTCTACGATATCGACCTCATCGTTGCGCGCATTTTCAGCCAATCAGAAAATAGAAAAAAATTGCCGCCGCGCGGTTCTGTTGCTGGGTGCCACAAGCTTTCCCGTAACTAAGCAAGGAAATGGCGAAGCGCGATACTGTTTGTGCGTATGCATTTCACTGAAATGGTCAGGCATTGCCATTGGGGTACCTGCAATCGGGACGAAAGCTACCCTGAAACCATCAAAGAAAAGCTTCTGGCTTTTTTCCCCTCCCAACCAACGCAATGGGCTGAATAAAACTGAACTTGCTGTAGACCGCGCACTGATCATCTAAACATCGGGATACTACCTCCCTAGAGGACAAGAGCAAACGCAGAGCTGTTTGTATGCGGTAAGTCTCATTTTTCTACATTGTTATGAAAATGGTTACAATTCACTTGCGGAAGTGGTACATAATTCAGCGATCGAGTTATCACGGCCGGCGCGTACTGTGGGCCTACAATAATGTGCAAGCACTCGCTATCAGGCAGTACCGCTACACTGATCTGCACACTTGGGGTGAATGTGTGTGCGTGTGATTTAAAATATGAAATTAACTCTCCAGAAACACCATAACCAAAGGTGTATGCCCTTACGTTTCTTCAGTTTGCACTCTCTCACTCATTGTAACAAATCACGATAAGCACAAATCGACACATCACTCCTACAGTAACACATTTCATCAGATCTATTTATGATGACCATATACGTTTTTCTTCTCATCATTTGTGGGATGGCGAACCCAGTGAGTTGCACGCCTACCCATTCCAGCAGACGAGTCACCTGCCTACAAATCCAGACTGCTCACAAAAGGGGGCAGTACAGATTCCGGCTGTAAAATCTTCGCAGGAAGATCACGTCTTGCAACATACACCCGACACTGTAGCTGGCAAGTGTGGGACAGCGGAACAATGATGCAAGTATATCTTTGTGTATATATGCTGACAATAAAAACAGAGGTGCATACCTAACATTTCGCTTACACACTGTGATGACATTTCACTTTCCAAGTCAGGCTTTCATTGTTCTTTGTAGACAGCTGACAGAGTGTGAAACAGTGAGGCCATGAATGGAATGTCTGGTGTGATTTGCGATACATTTACATCCCTTTGGATAAAAGCAATAACCTGTGATATTTAGCTGGCCTTGCACCTGTGTGTGGTTGGAATATGATTTCTTCAGTCCCACGCTGGTGTTGTCAGCTAATTTCACACAAAATCCTGGTAACTGACATGCCTCGAGTATGGTGTAATTTCTGGATGCGGGTGGGCATTTGACTTTGATTATGCCTGTCTGGCCACTGTCGCACACTTTGAGTTGCTCCTAGAAATAGAAACTGTGGATTAACCACAATGCTGCGCTTGTGCAGGTGTCTGTCAGGAAGTACTTCTAAATATTTACTCTTGGCAGTGTCCTCGTGTCGTTTACATAAAATGTGGCTGCAGCTGAGAAAAAAGTGTGTAAAAAGATTCTGTCAAGACATTTGTCAGAAACGTTGCTTTTCTATTTAGATCTATGTGGAAGTTTCATGTTGCTAGTTTCTTGGTTGTTTTCCCTCTACCCCTGATTAGAACTGGTCAGTTCTCTGTTCTTTCCTCAAGTTTCTCAGGATTTGGACACTAACTGGTCAAGCAAAAGCGATCCAGTTCTTGTAGCAGATCAACTGGGGACCTCGTTGTGACACACATGTCAGCGACCCTGTTGATTCCCTGGCATTGGCTCTCTTTTTAGTCTCCTGGTCTGTGGACAAATTTTGAGTGCGGCTTTAGAAATACGTTTGACGTTTTAAGTTAATCATAAACATATACTGTTATAATTTTTTTTTAAAATTTCTCTTTTAGGGATTTCACCATTAGACTACCTGGCCATCGCCGCAGAGTGCAAATTCTGAAATAGCAAGCTAGAAGATAAAAATAGACCTGCTGGAGGAGGAGATCAGATCAAGAATTTGAAAATCTGAATGACCCCATCTCAAGGCCGCAAAGAACTAAAGGTGTGCAGACGCAACCAGCAGAAGAATAAGTATTTGGAGTGGACTTTGTGAAAAAAAAGGAGAGACAACTAAACAACCTGATCCAGTTTTACACTGCATTAACATATGTTTGGGTTTTTTTTTGTTGTTGTCATTTTTGTTGCCAAATTGTCAATCTTTTAAGCACAAGTATAGTGAAAAAGGACAGACTTTCAGGACCTGTCCTACACTGTAGGTGCTGAAAGTCTGCTCTTTGTCACTATACTTGTGCTTAAAAGATTGACGATTTGGCAAAACAAATAACAAAACAGTCAAAAATCAAACATATATTAATGCAGCTGTAGTACAGCCACACGATAGACTGTTTCTCACTCTTTGCTGATTGAGAAATTTTGAAGACTTCATAATAAAATGAAAATGAGTTTTGAATCTAGTATTCCTATGCTATCAAATGTAAGTGTCACTGTGAATCAGCCATTTATGACCTGAAACATTATTTCTCTGTGTGTTGTGTTTTGGCATGTAAACCACTCATATTCGAGAATAAAAATATAATTTACTAGTTAATAATAGTTTTGATTTTATTTTAGGTAATGCTTACTTCTTGCTTGTGTTGATGTGGCATGTTATGGGCCTTTTCGTCCTCTTCTCCGATGCTCTGGCTAACACACTATGGTTTTATTATTGGAACAGATGCGATCTTGGAGCCTTTTGATATTGCTGCTCCCCAGGCTTGTGGCATGCCCCTGCAGCTCAGTCGATTAGACACATGTGTCAAACAGTTTAGCTGCCTTGAAATACTAAAGAGATTTCTGAAGCCCAATGACATGAGAACAGTGACCATTGAACCTGAAATACAAATCATAAATGCATGGTTATTTATGAATAATCTCTATATCCCCCTCTCTCCTCTCACTTACACACACACACACACACACACACACACACACACACACACACACACACACACACACACACACACACACACACACACACACACACACACATCGATTTAATTTGTGAGTGAAAGTAATCAGCTCAGCCTGACACTGAACACAGCCAGCAATAGAGAGCGCTGAGCAGCACTGCCATCCTGCTACGATGAGACAAGATGGACAAAAATGGCTCGGATAAGTGTGCTAATTTTTTTTAAGCAACATCAATAACAAAAACACCTACCCGGCTCTGCAGGCACTGATAGCTTCAGTGACCTGTGCTTGCTGATGCTCATTTTCCACGTATAATAATAATAATAATAATAATGAGTATTTATATAGCGCTTAATCTTACTCAAAAGCTCTAAGCGCTTTACAATCTGTACACAAAAATAAAAATACAATGACATATGCACATAACAAACAAAGCACAATGCCCGAACACACCAATACAACAATACATACATAATAATTTATATTCAATTAACATTCAGTCTAAACAAGGAGGATTGCAGAACTACAACTAAGGCATCAAACACTGGCAGTTATTCAAAGTAAAGCTTGAAGAGGTGAGTTTTCAACGACATCTTGAAGTCAGAGACAGACTCACTGTTTCTGACCTCAAGAGGAAGTGTATTCCATAACACTGGGGCTTGATAAACAAAAGTGCGCTGACCAAATGTTTTAGTTTGGACAGAAGGTACACACAACTTCCGTTTATCAGAAGAGGAGCGGAGCTCACGAGAGGGTGTATACACATGCAGCAAAGAGGACAAGTATTCAGGGCTGGTGCCTGAAAGGCAGTTAAAACAGATTGACATAACTTTGTATTGAATACGTGAGGACACAGGTAGCCAGTGAAGGGACTTCAAAATGGGTGTGACATGCTCAGTCTTACGGACTCTCACAACAAGCCGGGCTGCATTGTTCTGAATTTTTTGGAGGCGATCAATGAGATACTGAGGGCAGCCACAAAGCAAAGAGTTACAATAATCTAGCTTGGACAGCACAAATGCACAAACTAGTGTTTTAGTGGCTTCCACGGTCAGCAGGTGACGAACTGAACTAATACGACGAAGTTCCAGATAAGCGGATCTACACACTGCACTGACATGCTGTGACATAGATAACTCGCTGTCAAGTGTAACACCCAGGTTTCTCACACTCGCAGAGAAGCCAATGAGTGTTCCATCCACAGACAATGATGACGGTAAAGGCAGGGACGAAGATAATCTTGGATTAGCTACCAACATTGCTTCAGTTTTGCCATCATTTAACATCAGTTTGTTGGTGGTCATCCATGATTTGACATGGTCAATGCACTGGCTTATACTTTGGACGGCATTCACAGTTCGCTCGACAGTATCACTTTTGTACATCTGCGTATCATCTGCAAATGCATGATGGGAAATAGAGCGACTACAAATCAGGTCGGACAGGGGCTGAACATACAGTAAGAACAATACAGGTCCTAGGACCGAGCCCTGGGGTACACCAAACCGAAGAGGTGATGGCTCAGAACGACAGCCGTCGACAGAAACAATCTGGGATCGTTCAGTCAGGTATGAACTAAACCATGCCAAGACTGTGCCTTCAATGCCAAATACAGATTGAAGACGGCACAGCAAAATTTCATGGTCAATAGTGTCGAACGCACTGGACAGGTCCAGCAAAGCAAGGACTGTGATCTTACGCTCGTCCAAAGCACAAAGCAGGTCATTGAATATCTTCAGCAAAGCTGTTTCAGTGCTACGATGGGGACGATATGCAGACTGGAATACACTGAACAGACAATTAGAGTTGACATGCTTTAAAGTTTGAACAAGGACAATTTTCTCAAGAATCTTTGATAGAAATGTAAGATTGGAAACTGGGCGATAGTTTTTCAGTACATTTGGGTCTAAAGATGGTTTCTTCAATAGGGGTTTCACAAGTGCAGTCTTGAAGCTTTCAGGAAAAATACCAGTGGAGAGAGAGTTGTTGATGACTTGTGTAATGGCAGGCAACACTTCATCCAGGCACTCGTACAACAAGGGAGTGGGTATGGGATCTAACTCACAAGTTTTGGGGGCAGTTTTTGTGATCACTTTTCTGAACTCATCCTCTAGCACAGGTTCGAAGGCTGAGAGAGGTTCTCCACTAAAGCGTTTTTCGGTGAACAAAACTGAAGTGGGCATGAGATCCAGAGAATCACGAATTTCGCGGACCTTATCAACGAAGTAATCTGCAAAAAGCTGAGGCAGCTGGTACAGTTTGTGTGGATCGGCGCCGCGTTCTTGTAGATCTGCGACCGGTCAACACTGATGCAACCTGAACGGAATCACTGCCAGTTGTGTGATAAATACGAATAGCATCAATGAAACTTGACGCAAACTTGCTTTGCCTCGATCTAGAGCCGGTTTTATTTTTACATATGTTTGTATCCTGTCATAAATGTAGGCTTGTAGAATTTGCAACGCATTCAGTCGAATCACGCACTACCGTCCGCCATATTGCCCAAGGGAGAGGAAAGCTTGTGGCACCCAGCAACAATTGCTAGGGGCGTGGCATTTGTGGCGCGTGCTCGGTGAGTTCCATTGTCTGGAGCTCACATGCGTTTTTCTTTTAATAACACTTAGAGTTGTTCATGTTTTTAACCTTATCCTTCTCATCTGTTTCCCTCCTCTCTAACACAGCCTCTGATCAACACACACCAGCTCACACTAATAAAGACGGACACACGGCGCTTCCCGCCATTAGTACTCTCATTGGGCTGAAGTAGCGACCTGTCTTAAGAAGAAGAATAGCACGAGCAGCAAAATGATGTCACTATAAGCTTCACGTCACGACACCGTGACGAATTTGATGTTTCACGTCACTCATTCGAATGACACGCAGCCTCTTCCAGAGCTGACTATTTTCTTCCACACAGCCTCTTCCAGGGCTGACTGTTTGATGGGAATATAATGTGGCTTCAAAACTTGCAAAAATGAATTAATTATTGTTAACAAAGTTGAAGAGGTACAAAGCTGGCTAACGAAATCGTCCAATACCAGCATTCAAACTTAGCTATATTCAAAATTTCAAGTGCATATAATCAAAATTACGGACTGGAATGTGGGTAAACTGACATAAAATAAACAGTCATTTGACTCTACAATGAGACATCTAATTTCAATATACTCAAAAGGGCTTGTAGACACCCCTTGCATGAAGCATTTTCTTTATTTTCAAGCTTGTACGTATGCAAACGTCGGAGATTTTCGTGTTTACACACACACACACACACACACACACACACACACACACACACACACACACACACACACACACACACACACACACACACACACATACACACACACACACACACTCACACACACGCACATACACACACACACACACACACAAACACGCACACTCACACGTACATGGACACATACAAATCATGCCCACCATGCGCACGATCAATCTACAATTAATTAGTCCTCCGTCCTAATAATCTACTTTCAAAGGATTTGTTATTAGATGTAACATGTGTGATCCTTGTGACGAAGTAACGAGATGGTTTCTGCACCAGCAAAATCCACGTTTTCTCAAAATTTAATCAGTTTTCACAAGCTGTCAAACACCCGTGACCCTTGACATTTATGATATCATTCATAGAGTCGACTAAATTAGTATACATAGGAAGGTCTTATCATGATCAGCTACCTTTGTGCCAAATTGGATTGAAAAGTTTGCAAAACTGCTGATAATACATGTAACTACAATTCTTTTAACAAGAAAGGCAAAGCCATTATGGCTCACGTGGACAACCGATATACTTATGTGTTACGGTGTATGGGGCGGTCCGTGGCGCATTGGTTAATACATGTAACTACAATTCTTTGAACAAGAAAGGCAAAGCCATTATGGCTCACGTGGACATCCGATATACGTATGTGTTACGGTGTATGTGGCGGTCCGCGGCGAAGTGGTTAAGGTGCCTGCCACCAATGCCAAAGGTGCGAGATCAAAAACGAGTTCCGGCGTCGGACTTTTCTCCTCTGGTAAGTGTCACCGTTAATTCGGGTGGACCGTCGGGGTTCTTTCTCCGGGTACTCCGGTTCTTCCACCCTCTCCCCCCCCCCCCACCCCGCCTCCTCCCCCCCCCCCACACACACTTTGGTACCGGTTTCAGGCCACTTTACAAATTTCAAATACAAGCGATTAAAAATCTCTGTAACTTCAGTATCTGAACTGGCCCTTCGTCTGTCTTGTACTGTGTTTTGTCTTAAATGGCGTAAATCCGTGTCTGTCACACACCATCTTTTGTCAAAATATAGCTATTTTGAACCTATCTCCTGAGCTCTTGACCTTTCTCAGGTGTCATCGAAATTAGTATGCATAGATAGATCTTACCATCAGGTATCTCTGTACCAAGTTTGGGTTTGAAGTTGTCAGTAATATTTGAGAAAAAAACATCTTTTGTCAAAATATGGCTATTTTGGACCCATTTCCTGAGCTCTTGTGACCATTGACCTTTCCGAGAGATCAACAAATTTAGTATGAATGGAAAGGTATCCCTTAGGGGAAGTGGCGCAGTGGTTAAGGCGTCTGCCTCCAATGCCAAAGGTGCGAGGTTCGATACCGGGTTCCGGCGTTGGATTTTTCTCCTCTGGTAAGTGTCACCGTCTGGGCAGTGGACATAGACGACCCCGGCCCCCACGAGTCCCCTGCTGCCTTGCAGGCCTGGCCGCTTGGCTGCGGAAAGGCTAAGGGAACCCCTGACATCAAAGCCCCCGTGTCTCCGGGGAAGGCTTTTGAGCCAGACTAAGACAAGGAAAGTCTGATATAAAACCTACGACCTGAGGACCTCGATGCCACCGTCCCAGCTTGCTAGGCCATGGCAGACGAACCAAGGGTTTAAAGGGTGGGGCCACTACTGCGCACACTGCACTCCACCAAAAAGCTCCACCGCGCAGGCTTTAGGAACATGGGCAAGCCCTATAGAATATTCGTTCGCGAAGTCAAGCCATGATGAGGTATCTTTGTACCAAGTTTGGGTTTGAAGTTGTGAATAGTATTTGAGACAAAATAAAATATGTCAAAATATAGTTATTTTTTACCTATTTCCTGAGTCTCTGTGAACTTCCCTTTTGTGAGAGGTCACTCAAATTGGTATGTTTGGAAAGGTCTTGCCACAAAGTATCCTTGGGCCTAGTTGGAGACTGTGGCTTGAATAGTCTCCTAGAAAATGCCAACGTTAATATTTTTTCGGCACAGACGACGAGAATAGAGGGGAAAACCCACATTGACCCTGGGAACTAAAAAGTAGTTAACCCCACCCAAATCTCCGAGGGCAGACCCGGGGGGGGGGGGGGCGGGGGGTGGGTGGAGGGAAATGATTTGGAGTTGTCTGAATGATCACATTTTAAAAGTTGCCAAAGGAGAAAAAAATGTACTTTCACATACGAACGTACGCACGCACACACGTACACACACATGGACACAAAAGCCTCAGAGTGGGTTACCTACCATTTTATGTGAAAATGGGTTCCCATATTTCCATATATTCTAGGGCTCTGGAATTGATTCGAATGTTTAGAACGCACCTTAAAACTAAGTTCTATAACTTTAAATAAAAGACATTTTCTAGAAACAGAGTAACTGGATGGAGAAAAAATGGGTTTCTACCATTAAAGTGGGTGCCTCTCACACAAAAACTGGCATTACAGTGAAAATGGGTGTCACTTTAAATCATTCATTTAAGCATGTACAATCTTAAGAAAATGAGGCGTCTGTAATAAGGTAAAGTTCAGGGAATATTTGATGCTTCTTTTTCCATTCATTTGATTGTTGTCATCTTTCAACTTAATGTGTATTCCTTCTTTTTCCTGCATTAGAAATGTCAAACACAATGACACAACACACAATGAACAAATACCTCACTAAACATACCTTGGTTGAGATTATTATGATTGTTTGGGTGGGATTGGCAGGGAGGGAAGAGGGGGTCATCACTTTTGGTTTTATAGAGCTGCAATTCTCTCTTATTAATGAAAGATTTTCAGTGTGAGTTGAATCAGTAGGTCATTGCAGAGGCGCGCACCGAGTTTCACATCGATCCACTCACAAATACACATTTAGAATGCTCCAGATGGGTCCAGCTGGCCAAATCTCCCATTCCACACTACATGACAGCTAAGAGAAGCAATCGCGTTTATGGCGTGCCCGGGGAAGGCCTCCCTCATACGCGGTAGAAGGTTTAAAACTGAGAAACTGTTGTGTTTAGAAGCGTGTCGGGCAACAGTTTTTATTAAAACTGTTTTAAAACCTCTTTTAACTCAACACTTGTTAATGTTAACAGTGTTTTAATTTACAAGCGTGTAACTGTTGTGGCCATCCTATACCCTGTAGTGCTGGGCTATTTTTCCCATTGTCGTCTTCTCACTTCGCTCAGCACTCGACTTTCTAGTCCTTCCCTCAAACGGGCAGCAGGACCACAAACAATACTTCCCTATTACACCTGTTGGCAACATTAGGTTTCTTTCTCTGACCTAGCATTACATCCGAAAATGGCGCATCCAAAGCCTTCACTCTTTCTACTGCACTAAACGGCCGACTGCAGCAGAGGACGCGCGTGACGATGCTGGCTGTGTGACGTCATTTGCATTCAATCAATTTGTGCATACAATCCAAGAGGAGTTGCAGTCGAAACGAAAGCATTCATAACACCAACAAACTCACAAACAAAGCAACAGGTTGAAACAAAAGGTCGCGCAGGACACAAGACAACAGCAGCTTCCCCGGAAGTACACGTCCTCTCTCACACTGCGCACTCATACGATCACTTTACTTCATAACAAGTTGCTGGCGCACAAATACATTGCCCTAAAATTCGCCACTAGACATCACCTCCCACCACATCACCCCGGAACCACAACTCAACACTTTTTCACAAAACAACCATACCCTCAAATAACAAACCACATTTTGCAGCAACTTAAACAATTTACTCCCTCACACAACTACATAACCCCCCCCCCCTCCTCCTCCCCTCCGTATCTCTCGGTCTCACTTCGGCTCACCCATGCAGTCGACCAATCAGGTATTAAGTTATTTATAGCTGAGAAGGGTGATGTCAAACACACACACACACACACACACACACACACACACACACACACACACACACACACACACACACACGCGCGCGCTGCTGGGACAAGTTTAGAATACACTGGCAGAGTGTGTACTAAACGCAGAAGTGCGTGTAAAAAAACCAGAATGGGAAAAACTGATTTTTTAATAAAAAAACCAAACTTTTTACTGGAAGACAATTCAAAAACAACCCCCAGAAAAAATGGATGTCTGACTTAGACACCCAGAATTTTACACACACCCATTTTCCATAAGGATGGTAAAGAAAGTGTGTGTGTGTGTGTGTATGTGTGTGTGTGTGTGTGTGTGTGTGTGTGTGTGTGTGTGTGTTTCTGTTTCGAATTTTTCAGAGGATGAAAACAAATTTGTTAAGTAGAGCTGTATGGTTGGACAGCGAGCCGTGTTGGCCTCATGGAAGGTCAACGTAACGATTGTATCCCGAAGGCAATAAATAGCTAATTTACCACGCGCGATTCGAGACAGGCTGGTATACTATGCCTGTAAAAGAGAGAAGGGCGCTGTATAAAGTTATCCATTCATTAAACATCAGCCAAGTAAGGTTGCTCACTGGGCTGCTTCTTCTTGGTTGATGTGTGGGTTGTGTTACTTGCATGGAAAGCAAGAATCAAGAGGCTTGTATGCTCAAAACAAGGTTTTACTTCTGCATAGGGCGCCATTACAATACAGGAGGATGAGAGAGTAAGATTGATCTCCCTTAGTACGTAACTTCGAACCGAAATATGAGTCAATAATGTAACATATCCTTTGTTTTCAAGAAGATCTACATACCAACGAAGAAACGAACACAATTTAAAACAAAAATAACGTAACCGAAATTTCGCGAACCGCTTTGGATGCAACCGACATTTTCTGACACAACCAATACAGTCACTTTGAAACATAGACAAAGTCTTTCATTTTGGTACTCTTGACTTCACGACCGGAATGCGTACGGATCAGAGTCTTTGATGGGCTGGAACAGGGTGGAGATTTCACAGGACTGAACACAGGAGTTGGCACGGACTTCACAGGCATCTCAGTCTCGATCTGTGTAGTGTCATCAGGATGTTGTACAGTGAGTGGAGCAGGTACAAGTGGATCCATTGCAGGTTCAGGGTCAGGTGAGACATAAGGAGGTTCAGGAATCAGCTTGTCAGTCTTTCTCAGGTGAACTCTGTTTCGACAATATATAGCGCCATCTTCAGTTTCAATGTGGTAATATCGACCATCACGAGCTACGACCTTTCCTTTGGACCATTTCTTCTTTCCGTTAACAAAACGTTGCATGACGACGTTATCACCTTCTTTTAGAGGTGGTAGGTCCTTGGCATGTTTGTCCAAGTTCATCTTTAGAGGTGGCAGGTCCTTGGCATGTTTGTCTAAGTTCATCTTTAGAGGTGGTAGGTTCTTGAAGTGCTTGCTTCATCTCCAAACGCATGGATGATGGAATGACAACTCTTTCTCCCTTGAAGATCAGACCATCCTGAGCAGGCAGTTCATAACGAAAACTGAAATATGGGGTTACTTCAGTTGGCAGGCAGTATTTCTCTTCTGGCCAACCGTTCATGATGACAGATTTTAGTTTCTGAAGACTGATGTCTTGCTCAGTTGCTTTTTTAGCCTTTGGAGTCTTTTCTTCTTGATGGGCAGAGTGTCAACCATATTGATGTGCTCGAACTCTTCTTCCAACTCTCCTTGTTTGTCAATATAGGAACGAGATAGGGCATCAGCAAGGAGGAGCTCTTTTCCTTTCCCGTAGCGGACTAGGACATCGTAGCAACCGATGCGCAGCATCATTCCTTGAAGTTGTCTGGGTGCAGCGGACAAGGGTTTTTGCAGGATTGACTCCAGCGGTTTGTGATCACTCTGGACTTTTACAATTCTCTCCAAAAGTATACTGATGGAATTTCGCCACTCGAAAACAATGGCGAGAAGTTCTTTCTCTACTTGGGCATATCTCGTCTAAGTTTCAGTCAGAGCACGGCTAGCGTAAGCGACAGGACGATCTTTTTGGAGAAGAACAAAACCTAGGCCACTCTGGCTGGCATCACATTGGATTTCAAGTTCTTCTTTCGGGTCATAGAATACAAACACAGCTGCTGTAGTAACGAGTCTTTGTACAGTTGCAAAGCTTCGTCATGGACTTCAGTTCATGTCCATTCCACATCAGAGCGGGTAAGCTGTCATCAGAGAGTCTCGGCATGAACTTGGACAGGTAGTTGACAAATCCACAGAATCCACGGGTTTATTACAGTGAGCATAGCTTTGCCTTTCGGCTTCAGTACCGAGCCGTTGTACATGTAAAGTTTGGTCTTGCAGTGCTCAAACTTAGTTTCCTTAACATGCCTGACGCTTATCACATCAACACTGGCTCCGGAATCAATTTGACATGTCACAGTAGCACCGTTGATTATCATCTGAGCCTTGATAATCTTCCCTTGCTGCGAGGAGACAGCGAGACAATATTCAGAGTACTCAGAGTCTGACGTATCTGATTCCGAGTCGACGGCATGAACCTTCATGTTCTGCTTACATGTGATAGCGAAGTGATTTTTCTGCTTGCACAGCTTGCAAGTCTTACCCCAAGCAGGACAAAGCTCCTTCTTCAGCTTGTGTGGTTGACCACAGAATTTGCATTTTATCTGTTTCAGCTTGCGTTCTGTCTTTTCTTTCTTCGGGCCTTTATACGAAACAGCATTAGCTTCAGCAGACAGTTCCTCAGATTTCATGGACATCAGCTGTTGCGAGGTGCTCTCAGAAACACGACACTTGTCAATGCACGCCTGAAGAGTGAGATCAGCTTCTTGAAGTAGACGTTTTCTCGTTGCGTCGTCTCTGATACCTAACACAATACGGTCACGAAGAAGCGAGTCTCGAATATGATCGCAGAAGTTGCAGGTCTTGATGAGAATACGCAAAGCAGCAACGTAATCTTCAAAAGATTCTTCATGTTTCTGACCTCTCATGCTGAACATGTAGCGCTCATAGGTTCATTGGTTCTACCTATTAAGTGATTTCAAAGGCAACAAGAATGTCAGCAACAGCGTGACGCTCAGCAAACTGCATGCCATTGTACACGCTAAGTCCTTCAGGGCTTAAGATGTGCAGAAACAATGCTTTCTTGTAGGTTTCTGTCTCATCTTGAAGTCGAGTTATAATTTCATAACTATCCCACATCTGTCTGAATAACTTACATTCAGCAGCTCCTTTCTTCACATTAAGAGGAGGGGGAGGATTAACACTAGCACAGGCTGTGCCCGCGCCCACGGGCCTCTCCACCACCTACAGCATTCTCAGGATGATCATCTGCCATAGTGTCACAACTTGAAGTAAGGTATCTCGCATGTACAGATTAGCAAGCTGCAATGCACGCAGGACTGAATCGCTCTTAAATGACGTCACCAAAAAGCACGCGGTCGACCCAAGACTTGAGCGTATAGGTCAGTATTCCGTGAATAAAGTTAGTACTCACAGTCTCTTAGGTACACACTAAGATGCAAAAACAACAACAACAACAACAACAACACAAACTGCCAGGATGTTTTGTTACTTGCATGGAAAGCAAGAATCAAGAGGCTTGTTGGCTCAAAACAAGGTTTTACTTCTGCATAGGGCGCCATTACAATACACGAGGTTGAGAGAGTAAGAGTGATCTCCCTTAGTACGTAACCTCGAACCGAAATATGAGTCAATAATGTAACAGTGTGTGCTTGCTGTGATATGTGATAATCATATGTCTGTGTTTTTGGCTTTGTGCGCAGGAGAGCCGAACAAGGCTACACGCGGAGAAAACTGTATAATATTGGTGAGAGGTGGCTTCTGGATGGACGCGCCTTGCCTGTGGAATATATATTACATTTGCAAGAGCAAAGGTAGTGTATGCACTGGCAGGCACACGCGCAGCCCTTTGCGAGTGCAGCCACCGGTGCTGTTTATAAAGCCTCTTGTGCACGCAGTCATCGGTACATTGTCAACAGTCCCGGTGGCCGCATGCGAAGCGCCGAACGACTCCTACAACGAAGCAGAGAAAAATAACGGCCAGCTTGCAACACAAGCATAGACAGAATTCCAAACATCTCCAAGAGGCACAGATCATAGATGTTGATCGTTGCCTGCTGGGGGTGTTTGGGGTATTGTCTGTGCAAGCCGATTACACGCCGTGATTTTTCTCTCGTTCGTTGTTGGGAGGTTAAAAAGTCTGTTACCGTTCTGACATAAACGGTATAACATACAGAGCGCACCGGAATGATCTGAAGATAAGAAACCCAACTCCTCAAACAGCGCCGGATCGATCATATTCTGGCACCTCCCTTGAACTAAAGCCATTGGTCTACATCCTTATCTAGAAGTACTATAATGTAGCTTGCATGTGGCAGTGTACGAAATTGGAAGCTTTTAGCCTCAGCATGTTGTGGTTAGTTCAGCAGATGCGAAAGACACCTGCCTCTTGACACGTTCCGCTCTGCAAGACAGGAAAAACGTCTGAACACTATTCGCGCATGTCCTAGGCAAAAAGAGTGAACTAGTATCCTTCCGCCGGCGTGTCCAAACTTCCGAAAGTCTAAAATACCGTTTCGAAGGGGTTTTGTTTCATTCTTCTTCGCATTGTCACGTGACATCGATATACGGACACGAGTCCGGACTCGGAATATTTTTGTGAATCATAGAAAGTTACATAATAGTACTTGTATACAAATGCAGACGACATGTGTACATCCTGTTTAAAGACATGTACGTGGCCTTTATATTAATACTATTGGCTCTGTACAAAAGTGGGATGTGCATGTGTCCAGACTGCATGCGTTTCGTGGCTGAAAGTGCAGAAACTGCTGGAATTCTATCGAAACTAGCGTTGTAAAAGGCCAATAGACAACTACGTATTAAGACAGAGGTATATTGAGATTCATTTTGGTGTTTTATCGTGGTAGATAAAAGTATCTTTCCTTGACAGCATGCGTTTTCTCGCTACAACTTTCATGTCATAAATTGGCCCCCGTTTTCCAAGCACGATTCCACACACTTATCGATACAAACACACATAAGCACATTTTTTATTCCATGTTATCTTTACTGTGTCTCACATCAAAGCTAAGTAGGATGTGTGTAAAATGTGGTATGTAGCCAATCTGTGTTTTGACCCATTCAGCCATGAGGCACTACAGCAGGAAATGAGTCGACCATGATAATTCAAGGGTAGTGCCAGATTAGCATGGCGCCTGTCGGCGCCAAGCTAATCTGTCACTGTCCTTGAATTATTATTATTATTACATGGTATTTATATGGCGCAATTCACCTCACACACTGTACGTAAATACAAAACATTCACGTGGTGCTAAGGGCAAGCTCAAGCGAGCTACTGAAGTTGTTTTTGGAAATTTAAATCGTTTGTATTTGAAATTTGATTACGTTGGCTGAAACTGATACCAAAGTAGAGGGGGAGGAACAGCCGGAGTACCCGGAGAAAGAACCCCCGACGGTCCGCCCGAATGAATGGTGACACTAGAGGAGAAAAGTCCGACGCCGGAACCCGTAATCGATCTCGCACCTTTAGCATTGGTGGCAGGCGCCTTAACCACTGCGCCACGGACCGCCCCAAATAAAATTATCATGGTCGATCCATCTCCTGCAACAGGTGCATAGTCGTTAGATGACGACTCCAAAATTCGTAACATACGTGCGCCGGGCTGAATGAGTTAATACTGGTCCCAAAATGACAAGTCCTGTGGTAGCCAGTTTGGGAGTTAATACTGGTCCAAAATGACAAGTCCTGCGGTAGCCAGTTTGTGAGAATCACACAGTATGTCTATGCTATCTTGACTTCGGGGCAACTCATTGCAAGAAGCCTCACATGAGACCCACTACCCATCAATGTGATGAGAGTCTGTGTCTTTGCCAGCCCAGCTTCTTCCGACCTGGCTCGGGTGCAGAACGGTACTGGACCTGAGAGCAAGTTCCAGTCAGGTCGACATGACGTGTTCCTACACGTCTCGATACATCAGCTATACTCAGTTCGACGATTTCATCGTGACGTTGAGGGACTCACAAACATCGCCACCGAGAGTCTACAACTGTAGTGATGCGAATTGCTCTCAACCTGGCATTACCATGATTCGTAACGGCTCGAGTGCACTCAGCATCAGTTTCCCACTTCCTGTCAATGCGACCCGCGGCCACGAATGGTCATGTACACGTAAGCCTACAGCGCTGTTCGACTGTGGAGCGAAGTGCTACTACGAAATTACTAGTAAGCAGCCATTGCACACTCATTCACATAAAAAATGTACAAATACTGACAGGGTGGGTGGAACCAAGCCCACAATGTCCCTCTACATGAAATCTGCCCTCACTGTCAAGGGCCTGTACGTGTTGACTTGACCTGATTCTGATGTTTAAAAGCCTTACAATAAATCCGTTACTCATGGGCGGATCATATCATTTACCTCGAGAGTGGGGGTGGGGTGGGGTGGGGGGTTTAAACTTTTTGTTTGTGACCTTCAACCTCATACAAAAGGCCTCCCCGGCATTGGAACTTGCTTTCAGGGGCCGAAACATCGAACAGCGGGGCAGGCGGGGGGGAGGGATGGAGGGCACGGGGGGCGGAGGGGAGAGGGGGGGGGGCGGAGGAGAGGCGGGGGGGGGGGGGGAGGGGGAAGCGGATAAAGCGCGTGCGTGCGACTCTCACCATTCGCCAAAATATCAAGGGGTCAAAACGCCCCGAAATGTAGCTTTTAAAACATTTCTAGTTATTTATTTATATAAAACAAATTAGGGGGTGGAGGGGGAGGGGGGGGGGGGGAGACCCCTCACCTCCCCCCCCCTCGATCCGCACTTGATTACCATGCGTATGCAACGCCTATGTCAAGGGTTTAAATTAATATCTAATATCGCTGGGCCACGCTCGTTTGAACAGGTATTTTCCAAGTGTCCATTTTAATAATAATAATAATAATACATAGTATTTATATGGCGCATTTTTCATATTTATAATATAACTCAATGCGCAAAACTCGGGGTGTCGAAAGCACATCGGTATTTTGTCGAGAGCACATCGGTAGATCCATTGACAAAAGAAATGCACGAGCCAAATACACATAAATCTTTTACACAATGAAATCTATTGTTGTCTACCATACTGAAAATACGGCAGACTTTGAGATGGTGCTGGTCGGAACCCGTTCAGTAGCAGGCTGTTCTCATAGTCTGGCAAAGTAACAAGATAAAAATGACGTCTAAGCTACCTTGCTGTTGAAACGCCGCGTGTGTGTGTGTGTGTGTGTGTGTGTGTGTGTGTGTGTGTGTGTGTGTGTGTGTGCGTGCGTGCGTGCGTGCGTGCGTGCGTGCGTGCGTGTGTGTGTGTGTGTGTGTGTGTGTGTGTGTGTGCGGGCGCGTGGGCGCGTGTGTGAGTATGTATGTAAGTTTGGAAATAAGGAAATGCTTCATTCAAGGGGTATCCATGAGGCTTTTGGAGCTTATTGAAATGAGATGTCTCACTGAAGAGTTAAAAGACCGTTTATAGAAAGTCGGTTGACCCACATTAGAGTCCGAAATTTTAATTATATGCTCTTGAAATATTGGATATAGCAAGTTTGGAGAGAGACTTTGGATGAGTTCCTTAGCCAGTTCTGTACCTCTTAAATTTTCGAAAACAAAAGTCATTGCAGAGAAAATGACAAAAGTAAAACTTCAGGAGAAGAATCAAATAATGACGGTGACGTAAAAGCACCAAACGCGCCAGTGTTCCTAAACGACCAAACCACCCGCACGTCAGTGTATGACCTGACTGAATTCTCTTTCTCTCTGATTTGATTTAGGAAGACAGTGAATTTTCCCATGACGGATTGATAAAGTATTATTGTATTGTATTGTATTGTATTGTATTGTATTGTATTGTTTCTATTTTTGGCTCACGTGCAAAGCAAAAGTGAGTCTACGTTCTGGGCCAGTGGTCGATCGTCCGTCCGCCGTCGTCCGTCCGCCGTCGTCCGTCCGCCGTCGTCCGTGGTAAACTTTAACGTTGACATTTTCTCGGAGACTTTTCAAGCTACAGTCTTCAACTTGGCCCAAGGATACTTTGTGGCAAGACCTTTCTAAACATACCATTTTCAGTGACCTCTCAAAATAAAGGTCAAGGTCACAGGGGCTCAGGAATATCCAAATAACTATTTTTGGACATCATTATTTTTTTCTCCAATACTATTCACAGCTGTCCTTGTTGTCAAGGGTCTCTACCTTTTGTCTTTGACCTGATTCTGATGTTGAAATATATGCTATTGAACAATATGAGGATTTCATCCCAAAGTATGCCGTATTGTTTGGAGCTCACATGCGTTTTTCATTTAGTAACATTCACAGTTGTTCATTTTTGTAAGCTTATCCTTCTCATCCATTTCCCTCCTCTCTAAGCCAACCTCTGATCAACATGCACGCCGGCACACACAAATAAAGACGGACACACGGCGCTATTTGTAAAGCTTAGTCAGAATAATGTCAATCAGATCAAAAGCCTACTGAAAATCTAGATCGTCTACATACGTTAACTGTGACTTATTTATAGGGAGAGATAGAGGGGGGGGGGGAGAGAGAGAGAGAGAGAGAGAGAGAGAGAGAGAGAGAGAGAGAGAGAGAGAGAGAGAGAGAGGGGAGAGAGAGAGAGAGAGAGGAGAGAGAGAGAGAGAGAGAGAGAGAGGAGAGGAGAGAGAGGAGAGAGAGAGAGGAGAGAGAGAGAGAGAGAGAGAGAGAGAGAGGGAGAGAGAGAGAGAGAGAGAGAGAGAGAGAGAGAGAGAGAGAGAGAGGGAGAGGGGAGGGGAGGGGAGGGGGAACTCGCATATCGCAAGTTTCTCTCTTTCGGTACTGTAAAACTGAAAGCGTCTAATAAAAAGAAAGGAAGGTACGGACAATGTTACCTTCCTGGCGAGCTTATTCAACCATAAACTGACGTAGAGGGCTGTAGTCAGTGCACAAGCCCTTGACAGCTGATGCAATGTGAAGAGATTTTAGATGAAGCTCCCGCCATTTTATCAAAAAGATAATATTTGAGATAACAAGATTGCACGTCAATACACATTATGATGGTAACAAAAGTTAACGTTGAGGTCGCTTGACAGGAAAAATGGTGTCATTGTAGTTTGAAAATTCCACTGACAGGAAAAAAATGATGTCATTATTGTAGTTTGAAAGTTCCATAGAGACATCGTGTCACGGTGTTGAAAAAAGCTGAATAATTGTTGCAAAGCTTTCCTTTTAGTGTACTAATTGCTACTATTTTAAACTGAGTGTTATATAATAAATACCTGTTTTAATTTTAATTAAGCTGACTTGTGGAAATGTTTAACATTTTCGTTACCTATTTTAAAAAAAGAGCACAACATTTGTAGTTTAGTAAACTGTTTGTTTCATTGATTGTAATGACAGGGATTATATATGATTAAAGTCTTATTCGAAGCATCTGAGTTGAGGCAAGCCCAAGAAAGCAATGTTCTGGGAATTTTCGGATATGTATTATTTTTGCTGGTGGAGCGGAAAACAGTGCTTTTGGGCTTGTTTTCGGGAGCTGAAATATCACACTAATACGTAAAATTTTACCCTTTTGAGTGCAAAAGGACCTAGTTTACACTATTTTCTTCTCATCTAGTACTTTTCATTGATGTCCTACCATACACACAAATGTTTTCTTAGGCAAAAGTTTCGGCGGGCTGAATTTTTTAAAATTTATTTATTTATTTTTTTATTTTATGTTTTTGAGCGTTTTTGGACATGCTATATATTAAATCAGATTACACAAACTCTGTTCATGGTTTGACGTGCTGACGTGTTCATGTGTGTGTTGTTTACCATAAACAACAATCCAAGTGACTGTAGCAGCAGCCAATAATGAGTTTGTCGCAGGTGAATTTCTGCGATAATGTAGTAACTATCGTTTCTGCTCTTACTTACTGTTCTTCGTTTCGCGGTGTGTGTTCGCGGTGGCCTAGTTGTTTTTGGCTCAAACGCTATCGCGTTTCGTAAATGCCAAAAAGAAATCTTTTTTTTTTTTAAATTGTCATTTCTAATTTCTGAACGTTTCACTTTTCAATAAAATTTGGTAAAGTACTGGAAGTATTCTTGATTTAAAATAATAGCCAGTCACTTCAGGACCGATAAAAATGAAGCCTTTCCAAAACCAGACGAAGAAAGTTTATATTCGCAGAATTCCCCTGTTACCTTGAAAAATACATTTTCATTTCATTTCAATGTCTTCAGAAGCGCCAGAAACATTCAACTGCAGCGTTCAGTGGGGGCTAATGCGGATTGACGCTGTGTTCGCCTGCAATGCACATGACTTTGTCAGTACCGACCCTTCACAGGAGGTTCAGTGTGAATGGAAAGAGGTTTCAGTTTTTCGCGTTTAATGTTTGGCTCACGTTCGATAGAAAAGTGAGTCTTTGTAATGGGCAATCGGTCGGCTGTCCAGCGTCCAGTCTGTCGGACGTGGTAAACTTTAACGTTGGCATTTTGTCGAAGATATTCAAGCCTCAGACTTCAAATTTGGCCCAATCCCTTTGTGGTAAAAAAATTCTAAACATACCAATTTCAATGACACCTCCCAAAGGTCAAGGTCACAGGCTGTCCAGAAAGGGTACAAATAGCCATATTTTAACACAAATTGTGTCTCCTTATATACTATTTTCAACTTCAAACCCAAACTTGGTACGAAGATACCTGATTGCAAGACCTTTCTACGCATACTAATCTGGATCCCAATCGGAAAGTTCCAGGGTAACAGGAGGTCGGCAAATGTGTGAAAAATGCCAGTTTTTGAAAAAACTTTAGTTTTTATTAAAGTTTTGGAAAAGCGTTCAATAAACTTTGGCGTAAAGTTAGCTGATGATATTTTTTCTGTGCAAACTGATGTAGTCGAACCCTCACAGAGATGAAGGGTCACGGGGGGTCGACAAATTTGTGCAAACTGCTTTCGAGAAAACTCGGATTTCTTGGTACTTGGTAATCTAACGCTTTACTTCTGTTTAGACACGTAAACACTCGCTCATTTCAGTGACCTGTTGGAAATATCAAGGTCACAATGTTCATACTTATTTTGTGGATTGGTCATACAAGTGAGCCAGTCAGGATTTGCCTTTCTTGTTTTCTTGTGTGTTTGATTATTATCTTTTGTGTTTTTATCTTTTGTGTTTTTCTTGATGTCCTTGAAATTTGTCGCACAAAACAGTTGACTGTGTTGTTTTTTTCCCCCCCACATTTGAGAACTGTGAAATGTCCATTTTGTTGAAAGTGAGATTTTCAGCAAGAGTCAGGTTTTTTCAATGGCAGCACTTTTATGTTTTTTCGAGTAGTTTGCACACCAAAAATCAGGGGTGCTGATGCAAAGTGCCAGTGTACTTTGGAAAGACCAATGCCAATGCCAATGTACTCTGGAAAGATCATATTTTGTTTTGACAAAAGCCAGATAAGTTCCACTAAAATGGTAGAGACAGCCGCAGACCGACAAGTTGAAAATGCTCTTTTCCCAGCACCCGAATTTCAGCCATTTGTGAAAGCCTATCACTATGTTAACTCATTCAGCCCTGACGCACTACAGCAGAAGATGGGTGGACCGTGATAATTGAAGGGTAGTGCAAGATTAGCTTGGCGCTTGTCGGCGCCAAGCTAATCTGGCACTACCCTTGGTCGATCCATCTCCTGCAACAGGCGCATAGTCGTTAGATGACGCCTCCACAATTTGGGAATACACGTGCGTCGGGCTGAATGAGTTAAGACAATGGAACACTTTAATTACAGTGACCGGTTGGAAAGGGCTGGGTCACTAAGGTCAGACTATCTGTGGATCGGTTATGCACGTGAACCACAAGGGCTTTGCCAGTCATTGTTTCTTTTCTGTTTTAGTTTTTGTTTGTTTTGGAGGTTGATTGATTCCCAATTGCTTGCTTGCTTGGTTGATTGATTGATTGATTGAATGATTGATTAACTTGTTTGTTTTAAGGATGGACCAACCGGAACGTTAACTATAGTCACACCTCTGCACTATAATAATGGAAGCGACTTCCCTCGCAAAGGGAATTGCCAGTATGAAAGACCCAGGTTTACAGTAGATGGTAATTACAACTTCAGCGTGACGTTAAAGCCTTGGAGACTTCAGCATGTTTTCAAAACACTAGAAAATGGTGAGTATTTGTCCCGATGGTAACTGTCCAAGTGGGAATTAGATCTAGAGGAGAAGCCCGTATGGGAATATCTGGAGACTACTTCACAAGCAATATATGTCGACGTTCTTGTGCGAGGAAGTAGTGACTGATGGTGCAGCGGGACTTTCGAAATTCCGAAACCCGTAGGTGTGAGTTTGTATTTGCTCATATGACATATCACAATCGTACTGTGTGAGTTATTCTCCAGAACTTGTACCTATAAATTATGGGGTAGACCATTTTTTCTATTCTTGTAAATTCTTTGATTTAGGTGAATGAATGTGTCACACATCCATCAAATATATGTCAAAGAATTAACTGAATGAGAGTCGGCCACATGATATGTCAACAAAATGAGAAATGTGCGTATTATAGGTATGTGTGTGCGTATGTATGTAAACAAGAGAATCTCCAATTTCTGAACACACAAGATTAAAACTTGGCGAAATACTTTCTTAAGTTTGTGGCTAGGAGCGCCTCCGAGCATATTGTAATTGAATGTCTCATTGAAGACATAAACAACCGTTTATTGGAAGTCGGTTGACCCAGATTAGAGTCCGTAATTTTTGTCATATTTACTTGAACTTTTGCATATAGCTAGTTTGGAGAAGGATATTAAATGAGTTCGTTAGCCAGCTTTATATCCTTTCAACTTTTTTAGTAAAAAATAATTCTTTTCAGAAAAGAATTAAAACTCTTAAAAAACTTTACTTCTAGAAAAAGTCAGAGAGTGGCGGTGACGTAAAAGAGGCAACTCCGTCACCACGCAGACACTGACATAACACTCTAAATATGACGTCATTCTCTCTCTCTCTCTCTCTCTCTCTCTCTCTCTCTCTCTCTCTCTCTCTCTCTCTCTCTCTCTCTCTCTCTCTCTCTCTCTCTCGTCTTTATACGTTATTGTTTTCTTTGATTGTTTTGTTTTCTCTTTACATTGGCTTTCCATCTTTGATTGACGTTTGCTCAACCACCGCTATTGCAGTTGCTATTTTATTGTAAAACAAAATACAGCTGTTAGCGAAATACTCATGGCTAGAGGCAAACAAAAGAACATAAATTACGAGTGGGTCACCTCAACGTTTTCCATCTTTATAATAAGGTATCTGGCCTGTCGGCGTTTCTTAACAGTCCCACACCGTTCGACATTTTCGGCCTTACCGAGTCACGCCTAAATTCAAATATTAGTGATGAAGCCGTGAAAATTCCTAATTTTAGTATCTTGAGAAGAGATTCCTCCTGTCATGGTCAAACAGGCATTGCTGTATGCGTTCATCACTCTATCGAACACTTAGTCCGTAGGCGTAAAGACTTAGAAACGGCTGAAGTAGAGTGTGTGGATTGAGGTCAAAAGCCCGTACTGCTCACCGTCATTTGTTGGTTTTCTTTACCGCAATCCGGCGTCTAACTTCGAGTGGTATGATAATTTTACTAATAACCTAGAGAAAGTGTATAAAGGGCAAAATGACGTCATTCTTCTTGGTGACTTTAATATAGATATGCTTAAACCCCATCCCGCATGGGACACTACATTTTCTTTATTTGGCCTAGTACAGTTAGTTAAATCCCCCACCAGAATTACCGCCGCAAGCTCTACGCTCATACAAACAAACCGCAGGCGGTGTCCGATGTTAGTGTCTCAGATCTTAGTGTCAGTGACCACTGCCCCGTGATTTATTGCTGGTCTATAAAACTCCCCAAATTAAAGAAACATCGTCATACCACAACAACCTACAGGTCGTTTAAGCATTTCAGTCGTAATGAGTTTCTAAACGACCTTAGTAAAACTCATTTTGACGAGGTCCTTCTCACAGATGATCCAAATATTGCGCTGTCCACTTGGTACAGATTATTCCTTGGAGTATTAGACAGACATGCGCCGATTAGAACAAAAAGAGTAAAGAGTGAGATACTTCCCCCTTGGCTGACAAAAGAAATAATGCATGCCATGTCGGTGCGAAATGAGCTAAAAAGAGAAAAGAACTTTGATGAATTTAAAAAGCAGCGAAACCGTGTGAGGTCAATGGTGCGAGCCGCGAGGAAAGACTTTATCCGCAACACTGTCAAGGACAACAAAGATGTGTCAGCAGTGTGGCGGGCACTGAATTCGATCACTCGAGGCAATAGCAGTAGGTCAACAACCATCCCCAGTAATCTCTCCGCCGACACATTCAACGAACATTTTTTTGTCTGTTGCGGATTTGATAACTACTCCTAGTCGTGATACAGAGGCTGACATATGCCCCGATTACTTAGTTAATTTCTGCAACAGAAAAACAACTGGCACACTACCATTTAATATCACCATACTTGCTGTGCACGAAGTGGGCAAACTAATTAGTGACCTAGCTAATAAGAAGTCCTCCGGCAATGATGATATCAACCCACAAATATTAAAGTTGTCTGTACCACACATCATAGAGAGCCTTACTTATATTTACAACTTATGTATTCAAAATAATGTATTCCCTACAGACCTCAAAGTTGCAAAAGTCGTTCCACTGCCAAAATCAAAAGATCGTACTGACCCTAACAACTATAGACCCATTTCTCTGCTGTCAGTATTATCTAAACCCCTCGAAAGGCATATACATAAAGACCTGTCTGACTACTTAGAATCGCGAAAGTTGCTACATTCGTCTCAGTCAGGATTTCGCCCTCGGCACTCATGTCATACGGCTCTGAGCAGATTAACAGACACATGGCTTTCAAATATGAATAATTCGCAGCTGACATGTGTAATTTATCTTGACTTTAAAAAGGCTTTCGACTTAGTGAACCATACAATATTGATTTCCAAACTTAAGCATTATCTTCGAAACGACATGGCTGTTTATTTTTTTATGTGATACCTCGAAAACAGAAAACAGAAAGTAATTGCTAATGGAGCCTACTCTTCTACTAAAGATGTTAAACTCGGGGTCCCGCAGGGGTCAATCTTAGGTACTCTTTTATTTTGTATTTACATCAATGACCTGCCTCTAAGTCTCACCTACGAAGCAACACAGTGTGATATGTTTGCCGATGATACCTCAATCCACACAGCTAACAAAGACATACGTGAAGTTGAAAACGGCCTTCAAAAAAGTCTCGACGATATATCAGCATGGTGTAAAGTCAACTCAATGATTCTGCATCCTACTAAAACAAAATCTATGATTATTGCAACACGCCAAAAGCACCAGTTAAAGCCTTTAAAGCTTAATCTATCACTCGGCGACCACATCATAGAACAGGTAGCCGAACATCGTCTATTGGGGGTCACAATTGATAATCAGCTGAGGTGGCAGATGCACATTGACAATGTTTGTAAAACGGTCTCTAGAAATGTCTTTATGTTATCGGAATTAAAGTATTACACAGACAGTGAAACTAGAAAATTGTTCAGTAATGCACACATCATGTCACATATAAACTACGCATCGACGGTGTGGGATTGTTGCAGTGATGTCCACTTAAAAAGACTAAATTCTTTACATAGGAGAATGGCAAAATTAATTTTTCCCGACCCGCACTTGACGACCGAGGAAAAACTCAGTAAAGCTGGATTCCTGCCCCTTCAAAATCATTTTAAATATAGCAAAGGGGTACTTATGTTTAAAGTGTGGAACCATAGCGCACCAGAATATCTAACAAAGTTGTTTAAAAAATCAGATTCCTGCTATGGGAACATGAGAGGTCTTTATATTGTTCCAAAACCCCGAATAGATATATTTAAATCTACTTTGTCATTTGCGGGTTCCACACTGTGGAACTCACTCCCACATCACGTTAAAGCCACTCCGACATATCTCGTTTCAAGGCAAGTCTTTATAAGTATCTGACATTACTCAAATAATAATATCTAGTTATTTGTAGACACACGAATGTACGTGTATATTTTAACAATCATGTGTATGTGTATGTGAGTGTGTGTGTGTGTGTGTGCGTGTGTGTGCGTGTGTGTGTGTGTGGATGCGTGAGTGCGTTTGTGCGCGGCGTATGCGCGTGTTTGTGTTTAGTGGACTATATATTTTGTATCACTGTGCTTTGATGTCCCTTTTTATGTATATTTTGTACTTAGTTAGTCGTAGTTGTAGCAACGGCAGGTACGAAAAATGACATAGTCACTGACTGTATTAATATCTTCACCGTTGTAAAATAAAGATTCATTGATTCATTGATTCATTGATTCTCTCTCTCTCTCTCTCTCTCTCTCTCTCTCTCTCTCTCTCTCTCTCTCTCTCTCTCTCTCTCTCTCTCTCTCTCCCTCTCTCCCTCTCTCTCTCTCTCTCTCTCTCTCTCTCTCTCTCACACACACACACACACACACACACACACACACACACACACACACACACACACACATGCGCGCATCTCCAGGAGGAATAGATCCGCAATGGCTCTCCATGCGCATGAGGCTCTATGCCTCTGGGTGATGTTTGGAGCGCGCGCGCACGCACGCACTAACAGGCACACACACATCGACGCGCTTTCAGAAGAGCATGCCGGTGACCCGTGTACTTAGTATATCAGGCAGCTAGTTAAAGTCAACCTGCTTTCACACAAATTATAGCAAGACTGAAATTGTACCGTGAAGTTCTAGTTTTGTCACCATTTTCTCAAGCCTATGAAGCGAAAGTGAAACTCATATCACGTAAAATATAAACGTACGTAAAAACTAAAACTTACGTCATGACAAATGACGTTTGACAAATCAATGACGCGTATATCCTGCGTCCCTCATAAAACTCACTGACGCATTGGCAGATCTGCGAGACTTATTCAATAGGAGATAAGAATAAGGTCAAAGACAAAAGGTAGAGACCATTGACAGCGAGGACAGGACTTTGTAGGTTATGGTTCGTCCCATCTTGTTTAAATTTGTAAAGACAACTTTTCACTCATTAAAAAAACAAAAAACACAAACAAAAAAACAACAAACAAACAAACAACAACAACAAAAAAACAAAAAACAGCCATAATTATATGATCTGCGGTTACTAGAATATTCCTCGAGGCGCCAAACTATTTTGGCACCAGTCTTGAACTGTCATGGTCGATCTCTCTCTCAGTGTGGGTTATAAATATTAATAATGATAATAATTCACCAAGTTAAGTCGTTCTGCCCTCGACACACCACAGTAAGATATGGCTTGACCATGATAGTTCAAGGGTGGTGGCAGAATAACTTCGCGCCAATAGGCGCGAAGCTATTCTGCCCCCACCCTTGCACTGTCATGGTCGATCTGTCTCCTGGATTGTAATGCAATCCTAATTTTTTTTTTCAGTAATTGACGACTGTTTTCCTGAGCCATGCCAAAACCGGGCGCCTTGCACCGACCTTATCCATGACTTCTATTGTGCTTGTGTCTTCTCATTTTCTGGAAAAAAGTGTGAAAAAGGTAAGAGTTTTGCTTTGGCCTCCTTTTGCAGGCAGCCAACGGTTTTTGTTTACACTGTCTGTGACTGCATGCGCGAGCAGGGGCGGATCTGGTGTGGAGGAGGATCCTAGGGGTTCCACACCCACCCCCTACCTCCCGACCCTCAACTCCCCGACCCAAAATTGTTTAAAATGCTATAAGAACGTCCGTTTTGGGGGTGTTTACCCCCCCCCCCCTTCCGCCCCTTCCGTATTTGATTTTTTAGCGAGTATCCCCCATCCTGTTATTAGCGAGAGTGTTCACACACACACGCACACACGCACACATGCCTTCTTCCTTCCCCTTCCACCCACCCACCCTCCCACCCAACCCCCGTTGTTATTTTGGCGAGAGTGTTGACGCACACGCCTTCTTCCTCTAACCACCCGCACCCCCTACCACCCCGCACCCCCATCCCCACGATTTTTCGGTCACTGGAAGAAGGTCTAGCGTTGGGGGCTGGAAGGATGTGATTTCTGCTGCCAGACGAGTCTTCCCCAAGGCAGAAATCTTTATCTCGTCCATCCTGCCCACGAACAACGAACGTCAGCAGCCGGATCCATGCGTCACATACACCAACATTTGTCTCAGGGAGGTGTGCCACTCGCTGAAGGTTAACCTAACTTACAACGACCAAGTGTTGAAGGAAAAGTGAGTCCTTGTTCTAGGCCAGTGGTCGTCCGTCCGTCGTCGTCCGTCGTTCGTTGTGAAAACTTTAACTCCTTCTACCCCAGACACACCACAGCAAGATATGGATCGACCATGATAGTTCAAGGGTGATGCCAGAATAGCTTGGCGCCTATGGGCGCCAAGCTATCATGGCATCATCCTTGAACTATTATGGTCGATCTGTGTCCTGCGCTGCAATGCAGTCTTCAGAGGACAACGGCAAAATTTGGTGATTTAGGTGTTGGGGTAGAATGAGTTAACGTCGGCATTTACTCGGAGACTATTCAAGCCACAGTCTTCAAACTTGGTTCAATGATACTTTGTGGCAAGACCTTTCTAAGCATGCAAAGGTCATGGTCACAGGGGAACAGGATTATATATAAAAAATAGCTCTATTTTGACATAATTTATTTTTTCTCAAATACTATTCACAACTTCAAAACCAAACTTAGTGCATAAATACCTGATGGTAAGACCTTTATATGCATACTAATTTGTTTGATCCCTCGGAAAGGCCAAAGGTCACAAGCGCTCAGGAAAGTGTAAAAAAATAGCCAAAAGATTTTTTTTGTCAAATACTATTCACAACTTCAAACCCAAACTTAGTGCAAAGATACCTGATGGTAAGACCTTTCTATGCATACCAATTTGGATGACCCCTCGGAAGGCCAAGACATTCATCTGTATTTTTCTTTTGAAATTCTCCCTCCTGTCTGCGCTTCTTGCAATTCTTTTCTTCATTTAGCGCAGACACGTCCTGAGAAGGTCTTTGTTGCTTGCGGGACGTAAAGCAATCTATACTCACTCATACTCGGAAGGCCAAGGGTCACAAGAGCTAGGTCAAAAATAGCCTTATTTTGACAAGAAATGTTTTTTTTTCTCAATTACTATTCACAACTTCAAACCCAAACTTGGTACAAAGATACCTGATGGTAAGACTTATCTATACATACTAATTTGGATGACGCCTCGGAAAAGGTCAAGGGTCACACGAGGTCGACATATGTGTATAAAATGAAAATTTAAGATGTAGTTATAGTCAAAATTGTTGCAAACATTTCAATATCAAAGGTAGCTGATGATAAGACCTTCCTATGTATACTACTTTATCAAAGGTAGCTGATGATAAGACCTTCCTATGTATACTACTTTATGAAAGGTAGCTGATGATAAGACCTTCCTATGTATACTACTTTATCAAAGGTAGCTGATGATAAGACCTTCCTATGTATACTACTTTAGTCGACTCATCGCAAAGGTCAAGTGTCACGGGGGTTTGACAGACGTGTGAAAACTGATTATATTTGGATTTTGTTGCTGCAGATGTCACACACATGTGTGGATCGGTCATACGCGTGAGCCATAAGGGCTTTGTCTTTTTTGTTTTTCTTTTGGTTTTTGGTTTTGGGTGTTGATTGAAGGAAGATTACAGTAATAAGCTGGCATTGAACGGGTTAATTTGGTACGATCCAGGTCAGTGTCTTAACTCATCCAGCCCGGAGCACGTATTTCCCAAATTTTGGAGGCGTCATCTAATGACTATGCACCTGTTGCAGGAGATGGGTCGACCATGATAATTCAAGGGTAGTGCCAGATTACCTTGAATTATCATGGTCCACTCATCTCTTGCTGTAGTGCGTCAGGGATGAATGGGTGAACAAACTAGACAGACCAATGACGTAAGCCACAGACGTCCAGACTCAACCGTAAGCATCTGTGGATTTTCTTGTGGGGTGCTAAGACATGATGCGTCATGTGTGCGTCATGCAGTCGGACGCAACGTTTCCCACAACGGCGATCGGGTGGTTTTGTCTTTCTCTACTGTCTTTCTGTTTGCCTGTTTCTGTATCTGTTAATCAACCCATTCTACCTCAGACACGCCACAGCAAGATAAGGGATCGACCATGATAGTTCAAGGATGATGCCAGAATAGCTTGGCGCCTATGGGCGCCAAGCTATTCTGGCATCACCTTGGACTATCATGGTCGATCTGTGTCCTGCACTGCAATGCAGTTTTCAGAGGACAACGGCAAAACTTAAGGATTTCGGTGTTGGGGTAGAATGAGTTAAACAGGATTATGCGAGGCAAGGTAAGATAAGGCTCAAATAAGGCGAAGTAAGTTGAGGCTGCGTTTTGTTTCAGGTGTGTAACCCATGAAACAAAATCTGAAAGAAAAGGGCAGCACTGCCGTGAAAAACCAGTATGTGTGGTTTCGCGAGAGGCGAAATGTTCAGTGGCAAGAGGAAATTAGGGCAAACAAATCCTTGTCATTATGTTTACATGTCCTTTGTCTGGCCCCCACCCGGGTCTGCCCTGGGGGACTTGGGTGGGGTTAACTACTTTTTACTTCCCAGGGTCACCCTGGTCAGCCCCACAGGGTGGGTTTCCTTTCTATTCTGGGGCATGTGTTTCTGTCTACCCTTGGTCCATTCACCTGTATTTTCTATTTTTAACTCTCCCTACTGTCTGCACTGCCTGTAGCTCTTGATATTGGATGTGTGTTGCTTTATTTAGGCCCCATGTCGTAGGTTTATTTAACGTATTAGACCGGCTGGCGACATACATTCAATATTCTGTTTAGTTTTTTTTTTTTTTTTTTTTTTTTTTTTCACAAGCAGTGCCGGCATGTCCTGAAAATGTCTTGTTGCTGTCGGGACGTTAAGCAATGTATAATCAATCAACCTTTGTTTGGCGCTGTGCAGTGCACCCTTTTGAGCCCACCGTCGACTGCTCCGAGTATGTCATCGAGTTTTGCGACGTGACCTGCACCTGCCGATCCACCGTGGACGTGCGCAATGCTACGCCTGCTGTCATGCTCGCCTGGGACCCAATAGACACAGAGAATACATCCACCTATTTACGACTGTACAACGTATCTCGTAACCATGAGCCGAAAGTGTATACATGCCGGCAGACGTGGTCCTTTGACTTGTCCAGTAAAACAGTGACCTACAGGCTGCAAGTGGTCTGTAAGTGTTGTACTAGTCATTAATGCCACTATGAGTAGGACTGTTTTACTGCTACAATCATCACGAGATTAGATGGGACAAGATCAGACGAAGCGTGACAATATGAGCTAATAATACGTTATTGATAGCGGCGGTCTGCTACACGGACCCCTTTAGGTCTAAAAGAGGTCGGATTAAACATTGTACCCAGAATGCCCGATGGGTACAATGATAATTTAACAAGGGTCTGTGAAGCAAACCACCCCTACCAATAGCGTAATTATTTTCATTCCTCCGCTATTTTCGTAAAATAAATCAAGCCGATAAAGGTCACTGAATAATGATTTCTTCCCGGCGAGAAGCGATATTCTGGCCTGGATCACACCAGACATGACTGCCGTCAACATGCTATATGAGTCGCTCTCCAGATCTGGTTACTGCTTGGGGGGTAGAACACTTTATATTCCTGGCTTAAATGTTCAGCAGCTTCGAGGTGGATGACTGTGTCAGAAATCCATCAAATATATGCCAAAGAATCAGCTGAATCAAAGTCTGGCACAAGAGGTGTCTTTAAAAAAATAAGAAAATCTGAAAAAAAGTTTTTAAAAAGATCGCAAAATGGCGCCTTGAATGTTTCCAGTGACCACTTACTTGTGCAAGTTTCTTCTTATAAAATCTATAATAAGAAGAAGAATAATAATAAAGGAGATTTGTGAAGCGCTTATTCTAAAAGTAGCACTATGCGCTGACACAATGAAAAGGCTAACAGCTAACACCCACCCACACACACAACACACAACACACACTCACACACACACACACACACACACACACACACACACACACACACACACACACACACACACACACACACACACACACACAATACAATACAATACAATACAATACAATGCAATACAATACAATACAATAATACTTTATTAATCCCTCACGGGGAAATTCACTGTCTGCCCAGACAACACATGGCATCATCAATCACTCATTAAAAAAAAAAAATCAAATAACCCATAACACTCAATTAAAGAAATGAACTGTAACAGACATATTGTTACCTTTGAATAACAATAATAATAATACTAGTAATAATACTGAGAGGGCTAGTACTAAGGACGGAAGAATGTTGACCGACACTATCTACTGATATTACTGTTGAAAAGGGACAAAAAGTTGGCATAACGTGATGTACGACTTTTGGGTACTCGGAGTCTGCCACTTCGTTCGATACGTCTGCTATCAAATTCATATCTAAGTGGATGTGTTTTGTCATCAAGAATGTCAGCCAATTTGTTCGTAATCCGTCTGTTGTACAGTGTGTCCAAATTATCCTGTGCCCTACCAATCGCCCTACCCCCTTTCCGGATTACTTTGTTAAGACGATCTTGGTCTCTGTTACATAAATTTCTCCCCCAGCACGTCAGTCCAAAAGTTAAAATGCTAACAATACTGGAGCAGTAAAACATCTGTAAAAGCTGAGTGCTTACATGAAATGATCTGAGCTTTCTCAAACAGTAAAGACGGGTATGCGTTTTTTTCACAATAGCATCTGTGTTTTGTTTCCAGTTGAGCGCGTTGTCAAAAAGAACACCTAAATACTTGTAGGATCTACACGCTCAACTTCTGTTCCCTTGATGACAACAGGACCGGGATGCTGTTTGTTATTCCTGAAATCTATGACCATCTCTTTTGTCTTGCCAACATGTAATTCAAGTACTCAAACCAAGGGGATTTACAGCGCTGGACAGACAAACAGTTAGATCCCCTGCCCCCGCCTATCAGGCACCCAATCGCCAGCCCACAGAGAAATACGCAGGTATAGAACAAGACGATCATTTCCATCCTCAAAAAGAATGGATCAGGTCTCTTATATAACCCATGTCTTTCTCCGGAACTTAGGAAGTAGGCAGAAGAAACATACATACACAAACATGAAGGTGCGCTACTATATGTGGTCGGGTAAATACCCTAATTTCCCACAGTAGATGCACAGAACATTACACAACAATGTAACGATACAAATTTGCCTCGAGTTATAGATACTCACAAACCAGATAGGTGAGGCTAGCGCTGGCAGAATTGTACTCAAACCAAGGGAAATTACAGCGCTGGACAGACAAACAGTTAGATCCCCTGCCCCCGCCTATCAGGCACCCAATCGCCAGCCGACAGAGAAATACGCAGGTATAGAACAAGACGATCATTTCCACCTTCATGTTTGTGTATGTTTGTGTATGTATGTTTCTCCTGCCTAGTGGTTGGGACGCTGTGGGAGGTATAGTAAGGGGCGATGATGGAGGCTTGATCGTGTACAACAAGGGGTGATGATGGAGGCTTGATCGTGTACAACAAGGGGCGATGATGGAGGCTTGATCGTGTACAACAAGGGGCGATGATGGAGGCTTGATCGTGTACAACGACGAGAGTACTTACCCATCGAGTGACAGACGAGAATCGGACAATATTGTGCTACGGGCGCGTTCAGACAGTCGGGCGTGCACATCTATACATCTAGGGCGCGACAATAGACTTTGGTATCAGTTTCAGCCCATTTAATCAAATTTCAAATACAAACGATTTTGAATTTCCAAAAGCTACAGTAGCTCGCTTGAGCTTGCCCTTAACACCACGTGAATGTTCTGTGTTTATGTACAGTGTGTGAATGAATGCGCGTGATTCACGTGAGCGTGCTTGTTGGGTTCAGTTCGCGGCGGCGCTTTGAGCCGATTTTCAATTGGGATAAAGCGCCTATTTACTGCGCTTATTATTATTATTAATAGAGAGACTCAAAAGACAAACGAAATGCGTTTCGTTGGCCCGTTTCGTTAGTGACGTCACCAGTCTGTGTGTACCGCCATACTAACGCACACCACTTCGGTCGGATCGCCAGTACTCACTAAACGAATTTCGCAGGTCGATTATGGCTAAACTCCCCTGATATGGCGGAATATCTTGTAAGATTTAAGCGGAAGGGTCATTTTAGAAATGGCGTCTGTCAACTATCATCACTAAAGTACCACCAAAATATGTTAACTCATTCAGCCCGGTGCACGTATTTCCCAAATTTTGGAGGCGTCATCTAACGACTATGCACCAGTTGCAAGAGAAGGATCGACAATGATAATTTTCAATCAAATTTGGCACACAGGTAGCTGATGAGAAGACCTTCCTATGCATACTAATTTAGTCGACTCAGCGCAAAGGTCAAGGGTCACGGGTGGGGGGTGGGGGTGGGGGTTGAGGGTGGACAGATGTGTGAAAAATACTTACATTTTGAGAAAACATGGATAGTTCTGGTGCAGAAGCCAGCCCTTTACTTATTGTCACCAAGGTCAGACATATAAATTGATTATAAACGTGAGCCATAATGGCTTTGCCTTTCTTGTTATTGTAATTATTAAATGCATTATTATTAATACATGAATTATTATTATTATTATTATTATTATTATTATTATTATTACATTAAAAAAAGTTTGACGCTTTTTTGTAAGTTTCTTACTATAGACAAAAAGAAAATCACATTTACAAACAAATAGTTTCGGTTGTTTTAATTTTATTTAGACAAACACTTCAAGATGGTTTTTACAAGATAATTTTCCCTTTCACAGCTTTCTTCGGGGTACCATTACTTTAACAACAATTAAAATAAAATGTGCCTTCCTTTTTGTGATATGACCTTTAGTGAACAAGAAACGTATGCGAGATTAGGAGGAGCGCGCATTGTAATTTTCAAGCACAGAGATCCCACCTTCAATAAACTAAACCGAGCTGAACTGAACTGACCTTTCATTAGGGACATCATCAAAACTATCATCAAATCAAGTTTAGGTCCAGTCAAAATATAAGCAGTTTCAGAGATATTACTGGAATAATACACAGTGTGAACTAACATGGCTGCTAGGTCCTTGGCCGTTAAGGAGGTGACTTAGTTCTTTCACGAAACGCCTTTTAAATTCATATCTCACGTCATACCAAATTATAAGCAAATCAACAAAATAGTTGGCGATATATCTTAAGGAAATAATATAGAATATCCGCTTTGACCTTGACCTTTAAGACAGCAGCCCGATTTTTGTTTCTTACACTTTCTTTCTGCTATCAATTAACGTTTGACCCAATCTGTGTGATAATTTCAAATAAATTGCCCCGCCAAGAATATATTACTTACAAAGACACATGACCACAACGACCATGACCTTCAAAATATATATATCATATAACACACTCCGCAGTACATTGCATACATTATGTTCAGTTTGTTTTGTGATAGTATGCCCTAATAAAAGTCCTGAAAGAAAATCGCGCTCATGTTGAACTAGACAATTAAAGTGATAAAACTAAACGAACAAGGGTATGTTCGATGCTAGCTGTTCATTGGAGTTTGTTGATATATGTAAAAGCCACCAGTTTTCCTCCACTCCCAGGGTGGCCGTTATAGACAAATTTGACTGTATTGGAAATCGTTTACATGCGCATTAGTTTGTTGATCGCACTACTGTCGGAAGTAACAGTCGGGACGGCCACACGTGTCGGCAGCTCATTATTGAGCCAACTGAGCTGGCATGGTACTCATGACATTAATTCTAGTTCGATGTTGAACCGTTTTCATCGACCCGTGTACAGACTGTAATATGTTGCGAAGACGTCCCGTTCATTTCTGTGACACCATGACTTGCTTCCAGCGGTCTGTCATTGTAGTAGCCGTAACAGTTGGTCTCATGTTTGTGTCTGTTCAGTAACAAATACTACTAAACATGTAAGTTTCTTCTTTTTTATCTTTAGATACGATCGAAAGATGAGAAGGAGGGTGATTCTGAAGTGCGAGGGTTCCTGGTAGAGCCCGGGGATCAGACATATCATGTGACCGAGGATCAGACATATCATATGACCGAGGATAAGACATATCATGTGACCGAGGATCAGACATATCATGTGACCGAGGATCAGACACATCATGTGACCGAGGATCAGACATATCATGTGACCGAGGATCAGACATATCATGTGACCGAGGATCAGACATATCATGTGACCGAGGATCAGACATATCATGTGACCGAGGATCAGACATATCATGTGACCGAGGATCAGACATATCATGTGACCGAGGATCAGACATATCATGTGACCGAGGATCAGACATATCATGTGACCGAGGATCAGACATATAATGTGACCGAGGCTAAGACATAATTATCATGTGACCGAGGATCAGACATATCATGTGACCGAGGATAAGACATATCATGTGACCGAGGTAGAGGACGTCGCATGGGTTGAAGCAACCGACATCACTGGCGCCCTGGACCACAATAGACTGGGAACCTGAGTCGTAAATTGACATGGCGTTGTCTTGATTACCACTTACCATCTGCATTTAATACAAGTTTTTAAACTCGGATTGCCTTGTCGTGTATGTTTATTTGATTTTCAGTTCTTTTCTCCTTGTTTATGTCGCGTGTAACACTGTGACAGCAACCTTTACTTTTGCTTTCTCATGACAAAAGGTATTTTCCTGTGTTGGTAAATTGTAATGTATAACGTTGAAGACGAAGAGGAAGAGGATGGAAATCCCTTGACAATAAGGATACACGGAAACATTTTAAAGCGGCGCCTCGTGCGTTACATTGTGACAACTTCACTTACTTGGTTCCATGGTTGATGCTGATGCTGTGCATTCTACTTTCATTGCTTTTTAACTCATTCTACCCCAGACACACCACAGCAAGATATGGATCGACCATGATAGTTCAAGGGTGATGCCAGAATAGCTTGGCGCCTATGGGCGCCAAGCTATTCTGGCATCACCCTTGAACTATCATGATCGATCTGTGTCCTGCACTGCTATGCAGTCTTCAGAGGACAACGGCAACATCTGGGGATTTCGGTGTTGGGGTAGAATGAGTTAAAAAAATATTGTACTTCACGCACCAACACCAATAATCTTGCAATTGACGATAATATTGCATTTGCAATCATCTTTATGTCACACCGTGATGCACAGAACACTACAGGACACCCTAACTTCCAACAGCCGAAATGCGAAAACGGAACAAGGCACTGATTGTTCTATGATGGTATACGAATTTAGGCATATCTAGCCTTCGTAAACGCAGGAGCTAAACAATCATATATGCAATTAAATTTTTGACACGATTTCAGTATCCTGAAGAAAAACTCATATACTTAATATACTTACGAGGTAATAATATGATATAAGTCGGTAGCTAGGGGAAATGGATGGAAAGTCGGACACTTCTTGTAGCAAATCAGACTAGTTTGTTGATCTGGTTATAAATCGTGCAAGTTTCGTTTCATGTTGTGTGTTTCCATATGTCCGAACACAAATGACGTAGTTTCTGAAGGAAAATTGCGTCATCGCATCGGGTTCGGATCGGATTCGTGCTTATGGAAACGTAGCTTAAAGCTATTCTTGCACCACCTTTAAACTGTCATGGTCGGTCTGTCTCCTGAATTGTAATGCAGTCCTCAGAGTATAACTGCAAAATGTGGGGTTTTCGTACCTCGGGCACAATGAGTTAACAGCCTTTATCAGTTTAACTTCCGCTTCAATCAGTAGAGTTGTGTGTCCTTCCAGCCATTTTGCCTGACAACACGCACTAGGCAGTAGTCGTGCTGGAAGGCCAGTAACTGCAAGAATAACTTTGATTCCAGACATGCTTGGTGCCGCATTGGGCCAGATCCATACACGGGAATTAGCTGAACAAAACCTGCTATGTATGCGGGGCTCAGCACTACCCGAATCCCTGTCTGAATCAAACTTACAGAGGTACAGAGCAAAGCGGACCGGGACAAGAAACATGCTACTGATTTAAGCGAAGTATGAATTAGTCGAGTACGATTAACCGGGCTCTCTAAGTAGAGCTGCGTTGGTATACCTCGCCCTGTACCTAGGTTAAACGCACCAGCGGCGCCGGATTGCATATGGGAAAGGGTTTATTCTTCATTCATCTTATTTTGCAGCAATCAAACGACGGTCACGTGGTTCTTTCTCCGAGATTGCTCATTACAGGTGCAGAAAGCACACGCCGTAAAATCGATCTAGTGCACTGACATGACACGGTCCGAGCGAAAATAACAACAATGGCGCCGCTGGTGCGTTTAACCTAGGCACAGGGCGAGGTATAGCAACTCAGCCTTAGTAGAGGCACTTAGAGACAACAACAGACGTAGGATTTTATGACCCCCGCACTCGGAGCTTCAGAAGATCTACGCCTCTTGGAGGTGTTGGGAGATTTGTCTGTCCGTTGGGCCTGGCGGGTGTGCAGTTTTCGCAGGGAACAATGGATGCGTCACGAGTACGACTACCTTGACGTAAAACAGACCTAGCCCAGAACACACTGGAAATTAACCGAGCAATATCTATAATGTGGCGTGTGTGCCGAGACTTTGATCATGACTAATTTATGATTGATTTAACTTTTACCAGTTTGCTCCCTTGCCCATCGTAAGATATCTTATGATGGCACGGTTACAATATCTATGATTTGTTTGTATAGAGAAAATGTATCTTCTTGTTGTTCCTATTTGAAAATATTTAGCAACAGCTTATTGGGGTTCGTTGGGGCGCGTTCCATAGTATGCACATGACGTAATGCGCGGGTGGGCCGCAGATTCTTGCAAAGAAGAAACAAGATGAAGATGACGTCACGTCTGCCCACGCAAACCTTACTGGAGAAAATACTGTTGGCGGAAAGCGCCGTATATATATTTGTTTAAAAGTATATATATATATATATATATATATATATATATATATATATATATATATATATATATATATATATATATATATATATATATATATATATATATATATATATATATTTGTTTAAAAGTATATATATATATATATATATATATATATATATATGTGTGTGTGTGTGTGTGTGTGCGTACGTGCGTGCGTACGTGCGTGCGTATGTGTGTGTATGTGTGTGTGTTTGTGTGTGTGTGCGTGTGTGTGTGTGTGTGTGTGTGTGTGTGTGTGTGTGTGTGTGTGTGTGTGTGTGTGTGTGTGTGACCGCCAGACCATCCAGTAAGTTTCACGTCCCTGATTTTCAATAAATGGATTAATTGCCTCGTTTCTAGAGTCCCAGGGTCACTCTCTATAGCTGTGTACCAAAAGTGCGACATAGAATACCAAACATCAGATACCTCTAAATGTTTGTTTTTTCTGTCTTTTCTTGTAAATAAAGGTTTAAATCATCATTTTATGTTAGAAAAAAGAGAATATTTGTGTTCATGCATTTGCATAATTTTGTGAGGTGGTAAAGATGCGAAAGTGTAAATATGTCCAAAGTAACATTTGGAAGTATGAAAGAAACCAAATTCATTCGAGTTTCGCGCTCTCTCTCCGAAACTCTTTCAAACTGACAATGTGCACTACTAACCTTCCGCTGACAACCGGAGGCTATTCATATGCAACATAGTTTGTGGGCTGTAGGTTTTCTATCGTAAAATGCGAAAATGACGTAGTCCAACGTAACAGCGAAAACAGGAAGCGATAGTCGATTACCGTTTTAAAAACTCGGAAAAAAAGTCTGTATTTGTTTTATTCACAATTTAAACACGCCCTATACACGTCCCGAACACGTCTCCCGAGGTCTCAGGATAAAAATAGTGTTGTCTTTAGACGTGTTCTGAAAAGAAGCGGTGACATTTTTTTTTCACTGGACAAAAAGGCAAGGTATCGGGAAGGTATTTGTAGAGAAAATAAACCACACACTCAGTTCATTTTTACAAACAGCAGACAACAGCGGGGTTAGACGTTTGATTGAAACTCGATCAGATTTGATACATAAAGAGGAAGGGTCTCCATGCATATCACATTTTTATCCGCCATTTTGGGCAACATTTTGACATTTCAGGCGTAAAAACCCACAAACATTTTGACATTTCAGGCGTAAAAAACCCACAAACATTTTGACATTTCAGGCGTAAAAAAAACCCACAAACATTTTGACATTTCAGGCGTAAAAAACCCATAAACATTTTGACATTTCAGGGGTAAAAAACCCACAAACATTTTGACATTTCAGGCGTAAAAAAAACCCACAAACATTTTGACATTTCAGGCGTAAAAAAAACCCACAAACATTTTGACATTTCAGGCGTAAAAATACCCACAAACAAAGACGTCGTATTTTGAAGTGAATTTTATTTCAATTCAATTTTTTTCAATTTTCTACGGATAGAAAAGGTTACCCCCCCCCCTCTCCCCCGCCCCCCACTCATTTGATAGTATGACCCGCTGTGGTACACAGCTGTGGAGAGTGACCCCCCCCCCCCCCCCCAACAAATGACGGAGGCCCCGGCCGTCCTTAACTCATTCTACCCCAGACACACCACAGGAAGATACGAATCGACCATGATAGTTCAAGGGTGATGCCAGAATAGCTTGGCGCCTATGGGCGCCAAGCTATTCTGGCATCACCCTTGAACTATCATGGTCGATCTGTGCACTGCACTGCAGTCTTCAGAGGAAAACGGCAAAATTTAAGGATTTCGGCGTTGGGGTAGAATGAGTTAACTACGAATTCTATTCTTTCAGACGGCCCAACCAGAGTCAACATCTCGGGACCACATCTGTTTGAGAGTGACGGTAACAGTCGGTTAGATCTGACCTGTGAAGCGGACGATGCGAATCCACCCCCTGACTTCACCTGGCTTAACGTCGTATGTACGAATGGGAACAGTGAGGCCAATTGCTCGTGGGTGCCAGACGTCTTACGGGACACAGGGAAAGTGATCACTTGTGAAGCCTCAAACAGGATCATGGTTTCAATGACTGCCCGTGGAAATTACACGTTATGGATGAAATGTAATTATCGTCCGGTGCTCTTTGAGGTATTTTATCACTATGTGCTTTATATGAGTACTGTTAGTTGTTTAGATCCGCGACAAAATTGTGGTTTTAATCTACCGTATTTAAAATGATTTATGGGTGTTTCTTCTTTTCTATGAAGGGGTAGGTGAGGGGAGAGGGGTGGAGAGGGCATGGGGGTGGGGAGTAATATTACAGAAGTGACTTAAGTTAGTCATGTAGGTATAGTTAGGTCTCAGATTTGGGGTTTCAGCTGTACGATTGACATGTATGACAATGATTTTTGTTGTTGTTGTTGCATAGTAGTAGTTTCTCGTGCCACTTGGGGTACACGTGTAAAATTCAGGTTAGTCGCGATGCTAGTGGGATTTTAACTCGTTTTCGCCAGTGCAGGCTGGGATCAGGTGGCAGCAAGGTGTATTGGGGTTAAAGGTAGGTTTAGTTTTCTTGGTCAACTATTCTTTCTCTACTACTTATATCGATAGGTTAGAGTAGGACTAGGGTATCTAAGGCTTTTATTTTCACCATTATTTCCTTATTACACACTTCTTTTGTATCAGTCATTTTGTTTTCATTAACCCATTCAGCCCTGACGCACTACAGCAGGAAACGTGTCCACCATTTTAATTCAAGGGTAGTGCCAGCTTGTCGGCGCCAAGCTAATCTGGCGCTACCCTTGAATTATCATGGTCAATCCATCGCCTGCAACTGGTGCGCAGTCGTTAGATGACGCCTCCCAAATTTCGCAAATACGGCCGTCTCATAATTCAAGGGCAGTGCCAGATTAGCTTGGCGCCGACAGGCGCCAAGCTAATCTGGCACTACCCTTGAATTACCGCCGTCTGGCTGAATGAGTTACAAGTATGTTTCAGCATTCACCTCTTTTTTTTTTCCCAGGGAAAATATCACACAATTTCTTTCAGGCAACCTATAACATTTCCGCTTTCAGATTACGCAAAGACAAGATGCAGTAACCGCACATGTCTTTGGGCACCAGAGCTCCGACGGGTTTGTTTCTGGCAAAATTTTCAACGGTCGCTCGTTTCAGATAATAAACAATGGTAAATCGTGAAAATGTTAGACCCTCCACCGGTTGTGCAGTTCACAGAGAAGCAGAAAAATTTGACGTTTACGATAATGCTGTCTGCAACGGCGACAAAATTTTGATAACGATGTGTCATTTTTTTATATGCCCGTTTTGAGTTTTCTTTTGTGGGACAAAAAGGGGGAAAAGGTTTGCAGAAAATTTGCATACGCAATATGCATTATATGGGCTTACTATAAAAAAATATATAACGGACTTTGTTTTTTCTATACAGGTGTTTTTATATCCCACCCCTCTACGTTTTTAAACTCCCCCCCCCCCCCCCACTAGACCCCCCCCCAAAAAAAAAAAAAAATAATAATAATAAAAAAATAAATAAAATAAAATAAAATAAAATAAAAAATAAAAACTTTCTGTTGACATATTACCTGTTCGTTTTCCAATTTTATGATACCTTTTATAAATATACATTCGTTGATGATGACAACTTAGAAGCACCTGACATTGCTATTTTTGGGTCACATGATGATACTTTATGGTCTGAGGCAGCTTAATAATAATCAACACTGCGATGAAACAGGAGAGGGTTACACTACAACTGCCTAGGGGGAAGGGCTTGAGCGTGTGTGTGTATACATGTGCAGGTAGGGTGGGAGGGTGGGTGCGTTTGTGCATGCGTGCGCGTGTGTGTCCCTGTGTACTGCCTGGGCGGGGGGTGGGGTGGGGGGGGGGCGCGCATAGTATCCCCCCCCCCCCCGTAATTTTGTATTTTTGAGAGGAATGGGGAGGACACTTTATTTATTTATTTATTTAACAGAAAATTAGTTTATTTGTTATTTTAAGATGAAAGTGTCTGAAGATTTCGATTGTTATGTATTTACGTGGATGGACTGTCGCTCGACTTCTCTTCTCCCCCTAAAACCGCCCTCCCCCCTCCCCTCCCCCCTTCCCCCCCCCCCCCACGCCACACCCCTCTCGCCCTTCCTGTGATACTTTAACTTAAAGGCCCACTACCTCCATAACTGTTCAAAGATAAACCTCAGTGACAGATGGTTACGAAACTCTACACAGAGGTCTAGTTATTATTCATTTAGACACAGGACAATCCAGTTCAGCACACGTCGTCTTGATATCAAGTTACCTGACTATGACTCCACTCCGTTCTATAAATACAACGCCATCAGCACGAAAACAGCTAAACATAACGACCGGGCAGTAAGAAAAAAGCGCGATCACGCGTGTGCTTTTGCTGTGTGTCCAAACTGCTGTTAAAGTTCATTTTGGTGTGTGGACAAGGCATACGGCAATTGACGGTACTGTTGGAAAGGGTAACAGCCTGAGGGACAAAGAGTTGGCATAACCTGATGTACTACGTTTGTGTACTCTAAGCCTGCCACATCGTTCAGTTCGTCTTGTGTCAAATTCATATCTAAGTGGACATGTTCTGTCATCAAGAATGTCAGCCAGTTTGTTCGTAATCCGTCTGTTGTATCTAAGGGAAGAATAGCCACCAAAGTCTGTTGTACTTTAGGGGAAGAATAACCACCAAAGTATGTTGTACTTTAGGGGAAGAATAACCACCAAAGTATGTTTGTAACGCACGCAGACTTGCCCACAGTCGTACGCACAGACTCTCACGCAACAGACGCATACACCGCCACTGACTCAGACGGGCGCATTCATGCGGTAAAACAAACACACGGGCTCCCTTTCTAAAGTAACCTTTATACAGTATAAATGAAAAAGAACGACTTAAATGACTATCAACTATATACAATATTCTACTATCACACCACACACGTATCACAGTATCTTTGCCAGGTTAGGCCTTAGTCTCACATTGCCTCCAACCTGTTTGATGTTGGTGTCTGGTTACGTTGGTCCTTCTCACGTCTAGGCGTGAAAGTCCTTCGTCGTACGCTTGTTGCCGTCCTGTCTCTCTCTGGGCACGGACGTCCTCGTTCTCGTACGGTACTCAGTTCTCACTTGGACTTGGGTGTCTTGGTCCCCAGTCAGACTCACTCTCAGAAGAGCTGGAGGGATGACCTCACGTAGGTCCACTCCTGCGACTCGACGTCTCGGCGTCCGTCTTCCACTCTCGTTACAAGAACTCTAAATAGATAACAAAAGTCCCAACGTAACACTTGCTAAACACACAACATATTGGATCAATGAGAAACGTCACGTAACCTGGCTGATACAAATAACTCACACGTTCATTCACACACACACACACACACACACACACACACGTGCTTCATAAACTATCTTCGTATCACCCCCATATATCAGTCACTATCTTGAAACAGACTATAGCCTAACTGACACTCTTGCTATACATTACTCTATACACTGGAAAAGACTATGCTTAACCAACCACGTACTATCTTCCTAGCGGCTTAGACATACACACTTCATATTCCTTTAGTCATCTAACTCGGTAAACAACTGTATACAAAAACACCGGTTACTTCACCGAATTCTAAACATACTATAACTAAACCAAACCGGAACACCGCTATACAACCACATTAATCTTACCACGCATACCAATCTTGGCTTGACTTCGCGAACGAAGATTTTATAGGAGTTGCCCACGACGTCTGCAGGCTTGTTCGTGGCTGCGGAGGCCAATCCGAGACAGGCAGGTTCGACCGCAGTGGCTGCAGGGGAAGGTATGGCCAGGGTTCTGAGCTGCGGCATCTCTGTTTTTCCTCCTGAGCCGCTTGTCTTTAAGGCTAGCTCTGTGAGAGTCCTCAAAGGAGACAGCTGCCTTGTAAATGGTGGAGCGCCAGGTGTCACGGTCCGCATCAAGCGAAGACCACTGGTGGTGGTCGATTTGGCAGGCACTAAGTGACTTCTTGAGACAGTCTTTGTATCTCTTCTTTGGTGCCCCTCTGTCACGGTGTCCAGTAGCAAGCTCGCCGAACAGGGTGATCTTTGGTAGGCGATGATCCTCCATCCTGGAGACATGCCCCGCCCAGCGGAGCTGTGTCCGCAGCAGCAAAGCCTCGATGCTCACAGTTTCAGCCTGTTCAAGGACCTCGACGTTGGTGACGTAGTCACTCCAGTGAATGCCCAGGATGGTACGCAGGCAGCGCTGGTGGAAGCGTTCGAGGAGTCGTAGTTGGCAGCCAACTACCACGCATACTGTCTTTAACTAAACAACTATCAATACTAAGTTTATAGAAACATACCTGAAATCTAGGCTTCAGAGTCAGGGAATGCGGGCTCGGTAACTCAACAACCGTTCCATACGACAAAACAGCCCGCACTAACTAAACTAGACCTCTGACAGACACAGCTTTTGCCTAAAACTCACTAAACAGAACTCACTAATAAAAACCGTGCTAACCATGTCTTACAGATTTCACGTACGTCTAGTCCAACACGGACTTTCGGCAACAAACCGTTAACAAAAACCGTACCCTACTAATCCTATTGTGCGAGCACTATGCACAAGCATAGAGCTTCATCACAATGTTGTACTTTAGGGGAAGAATAACCACCAAAGTCTGTTGTACTTTAGGGGAATAATAACCACCAAAGAAATAAAAAATAAAAACGCTTTGAAATGACGACATGTTACTGTTCTGTGCTCGTCCTTTGAAGGTGTGGTTTTTTTCTTGTTGGTTATTTCTTTTTCTTTCTATTTCACACGTTCGGCAGTCACTGTATTGGTCCTGATTATGCTCCAGGTCCTCAGTCCGACTTAGGTCGCTGTTGGCCCGCGCACGGCTGTGCGCGGGCCAACAGCGACCGAAGTCGGCCCGTGTTTGTTTCTGTCTTCGTGCCAGGGACGGGCAAACCCATCATGAGGACACTTACTATAAACACCGACAAGTGGTTGAAAGACGACGTAAGCGAGAATGTCGATTTCGTGACTTTGGACCGAGGAACGCCGGGAGTGATATTACACTGTGCTGCGAGTGGAGATCCTCTCCCCTTCACTGTTGTGAGACAGGAAGGCGCCGATTCTCAAGAGTTGACAGCATTTCACATTGCCATATCTTTTCCGGTGACCTTGATTTACTCGTACTACATAGCTAAGGATGACGAAGCACTAGAATGCGGGCCTCCATCTCCAGGCTGTGATGTGCGGTCCTACGTCTGTAACGCCAGCAACAGTAAAGGGTCCATACAGAAGAGAGTGGCCCTTCGCACTGCCGGATGCCTTTGCGGGGCCGTACAAGGTAGGCCACTCATATTAAACATCTCGCTTTTCACAGAAACGGAAATACGGCCAAAACCAGTATGGCCTTTTTGTATGCTGTATTTAAAAAATACGATAGACTCTGAAATTGGGCTGGTCGGAGCGCATTCCGGAGCATGCACATGACGTTTTTGGCGTGCAGCGCAGAAATTCTGGCAAAGAAGTAACAAGATAAAAATGACGTCACGTCTAGCTATGCAAAGCTTGCTAGGGAACTTCCTTTTGTCACCAAACGGTGTGTGTGTGTGTGTGTGTGTGTGTGTGTGTGTGTGTGTGTGTGTGTGTGTTGTGTGTGTGTGTGTGTGTGTGTGTGTGTGTGACAGCGACTACAGCCCACGTTTGAGGTCGGACAAGGTTGAAATTTTAGGATATTGTCCCTAAAAGAATTATCTCGGGACCTTTTCTTAAACATTTTGATTAAGATGCACATTGGCGAGAAAATGGCCGTTTCACAAAAAAAAAAAAAAAAAAAAAAAAAAAAAAAAAAAAAAAAAAAAAAAAAAAACAACCGGTTGATCCACACTGGAGTCCGTTATGTTTCTTATTTTTTCTAGATAATTTGCATATAGCTGGATAAAGGGGAGATATTTAATGAGTTTGTTAACCAGCATTGTACCTTCAGAACTTTTTGAGTGATAATGAAATAGTTTTTGAAAAAATATATTTTTACGTTTTGGGGATTACATTCACGAATTATATGGGTTAATTTTAAAACAGTTGAATCTTTTTTTTTACGAAAAAAAAAACCAATCTTCTCCTTAATAATCGCATGATTTTTCGTATTCGGTATTTTCATAAACTTTCAGTTTGTCTCGGTGGTCGGGTACGATTAGGTCAATTGTGATCTGTATGCCCTAGGTGTGAAAATCAGACAATGTTCTGCACAACGTTTTAGGAGTCATTTGTGAAACAGCTACCATAACTTTGATTGTTCCTTTACGGAAAAAACAAATTCTCATTAATACCTGCCTGAATTTTCATGAACAGTGTTTGCATATGCCTGCTCTTTGTCCCGGCCCTGGGGTAGGATTAGATCAAATTGTGACCTGTAAGCCCTAGGCGTGAAAATCAGCAAGAAAATTGCAAAGTTGATTCTCTGATACGTCAAATGTTAGTAATGCGATGAATGACGTAAAACGTCGAGTCGTCACTATGAACACAGCGTCGTGGGGCTAATGGTGATTCAGTGACGTGAAGCTTGAAGTGTCGTCATTTCGCAGCTCGTGCTATTCTTCTGCTTTAGAATAGATATGCTACACCAAACCACGGAACTTACGAATGGCGGGAATCACCGTGCTACTCACACAACAATGCTACTCGCACAAACGCAATGAATCGAAAACAGGAAAACAAGAAAACAGGAAAAAGTGACACTAACAAATATAAATCCACAGAACAGTCACAACAAAAGAAAGGTTCGTGTTTATCACCATGTGGTCAGGTCGGTCAGCTGACGAGAGCAGGACCTGGCTTATTACAAGCAAAACGTGTTCGGAATACACAAGGGAATGAGTGACAAAACAAAATCTAGATATGTGTCATAAAACTTTGTGTATACGGCCAAGCCAGAATCAGGCTACATAACGTGGTTGTTGGTGTGCGATGTTGAGCACAGTTTACACACACACAGACTGATAGGGGGTTCCTTGCATAGTTCATTCGCAGTAAAGATTTATGATCACTAGTATGGAGAGAAAAACCCAATGAAAAAAGAAACACGATTAGCAAAGACAAACCACAATTTAGTAATATTTAGGCCTGTTCAGAACATATACAGAAACAATTATACAATTTGCAACTTATCCTTTCTAATAATGAGGAGGCAACTGAAGGTATGACGTGAAACAATAGCTGACGAACTGAAAGTTCGTAAGAAAAGAATTAACACCTATACGATTGACGTAAATTAACGTTATTGCGTCAAAAGACGTCAGTTGCATTCCGGCCAAGATGGCTGCTCCAAGTCCGGCGGAGATTATTTCCACACACCCACACACCCCCAAAAAAAAAATAAAAAAATAAAAAAAGAAACAATTTTGTTTTCGGCAGAGGAAGCAGTCCAGCTGGAGGAATATGGAAATATGGTTTTATGTATTAATCTTTCTTTTATTAATTATTTTAAATCCATTCCATTATAATGTGTGTGTGTGTGTGTGTGTGTGCGTGCGTGCGTGCGTGTGTGTGTGTGTGTGAGAGAGAGAGAGAGAGAGAGAGAGAGAGAGAGAGAGAGAGAGAGAGAGAGAGAGAGAGAGAGAGAGAGAGAGAGAGAGAGAGAGAGAGACCAGGAGCTGGGACCCTCATGAGCCGCCCTATTAGGGAGGCTGGTTATGGTCCTTTCCGATGACTGAAACCAAACGCTGTGATAAGTTGTGATAGCAAGGGATGGTACGGTGATAGAGGGAGTTGTGATAATGTGATTCAAGGGATCGACAGAATGCGATTCGGCAAGGATTTTAGATTCTAACAGGCGTGGGGAGGGATTTTATATAAATTATGTATTTAATTGCTTGTTCATGTTTGTGAGCCAAAGACAAATTTTCATTTTATACATATAATATTTAATGGACAATAAAGATTTTTGAATTTGAATTTGAATTTGAAATAATTAAATATGTGCAGCACAATAAAACAAACAAACAACAAAAAAACAACAACAAAACCAACAACAAAAAACAAACAAACAAAAAACCAACAACGGAAAAGCTGTGGCTCGAACCGCGCCAGTCGTGTTTCAAATGTGACATTTTTTTACCCGGCGAGTTTTACCAACTGCGTTATTGAGGCATTGATGGTAAACGAGCTTATCATAATTATATACAAAGTCAGGTTGTGTTACGCCGGCTGACCTCCCCCAATCTCTCCGGCTACAACATTTCACTTCCCAATGCTTTTCAGCCCTTCTCAGTAAATCTCAAACGCTGAAACCGATGTTGTTCGTCGTTATATTGCATCCGATAGGATGCAGCGATCTCTCTTTTCTTCACTGATGTTGTCGAACTGAATAAAGCGGCTGATTAAAAAATAGCGCCCATTCAGCGTCAATTTAGTTTTAAAAGCGTTTTAGCGCGTTTAGGATAGCTCCGAGCACTTCTAAAGTTACAAGCGAAAATTATCGCTAAAACAGTGTTACAAAACAACTTCCATGCATCGCATCTAAACGCGGTAAGAACGATTTTTAAAAACGATTTTATATTTTCACTTGAAAAACTGTTTTACAATTTAGAAGTCTGTCGTGCATCGCATCTATGTGCGCTAAACACGATGTTTACAAAACGTTTGTAAATGTTCACTTTTAACATTGTTTTAGGAGTTAGAAGGCTGTTGTGCATCCGGCCCCAGGTTTTCAAGAAAACTAATCGCAGTTTAAAATGGTGTTATCCGCTTTTTAGTGTATCTGACCAAAGAAGATGTGTCCTAAAACAACGCAGCACACAGAGAAATATCCGTCTTGTGATATTTTTTTATTTTGGGGGTAGGTAAATTGACCGGAAAATAGCGTTAAGACTACACAATGACAAATGCAGCTGAGAGTGCTATAAAGAGTATTAAAAATACTTTACTGTGACGAAATCAGATTTTCAAAATGTTGAACCGTTTGCAAAATATCGACCGGCAAATCTTTTTCTCGTTGTTTTATGGGGCGCATTGTAGTCCAAAGTAGCCATATTTTCTCAAATATTTTCATCTTCAACCCCAAACGTGGTACAAAGATACCAGATGGTATAACCTTTCTATGCATACTAATTTGGATAACCCCTTAGAAATGTCAAGGGTCACAGAAGGTACAGAAATTATAGGTTATAAAATAGCGGTACTTTGACCCAATTTTTCTTTCTGAAGTATTTTTGTTCAACTTCAAGCCAAAACTTGGTACAGATATACATGATAGCAAGACCTTTCTGTGTGCCTACAAGTACTTTGACCCAAAGGTCACAACAGGTCCAAACATTGGTCCACATTAGCTATATTTTTTCAAATATTTTCATCTTCATATCCAAACTTGATACAGAGATACCTGATGGTATACCCTTTCCATGCATACTAATTTGGATGACCCCTCAGAAATGTCAAGGGTCACAGAAGGTACAGAAATTAGGTTATAAAATAGCGGTACTTTGACCCAATTTTTGTTTTTGAAGTATTATTTTCAACTTCAAGCCGAAACCTGGTACATAAAAATTTGACAGCAAGACCTTTCTGTGTACCTACAAGTTTGGTTGACCTCTTTGAAAGGTCAAAGGCCACAACAGGTCCAGAAATAGGTCCAAAATAGCCATATTTTCTCAAATAATTTTATTTCAAACACAATTGTTTTGACAGAGAAACCCGTTGGTATAACCTTTCTATGCATACTAATTTGGAAGACGCCTCGGAAAGGTCAAGGGTACCAAGAGGTCGACAGTTATATGAAAATAGAAGTTTAGTTTTTATCAAAGTTTTGAATCAGTTGTACACGTGAGCCGTCAGGGCTTTGCCATTCTTGTTTAGTTATTTATTTTTGTATGAAATTGGTAGCCACGGGACCTCATAACACCTGCCTCCAGTTGTTTTTGTTGTGTAAACCCCTAAATTGTTTATTTATCAACATTTTTTGGCTTAGAGGTTTAACTCATTCGAAACGTGTCGCCTTCGGATACGCGGCTTATGCCGGCTTATGTCGTGTATCCGGATGCGGCACGTCTGGAATGAGTTAACCAGTTCAGTGTCAACTGCAATCCTCATGAACTCAAGACCGTAAAAACCCTGGACGTCCCAGTAGCAACTTGGATTCAACGTGGTGTCACCAAGAGGCATAGATCCGCATGAGCCCCCGCAACTGCGGGGGCTCATGAGGATCTATACCTCTTGAACTTGGGTGGTGTTCGTATTTTCTCGGCACTGAGCGCGTTAACTGAATACAGATGTTTTACTGAGAAATGGGTTTGGCCAACGACGCATTTGGCGGAAAGCGTTTTGTGCACAGCGAGTACGTCATCATCGCAACAAGTGATAAGTTCATCTCCTTCTCACATGCTGCCTTGATAACATGGGATTAGTAGACTCCCGTTGGCTTGACAACAGGCGACCCGGGAAAATAAGGTAAATAAAACTTGGCCAATGAGAAGAAGTGTAAAGTGTCGGAAAGAAGGCAATGGCTCATATATATCTATTTTGCCTTTTTTATGTTACAGGGCAGGATGAAGATCTGCCTACCATGATCATAAGGACAGCGGGGCCAATCTTCTTGATCGTTTTCATGGCATCTCTAGTCATTTTGGCGTCAATGTCCATCCGGAAAAAGCTGCGGAAGGCGCGTACGTAATACAGTTATAATAAGGAGAAGGAAAAAAAGTATTATTATTATTATTTATTATTATTATTATATTACAATTGATCTGGTTAGTAGTGGTAGTATTGCTATTTGTGGTAGTGGTATTCACATTATTATTATCATAATTATCCTCCGCATTATGAATCTGATTACTATGTAGCGCCCGGATGGTCGGCCGAATGAATTTATTTCATCCTAAGCCGATACGTTTAGAAAGTGTTCAGTGCTGGGCTGTACAATACATGCTTTCTAGCCCAAAGTTGTTCCTATTTTCAAGCTTATCCTTCAGGGTCCGTATGCAGGAGTAGGTACTAGACTGGCTATTCCGGGAATATCTTCTATCTTCCGGAATAGTCAGAAAATTGGGGAGCAGAATAGTGCTATTTCCTGGTTCTATTCCAGACTAAAGTTATACCCAGCTTTCAGCTGTGAATAGCGGCTTATTCCGAGGTTCAGCACAAAAGCAAGATGGCGGCACTCGTGGCAATACGGTATCGAAGAAGACATCAACCAACTTTCGAGAAATAGGATTTTCCGTGACCGAAGACATCCGTTCCACATGTTTGACGACGTTCGCCTTTACAAAAGTTCAGGTTTATGCGTCACCACATCGAGATCACGGACAGCATCAGTGAGACCATTAAACTGTCGAACAGAAATGCTCAATGGACACTTTTTTCAAGAAAACCACGGTCTCTGACTCTGTGAAATTTGGCTTTCTTGTTCGCTTCTCTATGTACACGTGCGATTGGCGGAAGTGCAATGCGTGGAAGTTGAGCATGCGTAGTGAGCACAAATTCTTGGGAGAAGCCCTATGTAAAAATAACCAGAGGGAATCACCGGCAGATAGCTCTTCTGGACTAATCCTCGATCCCTGCGTACCGATGGCAAGTCGCGAATAAATGGATGTTACGATTGTGGTTGTGTTGTTCTGTGAGAGCATACATGTGTTAATCGTATAAAACGATCCGATATTTACTTGAGCTATCATGGTTACGTATCACGTACCTTTTCAGTGAGATTCTCTATTGTTCGCGCAGATAGCGGAATTGGTTTTGTTATGATACGCTAAGTTTAGTCCGGAAGCTTCTAGCAAAGTCGCACGGAGTATAGCGGTAGTAAAGCTGATCTATTTTTAATCATAGTTGTTTTCTGTGAGCGTGAAATTAGCGGCCGTTCTTTGCGTGTTATGATAGGTCGTGAACGGTCTGCCATACTGTTGTGTGACGTCCATTACACACTAGGATTTGGGGCTGAAATGAGCAGTCAAATTTTTGTAGACTATTGTAGTATTCCAGAGAGTTCTTTTTTTATATTTATGAGTTTCAGTTACGTGTTCCGTTCTGATTGGGTGCGTTGTGTAAATTCATTAGATTTTTCTGGAAATTCGTTTTACTATAATAGTTGGTGCTAGGAAGCACGTGTGTACATTGTCATGCATTGTCAGTTGTAGGGACACACAGTTTCTCGTAGGTACGTGGCCCGTATAGGGTGTACATTGTGAGAGACGCAGCGTAACGGTGGTGTACGTTGTATGAGAAACTTTGTGTCGCCAGTGTGGACATTTACAGAGGAGACATCGTATCAGTGTTGGTGCATTTGGGAATGCATTGTGTGGAGATCGCATCGCTGAATTAAAATATTGTTGGAACTGTTACTCCAGTGTAGCCTACATCCTTAAGCCACGTGTGACGGGTTGCAGCTGAATGAAGTTTATTTAAAAGAACCTTACGTGCGTGCGTCTGGTGTGTTTATCATACTACGACTACGACTCAACACGTAACAATGGAGAACAGCTAGTCTGGGAGTAGGGGTTATTCCGGACTAAATTTAATATAATAATAAAAACACGAGTTATTCTGAATAATGATAATAAAACGAGCAGCGAATGGACGTCACTTCAAACTTCACGCCATAGCATCGTTAGTCCCACGACGCCTTGTTCACAGTGACGACTTTATATTATACGTCATTCATCGTGGTACTAGGTAGGTCCACTCAATTTATTTTTCTAGCAACCTTCACGAAACAAATGCACCACTCGGAAGTTTACGTCAAAAAAAGTGCACTTGCAAAAAATAAAAACTTTATGAGCATTTGAATTTGGCCTGAAATGGCGTATTTTCTTTTGCATTTTTATGTCTTTTTTTATTTATAGAAGAGACACTTTAGGACGGGACGCGGTGGAGCGATTTCAAAAGAATATACACATCACAGCCGGGCTAGACTAAAACTCTGACAGTGAAGTAACCAGATAAAAATTACGTCATTTCTAGTTATGCAAACCTCGCTGTAGAACGTACTTTTGGCACGAAGCGCCGCGGGTGTGTGTGTGTGTGTGTGTGTGTGTGTGTGTGTGTGTGTGTGTGTGTGTGTGTGTGTGTGTGTGTGTGTGTGTGTGTGTGTGTGTGTGTGTGTGTGTGTGTGTGTGTGTGTGTGTGTGTGTTTAAACAAGAAAATCGCCGAAGTTTGCGTACGTACAAATTTGAAATTAGGAGAGGCGTTTCATTCTGGGAGTGCCTATGAGTCCCTCCGAGCATGTGGAAATGGAATGTCTCATTGAAGAGTTAAATCACCGTTTATGTAAAGTCGGTTGACCCACATTATAGCAGGAACGATTTTCGTGATATTCACTTGTAGTTTGGATATATCAGGATTGGATAAAGACATTGGATGAGTTCGTTAGTAAGCGTTGTACCTTTTTGAACTTTTTCAGTAAAAATTAATTCTACGAAGAAACTTTTTAAAAATTAAAAAACCTCGACGTACGGAGAAAAATCAGACAGTGACCGTGAGGTAAAAGCAGATATTTCGTCATCACGCAGACATCGGTACATTACTTTAGATGTGACGCATTTCTCTCTCTCTCTCTCTCTCTCTCTCTCTCTCTCTCTCTCTCTCTCTCTCTCTCTCTCTCTCTCTCTCTCTCTCTCTCTCTCTCTCTTGATGAATGGTGCAGTCATAATATTATGATTTTAAACCCGGTAAAAACGGAGAGCACGGTAATTAGCACCCGCCAAAAACACCAGCTTGGCTCTCTCTCACTCAGTCTGTCCCTCAAAGGCAAAACCATCAGCCAAGTTACTAACCATCGCCTGCTAGGAGTCACGGTGGTCAACCAGCTTAGGTGGCAGCCACACATCAGTAATGTTTGTAAAATTGTCTCCAGAAATCTGTACATCTTAGCAAAACTTAAACACATTACTGATATGGAGACACGTCAACTGTTCTTCAATGCCCATATTAGATCGCATATAGACTATGCTTCTACTGTGTGGGATGGTTCGAGCGATGTCAATTTGAAAAGATTGAACTCTGTACATCGGAGAGCTGCCAAACTAATACTCCCTGATCCCAGCTTAACTACTGACCAAAAATTGGCAGCCTTAAAAATTCTGCCCCTGAAAGATCATATAATTTACAATAAGGGAATGGTTATGTTCAAGGCATTAAACGATAAGCTACCCCGATATATCACATCGCTATTTACCGTCCAGTCATCAACATACTCCAGATCAAGAAAATCCCTTATTGTGCCGCGACCTAGAATTGATCTTTATAAAACGAGTTTGACGTTCTCTGGCTCTAGTCTTTGGAATGCCTTGCCTAGAAACGTCACGACATCAGCTACTTTCTCCTCGTTTAAAGTCAGTCTCACCAAGTACTTATTTTTGTCAGCAGCATCCCCGTGACTGTGCACATATTGAAAAATACTCTTTCTCATTAGATTATTAATTGCGTGTATCACAGGTTTCGATTGATGACTCATATTTATTCGGTACAGCTTGTATGTAGCCAGCTACTCATATGACTGACTAGTTTAACGTTATAAGCCGCGTAAGCGTGTGTCTGCACGTGTGTGTGTGTGCGTGTGCATTGTGCGTGTGTGCGTGTGCGTACGTGTATATTAGAGATAGAGAGTGGCGTGCTCAAATGTGCATGCGATATGTATGCGTATTAGGTTGTGTATTTTTATTATATTATTTTAATTAAACCTCACAACATGTCATTATGCCCGACCAGTAAAGTTGGTAATTCCTATGTCACTTCCCCCTTACATTTTTTTTTATTTTTTAAATTTTTATTTATTTGTTTTTCTTCATTCTTGGCTTGTGCTGTGTCATGTAATTTTTTTCCCCTTTTCAGTAGTAGAAAACAATTAGTGCGATAGTAACTCTGTAATCAGTAGATTAGCAACGGCAAGTTCGAAAAATGGTTGTTACTACCAAAACTTTTACCGTTGTCAAATAAAGGATCATTGTCATTGTCATCATTGTCATTGCCATTGTCATTCTCTCTCTCTCTCTCTCTCTCTCTCTCTCTCTCTCTCTCTCTCTCTCTCTCTCTCTCTCTCTCTCTCTCTCTCTCTCTCTCTCTCTCTCTCTCTCTCTCTCTCTCTCTCTCTCTCTCTCTCTCTCTCATGTTAGTTACTACACATCAGAAACATCAGCATGGCCTACCACCTTTAACGCTCTGCTTAGATAGACAGCTTGTTGAACAAGTAACTTTTGTTTCTGATAGTGTTTAATGGTAGTTCTTAGCTTAATGGTAGTTGCGGCAAGTTTGAAAATTCGTTCTGTCACCAAATACTTTTACCGTTATAAAATAAAGGTTCATTGTCATTGTCATTGTCATTGTCTCTCTCTCTCTCTCTCTCTCTCTCTCTCTCTCTCTCTCTCTCTCTCTCTCTCTCTCTCTCTCTCTCTCTCTCTCTCTCATGTTAGTTACTACACATCAGAAACACCAGCATGGCCTACCACCTTTAACACTCTCCTTAGATAGACAGCTTGTTGAACAAGTAACTAGGCATCGCTTATTAGTCGTTATAGTGGACAACCAATTAAGCTGGGAGCCGCATACTGACTCAATATGCAAAACAATCTCCAAAAATCTGTTCCTACTACGCCATATAGTTAATACTGATATCCGTAAACTCTTTTTCCATGCGCATATCAAAACGCATTGTGACTATAGTTCTACCGTCTGGGACGGATGCAGCGAAGTTCACATGAAAAAAGTTAATTCCTTGTATCGTCGGGGCATTAAATTAATACTTCCCGGTCCTACTTCGACTGATGAAAAATTAAAATCTCTCAAGTTACTAACATTGAAGAAACAGTTTGAATTTAATCGCTGTGTTCTACTGCACAAGATCATGCACGGAAAAGCCCCACCCTATCTAAAAACTCTATTTTCCGACAATAATAGGAAAAACACGAGAAATAGTTCGATCCACCTTCAAAAATTAGATTAGACATCTGTAAAACCAGTCTGTCTTTTTCAGGCGGTAAAGCGTGGAATATGTTACCTCCACACCTGAAACCAATTTTAAGATTAGCGTCTTCAAAGATCGCCTCTATAAATATTTACTTCAGAAGTAATAGTATGTTCGGCTCCCTTATGCTACTATTCGTATAGTTAGTGACAATTTTCCTATTACCTAATACTCTTCTACTGTTGCTGCAGATTATGTAATAGCTCGACTGTCTGCATTAACATGTCAGGTTCATACATGTGTATATAATTATATATTTTTTAAATTTTTTATTTCTTTTTTTTCCCCTCTGAGTGGTGGTGGTGAGGGGGGGGGGGGGGGCTCTTTTTACTTACATATGTTTTATCTTTTGATGTATCGTCTGAAGTATTTTTATATGTGTAGAGTAGCAGGACAGTTTGGAAGATAGGCATTGCTATGCCTAAAACTTGTTATCCTGAATAAAAACGTTTCATCATCATCTCTCCCTCTCAAAACAATGACGCGTATGCACTGTGACCTTTATAAAGCTCACTGATGCTCTGGCATATTTGCGAGACTTTTTCAAAGATATTTCAAAGTCAGAATCTGGTAAAAGACAACAGGTAGAGACGCTTGACAGCAAGTACAACTCGCATGTAAAGGGGACTTTGTGCTTTATAATGGCTCTTAAATAGAAGAGACTGCGGATAATGGTTCATCACATCTTGTTAACTCATTCGCGGCCAGCCGCATCCGGATGCTTGGCATAAGCCGGGTGTACTCACGGAGCAGGCATAAGCCGCGCATCCTGATGCGGCTGGCTGCAAATGAGTTAAGAAAGTGCTATGTTTATGTACCTATAAAATCCTAACGTCAAGGTAGAATTGTGTGGTTTTTACTGTCACGGATCACAACACCATGTAGATTGTCCCGAATCTTTTTTTTTTTCTAGTCCCACGAATTGATACGTTTGCAATTACAGCACCATTAAACTGACATCCCCAAAAATGCAATTTGGACATGCGTCAAAATGAGGTTTTACATGGCGTTTACACCCTTCACTAAAAACGTTACATCTTATGTAATTTTCATCGTAGACACAACAATGTACACAAAAACACGACAAATGATAATTTCACATCAAACCAAGTATCCTTAAGATCTGAACAGGACAATATGATAATTCTTTGAAAACACTATACTCTTTGAGAAGGCTCCGGAAGAAAAAGGAAAATGAAAAGCAATTCGGTACCATCAGTTAATATTTACCCGTAGCAGTCTGCTGCGAAGACAATACATCACGTGCTCAAAATGGAGATGTTTTGGGGTCTAACGACGAACACGAATCAACCCAAGAAATGGATCTGCTGAAGTTGTAGTGTGCGCCATGACATCTATGGAGAACTTTCCGATAGCGTAAGGATAAAAAATATCTTATGCGTCACCGCCATAGTTATTTAGTGCGTCACAGATTTTATGCGGATGGGTTCGGAGCCTCGGTTCCAAAGCCCAAATAAAAAACTGAGGCTCCGGCCTGGTTACTTTTTTTGGGAGGTGCTTGACACGTGAACAATTTCAGTGACCTGTTGAAAACGGTCAAGATCACACTTATGTGGATTGGTCATACACGTCAGCCATAAGGGCTTTGCCTTTCTTGTTTTTGGCTCACGTGCGAAGCAAAAATTAGTCTATGTTCTGGCCCTGTGGTCGTCCGTCCGTCCGCCGTCGGCCGTCATCCGTCGTACATGGTAAACTTTAACATTGACATTTTCTCGGAGACAATTCAAGCTACAGTCTTTAAACTTGGCCCAAGGATACTTTGCGGCAAGACCCTTCTAAACATACCAATTTCAGTGACCTCTCACAAAGGTCAAGGTCACAGGGGATCAGGAAATATATCAAAAATAGCTATATTTTGACATAATGTATTTGTTCTCAACAATACTATTCACAACTTCAAACCCAAACTTGCTACCGAGATACCTGAAGTTAAGACCTATCTATGCATACTGATTTGGATGACCCCTCAGAAAGGTCAAGGGTCACAAGAGATTAGGAAATAGGTTTGAAAAAAGCCATATTTTGACAACAAATGATTTTTCTCAACTACTGTTCACAACTTCAAACCCAAACTTGGTGCAGAGATACATGATGGTAAAACCTATCTATGCATACTAATTTGGATGACCCCTCGGAAAAGGCCAAGGGTCACAAGAGGTCGACAAATAGTTCCAAAATATACATATTTTGACAAAATATGTTTTTTCTCAAATACTATTCACAACTTCAAACCCAGACTTGCTAAGAGATACCTGAAGGCAAGACCTATACATGCATACTAATTTGGATGACCCATCAGAAAGGTCAAGGGTCACAAGATCTCAGGAAATAGGTAAAAAATAGCTATATTTTGACACGAAATGCCTTTTCTCAATTACTATTCACAGCTTCAAACTGAAACTTGGTACTGAGATACTTGATGGTAAGACCTATCTATGCATGCTAATTTGGATGACCTCTCGGAAAAGATCAAGGCTCAATAGAGGTCGACAAATGTGTATAAAATTCCAATTTTTGATAGAAATGTAGTTATTATCCACATGTTTTGCAAACTTTTCAATCAAATCTGGCACGAAGGTAGCTGATGATCAGACCTTCCTATGTATACTTTGGTATCAATTTCAGCCCACTTAATCAAATTTCAAATACAAACCATTTTGAATTTCCAAAAACTACAGTAGCTCGCTTGAACTTGCCCTTAGCACCACGTGAATGTTCTGTGTTTATGTACAGTGTGTGAGTGAATGCGCGTGATTCACGTGAGTGTGCTTGTTGGGTTCAGTTCGCGGCGGCGCTTTGAGCCGATTTTCAATTGGGATAAAGCGCTTATTTAATGCGCTTATTATTATTATTATTATTATTATTATTATTATTATTATTATTATTATTATTATTATTATTATACTAATTTAGTGGACTCATCACAAAGGTCAAGGGTCACAGGGGGTTTACACATGTGTAAAGACTGATTAAATTTTGAGAAAACATGGATTTAGTTGGTGCAGAAGCCATCCCTTTACTTATTGTCATACATGTGTGGATTGGTCATGCACATGAACCATAAGGGCTTTGCCTTTCTTGTTTATGCTTGCAATGAAATTTAAAACAAATCATTGAACCACGAGTTATGCTAACGCCCTCGACTTTATCCCTGACAATCAACTCCCTAATCAGCTCTGAGGGTCGACAAGATCAGCTGACAAAGCCTAACTGGTGATAACGTTATACATATGTGACTTTCGTTTAGTGAAAAAGCGGCAGGCTGGTGTTGCGGTGGATGGGAAAAGTACATTGCTTGAGCGAGTGCTGGACTTCATGATGAAGCGGATGCCACAAGCCACCATTAACAAGATACTTCGCGTGAAACGTATGTAATTATGCTGAAAATGAGAGTGTAAATTAAATGATCTTGTAAAATGTAAGACCTGTTTTTAATCACACACTTCTGAAGAACGAGGACAAATCTGTTTACAAAACAATTTTGTATTTGTTAACCCAAAGTCTTTACAAAAATGTATTGTCAGTGTTCATCTGAAGTGTAGATTTTTTGTTTGTTTGTTTGTTTTTGTTTTGACATTTTTAATCTAAAGCGTCTACGAAAAATATTTTGTCATTGTTAATCAGAAGCGATTACAAACTGTGGGAATACTGTATCATAGCTGACTTGAAGGACATGGGTTTTAGGGGCATTTGCCCATTTTTATTTAATATTTTCTATCGAACCGTTCCACTCTGTTCGACTTCTATCAGCAGGAGATGGGTTTCCCACAAGGCAGTATCTTATCACCTGCTTTGTTTAATATCAAGATTAAAAAACATAGTAAAGGCCGTCAAGGGGGACTCTGAATGTTCACTGTTTGATAATGATTTTTTTTGTGCCAGAGGCCGAGGTCTTGAATCCCTTGAGAGGCGCATGCAGCTGTGTGTTGACCACATTCAGGGCTGGGTGTCTCTCAATGGATTCAGGTTCTCGCCCTCCAGAACGGTCTGCGTGCATTTTACTAATCAATTTTTTCCCTGAACCTAATTTACACATTGCCGACATTCCTATCAAAGTTGCCGAGGAGGCCAAGTTTCTAGGGGTCATCTATTGACGGAAGATTGACTTTTCGGAGCCACATCAACTTCCTCAGAGCCTCATGTCGGAAAGCCCTCGATAATCTTTGTGTCGTCGGTTGTTGTACTGGGGCGCTTGTCGTATTGTTTTACTCCGCGTATTGAGCTCTAGTCCGCTCTAAATTTGATTATGGCTATGTTGTGTTTGGCTTTGCTTCTAAATCTAACTCACACCGACTTGACACTGTCTATCGCCAAGGTCTGCGGATCTGTCTGGGGGCCTTCAGGACGTCACCAGTTCCTAGTCTGTACGATAAGGCTGAAGTTGTGCCGTATCCGCATCACGCTCAGCTATGTCGTGAAGCTCAGTGAAGGCCCACCCAGACAATCCTGCATATAACTGTGTTTACAGGCCTCGGTATCTTGACGCATATGAAGCCCACCAAAAGGCTGTCTGTCCATTGTCCCTCCGTGTCCAAACCATTTACCTGAACCTGGACCAAATTTCTGAATCTTTACAGTATTCCAAACCCCCCTGGACTCATCCTGCCCCAGATGTACTATTTGATTTAACTGCACACAAGAAAGAATCTACCTCACCCATTGTGTACCAACAGAGCCTTAATCAACTACTGTATATGAAAAGAAAAGGGGAGACTGCCAGTGCTAATATTTTAGGAAGATTACAAAGTAAAGTAGGTAAAAGCTCTGTCAGGGGAGAGAAGTGTGCATGATCGACCAGTGATCATAGATCTACTTGGTAAAAAGCACCAAAAAAAAAAAAAAAAAAAAAAGATAGGAAAGAGGGGATGCGCTAAGAAAGTGACCGAAAGCAATGCATATGGAAGCCCTCCCCCCCCCCCCCCCCCGAAGGGGGGCGTATCACATATGCCACTGTTCTAGCCACTCGGTGCATGGAAAATCTAGGTCCCCCAAGGGGTGTCCAGATATTTAGCCGGTGTGGACAGTTGATTCGGTCTTGGCGACCTCGTCAGCACACCACTCGGCATACTGGTGGAAGGCAGTGGCTAAAACAGTGGGATGATATGTGATACGCCCCCCTTCGGGGGGCGGGGGAGGGGGGAAGGGGGGGGGCTTCCATATGCATTGCTTTCAGTCACTTTCTTAGCGCACCCCCTCTTTCCTATTTTTTTTTTTTTTGGTGTGCTTTGACCAAGTAAATCTATGATCACTGGTCGATTTTTACCTACTTAACTACTGTCTATCTTTCCCGGCTACTGCCGCATTTTTACAGATGTTTCCAAGTCAGAAGATGGGAGGGTAGCTGCAGCTGCAGTCTCCTCTCGCCATCTCCGACGACCTTTTAAACGCCGTCTCCTAGACAACTCCTGTTTCTACCGCAGAGCAGGCAGTTCTGCTTGCTCTTAAACATGCGTACCAGAGCAGTGAGAAGATTATTTTTAGTATTGTCTGATTCCTTGTCAGCCCTTCTGTTACGTGGTAGTTGTAGTCGTAGTATCTAATGCGCAGAAGTTCAATAAAAGCTGATCTGCACATATGACTAACATACTTATCCATTTTGAGGTCTCTGTCAATGAAAACACCAAGGTTTTTACACTGTCAGAGAAAGTGATTTGATTTTGACAGATAGAGATGTGACGCACACCAGCTGTGATAAGCATGGACTCTGTTTTACCATCATTTAGTTGGCGTTTATTTCTAGTCATCCAGTCTTTAACATTTGTGTGTGCGTGCGTGTTAGTGTGTGCATGCGCTCGCGCTCCAAACATCTCCAAGAGACATAGATCCTCATGCGCTCTCCGGGCGCATGAGGATCTATACCTTTTGGAGATGCGTGCATGTCTTTGAGAAAGAGAGAGCGCGGCGCGCTAGAGAGAATCACGTCATATTTACAGTATTATGTCAATGTCTGCGTGGTGACAGAGTTGCCTCTTCTACGTCACCGCCACTGTCTGACTATAGAAGTCAGGGGTTTTTATTGCTTTAATTTTCTTTCTGAAGAGAATTAATTTTTACTAAGAAATTGAAAGGATACAAAGCTGGCTAACGAACTCATTCAATGTCTTTCTCCAAACTAGCCATATGCAAAAGTTCAAGTAAATATGACAAAAATTACGGACTCTAATCTGGGTCAACCGACTTCCTATAAACGGTTGTTTATGTCTTCAATGAGACATTCAATTACAATATGCTCGAAGGCTCTCTTAGCCACCCACTTAAGAAAGTATTTCGCCAAGTTACATATCAGAGATTCTCTTGTTTACATACATACGCACACACATACATACGCACATACATAATAATATAATAATAATTACGGTATTTATAATGCGCTTATCTTATAATAATTATAACTCTAAGCGCGCACTCACAACTCGCGCACGCATGCGCACGCTTTAGACAACGACTCACGTATCACAAATAGTGAAATACATTACGACAGTCTGCTTAGGGTGGGGAGTGTGGTGGTATAGTGCTAGAACTGTTGAAAGAGGTGAGTTTTTAGGGCGGACTGGAAGGAGGAGAGAGAGTTAGTTAGTTAGTTATTTGGGTTTAACGCCGAGCAGGCGACTAAGGCCATCTCACGGCGGAGAGGAGAGAGAGTGTTTCTGACGGCGAGAGAGAGAGTGGGAGAGTGTTCCAGGTGAATGGACCGTACACTGAGAAGGAGCGGGGGCCGAAAGTGCTGAGTTTGGTGCGGGGGACGTGGAGGCGGAGGGGGTTGGAGGCGGGGCGGAGCGGAGGGAGCGGGGAGGAGTGTAGGGGTGAAGTAAGTTTGAGAGATAGGCGGGAGTGCAGTTGTTCAGGGATTTGTAGCAGAGAGACAGAATCTTGTATTGGATGCGTTGGGGGATGGGAAGCCAGTGAAGGAGTTTGAGCAGGGGAGTGATGTGGTCGGATGCTTTCTTTCTGATAACGCCGAGGTTTTTGGCCGAGTCAGAGAGTGAGATGGGGGTGCTGTAGAGTTGAAGGTGGAGGGAGGGAGGGAGCTGGGAAAGTTTTTGGCGAGTGCCTACCAGCATGGCTTCCGTTTTGTCGTCATTCAGTTTCAGCTTGTTTGCTGTCACCCAGTTGTTCACGTCCTCGTAGTAGTCAGCCGTGCGAGTCAGTAGTGACTGAGTGTTGTCGAGTTTGTCTTTGTCTAGTAGTTGTGAGTCGTCAGCGTAGAGGTGGTGTTGTATGTGGTGAGACTGGATGATGTTGGACAGGGGAGAGGTGTAGAGTGTGAAAAGGACCGGGCGTCCCAGGACGGACCCCTGTGGAACTCCGCAGGAGAGCGTGACTGGGTTGGAGGGGACGTCGTCGATGGTGACGGACTGCTGTCTGTCGGAGAGGTAGGAGAGGAACCAGGAGTGAGCAAAGTCAGTGATGCCAAAGGAGTGGTGAAGGCGGCGGAGGAGAATAGAGTGGTCTATAGTGTCGAAGGCGGCAGAGAGGTCGAGTAGCGTAAGAAGGGAGATGTTGCCCGAGTCGGTGGAGAGAAGCAGGTCGTTTAAGATATGTAGAAGGGCTGTTTCAGTGCTGTGATGTTTGCAATAGGCAGACTGGAAGGGACTGAGGAGGTTGTTGTCGGCGAGGTGGAGGTTGAGCTGGTTGAGAACAACCTTCTCAAGAAGCTTGGACAGGAAAGAGAGATTGGAGACTGGGCGATAGTTTTTGAGTTCGTTTGGGTCGAGGTTGTGTTTTTTGAGGAGAGGACGGACGATGGCGGACTTGAAGATATCAGGGACAGAGCCGTTCTCTAGAGATGTGTTGATGATGTCGGTAATGAATGGCAGCAGTTTTGGAAGGCCGTCCCGGTAGAGAGAAGCTGGGAGAGGGTCTAGTTCGCAGGTTTTGAGAGGCATGGACTTTATGGTCTTGAGGACTTCGTACTGAGAGACGGGCCGGAAGGACGAGAGGGGTGTGCCGGAAAAGGGGTTGTCGGGAGGGCAAGGCGGAGAAGGCAGAGTGTCGAGTGTGTTGCGCAGAGTTCGGATTTTGTCGGGAAAATAGGTGGAAAAAGCGGACGGGAGTTCTACTTTGCTGTTTGTGTTGGGGAGAGGAGAGTCTTTAGAAATGCCTAGGAGTGTGGTCATGGTAGCATAGAGGGTTTTGGAAGAAGTGGATTCCAGGATTTTGTTTCAATGTGTTTACGTATGGAGTCGGAGATCATTCTGCAGACTTTGGATCTAGTTGATTGGAAGATCTGTCTGTGAACGGTGAGGTCAGATGAGCGCCAGCGGCGTTCCGCTTGCCGGCGCTTGCGCTTGGCCTCAGCTATGTCTTCAGTGAGCCAGGGGTCGGGGGGTCGGTTGGGTATGGAGCAGGTGGTGACAGGTGCTTGGGTATCTAGAAGTTTTCGAAGGGAGGAGTCGAAATGAGATGCAAGATCAGGAGAGGAGGTGGGGTCCAGGAGAAGGTCGACAGCTTCGTGGAAGAAGCTCTCTCGGTTATACATACGCACATACGGCGCTTCGCGCCAAATGTACGTTCAGCAGCGAGGTTTGTGTAACTAGACATGACGTAATTTGTATCTTGTTACTTCAATTGTTTGAGGTTTAGCCTACCCGCCTTTGACATCATGGACATGCTATTAAATTCGCCCCGCCGCGACACGTCCTAAAAAGTCCTTCTATAAATAGAAGGGACTTAGAAGTAAGGACTCAAATGCGTATCAACCGATTTTTGTTTTTTGTTTTGTTTTGTGAAACGGCCATTTTCTTGTCAAACTGTAATGTAAATAGTAATAATAATTTTTAAAAAACACTATGTGGGAATTTCGGTCCTGGGGCAGAATGTGTGATGTTGTTTTTACACCACAATGAAATAAATGTTTGAAATGTCAGATGACCCATTGTTATTTGACCTACAGAAGACGAACCGGATTCTGGATCTCGCCTATCTTACCATTCGTCCGGTGAGTTTCGTCAAAAAGAAAATGCTGGTGTTTGCAGCAGTGGTTGCTTTAGAAGAAAAACAAATGTTGATGTGTTTGTAAACCCTTTCGTTTTATAATATTATATTTGTTAAGCCCTTTTTTATATTGTAATATATATATATATATATATATATATATATATATATATATATATATATATATATATATATATATATATATATATATATATATATATATATATATATATATATAATTTTTCATCATTTTTTTCTTGTTACTTTGCGTTTTTCTATTGCGTTTTGCATTGCTTTGTTTCGTGTTGTTTGGCGGTTTATTTTCTTACACCCCTCCGTTGCGTCATCAAGAGGTAGGTTAACTCTCCACACGTGAGATACGCTTTCAAAATAGTACATGTGTGTGATACACCAGTGTACCTAGAAGGACACAGGGGGGGGGGGGGGCAGGGCGGGGGGGGGGGGGGTTGTCTGAATATTCCTTCGTACCAATAGTCCTACGTTTCAATAGTCATATGGTCGACATGCGCCTGTGGGTGCAGCACTCGTTCCCCTCATTCCCTCCCCCCTCCTCATCCCCCCTCCCTCCCCCCCCACCCACTCCCTATTCAGGCCGTATTTTGTCCAGGCCTCCCTGCTAATCTTCTTGCGCTAATAATCAGTAAAAACCGCCCTAGTCGCAGGAGCCCCAAAATGGACTATGTTAGTTTCTCCCCAGTTCCGACTTCAGTTGGTACCACATTACTGTATTTTCAAAACCACGAAGAAGCTTTATGGATAACTTCTTTACGTTCCCTAGGATCCCCTCCCTTCACTTAACAACTTCAGTTGGTACCACATTACTGTATTTTCAAAACCACGAAGAAGCTTTATGGATAACTTCTTTACGTTCCCTAGGATTCCCTCCCTTCACTGGAACAAGTGCCTACACCGCCCAAGCTCTCCTAGCACTCGGGGGTCGTTATTGCTGTTTAACTCATTCGAGACGTGCCGCCTCCGGATACGCGGCTTATGCTTATTGCCGGTTTATGCGCGTATCCGGAGGCGGCACGTCTAGAATGAGTTAAAGAACATAGATACAAATTCGTATTTTTCTGTTGTGACCAAAAAACTCTCTTGATTACATCCTTAAAACCATGTGCTTGTTGAAAGGATGACACACAGTCACGGATTTGGAAAGACCCGCCATTTTTGCATCGAACATTCAAACTGGCTTTGACCTGTGCTCTCGGAATTGATCATACGTAAAATACAGCCTCATACCATAACATTTGCTCTTCAAAATTCTCAACCGTCATTGGCACTTAGAATAACAAGAATGGCAAAGCCCTTAAGGTTTACGTGCACAAATGCTCTAGTTCTAACGTAAGTAAAGGTTTTGTACTAGTGAAATCCATGTTTTCTCAAAATGTATGACTTTTTCACACGGTTGTCAATCTCCTTGGATAGATTGGAGGATACAAGCCACTAAAATGAGATGTTTTCGAAGGCTGCTTGACATTTCATACAGAGATCACGTCACGAACGAGGAAGTGGGAAGCAGAATCAGGCAAGCCATCGGGCCTTATGAAGATCTATTAGCCATTATGAAAAAACGCAAACTGAAGTGGTATGGGCATGTCACGCGTTCAGCAGGGCTTGCCAAGACAATCCTGCAAGGCACTGTGCCAGGAGGGCGAAGGAGAGGAAGACAGAGGCAAAGATGGGAGGACAATATCTCAGAGTTGACAGGACTGAGGCTGGGTGATACGCTAAGAATGGCAGAGAACAGAGAGGAGTGGAGGGAGCTGGTTGCCAAGTCATCAGTGGTGCCCCAACAGTCGGCAAGACTACTGGAGATGATTGATAGATAGATAGATAGATCGATAGATAGATAGATAGATAGATAGATAGATAGATAGATAGATAGATAGATAGATAGATAGATAGATAGATAGATAGATAGATAGATAGATAGATAGATAGATAGACAGATAGTCAATCTCCTTTGACCTTTCAAGTAGTGAACAAAACTAGTATGCATTGAAAGATCTTATCAGCTACGTATATGGTCAAATTTGGTTTAAACTTTTTTTTTTGCAAAAGTGCTGATAAAAGCTAAAATTCTACTTTTTTAACTTCATTTGCTGATCTCTTGTTTGACCTTTCCGAGGGGTCATTCAAATTAGTATGCGTATGAAAGTCTCATACGGTATCTCTGGACATGTTTGGGTTTGAAGTTGTAAATAATATTCGAGAAGAAAACAATTTTTGTCAAGAAATAGTTGTTTGTGACCTATTTCGTGATCTCTTGTTACTCTTGACCTTTCCCAGGAGTCATACAAATTAGTATTCATAGGAAGGTCTTACCATCAGGTGTATGTGCTAAGTTTGGGTCTGAAGTTGTAAACAGTATTTGAGAAAAAACACTTTTGTCAAAATATGGCTATTTGGGACATATTTTGGGTCACCCGGATTAGTATGCACAGAAAGGTCTTACCAACAGATATCTTTATACCATGTTTGGGTTTGAAGTTGTACATAGTATTTGAGAAAAACACATTTTGTCAATATATGGCTATTTTGTACTTATATTTTCTGATCCCCTGTTACCTTGACCTTAAAGAAAGATCAATGAAACTGGTATGTTTAGAAAGGTTTTGCTACAAAGTATCCTTGGGCCAAGTTTGAAGACTGTGGCTTGAAAGGGTAGTCTCCGACAAAATGCCGATGTTAAAGTTTACCACGTAAGACGGCGGTCTCCGGACGGACGACAGACAGACGACCACTGGCCCAGAACGTAGACAGTGTCTGCGTTTTCAGATAACCTGTTATAAATGACTAATTCCTTATTTTGTGGGGGGCAGGCTCACTCTATTTTTCATATGTATCTTGAAACTGATTACATATAATCCATTATAATTCGTTAATTTCACTCATCATTTCACGAAAGAATTGTAAAATCAATATGTGCATACTCGGCCGTACTGGCATTTTCATAAATAATGTAATTACGTGCCAATGTAGCCAGCCTAAGCCATCAGGGTCACGAAAATAATGGGATGAAACTCTACACTTCCTGGCGTTTTACGGTGACGCAATGATAAATATTATACGTTATTGGTAGCAGGGGTTTGCTACACGGACCTTTGTAGACCTGACTGAGGTCAAATGTAACATTGTACCCCGATGGCCGAAGGCCTCAGCCTGAGGGGTGCAGTTGTGCCTTTGACCTCCCAAAGGCCTACACGGGTCCGTGCAGCAAGCGCCTGCTACCAGCAATAACGTATTAATTTGTTTTCATTCCTCCACTATTTTCGTAAAAGAAATCACGACGAAATTTTCCGACCTGGATCACGCCAGACACGATTGAAGTCAAAGGAATATACATTTATACATAATAGACTTTTGACGTAATTTAAAATCGTTCATGGCGTTGCCGTCTCCAGTAGTGTGCCTGTTGTTTCGAACAACGCTATAAGTAACTTTGTACTTTGGAACATTTTGGTGATCGTTAATAGAACAAAACGGGCATCCAAGACGCGTTACCACGAATGCTATAAGAAGTCCGCCATTTGTCGCTACAAGGGTTTTGTAGCGAGATTTACGTTAAGGAGATTGGTCGTGTGACGTAAGAATGAAAACAAAGATTTTTCAGTTTCATCTCGGTTTAGATGATACTGAGAATCTCACTCGAGTGGTTCGAAACCCTTATCTACGATCGAAAAGGGAGTAGGATAAGGTTTTAAGACCACGAGAGTGAGATTCTCAGTATCACTTAACACAGACGTAAGAATCTTTTTCTTAAATGTGAGTTAGTTTCGGCACACGCCTAGCCACAACACAGTAATCTACTTTGAAGTGTGACGTCAGTATTTTGAATATCAGCCAAATGTTCTTACATGTTGACGTAATAACGCATTACGTGACGTCAGAGTATCAGTCGTCACTATAAAATGATGCCATCGCTCGTGAGCTGACAGCAAGTCAAGCGTCAGTATCGCCTGTTGCCTGTACCTTTTTGTTGACCAAAACGAAAAACGCACCAGGGCTGTATCACACACGTGTGTGATACAGTTTTTTTTCTCTTTAAAACGTACAGAAGGAGGTGTGTAAGTAAAAAGTAGGTCTAATCAAACATGTCACTAACAGTATTATGTTGCGTCCTATAAATTAAAAGAAAAAACAACCAACCCCTGAAGGGAAATCTGAACGTTGTTTTTGACAAAAGATGGCCATTTCGATTGGAGTAACACAGTGACATCCTGACTTGTTCAGTCTGTAAGTACCTCTGCAGAGTTTGAGTGTGCCTGTACCCGTACTGTCAGGTAAGCGTAAAACTAACTTCCTTCCTGTCTTCTTACATATTTTCATTCATTGTTTATATATATATTTCGGGTTTTCGCTTTCTATCGGCAACATTTAAAAGAACCAGAGACACCTGTAGGGTAGTTTTTGTTTGTTTCAGTGAGCTTAGCTAGCTGGCTTGCTCGACCCGAATCAAAAGCATCGGACATTTTGAGTCGGGTTTCCTAATCACATCTGCAGGTAATCTGCACTATATCCAGCAAAGTGTGGCTCAATATATTGTTACATTAGCTCATTGTATTGCAGAGGATAGCGTATTGAAAGAGATACGTTATCTTGGCTTATCACAGGACAGAAATCCCAAATTTTGCAAGTTGCGCTCTGAAGGACTGTATTATAATTCTAGAGACAGATGGAGCATGATAGTTCAAGGGTGGTGCCAGAATAGCTTGGCGCCTATGGGCGCCAAGCTATTCTGGCACCACCCTTGAACTATCATGCTCGATCCATGTCTTGGTGTGGTGTGTCCGGGGATGAATGAGTTCTAATCACATCTGCAGGTAATCTGCACTATATCAAGCAAAATGCTGCTCAATATAATACAATATCATTTCATGTTATTGCAGAGGACACCGTGTTGAAAGAGATACAAGATCTCAGCATAACAATGGCGAAGCTCGTTAAGCCAAACGTCACAGCCACCCACACGAATACGTGCGCAGGTACGTGCTCTTTTTCCATCTAGCACTTCTTCAATATATCATAAATTTGTTACCACGAGGCAATAATAACGCGAATTTTTCACCATAGAGCTTTTCTTCGTAAACATGCTTTAATCCGGGTTATTTTGACGTCATTTATTAGAAAATGTTATGAAGAGTTTGTTATGGCGCTTGTTTTTCAGATGTACGGCTCCTTTAATTTGGAATTCCTTACCGACTGAGCTGAGAAATGCCTGCCCCCTTACGCAGTTCAAAGCAAAGTTAAAAACTCACCTTTTCTCGCAGACTCTCGTGTGATCTCTACGGTTTTCTTTGCCCCCACCCTCTCCGCCTCGCCCCCTGCAGACTCTGTGTGTGTGTGTGTGTGTGTGTGTGTGTGTGTGTGTGTGTGTGTGTGTGTGTGTGTGTGTGTGTGGTTTTCGCCTGCGCATTGAGTTATATTATAAATATGAGGTCATATATTATTATTATTATTATTATTATTATTATTATTATTATTATTATTAAATGTTTAGTCTTTAAAATCTCACATCGATGACTTATGACGTCATCAGTGACATTACAATCTCAAGATATTGAAAGTGAAATGTGGAGCATCTGCAGAGGACACAGCTGAAAGAGAACCAACGTGCAGTGTCACTAGGGTCTGTGTGAATGAAAGTCCGGCCTGTTTGGCCTTGACCTACTTTTCCTTTAGTCAAAGGCCACTAAATAATCGCATGACCTACACGACATGAAAAACAAAAAGGTTTTTTGTTGTTGTTTGTTTTAACGTTAGCGGCTATATTTCCGTGATCTCATGGAAATGGGTTTTTTCTTTCTCTTTGTATCAGTCACAGGAGCATAAAAATGGTTTGAAAATAATTAACATTAATATAATAAGATTTATTAAGAAACTGATGTGCACCGAAGTTCTGGTTGTCTAGTGAAGTTTGTGAGTCATATTTCTTTTGAGGCATTTAATAACACCATAAGCAATCCACACAACACGTGTGATAAAACATCTCACAGGAAACCTGCTTGTCAGAGTGTGTCCAGTTTTGCTTATTTCCACCACTTATGAAACCGTGTGTCCTCCAAGGTAGCCACGGGTGATAACTCTTCAAATTTGTGTGTGAAGGTAGCTCAGACAGTAGGTTCAACATCTGAAGTAAATAACAAATAAAATTTTCTTGTTTAATTGTCAGGGTAGCTCTTTGTTTGCAGGTACATTTACTGACACTTTCCGCGTTTTTATCGCCTCTGAGTATATAAGTATGCAAAGCCTAGCGAAAATAGTCGACACCTACTGTCGCTGGCGACAGGCGTTTGAATTTTATTTTCCAACTGTATATTTTATAGCTCAGATTCAGTCTTTTGTGTCGTCCCGCACGTGTATTTGGCTCTCGTGTGAAGCAACAGTGACTATGTTTTGGGCCAGTGGTCGTCCGTCAGTCGTCGTCCGAGGTCTGTGATAAACTTTAACGTTGGCATTTTCTTAAAACCCATTCAAGCCACAGTCTTCAAACTTGGCCCAAGGATACTTTGTGGCAAGACTCTTCTAAATATACCAATTTGAGTGACCTCCCTTAAAGGTCAAGATCACAGGGGATCAAGAAATAGGCCCAGAATTGCCATAATTTCACACAACTGTTTTTGTTTCCTTTCTCAAATACTATTAACAGTTTCACACCCAAACTTGATATTAAGATACCGGATAGTAGCCACTGCGGTCGAACCTGCCTGTCCCGGATTGGCCTCCGCAGTCACGAGCATGCCTGCATATGTCGTGGACATCCCCCATAGAATCTTCGTTCGCGAAGTCAAGAGAGAGAGAGAGAGAGAGAGAGAGAGAGAGAGAGAGAGAGAGAGAGAGAGAGAGAGAGAGAGAGAGAGAGAGAGAGAGAGAGAGAGAGAGCTTTCTGTGCATACTATTTTGATTGAACCATCGAGAAGGCCAAGGGTGACAGTGGCCCAGAAAATAGGTCAAAAATAGCCATATTTTGACAAAAGATTTTTTTTTCTCAAATACTATTCACAACGTCAAACCCAAACTTGGTACAGAGATACCTGATAGTAAACCTTTCTATTCATACTAAATTGGATGACCTCTTGGAAAGGTCAAGGGTCACACGAGATCAGCAAATGATGCAAAAATGGTTTTATCATAATTTTTGCTCAACATTTTAACCAATTTTGGCGGAAAGGTACTGATGATAAGTCCTTTCTATCATACTAATTTGGTTCACTACCTGTACTCAAAAAGGTCAAGGGTCATGGGAGTTTGACAACAGTGAAAAGTGCGTAAATTTTGAGAAAACATGGATTTGGGCAATAAACATTATCGCATCTTATCTCTTATCTTATCTTAAAAACGCCACTAACAATAGTATGTCGCATTATGTCACAAACAATTGTGAAGAGAAAATCGATCCCTTTCGCTTGACAAGAGATGACACTTGGTTTGGAGTACCACAACTGCATCCTGACGTGTCCAGTCTGTGAGTACCTCTGCAGCATTTGAGTACGCCTGTACTCGTATTGCCAGTTAACTGTAAAACTACCTTCCTTCCTATCTTCTTAGAAGTACCCAACGAAGAAAGAAACACGCTTAGAAAAGACGGGTACAACACAATAAATTGTGTTGTACCCGTCTTTTCTAACCGTGTTTCTTTCTTCGTTGGGTACTTCTTTGCATATTACACGCTTGGCAGTCACCTTTTTGGTCTGGATTCCTATCTTCTTGAATATATTCACTTCGTGTTTTCGCTTTCTGTTTGCAACATTTCAAAGACACGAGCAAGAGGGATAGATCCGCATGAGCCCCCTCATAAGACATCTAAGACGCGGCTTTCGTTTGTTTCCGTGAGCTTAGCTGGCTGAAAAGTTAGAACTTTGCGGTTAGGGCTGACAGACACCAGTAAGCCCACTACGTGATAGGATTCCAATCAATAGCATGCGCGCCCAGTCAAAGAGTGTCCACCGCGTCCGTCCGTCGGCCGTCGTCATCGGTATACGTATTACGTTGCCATTTTCTCGGAGAAGAAGAAGTACCCAACGGAGAAAGAACACGCTAGAAAGACGGTACAACACATTGTGTTGTACCGTTTTCTAGCTGTTTCTTTCTCCGTTAAGTTGTACCCATCTTTTCTAAGCGTGTTTCTTTCTCCGTTGGGTACTTCTTTGCATATTACACGCTTGGCAGTCACCTCTTTGGTCTGGATTGCTCATTTTCTCGGAGATTATTCAAGCCACGGTCTTCAAACTTGGCCCAAGGATTCTATGTAACAAGACCTTTCTGAAAGCGATGTTGAGGTCATAGTTATGGGTTTCAGAAGTAGGTTTTAAAAAACAAAATAATAAAAATAGGCAGATTTAGACAAATATTGGGTTTTCTCAAATAGTATTTGCAAATTCAAACACAAATTGGTACACATACACCTGCTGGTTTTCTGTGCATACTAAGCTGGGAAAGGTGACACAAAGATCCAGATATGGCTGTTTTTTTTTCAAACATGCGTGAAAAAGTTGTCTTTACAAATCCAAAGGACGTTACAGCCAGTATTAGTCTTGTACACGTACCGAAAATTGCTCGCATTTTCTTTCATATATTACGAATAACTTACTAAGAATTTTGGACAAATGCTATTTTATTACAATAGATTTTGAATGAAATAAGTTCGCAGGGGTACAAAAAAAACGCTTGTCTTTTGGGAAGTACCTGAAGTTTCCGATACTTTTCAAAAACAGGAAAAAAATTAAATTAGATCATTCAAGAAATATGAAAAAAAAATGCTTGTGTTGGCAACATTAGAGTTGTTAATTTATTTTCTGTTTTTAGATTAACCATGCGTCACGAAGGGACTTTGAATTTAGATGTTTTGGTGTTCGTAACGTTTTTGTCAGTCGTAGTACGACGACAATAAATCAGATATAAATAATGATTGCTCATTTTTTTTCTAAGAGAAATGTTCCGAGGAGTTTCCTTCTCTCCCTCTGTATTGACTCGCGCATCCAAAATCCTAGACTGATTTTATGATCTGTTTATTTGAGTGCCGCAGTTTTAGCGTGTCAGTCGTGTTACATTGTATTTCCGTTCGAAAATGGACTGAAATTTTCAAATAATATTTTGACAGCACCTGTTTGGGGGTTCAGTGTTAAATGGATCAAGACTTTCATTTCGCTCCCAATGTAGGATGTAATCATTCGTACCTAAACTGATTTTTGTCAGTCGTATTACGGTCACAGGACCATAACACGACTGACAGAAAAGGTGTCACTGACGTTGGCCTGTTTGATGAATTTCTTTTTCTATTGATACAATTTTTTTTTTTACATATTTAGTGTTTTGTAGATCACAAACTATTTCCAATGACGTCAGTACTCATTTTATTTTAGAAGTTCGTACTATCAGTGAAAATGAACAGCAGCTGCAGATGAAAACTATTAAACAGTTCTTTGCACTATGAAACTTCACCAAATACTTGCGGTTACACCGGAACACATTAACCGCATAGATATTCACTGCATGTGTGCTAAGAACGGATGCCCTGACCTTGGCTTGCGTGACTGTCATTAGCACCCAGGGGGTCACATGAAAGATGCAAGCGGAAGACGAAAGATGACGTCGCTAGAGACAAACACTAAACAACCCTAAGAGATCAACATTGAAAATGAAATTGAGCATTTAGCAGAAGTACGCATTACAAGAGAGCAGCAGTTTTTAGACCATTGAGATGTTTTGCCGACTGCCCCTTTTTAGGAACATTGATCTTGGAGGTGGCATTACAGGTGTCTCTGGATACATTGAACAGGACAACCTGTTTATTTAGTGTAAACGTTTAACAATATACCCGGTAGATATTCCAGTTACAGATGTGACATACCCTTTGTTAGTAGAAGCATATAAAAACTGCTTGCCTGCATGTGGCAGTGTCTATGTCAGTAGAAGCATATGGAAACTGTCTGCCTGCATTTGACAGTGTCTATGTCAGTAAAAGCATACTGAAACTGCCTGCCTGCATGTGGCAGCGTCTATGCGGTCGGCCACTATAAGAGGCCAGCAGAAATAAAGCA
>BTPG01000001.1:134147635-134219436 GCA_036245525.1 Semisulcospira habei
GAGAGAGAGAGTCAATCAATCAATCAATCAATCAATCAATCAATCAATCAATGAGTGAGTGAATGACTGAATCAATGAATGAATGAATGATACTTTTTTTCACAAGGCCAGGATGTAAACAATAGGCGCACAGGCCTCTTTTCGTGTTTGTCATTGCTAAACTACAACATTCTTAGAGAGAGAACTTTATTAAGAGAGAAAGAGAACAACAGCCTAGTGATAATAAGTGTAAAAATGGTTATCACTATATAGTGTATACACGGTATAAGTGTCCAGCGCTGTGATTCCCCTTGGTTTGAGTACGGTATAAGTGATTTATCACTACATAGTGTATACACGGTATAAGTGAGTTATCACTATATAGTGTATACACGGTATAAGTGAGTTATCACTATATAGTGTATACACGGTATAAGTAAGTTATAACTATATAGTACCCCACCCGGGTCTGCCCTGGGGGACGTGGGTGGGGTTAGGTATTTTTTAGTTCCCAGGGTCACCCTGGTCAGCCCCACAGGGTGGGTTTTCTCTCTATTCTGGGGCATGTGTTTCTGTCTACCCTTTGTCCATTCACCTGTATTTGCCTTTTTAAAACTCTCCCTACTGTCTGCACTGCCTGTAGCTCTTGATATTGGATGTGTGTTGCTAAATGGTCTTAGCTTTATTTAGGCCCATGTGTTAGGTTTATTTAATGTATTTGACCGGCTGGCGACATACATTCAATGTTCTGTTTAGTTTTTTTTTTTTTTTTTTTCACAAGCAGTGCAGGCACGTCATGAGAAAGCCTTGTTGTTGTCGGGACGTTAAGCAATGTACAATCAATCTATAACTATATAGTGCATACACGGTATAAGTGAGTTATCACTATATAGTGTATACACGGTATAAGTGAGTTATCACTATAATAGTGTATACACGGTATAAGTGAGTTATCATTATATAGTGTATACACGGTATAAGTGAGTTATCACTATATAGTGTATACACGGTATAAGTAAGTTATAACTATATAGTGTATACACGGTATAAGTGAGTTAACACTATATAGTGTATACACGGTATAAGTGAAGATACAGTCAACCCGTACTGTCTCATGTCTTGGCTTGACTTCGCGAACGAAGATTCTATAGGGCTTGCCCACGTCGTACCCGTACTATCCGTGAACTAAAAAATACGAAACGCTTTGGTCTGGCAGGGAGCCGCAGGAGCAAAAGGGAGGGGAAGAAATACGGTCGCGGCGGGTTTGATATGTGCCAGATATCTCTCATGACAGCTTGGTGATAAGTGACTCGCACCAACACTTGCCGGAGTTCAGGGCGATTTTCTTCTCTGTCCGTTGAGTAATAGACTGCGTACACAAGCAGTAATCCTACAGCCAGACAGCAACTAAGAAAGGTCTAAAAAGCGACAAACTAGTATCGTACAGTACACGCAATACATGTTTGTCCCGCTGTCTGCAAAACTCTCCTTAATCTTTACACGTTCGGAATGGTAATAACGTGAGCACTATGAGTGTCGCCTGCGTGTCAGATGACGTCAAATGACCGAGTCCTACATTCCGGGATGGCCTATGGAACCATACTCTCAGACCAGGGCCACAATGGACGTAAATTCAAGGACAACAGTGCAGTTGAACGCAGTACAGAATTGCTGACGTCACAGCAGAAATCGACAAAGAATTGTTGACGTCACAGCAGAACTCGACAAAGAATTGATGACGTCACAGCAGAACTCGACAAAGAATTGTTGACGTCGCAGCAGAACTCAATTAAAAAAACTGTTAACGTCACAGCGGAACTCGATAAAAAATGTTTTTAACGTCACAGCAGAATTCAATAAAAATTGTTGACGTCACAGCAGAACTCGATATAAAAAATAGTGTTGACGTCAGAGCGGAACTCGATTAAAAAAAAACTGTTAACGTCACAGCAGAACTCGGTAAAGAATTGTTGACATCACAGCAGAACTCGATAAATAATTGTTCACGTCACAGCAGAACTCGACAAAGAATTGTTGACGTCACAGCAGAACTCGATAAAGAATTGTTGACGTCACAGCAGAACTCGATAAATAATTGCTGACGTCACAGCCGAACTCGACAAAGAATTGTTGACGTCGCAGCAGAAATCGATTTTAAAAAAAAACTGTTGACGTCACAGCGGAACTCGATAAAAAGTGTTTTTAACGTCACAGAAGAACTCGATAAAAATTGTTGACGTCACAGCATAACTCGATATAAAAAATAGTGTTGACGTCACAGCGGAACGTCGATAAAAAAAAAAAACACAACCAAACTGTTAACGTGACAGCAGAACTCGATAAAGAATTGTTGACGTCACAGCAGAACTCGATAAAGAATTGTTGACGTCACAGCATAACTCGATTAAGAATTGTTGACGTCACAGCAGAACTGGATAAAAAAATTGTCGACGCTGTAGCTGCAGCTCTTGATGCTATGGAGGCCCTTTCAGGGTTATTGGTTATCATAGTAAAAAGCGAAATAAAGCAAACCGCTTTTGTAGGCTCTATCGAGTCTATCTAACCCTCGAACCGGCATGACGTGAAAAAGGGAGCATACGACAGTTGGACAAATACGATAAGCAAATGGTGGTGGTGAATTACGAGCCTCGACTTGCTTTCGACACATAAGGTCTGGCTCCGAGTCAAAGCCTTGGAGTCAGAACTTGCGTGTCAACAGCAAGTCGAGGCTCGTAATTCACCACCATCTATTGCTTATCTTATACATGAACATCTTCTGGGAACACACATTGTATACAATAAATTGTGCCCAAGTGCCCAAAGAAACAAATACAAATAAAAAGGTCAGTACTTCTGTATTTCCCTGGAGTCGCGATGTACGGCTCACTTATGATGACAAATGTTCAGATCCCGGTTATTCTGGATGGAGTCGGGTCCTGCGTTCACGTGTTCATAGGATTCGCGGTAGGTGTTCACAGAGTGATGGAGTTGTCCTTGTCGTGACGGTTACCGGTGTTTAAAACGTTCACAGTTAATGTGCACAGGATGTTCCCTGTGCGTTCACATTGCGTGCATAGTGTGTTCACATTTACAAAAATAATGCACAGCACAATGGATGTTCGCAGCAAGTGTTCACACAGTATATTTATTATTCCTCCCCCTCGCGTCCAACGCACGAATTCAGGCATTCAACGCCCTCCGCATCAGTAGCTGTGGATGTGTGGTATAGCGTTGCCGCCGGCACCGCTATACGACACGTTTGCAACTGTTGATGCGGGTCGCCTTGAACGAGTTAAACCAGACTAAAACATGAACTTGGGCGAGATAGGAAAATTGTAGACTACTGTTGAACAGTACAGGCGGAAAACGGACCATTTACACCTGGTCAGCATTAACCCATTGAGTGTCGAGAATATGGGAACACCACTCAACTGCAAGAGGTATAGATCCTCATGAGCCCCCGCAGTTGCGGGGGCTCATGAGGATCTATGCCACTTGCTGACGCCATTTTGGATCTATGTTCCCGGGACAGCCAGGCTTGTTGGTGTGGGATTAATGAAAATTGCAGAAACACAGTCTGTGGCACTTGGTTGGTTAGTTCGGGTTTAACGCCCACGGCACCGAAGTAATAATGGACGAACCTGACGGGGGGGGGGGGGGGGGGGGGGGTATGGGAAACAGGGAAATCTATTGCCTAGGGAGTACGACCTGAACACTGATCAATTCAGGCGCACTGCAACTGTGCCACTTTGATTTACCAGGACCTTTCAACAGACATGCTATGGAACAAGCCCGTATTTTTTCCCTGGATTGTGAGTCCAGCTACCGGTGCCGGAACGGGGACTCCGACCCACGACCCGGGCGATTTCCTTCGCTCTCTTGCTCCGACGCCTAGCCGCCTGAGCTATTTCGGACCCGTATCTGCGGCAGCTGGCACTGAACTGGTTAACATTACCAGCCTTCACTCACGAAGGACCGGGTCAGTCTTGCGTCTCTTCGGTTTGCGTGGCTGCTTTCTTCCGAAAATTACCCGCTCCGCCAACAGTGAGGTGACCATGGCGTCCCGCACTTTACCCCGGGTGGTGGTCGGGTCCTCCTGCAGACACCGCACTGCAACAGGCGACAGAAAACAGACACAGTTTAGGAAAATCCACACCAATAAGGTGATTGACGCGCATATATATATATATATATATATATATATATATATATATATATATATATATATATATATATATATATATATATATATATATATATATATATATATATATATATATATATATATATATATATACCAAAGAGCTCCAACCGTGCAAGGAACACGGATACAAGTAATGTCAGCAAGAGACGTAGATCCTCATGAGCCCACACAACTGCGGGGGTTCATGAGGATCTATGTCTCTTGCATGACGGGGAAGTGGCGCAGTGGTTAAGGCGTCTGCCTCCAATGCCAAAGGTGCGAGGTTCGATACCGGGTTCCGGCGTTGGATTTTTCTCCTCTGGTGTCACCGTCTGGGCAGTGGGCAGATGTTCACATCTGCACGGGACATAGACGACCCCGGCCCCCACGAGTCCCCTGCTGCCTTGCAGGCTTGGCCGCTTGGCTGCGGAAAGGCTAAGGGAGGAAACCCCTGAAATCAAAGCCCCCGTGTCTCCGGGGAAGGCTTTTGAGCCAGAGACTAAGACAAGGACAGTCTGATATAAAACCTACGACCCGAGGACCTCGATGCCACCGTCCCAGCTTGCTAGGCCATGGCAAACGAACCAAGGGTTTAAAGGGTGGGGCCAGTACTGCGCACACTGCACTCCACCAAAAAGCTCCACCGCGCAGGCTTTAGGAAACGCCCACGGGCTACGACGTGGGCAAGCCCTATAGAATCTTCGTTCGCGAAGTCAAGCCAAGCCATATATATATATATATATATATATATATATATATATATATATATATATATATATATATATATATATATATATATATATATATATATATATATATATATATTATATATATATATATATATATTATACAGAACATGAAATGGCCTAGCCGACAATGCAGAGAAATAAGTGCAAAGTCCAGACCAGAGACGCGCCTGCCAAGTGCGTAAAAAGAAACACGCTTTGAATGCACAAGCACAAACCATTTTGCTGTTACAGTTTACTGTTTTATGTTTGCTGTTTCGAAGACTCTTTATTTATTTTTTTTTTTTTTGCTGTTTTGTTTTCCTCCAAAAAAGGTGTCAGCCCTTGCCGTGTGTCAAAATGTACTTTCATGATTTCTCCGCGCAAGCGTATTATATAGGGTTTTTGACATAATTAAATTTTGATCATCAGTTACATGTCACAAACCTTCTGCTAACAAGAACTGCAAAGCCCTTACGGCTCACGTGCACAACTCTATACACGTTCATGCCGCTGTATCCTTGACCTTTTAACAAAGTCATTTACTGTGGTAAGTATAAAGTAAAGCATCTTGACACAGTATAATAGTACACTATTTTTGTTGTTGTTATTTAAACGGGTTTTTTTCCCCGGTGTGTGTGTGTGTGTGTGTGTGTGTGTGTGTGTGTGTGTGTGTGTGTGTGTGTGTGTGTGTGTGTGTGTGGGTGGGGGGGGGGGGGTACTGTGCTTTTTTGTTTAAATTTTGACCAGCCATTAATTCTGGTGTGGATCGCATGAGTGTGCACTGAAACGGTGGGTCTGGTTTAAGCCAAAACTCATAGCCTACTGTCATGGCACTAGACCAAAACTTCTGACTCAGACCAAATCGATCTAGACTGCTTAACGCCTTAACTACAGAGACAAGGCAAACGTCACCCTTCTGCAAGAAAATATATCCTCATGAGCCCCCGCAGTCGCACGAACTTACCGCAGTCGCGGGGGTTCATGAGGATTTATGTCCCTTGTTAGTGATGTGTTCTTTGTGCCCACGTTTGGTAACATTTCATGCGTGTTCTTCACGCGAATGCCGGTGTCACGACACGGGTTTTGCTTCTATTTTGTAGCAGAGGGGCGACAGAAATTAGTCACCGGGTAAAAAGATAGGACGTGTAGGAAAACAGGTGAATTGTTTGACCTTTGATGGGGTGATTCTTGCCGTGCAGCGTGCGAAGGTCGGTGTGTGCCGCACGTGATTGTTCTGCGCGATCGGGTGGTCACTGATCCGCGTGAACGTACATCGCACTTTTTACTGAGCGCAAGGTTTTGCAAAACAGTGTTATATCTAAATTGTTAGCCAGACGCTTCCTAGCAGTGAAGAAAGCAGCAATCTCTGAGGAAGGGTTTGCAGGCGTGGATCGCTATTTGCTGCGGTCCTCAAGTAGCTGTGTCGTTCTTCTGTGACGGCCCTACGATACGGTCCTGGTCGCCCCGGAGCCGGTGCCTGAGCGGAGAGAAATCTGCAGCGACTGAACCCCTGGTGTGTCATGTTTCGTTTGTCTCTGTCCCAGCCGGGGCGTCTACACGCCGGATGGCAGTAAGTGCACACAACAATTCTTTAGTGGCCATAGGCTCGGGTGTTTTTGTCTGTGTTTGCTTGTTCTGTTATTATTATCATTTTATTTAATTACCACACTCACACACACACACACACACACACACACACCGCAAACACACACACACACACACACACACACACACACACACACACCCCTACTGTACATTATCTCCCTTGCATATTTCAGGTCGCTCCCCTACCACACCGCTCACACACACACCGGCACACACACACACACACACACACACACACACGCGAACACACACACACACACACACACACACACACACACACACACACACACACTCTCTTACCCACACCCTACTGCACCCTCGTCCCGTCTTTCTCTTTCTTGTCCTCACAAACAATCATGCTCATCAGAGACACACGCCAACAACTGCTATCTTTACGTCGCCACGCCACCTACTGCGCGGCCGGTGCCTACGACAGTGTTGCAGACGCCTGACGCGGCATCCGATCGCGAAAGAGAGGCCGCAGGGGTGGAATTAGTAGAAGGCACGAATCATCACCACACACACAACCACACACTTCTTTCCCCTTTTTTTTAAGCCCTTCCGCCTCCCCCCGCCTCCTAGTCTTCTCTCCATCCCTTCCTTCTTCCCCCGTTTCTTCTCCTCTTTTCCTCGTCTACCGCTCCCCGCTCTCCTCGGCCGCCTCTTCCCCCACCATCCTCCCCCTCCCTCCCCTCACCCCCTCCTCCTTCGCCTGCTATTTCCCCCTCGTCCCCTCCCCCCTTCCTCCTCCTCCCCTTCCTCCTCCTCCCCTTCACCCTCCCTCATCTTTTCCTACTCTCCTTCCTCCCCCTTCCCCTCCTCCTCTCACCCTCCTCTCGCATCCTCTTTCTTGCCCGGTTCTCCTTCCCCGTCCTTTCCTCCGCCCCCTACCCCCTTCCTTCCTCTTTCCCCCCTTTCCCCTCACCACCATCCTCCTCCTTCGTCCTCTTCTTTGTCCGTTTATTCTCTCTCTTTCTCTTCTGCCTCATCCAACCTAAAACTGTGTCTGTTCAATGCACAGTCTGTCTGCAAAGATGGCAAAACCGACGTGATTTTAGATTTCATTCTAGACAATGATATAGATGTTGTCGTGATCACCGAAACGTGGCTCCGCTCAGCTGGCGATGAACCCATCATCGCCAGCGTCACTCCGAGTGGCTACCGCCTGGCCTCCTTCTCGCGCGCTTCTAGAGGGGGCGGCATTGCCATCATCTACAGGGACTGTCTTTCCGCTAACCTCTCCTTCTCTCAGTCCCTCCCTTTTGATCATCCCTCCTTTGAATCCGTCGAGGCCGTAGCAACACTCCCTGGCCAGTCCCTCATCTTCTCATGTATCTATCGCCACCCTCCAAGCTCTCAAAACAAACTCACAAACTCCATGTTCCTCACCGAGTGCGACCTCCTCCTCGACTACGACACCACACGACCCGGAAAACACATCCTTCTGGGCAACTTTAACGTCCATTTCGACAAACCCGACCACCCTGACACAAAACGCCTTCGCACATCACTTTCAAACCACAATCTTACACAACACTTCACCAAACCCACCCACCGACTCGGCCACACCCTCGTCTGGATCATCACCCGCACCTCCGATCAAATCTTTCTCGACTCTGACACCAACTCTGACCACCTCGCTATTCTCGTCTCCCTCAAACTACCTCCCCCGAAAAAAAAAACACCCAAACTCCTTGTTTCTCGTCGCAAACTAAAATCTGTCGACCGAGAGAGCTTCTCCGACGAAGCTGTCGACCTACTCTTGGACCCCGCCTCCTCTCCCGATCTTGCATCCCATTTCGACTCCTCCCTTCGTAAACGTCTAGACACCCATTCCCCTGTCACCACCTGCTCTATACCCAACCGACCCCCCTCCCCCTGGCTCACTGATGACATAGCTGAGGCCAAGCGCGAGCGCCGACAAGCGGGACGCCGCTGGCGCTCATCCGACCTCACCGTTCACAGACAGATCTTCCAAACAACTAGATCAAAATTCTGCAGATTGATCTCCGAATCCAAACGTAAACATCTTCAAAATAAAATCCTGGAATCCACTTCTTCCAAAACCCTATACGCCACCATGAACACACTCCTAGGCACTTCTAAAGACTCTCCTCTCCCCAACACACACAACAAAGAAGAACTCCCGTCCGCTTTTTCCACCTATTTTTCCGACAAATCCAAGCTCTGTGCAACACACTCGACACTCTGCCTTCTCTGCCTTGCCCTCCCGACCGACCCCCCCCCCCCTTTTTACGGCAACCCCCCCCCCCCCTCGTCCTTCCGCCCCGTATCTCAGGGTAAAGTCCTCCAGACCATAAAGTCCATGCCTTTCAAAGCCTGCGAACTAGATCCCCTCCCAGCTTCTCTCTACCGGGACGGCCTTCCAAAACTTCTGCCCTTCATTACCGACATCATCAAAACCTCTCTAGAGAACGGCTCCGTCCCCGATATCTTCAAGTCCGCCATCGTCCGTGCTCTCCTAAAAAAAACACAACCTCGACCCAAATGACCTCAAAAACTATCGCCCAGTCTCCAATCTCTCTTTCCTGTCCAAGCGTCTTGAGAAAGTTGTTCTCAACCAGCTCAACCTCCACCTCACCGACAACAACCTCCTCAGTCTCTTCCTATCGCAAACATCACAGCACTGAAACAGCCCTTCTACATATCCTAAACGACCTGCTTTTCTCCACCGACTCTGGCAACATCTCCCTTCTTACGCTACTCGACCTCTCTGCCGCCTTCGACACTAGAGACCACTCTATCCTCCTTCACCGCCTTCACCACTCCTTTGGAATCACTGACTCTGCTCACTCCTGGTTTCTCTCCTACCTCTCCGACAGACAGCAGTCCGTCACCATCGACGGCGTCTCCTCCAACCCAGTCACGCTCTCCTGCGGAGTTCCACAGGGGCCCGTCCCGGGCCCGGTCCTTTTCACACTCTACACCTCTCCCCTGTCCAACATCATCCAGTCTCATCACATACACCACCACCTCTACGCTGACGACTCACAACTACTAGACAAAGACAAACTCGACAACACTCAGTCACTACTGACTCGCACGGCTGACTGCTACGAAGACGTGAAAATCTGGATGACAGCAAACAAGCTTAAACTGAACGACGACAAAACGGAAGCTATGCTGGTAGGCACTTGCCAGAAACTTTCCCAGCTCCCTTCCTCTCTCCACCTTCAACTCGACAGCACCCCCATCTCCCTTTCTGACTCGGCCAAAAACCTCGTCGTTATCCTCGATTTTTCTCTTTCCATGACCAGCTTTGTCTCTGCCACGGCCCAGGCGTGCTATTTCCACCTCCGCCGCAAAGTGCTCTTTCGGCCCCCACTCCTTCTCTCCACTCCAACCCAGTCACGCTCTCCTGCGGAGTTCCACAGGGGCCGGTCCGGCCCGGTCCTTTTCACACTCTACATCTCTCCCCTGTCCAACACCATCCAGTCTCATCACATACACCACCACCTCTACGCTGACGACTCACAACTACTAGACAAAGACAAACTCGACAACACTCAGTCACTACTGACTCGCACGGATGACTGCAACGAAGACGTGAAAATCTGGATGACAGCAAACAAGCTTAAACTGAACGACGACAAAACGGAAGCCGTGCTGGTAGGCACTTGCCAGAAACTTTCCCAGCTCCCTTCCTCTCTCCACCTTCAACTCGACAGCACCCCCATCTCCCTTTCTGGCTCGGGCAAAAATCTCGTCGATATCCTCGATTCTTCTCTTTCCATGACCAGCTTCGTCTCTGCCACGGCCCAGGCGTGCTATTTCCACCTCCGCCGCATCAGTCAGATCAGAAAATACCTCACTACCGAAGCTGCCACCAAACTTGCTGTCTCTCTCATCCTATCTCGCATCGACTATTGCAACTCTCTCCTTTCCGGCCTCCCTCACTCCACCACTTTCACTCTCCAGCGTGTGCAAAACAATGCTGCTCGCCTCGTCCTCCGAAAAAAAAAATCCGACCACATCACTCCCCTGCTCTAACTCCTTCACTGGTTTACTATGCCCCAACGCATCCAATACAAGATTCTGTCTCTCTGCTACAAATCCCTGAATAACTGCGCTCCTGTCTATCTCTCCAACTTACTTCACTCCTCCCCGCTCCCTCCGCACCGCCTCCGACCCTCTCCGCCTCCACATCCCCCGCACCAAACTCAGCACTTTCGGCCCCCACTCCTTCTCTGTATACCTGGAACACTCTCCCACTCTCTCTCTCCGTCAGAAACACTCTCTTCCTTCCAGTCCGTCCTCAAAACTTACCTCTTTCAACAGTTCTAGCACTATATCACCACACTCCCAACCCCACGTCGACTGTCGTAATATATTTCACTTTTTGCGGTACGCGAGCCGTTATCTAAGCGTGCGCATGCGTGCGTGAGTTGTGAGCGCGTGCTTAGAGTTATAATTATTATAAGAAATGCACATTATAAATACCGTAATTATTATTATTATTATTATTATTATTATTAATCAGTGAGTATGGGGTGTGTGTGTTGGGGGGGGGGGAGGGGTAAGTAAGAATGTAGAAATAAATGTCATCTATTTTATTTGGTAGTACTTCTTGTTGGAAAGTAAATTTGGAAGTAAATTGTATTGATTGTAACTTGTTAATATACGTTTTTTTTGGTTGGTTGTATATTGCTTAACGTCCCGACAGCAACGAGACTTTCTTAGGACGTGCCTGCACTGATGGGAAAAAAAACAAACAAACAAACAAACAAACAAACAAACAAACAAACAAACAAAAAAACCCCAACTAAAACAGAATATTGAATGTATGTCGCCAGCCGGTCTAATAAGCCAAGTAAACCTAAGACCATTTAGCAACACACATCCAATATCAAGAGCTACAGGCAGTGCAGACAGTAGGGAGAGTTTTAAAAGAGGAAAATATACAGGTGAATGGACCAAGGGTAAACAGAAACACATGCCCCAGAATAGAGGGGAAAACCCACCCTGTGGGGCTGACCCTGGAAACCAAAAAACAGTTAATCCCACCCAAGTCCCCCAGGGCAGACCCGGGTGGAGGATAACGTTTTGTGGGTTTGAATTTATTATTGTGTTGGGAAAAAGGTGAAGGAATATGAAAGAACTGCAATGAAATTGTGGGAAGGGTGATGTGATTACTTATCTTTTTATTAGTTATTCATAAGTGTATTTTCTCACCCTTGTTTTAGTGCATCTAAAGATCTAAGTGAATAAGTTCGCCGCCGTGCTGTGCGGAAGGTTTGAGTGGTTCGACTGTGAGGAAGGAGACTGGCTGTGTCGCTCCTCGTGGGACTACGATGTCGTACCTGAGCGCTGTTGCGAGCGTCGCGGCAGGCCCCATGTTTAGTCCAGGCCGGGTCGTCCCATTTAGTATTTGCTAACTTGCTTTTAATTAAAGTCTTATCCATGTGTAAATTCGTAAAAGAGTGTTGTGAGACTAATCTCATTTTCTTTTGGTGACAATATTATGAGAGGAATGTTACGATTGTGGTTGTGTTATCCTGTGAGAGCGTACATGTGTTATTCGTAGGTAACGATCTGATTTTTATTTGAGCTATCACGGTTATGATTTCGTGTCTTTTTAGTAAGATTTTCTTTTGTTCGTGAGTAGAGCCGATTTTGCTTTGTTAAGTTTAGTCCGGAACGTTGTAAACAGGTCGCACTGTCTGGTGGCCTCGTAAGTGTCACGTCGTTTAGTTGACATCTGACATCGCTACATTTTCGCTACTTTTTGTTTTCCTGCGCGCGTGAAGTGAGCCGGCAGCTTTTATTTTATTTTGGGAATGTTCTCGTACCTTTTAGAGCTATCATAGATAGGGATACCATACTTTTATGTGACTTAATTATACACTAGAGTTTAGAGCTGAAGTAAGCAGCCGTGTTTTTGTAGCCTGATATATTGTTTCTGGAAAGTTTATGTTAATGAGCTTCGGCTGCGTGTTTCGTTCTGCCGGTTGTTTGAGTTCATGATTTCCGTAGAAGATTCTAGATTTTGATAGTGTATATAAGGAGGGCGCTGGGAAAGCCCCTTGCTTTGTCAGTTGTAGAGATACGCAGTTCATTGCGAGAGACGCTGTGTATGAGAAACTTTGAGTCGTAGTTAGGACATCGCAGAAGAGACTTTGTATTCAGTAGTTTGTGCATTTGAGAGTGCATTACTGTGTGGATATCGCATCGATGAATTAAATATTGTTGGAACTGTTACTTCAGTATTGTCTACATCCTTAAGCCACGGTTGACGGATTGCAGCTGAATGAGGTCTATTTAAAAGAACTCTACGTGCGTGTGTGTCTGGTGTGTTCCATCATACTTCGACTACAACTCCATCACGTAACAAGGAACTTTGTCGCATTGACGGTAATATTTGTATTCTACTTATTCAAATGGAAGGATGTGCTCTAAGGACATTAAAAAAAGCAAAGACATTAACCTGATTCGAGCTTGTCATTTGTGCTCCCGCCAAGGAGATCCAGTAACTCGTGAAAGCTATTTCGTTTTTTTCCAATTTTCATTTGTATTTTATTAAAGATATTTTGCTTGTTTATTACGTATTTGATGCTTTTTTTTTATTATTGTGTAAATGGATATTCATGCTGGGGAGTGTGGATATGTGTGTGTGTGTGTGTGTGTGTGTGTGTGTGTGTGTGTGTGTGGTGTGTGTGTGTGTGTGTGTGGTGGGTGTGTGTGTGTGTGTGTGTGTGTGTGTGTGTGTGTGTGTGCGTGTGTGTGTGTGCGTGTGTGTGTGTGTGAGAGAGAGTGTGGTTAAGATAGAGTGAGGGTAGATTGGATTGTTGCATTAGTTTTAGTGTAATAAATGTTGTCGTAATTGTTCTTCTGGCATTTGTGTTAGTTTAGGGTGGTAGTTCTCGAATTTTAGCGCTCACAGTTCGCGCTCCGTAAGCGGAGGTCGTGACAGTCGGTCTGTATGCAGGGGGTTCCAGACACGAAATCCGCGTCCACTGGAGGCCAGGGGTTAATGTCCCGTTCATACATACTACTGCTGCTGTGCACTCACTGATGATGGCCTCTGTGATAGTCTTGTCCAGGCGAACAAGTCCCGCTTTGGGCTGCTCCACTATGGACCCGCGCTTCCTCTCCTCCTTGCTGAAGAAGATGGCCAGCAGCCTGCGGCCAAGTCTCGTCCCGTTATACGGCTTCTTGCTATTGTCACCCAGCTTGGAGTTCTGCATGGCCACCTTGAGCTGTGGCTCGTACAGGTAGGCGTCCATCCCTTTTGTCAGCGGTATCATCTACAGACAGAAAGAACGTAATCTGTTTCATCTATGACCAGAGATAGGATTAACTGACGGCTGTTGTACTATCTAGAGACAGAAATGTAATAAGCTGACGTACGTTTTATAATCTAGAGACAAGTTACGATTGTAGTTGTGTTGTCCTGTGGGGGCGTGCGTGTGTTGGTCGTGGGAGGCGATCCGATGTTTGTTTGAGCTGTCATGGTTGCGAATCACGTACCTTTTTAAGTAAGGTTTTCTTTCGTTCGAGCGTAGAGCGGATTTCGCTTTGTTTTGATACGTTAAGTTTAGTCAAGAACGTTCTAGAAAAGTCGCACGGAGAATAGCGGTCGATCTTTGTTTTGCGTAGATTAGAACCTTCGATAAGATCGCACTAGTAGTGACCTTGTATGTGTGACGTCGGAAAGTTCGTAACAGTTGGCAACATTTTGATGTGCGCGTGAATTGAGCAGCCTTTTTTTGTTTTGTGAAAGGTCGAGAATCTTTTAGAGTGGATATGCAAGGTCGTGATAGGGCTACCATACTTTTATGTAACTTTATTATACACTAGGATTTTGCAAAGAAGTACCCAACGGAGAAAGAAACACGCCTAGAAAAAACGGTACAACACAATTTATTAATATTTCGGGTAAATACCCTTTGTCAAAATAGACAAACAAACAGAGACATTAGCCGCTACTTATCTTCATATGCAGAATGAATGTGGCAACTGTCTGAATAAGAAAGGCGTAGGCTGACACCTCAAGACGTTCCCGCCACTGGAAGCAATGTCCAGCGTTGGGGAGGCCTTTTGTGTCAAATTGAAGGTACCAAACAAAACGTTGGAACACCACCCCACACAACCCCCTTCCTTTCAGGTAACTGATCCGCCCCTAGTCACACACACCCACACACGCACGCACACACATACACGCACGCATTTACGCACGCCTGCGCACACTAACCCCATATTGTCTTGCAACAGCCTGGGTGTACACACCCGCCTTCGGAATCAGCCCCTCTGTTTCCTCCTCCGCGTGGGAAGGTCCTGGCACGGCGTCTACACATTGCAAAAATATATGACATCACATCCACACAGGTAGAACGCCCATGAATCCTGTTTTGCAGTGCTTCAATTTTGGACTACGTTTTTTTTCTCTCTCACAACATTGACACATGACACGCGCTAACACGTCATCGGGGCATTTAATTTAACCCTTTCACTGCCGACAAATAGCCAGCAGAATCCAACTGCAAGAGGCATAGATCCTCATGAGCCCCCGCAATTGCGGGGGCTCATGAGGATCTATGTCTCTTGCTGTTACCGCGTTGGACGGCTGGAACGTGTTGTCGCTTAATGTGGGAAAACTGCACTCACACAGTTTGCGTCCGCTAGCAGTCAAGTGGTTAATATTAGCATCTTCCAGTTAATTCCTGATGTGCCGCATACGGGTACGCGACGAATGAAGGTACATAGCGTTCGAGCCACGCCGCATACACGTGCCGCATACGGCCACGCATCAAATAAAGTCAGAGTTTCAGTCGCGACAAGCCGCACAGAAATACCCGTCAATGAATTAGCGTTTGAGACACGCCCCATTATGCACGCGACATGTCTCAACGCTAAGTGCATTTGCCGCATGTCCGTACGCGGCAGGTCTTCGCGAGGTAAGAGCAAAAGAAAACTGAAAAAAAGCGCACAATGCTTTAGAGGTGTAACACAACTTGCCTGCCACGCTATCCACGACTTCAGAGGTTGAATCGTCTCCCTTGGCACCTGGAGCGTGTTGAGTGGATTGTCTGTTCTTGTCATTGTATCGTATGTGTTTCCGCCCGAGGTCTGGCGCTGTGTTTCGGTGTCCACTGCTTTTGCCCTCCATCGCTGCGTTTTCGTCTCCTCTGTCTGAATGGACTCCCTTGGAATGTCCGGCTTGTTTAGCAAACTGCTTGTTCTCTCTCGTGCGTTGTCTGTTTCCTTGCCCAAGGTCTGGAGCGGATGGATTTCGGTGTCCAGTGACGTCATCTTCCATCTGCGCGTTTTCTTCTTCAGTGCCTGGCTGGACTGTTTGAGAAAGTTCAGCTCCTTCGCCGAGTTGTCTGCTCTTCTCTGTGTTTGCTTTGTGTGCCTGCTCAAGTTTCCGTACTTTCTCTCGGAATTTCAGCAGTTTGTCTTCAGCCTCTCTCGCCCTCTCGTAGTTTCTCAGCGCGTCTTCAAGTTGATTGACTTTGGTCTGCAGTCTGCTCTGTCCGTTGTGAAGGTTGCTGATGGTGACTTTGTCTCGGCCTTGTTCTTCCTGCAGCTGTCTGTTTCTCTCCTGCAGCTGTCTGATTCTCTCCTGCAGCTGTCCGAGCGCCTCTTTATCAATTATCTGTTCTTCTTTCAGTTCTCTGCCCCTGTCCTGTAATCTTCTCTCGTCTGCTGCATAGTGCTGTATTCTCTCTTCTTGTTCTCTGTTCCTGTCATGTAGACTCCTCTGTTCATCCTCACAGTGTCTCAGTCTGTCTTCCAGATCTCCGTTTCTGTCCTCGGATCCTCTTTGTCGGTCGGTGCACACGCTATACTTCTCTTCCATGGTTTCCGTGTAGGAGGTCTGTCCTCTCTGTCCACTGTCTCTGGCTGTACCTGTCTGCCCACTGGTGCTGAGATCCACGCCGGCAATGTCTGGGATTGTAGAATCCTGCAGAAAGTGAAACTAGTACAGATACAGGAGATTATAATCATAACGAAACACCTTCATGTCAGTTCCTCGGCTTTATCCTCCTTTAAAGTTTAGTGCAGTTACCAAATGCCCCCAAAATACATGTTGTTCATTTCTACAGAATAGAAAATTCATTCCTTTCATAAACTCAATGTACAGAAGAAAACAATTTACGATCTACATAAAATGACTCCCTTGCTCAAACTCCTTCACTGGCTTCCCATCCCCCAACGCATCCAATACAAGATTCTGTCTCTCTGCTACAAATCCCTGAACAACTGCGCTCCCGCCTATCTCTCAAACTTACTTCACCCCTACACTCCTCCCCGCTCCCTCCGCTCCGCCTCCGACCCTCTCCGCCTTTACATCCCCCGCACTAAACTCAGCACTTTCGGCCCCCACACCTTCTCAGTATACGGTCCATCCATCTGGAACACTCTCCCACTCTCTCTCCGTCAGAAACACTCTCTCTCCTCCTTCCAGTCCGCCCTCAAAACTCACCTCTTTCAACAGTTCTAGCACTATACCACCACACTCCCCACCCTAAGTAGACTGTCGTAATGTATTTCACTATTTGTGGTTCGTGAGTCGTTGTCTAAAGCGTGCGATTGCGTGCGCGAGTTGTGAGTGCGCGCTTAGAGTTATAATTATTATAAGATAAGCGCATTATAAATACCGTAATTATTATTATTATATTACAAAAAACCACAAAACAATAACTGAGAGACAGCCTTGCCATCAAAATTTCTTCTTATATAGTCTTTCTATATCTTATATAGCCCTGAAACACTACAACAAAATATTTCTCAACCATAATAATTCAAGGGTGGTGTTTGAATAGCTTGCAGCCTCAAAGCGCCAAACTATTCTGGCACCACCCTTGAATTCATGATCGATCTTTTTCCTGAAATCTATACGAAAGACGACGTTTTGGGAGGTGAATTAGGACTGATTGTGTTAATACTAACAACCCACGGGAGGCCGTTATCAAAGGATACAACACGGTCACAAAATAGCGAGTCCGGAACAAGCTGTCTCTGGGCAAGTCGGGGTACTTTGTGAAGTAGAAACTGGCATCTGTTGTGTTGTTGACGCAGGATGGTGGAGCGAGCGGGCTGCTGAAGTGCAAAGTGAGCGGGCCACAGCCTGGACGCGTGGGGAAAGATCTCAAGCTACTTCTGGAGTCCAAAGTGAGCTGGACAGAGCCTGGACGCGTGGGGAGAGATCTCAAGCTAACTCTGGAGTCCAAAGTGAGCTGGACAGAGCCTGGAAGCGTGGGGGGGGGGGGGGGGGGGGAGATCTGAAGCTGTTCCTGGAAGTTGAAGGCTGTGAAAACAACGCAGACTGAGGGGGTGACGTGCGGCTGTTTGGGGAAGTAACGACTGTGACGTTTAAACCCCAGGGTGCAGGGAATGACGGGAACTGTGCTGGTTGAAGCACCGTTAGTGACGGTTGCAGCATGCGGGGATTTGACGTTGACTGTGACGGTTGAAACATCAGCTGTGGTTGCAGTAACAGTGACGTCAGCGGCTGTTTCATGATATTCTGACCAGGTAACGTGCCCGCGGAGTAACCAGGTGCCCCTTGTGTCACGTGCTGCAGTGGACTGTGGTGTGTGTGGAGCGGACAGTGTGATCCCAGTGAGCCCTGAGACTGGTGGTGCCACCTGCTGAGAATCCGACGGTAGCAGCGGAAACAACTCTTGGCGGTCCCTGGGGAGAGTTGTCTGCCTTTTCATTGACGGAGGCAGCTCAGTGCTAAAACTGGTTGGTAGGACCCAAACTGTTTCGCTAAAGTCTGACGCCGCCTGCAGAACACAGGGTAAAAAAGGTAACCAGGTTTAGCTCTCTATTTTTCGTGCGCTATTCTGACTCACTCGACATTGTGAATGTCAAGTTCACACATGGCAACAAGTGTCCACACACATGAAAGCGATCTGCTCCATGGCGGACTTTGACTTTCACCGATACAACGGGTTATCAGAGTTGTCTTGCCTCCACTAGCCTCCTGCCCCCACTAGCCTCCTGCCTCCACTAGCCTTCTGCTTTCACTAGCCTCCTGCTTCCACAGCGTGTAGCGAACACGCCGCGATATGTGTGTTCACTGACGCTGCCGGAGCGGCCGACCGTGCACGGGACACACTGTTTTTAATGGCGTCGCTTTTCTAGTAGTATTTGAGCTCTCTAAGTAGGAGTAGCCGTGATCAGCAAACTAAACATGGCGTCCTACGAGTGAGTCCAGCAAAGAGATGACATCAGCCTCTCACCATACCCGGCGGCCGCACCACTCGCTCAACTAAGACGGCCACTAAAGCTACACTTGAGCAAATAAATGACACTCTCGACCCAATTCAGAAAAACTGGGAAACGGACCCATCCAGAATCTTTCTATGGAGAATTCACCTCTTTTTTGCCAAACGGTAATATTCTCAAATGGGTCGGTTAACAGGTTGCTCGGCTGTGTAGCATTTCCGGTTTGGCCTTTCAGAGAAGTGTTTACGTGTGCGCGTTGGAAAGTTTTTTGCGAAGTTTTCGTGTATATGCATAGATATTTTGTGTAGCCATGTCCGACAGAAGTGTTGCTGGAAGATGGAGGCATTTTCAGAAAGTGTTGAAAAAAAGAAGTGTTGAGAAATAAAACAGTAAATCATGAATGTAATAAAGGGATGAAGAAGTTGCAGATAAAACCATTATTCAAAATCAAATTTATTTCCTTTATTTTTATTATATTTTTTGTAGCCATGTCCGACAGAAGTGTTGCTGGAAGATGGAGGCATTTTCAGAAAGTGTTGAAAAAAAAAAGTGTTGAGAAATAAAACAGTAAATCATGAATGTAATAAAGGGATGAAGAAGTTGCAGATAAAACCATTATTCAAAATCAAATTTATTTCCTTTATTTTTATTACACTCAGTAACATCTAAACAGATGTGTTTTATTAATAAAATAATAGATTTAAAAAAATTTATTTACTATTTTACAATCTTTTGAACTAATTTTACAAATTATTTATGAATACAGTGCACACAGCTGTAATTAATACAAGATACTAGATTAAAAAAAAATTCTTTGACAAACAGTTAAAATGAACAGTTTGTATGACAAAATGATGTTGCTCATAACATAACATATGAAATTAAAACTGATGTGAAATGCACTAAAGCTACATACACTAATTCAGGCAGAAAAAAATTCATTCGCCCAGGAGAGCAAAAGCTTTAAAAGTTTGTCCTTGTCCAAGTTTAATTGTAGGGAAGAAAAAGTTGTGCTTTGCTTCCTCTTTTTTTGCAATTTATATTGCTCCTAAACTTATATTAAGAAACTTATATTAAGAAACACAGTATAGAAAAAGTGATTAAACCAGTGGGTTTGTTATGTTCCTGCCATGAAAAGTTGAATAAAGGGTGGATATAGAAATATAAAAAATATCGTAACCAAGATAGAGTTCAGGAACACGATTTGCAGTGGTTGGCTCCTTTTCAATAAAGTGAAACGAACATACGAACAAAGTTGCAGGCGGTTTTTTCAATTGCAGTTTTGCCAACCATTCTCTTCGATCGTCAGGATCCCTCGGTGCGTAGAATGAAAAAGGTTTCAAACACGAACAATAACAGCGAATAAAAGGTTTGTGGTCAAAACATGGCATTTGCAACAAGTCATACAGCTTTTTTTCGTTGTTGTGGCAACCTTTTACTGCGCAATGTCGGCCGCTAGATCGGGAACTTGTGTAGGGTTTTGTATTCACAGCTTCCATGTTTGCAAGCAAAACCGGAAGTCGTCCCCAGTAGGTCGAAGGTCATGTTCAAGATGGCCGCACCCATCATTTCTAATTAAAAAGAGGTGAATAGCCCTCCATGAAAATACCTTGAGCAGCCGCTTCCCCTTGGGGCTACAGCTCAATGGAAGGATGAAGATGTCAATCATGACCCAGTGAAGTCGCCTATCTACCCTCCCTACCCCGAGTCGCTACAGAGTACTCTACTGTGGCTTAGACAGGGATCGTCTAAAACAGGCTGTCGACTCACAATAACTGTATTTTACACATGCCTTATCGGAGCCCAAGGCAAGGGATGCGAGAGGTAGATATCTAAAGAATTTGAAATCATGAAGGATGTCGTAGAGCAGTTTCGCTCCAATCTTGATTCCAAGTTGCTACCTCTCTCCTCCCCCTCTTCCCTACTCGCGCTGCCTTCCGCCCCCTTCATTATGACTGACAGCGAGTCCCCGCCCACCCTGAACCCTGATGAACCGATAAAACCACTCCTCTGCGAGTCAGCCTCTACTGTACCTATAGAGACTCCATCCCATTCATCCAGACCCATGTCGCCAGCGGCGACCTCAACTAAAGCCGAAACTGACGGCAAAGCCTCGCCTGCCTCAGGCACCCCTGATGATGTAACGGACACTGTAGCCCTGTACCATGACCCGTCCCTTGCTACACTGCCGAAATCCCAGTATGACGTCACCTTGACCAGTACGCCAAAGGCATGTGTGCACTCAGATATCAATAGTACCCAGCGCGTCAACGATCAAGCTAACCTTCCCACCAGCGAAAACGACAGCCATGAGAATACCACGTCAACTACCTTCTCATCTAACCAGTTGGAAGACATGCAGAGCCAACTAGCAGCCGCCACAGAGTCACTAAGAGACCTACAAACAGAGCTATTGTCTGTGAAAAGTGAGCTGGCTACTATCAAAGGGCAATATGCAACACTTCAAGAAAAGCAAACCGTTCTTGATAGTGCCATTAGGGACACTGAGGTCATGGTAAAAAATGGCAAGTTAGCCGAAGAAAGGTGTTTAACAGCGGCTGAACAGTCGCACCACGCAGCTCTTGAACAACTGACCAAGGACCATGAGAAACTTATCAAAGAACATGAAACACTGAATAGACAAATGAACAAGCTAGCTAAAACCAAGGACACTCGGAGTGCTGAAATCACGGAACTTAAAGTTCAGTTTGATACTTTGTGTCGTCACTGTCCCCCACCGCGCCCACTCAAACTGATACCAGCCTGCAAACTGACAAAGCCCTCACCTTAAGCACCCAGTCATTCATTACCCCTCAGGCCCTACCTCAAGTATTGGAAGCTGGTCAGTCCACGCTAACAATCAGCCCTGGGGGGAATAGCTGTAGCGGGACCGGGACTGAAGGGGTGTCGGCTATTCTTTAAGTCGTCAGCCACCCCATGATACTGTCCCGTTCACTGTGCGACTACCGGCTAAAGCCAGGATAGCGAGACTACTGATTGGCGACTCTAACTTACAGAGGGTAGATCACCGGAGACTGGATCCCAGTGAGGCCACGTGCGTTCGAATGCTGCAAGGGTTGACAGTTGGACAGCTGGCAGCGGCCCTGAGTCAATGCGAACCACGTGCTGACATTGGACATGTAGTGGTCCACGTTGGTACAAATGACTGCGCCTCAAGGGCTGGCTTAACTGGGCGAGACAAACCCGAACCATGTCTCGGCGAGACACCCGAGACAGTCAATGCGAGATACCCGTTCCACCCGTTTATTAGGTTCGGCACGTCTGATCTTGTCTCGGAGAGTTCGCCGAACCTATTAAAGGGTGGGTCGGGTATCTCGCATTGACTGTCTCGGGTGTCTCGCCGAGACGAGGTTCGGGTTTGTCTCGCCCAGTTAAGCCAGCCCTTCAGGCCATGACATTGACGTCATCCTGAGGGACTACAAGAGTCTGACACTAGCAGTCCGCCGTGCCTTCCCGTCTGCATCTGTCGCCTTCACCTCCGTCCTTCCGCAAGGCCGGTGCCCCCTGCAGAAAGTGTGCACCATTAATGAACCTCTGGCGGCAAAACTCTGCCGCCAAGAGAAGGTGCACTTTCTCCAAGAGACTGGCTTTTACACGCCAGCAGGTGCAGTGGTTACATCACTGTTCAATAACGACAGACTTCATGTCAATGAGCGTGGTGCTGGTGTCCTGCTCAGTCTGGTCAAACAGTTTCTCCTTCAGGCCAGAGACCACAGGAAATCTGACACACAACAGCATCGCGACCAGCGCGCCACCCGCCAAGTACTGAGCACAATCATGTGCTTTTGACATGTTATGCTCGGACAGTGATCGTACTCAGGTAGTAAATTCTGCTGAGGGTCCGAGACCAGGACCCGACCATCCCACTCAGAATTCAGACGGTACTATTCGCAAACCCTCAGTGACTTTTCTTGTACGCCGTTTGGAGACAGCCCACAATACTGTTCTCACCTCCCCAAAACAGTAACAATACACATGACATTGATCCCTCAGCCTCTGGTGGACGTCAAGCTACTGAAGCTGTTGGCATCCAGTCTTACAATGAACATAATGCGCCGCCTGCCAATGAACTCACAGGTGCCAATCAGGGCGGTCGGCTGCTGCTTTTGCCTCCAACTTCCCTTCTCCCAACCGCTCCTTTACCACACGCTTCGTGTTTTTCCGGCAACTACGTACGCCCTTCTGCCGGCTTCTGGCCGCAGGTCACACCACACGGACTACCCGTGCCACCGTTACCTGCATTCCACCCGACTTTTTCACCGTACCCACTATCTTATCCGCAGTGGCTGGTCCCGTACCACTCAGGCGGCTTGCGGCCCCCAAGTCATCTGGTGATTGGATTATGCCAGGGACAGCTGGGTACCGAGTGGTGGGTTTTTTTTTCTCCATTAATATGTATTGATAGTGACATGTAAACTAGTTTAACAGGACACAAAGTGTGAGGCTTTTTGTTATCTATTTGGAATGTACTGCCATATTTAGCCGATTGGTGCTGATTTTGTTGCGATAGACAGATATCTGGACTGAAATTACCGTGCCGAGCATTTTGGCTACGTTAATCTTATTTTGCTTCTGACGCAGACGTCGTCTGTGATATGACTATGTATTTGCAAATGAGCAGCTTTCTGACTGAGCCAGAAATGTTTCTAGACAAAGTGCGACATTAAGCGGCTATTTTGAGAAGCTGCGTGAAAAGGGACACACGGATTTGTTTCATTGTGCCTGATTTGTTTCATTGTGCCTGACGGTGAATCTGCACTTTGGAATGTGAAACTAGTAAATTTTGGTTTTTAGTCATGTGTGGACAGAATAGCGCCGGTTATAAATTGAATGTACTCAATTGAGGCCGGAGTGTGACTGTATAGTGAAAGTTTTCGTGAACTCTTAGTTATCCAAATTGTTTTTCTTCTTCTGTACAAAGATCAGTCTACAGACTTATAAGAGAAAGGATCTTGGCTTGACTTCGCGAACGAAGATTTTATAGGAGTTGCCCACGACGTCTGCAGGCTTGTTCGTGGCTGCGGAGGCCAATCCGAGACAGGCAGGTTCGACCGCAGTGGCTGCAGGGGAAGGTATGGCCAGGGTTCTGAGCTGCGGCATCTCTGTTTTTTCTCCTGAGCCGCTTGTCCTTAAGGCTAGCTCTGTGAGAGTCCTCAAAGGAGACAGCTGCCTTGTAAATGGTGGAGCGCCAGGTGTCACGGTCCGCAGCAAGCGAAGACCACTGGTGGTGGTCGATTTGGCAGGCACTAAGTGACTTCTTGAGACCGTCTTTGTATCTCTTCTTTGGTGCCCCTCTGTCACGGTGTCCAGTAGCAAGCTCGCCGAACAGGGTGATCTTTGGTAGGCGATGATCCTCCATCCTGGAGACATGCCCCGCCCAGCGGAGCTGTGTCCGCAGCAGCAAAGCCTCGATGCTCACAGTTTCAGCCTGTTCAAGGACCTCGACGTTGGTGACATAGTCACTCCAGTGAATGCCCAGGATGGTACGCAGGCAGCGCTGGTGGAAGCGTTCGAGGAGTCGTAGTTGGCTGCGGTAGAGGGCCCAGGACTCGGAACCGTACAGCAGGGTGGTGAGGACGACAGCTCTGTACACGCTGATCTTGATGCCTTTTTTCAGCTGTTGATTGTGCCACACCCGCTTGAATAGTCGCCCGAAAGCACTGTTCGCTTTTGCCAATCTGCTGTCAAGCTCCTTGTCCAGCTTGGCGTCCGACGTGATAATGCAGCCAAGGTAAGTAAACTGGTGCACTGACTTTAGTTCAGACTCGCCAATGGTGATGTGAGGAGGGCGATACACTGTCTTGGGTGCCGGCTGATGGAGGACCTCTGTCTTTTTCAGACTGACCTCGAGTCCAAAGAGCTGGGCAGCATCTGCGAAGCAAGACGTGATGCGCTGCAGGGCTCTCTCTGTGTGTGCAACGAGGGCAGCATCATCAGCAAAAAGCAGCTCACGAATCAGTTGGTCTAGGGTTTTCGTGTGGGCCTGCAGTCGTCTGAGGTTGAACAGGCTGCCATCGAGACGATACCTGATGTACACTGCATCGTCATCATCGAGGGCCACTGTGGCCTGCTTCAACATCATGCTAAAAAAGATGGTGAAGAGGGTCGGTGCCAGCACGCAGCCCTGCTTTACGCCGTTGAGAATGGGGAATGGTTCTGAGAGGTCATTGTTGAGTCTGACCTGGCCTTGCTGGTCCTCGTGTAGCTGGACAATCATGTTGAGGAACATTTTTTATGTATAACATTAAAACCATTAAAGGACACAGGGTCAGAAGTCTTCAGGTAAGTCTCCTGAAGAGATATTACTGAGGGGTTATAGAACTTGACTAAAAGACATAATTCCTCAAAGTTAGCTTGAAAAGCACGACAATTCCACGAAAGCAGAGAGTACATGATTATGTCTTATCTGGGGGTGAAGAGTTCCCCCCCCCCCCCCCCACTTTTTCCTTTGCCTTGGAAGGAGTTGAAGAAACAAGGGGGGGAGGGGGGGGGGCGGCTCCCTGGCCTCCTCTGGTTCTTCGGAGATGAAGGGGGTGGAGCTGCTGCAGCATCAGCAACGACAACTTCCACTCCCTCCATCCGCTCCTCCAGTGCCGCATATTCTTTTGAAGGGGGACATCAGTGTTCCCCTTCTGGGCCCGTGCGCACAGCAGTCCCATAGATTTCTTAGACTTCTGGTCTTAGGCAGCGTTCCTGTTGCTAGAGTTAGCGGCCTTAGAAGGCTGACCAGAGGCAGAAGCCTTTGGCGTTGACAAACTAACAGGTTTGGGTGGGGGCTGAGGCTTAGGGGCAACAGAAGGCGGCACTACCGGACCGGCAGTGTCCGCCTTCTGCGTTCCCTGGCTCCTCTTCACCACCGGAGGAGGGTTACTCTCCAGGGGCGAGATGAGCCGAGGCTCCGCCCCCAACCAAGAAGTTGGGGTTTGACATGAAAAGTCTTTGGTGGGGCGCTTGCCTGCCACCGCTGCACTGAAAGAATACAAAGAGGTGTTAGAGGTTGGGGCAGCCGCAGCTGCACCAGGGCCTTCAACCAGTTTTTGGGCATCCAGAAAGGACAGCCCCTTCTCCACACGCACTGGCTGAATCTTGCACTCGGATATCCAACGAGGGCATTTCTTATCCGAAGCCATATGCGCCCCCTGGCAATTCACACACAGGGGGGTGGGGGGGGGGGGGTGGCTGTGCAGGACTCAGCAGAGTGTCTGGGCTTAGTGCAACGGGCGTATGAAGCCTCTGCCTGGCGGCATGTCTTCTGCCCATGGCCATCAGGCATGGGAATTACCCAAGCAAAAATCATCTGAAATGGGGCCTTCAACCTCATACAAAAGGCCTCCACCCCGCCAGAGATTCTTTCCGCGAGGGCCGAAAAATCAAACAGTAGGGGGGGGGGGGGGGGGGGTAGGCAGGAGTAGGCGACGGACCTTGCTTAAGAGAAAGGATAACTATTGGTTATTGACTTTATAAAAAGGTCTTTTGTCGTCATGTGTAAACTAGTGTCTATATACAACGAACAATATGGCGAGTGGATCCACTGGCTCAGCCACTCAAGGACTGAAAGTCGGACATTTAAATGTGTATCATTTATATCCGAAAGTACATGATGTCTCCCTGTTTCTGAACTAGCCGTCACATTTCCATCTCTTTGGTCTCACTGAATCTCGTCTGGACTCTCGAATCACTGACGCATGTGTCAGTATTCCGAATTTTTCTCTTATTCGACGTGATGCAACTTCTCCTGGTCATACTGGGCTAGCTGTTTATGTGCACAGCACTGTTCAGCACAGGGTACGCAGACGTCTTGATCTTGAGACAAAGGAGGTGGAATGCGTGTGGTTGGAAGTCAAGCTTCCTAACACTTCGCCACTACTAGTTGGCTTTGTGTATAAGAATCCAGCATCCACTGCCGAGTGGTATGACGACTTTGTACAGGTGATGGATAAAGTAAATGAAACAGGCAGGGATATACTCATTCTCGGTGATTTTAACATTGACATCTCAAAACCCCATTCGATGTGGCAATGTACAACAATGCTGTTTGGACTAAAACAGATGATTACCACTGCAACCAGAGTAACCCACTCTTCGTGTACTTTGATTGACCACATCTATACTAACAACCCTCAAGCTATCATTGAAACTGATGTCCCTTCACTAGCTGTCAGTGACCACTTTCCCATCATCTGTACATGGTCATGTTATGTTCCTAAACAGAGCCGAACCCAACATTTATATATTACTTATAGATGTTTTAGAAAACTAGATAGAGATAGTTTCCTTCATGACCTCAGTTTTTTGCCGTTCCATATACAATCACAATGACCCTGATGTAGCGCTCTCACTGTGGCTTGAGCTGTTCCTCGGAGTGCTAAATAAGCATGTCCCTTTAAAAAGGAAACGAGTCCGGTGCCGTGAGCCCCCCACCTGTATTACGGAGGAGATTAAACAAACCATGGAAGCCAGAAATCGAGCCAAGCGGGACAAAGATTTTATTGAGTTCAAAATGTTACGTAACAGAGTTAAATACCTTATCTGGGAGGCACAAAAAGCACTGGTAGAGAAAACCATACGCGGCGGGAATCCGTCTTTAATATGGAAAGTTTTAAACTTACTAACTAACAATAGTAAAAATCGTTCTGCAAATACGACTGCCAACCTTACAGCCGATGCATTTAACGACCACTTCATTTTAGCCCCGAAATCTTTACTACATGCTGAAGGTTTGGATCAGGTGGAACATGTCGCATCGGAGAAGCTTACTGACTTTTGTAAGCAAAGACTGTCCGCGGGTGATGCTTTTAATATCCCCTACATCGCTGTACATGAAGTGGGCAGATTTATCTCTAGTCTCAAGAACAAAAAGTCAGCTGGCATTGATGGTATCAATGTGTTTATCCTCGAACTTTCTCTTCCATAGGTTACAAAGTAAAGTAGGTTATAGCACTGTCAGGGAAGAGAAATGTGCATGATCGACCAGTGATCATAGATATAAATAAAATATTAGCACTGGCAGTCTCCCCTTTTCTTTTCATTTTCTCTTCCATACATTGTGGAAAGCTTAACCTATATTTACAACCTATGTATTCAAAATCATTTTTTTCCGGCGGCTTTCAAAAAAATCTTAAAGTGGTACCTATACCTAAAACAAAAGACACATCTGATCCAAATAATTTTCGGCTTATATCCATAATATCTATTCTATCGAAGCCTATTGAAAAGCATGCACACAAACATCTTCTCGAATTCCTGGAAGAAAACTCTCTCCTGAATAAATATCAATCTGGTTTTTGCCCTAAACATTCGTGTCACACTGCCTTGGTTCATATAATTGACACTTGGCTGCTCAACATCCACAGAAACAAAATGTCTGGTGCTGTCTTTCTAGACCTAAAAAAAAGCATTCGACCTTATAAACCACACAATTTTATTAGAGAAACTAGACTGCTACTTTAAGAATAACAGCCCAGGGACACTCTCATTCGTTCGTTCATATATCAGAGGGAGAATTCAAACTGTGTACATCAATGCTACCTTCTCTTCTGTAAAGCGTGTTGAGTATGGCGTGCCCCAGGGATCCATACTAGGTTCGTTACTTTTCTGTTTGTTTATAAATGCTCTTCCACTTCATATATCCAATCCAAATACCGAATGTGACATGTCTGCCGATGATTCATTTCTTCACGCTGGCGGGAAAACTGTACCTGAAATATCAACCAATCTTCAGCTTAGTCTTCAGGAGGTCTCCCTGTGGTGCCAAAAAAAAAAAAAAAAAATCAAATGCTTGTAAATCCATCCAAAACAAAAAGCATGCTAATCACAACACGCCAAAAGCATCAGCTCCGCCCCCATTCACTTAACCTCACTTTTGATTCAGTTCCCATTGAGCAAGTCAAGGAATATCGCCTCCTCGGGGTAATTGTTGATGACCAACTGTGCTGGTTGCCCCATCTAACACAACTAGGGAAAACATTATCAAAGAAGCTTTTTTTTACTGTCAAGATTAAAATCTATCATTGATACCAAGACACGAAAGCTATTTTTCAACTCCTACATTAAACCTCACATTGACTACGCATCTACTATTTGGGACGGCTGTAGTAAGGCGGATCAATTCTCTATACAATCGCGCAGTTAAACTGATCCTCCCAATCCCCTTTCTAACTTTGGAGGAAAAGCTTCAGGCAACAGGGCTCCTTCCTTTACATCAACACTTTACGTTTAATAAGTGCGTACTTATGCACAAAGCACTGAACGGGAAAGCCCCTCTCTACCTGGCTAAAGTTTTCACTGAGAGCGAAAGGGTCTACACCACTTTGAGGAACAGTCTCGTCATTGAACGGCCCCGAATTGACTTGTTTAAATCCAGCCTTTCGTACGCGGGTGCCTATTTATGGAACTCACTTCCTTCACATATACAGCAAACGAGACATCTTCCATTGTTTAGGACGAAAGCTTTTAAAAACATCTCTGAGCAAACTTCAAAGAAACGTAGATAATATGCCTAAAAGAGTCATGTCAGTGTTTTCCTGTGGTCCTCCGTTTTGCACTTGTTTGCTTTTACATAATATCTCTCTTTATCGTGGTGTTTTGCCTGCTCACTAAATTCCTACACATGAGTAGCTGTATCATAAGTGTGCAGTCGCTTTCTATAAACACTTTACATCGCACCCCCCCCCCCCCCCAAGACCCTGTCATTTTGCTGTGGACCGTGACACCTGGCGCTCCACCATTTACAAGGCAGCTGTCTCCTTTGAGGACTCTCGCAGAGCTAGCCTTAAGGACAAGCGGCTCAGGAAAAAAAACAAAAAAAAAAAACAGAGATGCCGCAACTCAGAACCCTGGCCATACTTCCCCCTACAGCCACTGCGGTCGAACCTGCCTGTCCCGGATTGGCCTCCGCAGCCACGAACAAGCCTGCAGACGTCGTGGGCAACTCCAATAAAATCTTCGTTCGCGAAGTCAAGCCAAGAGAGTGTGTAATCTTCAGCGACTTTGGAACTTGTATCGGAATGTAACACAAGTGACCTGTGGGTGTATCCGCTTGTTTTGTGCTGTTAACATATTGTTTTAATGTTGCTTTTAATGTTGTAGTTTAGCAAGGACAAACATGAAAAGAGGCCTGTGCGCCTATTGTTTCCATCCTTGAGAAATAAAGTATCATTCATTCATTCCTGCCTCAACTAGCCTACTGCCTCCACTGAAACTTATCTACCCTTCTTTTTACAATCCATGTGAATGGCCGCACGTACCAGAGGTTTTCCACTGTCTATTGAGCGTAACGGAAGCCACTCTTCTGTGTACACAAGAGAGGAAGAGTGCAAAAGAGTCTTGCATTTTACGACTTTCAAATTACACCTAAGAACATCGTTATAAGACAGATTTTGGACGGTAATAAAGGAGATATGTCCACCTATATTAACCTTTTACTGCCTGGAGTAGACTGCTTTGATGAATGAGGATTAACGCTACGCACGCACGCACGCGCGCGCGCACGCACGCACGCACGCACGCACGCACACACACACACACACACACACACACGCACACACACACACACACACACACACACACACACACACGCACACACACACGCGTGCACGCACCTGATCCTCCTGTGATGACGGCAGTTTCCTTTTCCTCCCGCCGGTCCATTCGTCATGTGGCTGGAAACCCAACTCTAAACATCGGGACATGGAGAGCAAGATATAACACAAGGACTGTAGAACGTGCTGAAAGTGTTACAGTCTGAATATAAAGCATGTATCTCCTATATCACTTCACGACTGTTGGGTATAACTTTTCTTAGAATTTAAAACCGCAACAGCAAATTCAACACCAAAACAGGAATACGCAATGTAGAACAGAGTCTAAATGATTTCTAGAACACTATCCAAATGATTTGTAGTAAGCGGTGTCCGTTTATTTACCGCAACAGTCAAAATACACTCCAATACAAATGTATATATATAATTAAACACAGGAGTGTCTGCCTTTTACGAATGAACAAGTCCACAATGTACATTGATGCAAATATTCTGGATTATCAAAGATACAGTTAAAGAAACAAACAATAATAACAGCAATAACAAATATAATAACAATAATAACAAACACAATAATAATAATAACAAATAATAATAACAACAATAATAACAAACACAATAATAACAATAATAACTGTGATGAAACTCTATGCCCAAGCATAGTGTTCACACATTAGGTTAAGTACGGTACGGGAGTTGTTAACGGTTTGTTTGTGCCGATAGTCCTTGAGGCCGAGATCCACGTGAAATCTTTAGGACATGGTTAACACGGGGAGTTTTAGTGAGCGTTAGTGACTTGTAGGCAAAAGCTGAGTCTGTCAGAGCAGTAATGCGTTAGTACGGGGCTTGACTGTCAGCTTGGACAGATGTATGTGAGATACCTAGCCCGTATTCCAAGACTCTGAAACCTAGGATTCAGGTATGTTTCTATATATGTATTATTGATAGTTGTTTGGTTCAAGACGGTATGCGTTGGTAAGAGTAGATTCGGTTGCATTGCGTTGTTGATTGGTTTGGTTCAGTTACTTTGGAATTCAGTGAGGTAATCGGTGTTTTTTGTAGACAGTTATTTACCGAGATGGATAACTAAGGAATGTGAGCTGTGTATGGCAAGTCGCTATGAAGGTAGTACGTGGTTTGTTAAGCATAGTCTTTTCCAGTGTAGAGAATAGTGTATGGCTAGAGTGTTAGGTTATAGTCTATTTCAAGGTAGTGACAGAGTTATGGGGGTGTTACGAAAGTAGTCGGGTTATGGAGCACGTGTGTGTGTGTGTGTGTGTGTGTGTGTGTGTGTGTGTGTGTGTGTGTGTGTGTGAGTGAACGTGTGAGTTATTTGTATCAGCCAGATTACGTAATGTTTCTCATTGATCCAATATGTTGTGTGTTTAGCAAGTGTTACGTTTTGGGTCCTTGTTGTTGTTTAGAGTGCTTGTTGGAGAGAGACGGACGCCGAAACGTCAGTCACCAGGACCTAACGCGAGGTCATATCTCCAGTTCTTCACTCGGGGAGTGAGCGGCCGGTGCAAAGACACGAGAGTCACAGCGAAGTGACAGTACGAGAAACGAGGGCGTCCACGAGACGAGAGACGGGACGACTCGGGAGCGTACAAGAAAGGACTTGCACGCCTAGACGTGAAAGGACCAGCGTAACCAGGCGAAAACACCAAGCAGGTTGGATTAGTGACTAGCCTGGCAGTAACATTGTGTGTATGTGTATGGGATGTTGGATGTGGTGGGAGAGAAGTGATGTATATAGTTTGATAGTTGTGTGAGCATTCGTCTTATTTATCTTGTATAAAAGTTACTGTAGAAAGGGAGCCCGTGTGTTGAGTTTTACCGCATGAATGCGCCCGTCTGAGTCAGTGGTCGTGTATGCGTCTGTTGTGCGAGAGTCTGTACGTGCGACTGGGGGCAAGTCTGCGTGCGTTACAATAACAAACACACAATAATAACAATAACAAATATAATAACAAACATACAATAACAAATATAATAACAAACACACAATAACAAATATAATAACAAACACACAATAACAAATATAATAACAAACACACAATAATAACAATAACAAATACAATAACAAACACAAGAATAACAATAAAGTTAACCCACTACCTGGTGACCAAGTTAACCCATTTAGTACCGACGCACTACAAACAGTAGGTGGATCGACAAGGATAATTCAAGGGTAGTGCCAGATTATCTTGGCGCCTGATGAATCCAAACTAATCTGACAGTACAGTTGAATTATCATGGTCATGGTCGATCCATCTCCTGCAACTGGTACTTATTCGCTAGTCGACACCTCCAATTATTGGGAAATGCGGCATGGCCTTAAGTAGGTGAATGCAGTCATACAGGATATAATGTTTACTGAACAATCTATTTCTTGACACCAAACCGCCCGTTTTATATCATTGCGATGGCGATGATCATGTAATAATGATGTTTACGACGATTATTATTATTATCATCTTCCTCATCATCGTCCATCACTACCACCATTATTGTATTGTGAATTCTTCACACAGTTAAAGGTCCGGGTTCAGCAATTAGTCAGTAGAGGACATCGAAAAAAAAATTTCAAAGTCCCTACCTGACACAGAAAGTGCAACCCTGATAGGGCCCCGTGTGATAGGATCCCCGAGCACGCACGTTACTATAGCTGCTGTAGAGTGTCAGACGTCCTTGACGGCTGTCACAGTTCACGAAAACAGGTATACACCATCCAGCTGCCTAAGGTCACTTCCAGTTGCATCTGTCCGTGCGCGGTAACATCCAATTCCCGTGCAACTACGACTGAAAAATATCCAACTTTCATTTTGCCGCACTGGTGGTGACTGAAGCCTGCACCGAGCCGCGACGTCCAGAGCGTCCAAAAAAGGTCCAGCGAATGGTGGCGGTAAGTCCAACATGATATGGTGTGGTCTTTTCACTTTTTGTGGTACAAATATTACTTTTGTTGGTAAGTATATTTCCAACAACAACAAACACCTATGCGCGTGTAGCTGACGTCGTGTTTACAAAGGGAAGGTACTCGTAAATATGTATTATCAGGGGACACCACTCTAATGACCACTTCCTTGTCAACAACAAGAAGCCCTAGCGATCGTAATGTTATGTGTGTTCTGGTGTACAGGACACTAATTTCGGGGGAAATGATGACTGAGGAAATAACAGCAGACGACAGTGGTGAGAAGTAGGCAGAATACATCGATGAACAAGACGAAGAATAGATTGGAAATCTTAGCCTCACTGTTCGTCTCTTCTGTAGTTACTATAAATACGTCACTATAGTAACAGCCTGAAACTTTGTTTTTAAATTTTCTCTCCTTTATAAATAAGTGTAATAGTTTCTGGGCAATTTTCTATTACACATATTTGTGTTATATACATAATGAAATATGCGATATATTCTGAGCTCTGGTCTGATGTACATTTAGAAGTTTCCACTTTTAGTTGCGATTTGTTTTGGGGGTTCGTGGTGGTTGTCAAGTTTTTGTGTAAATATCTTCAGAACGCCACGCCATTTTCTAGTACAAGACCCGTGTGTGCATTACATAACTATACAAATACCAGTCATTTGATTCTTTTTCAGTGCCACACCAAATGAGCTCACAGAGCAGCAAGCAGCTAATGTGTTATTTCTGTGGATACATTTGTGAAGCTAGTACAAAGTGAAGGTGCATCAGTAATGGAACAACGCCCAATCTCATCACAATACATAACAGATAATCGCAGTGGCAAGGTAAGTTGTGAACCTAAAATGTGTGTGTGTGTGTGTGTGTGTGTGTGTGTGTGTGTGTGTGTGTGTGTGTGTGTGTGTGTGTGTGTGTGTGTGTATGCTTGGGACAAAATGTACAGCTGGCTTATATTTAGAACAAAATATACAGCTGTCTGAATAGAATTAAATATACAGCTGTCTGAATAAAAAACAAAATATACCTGCAGTTGTCTGAACACAGACAAAATGTTCAGCTGTCTGAATGAAAACAAATGTACAGCTGCTCGCTGTATGAAAACAACATCAGCAATTGTCTGGATGAGAATATAATCAACAGGTCTAGGTAAGGATAAAATAATTATACCACTATAATCAACCTAAAATATATTTGTTCACAAAATAACAGCACATTTCAGTGTGATGAAATAGAGCAATACATGTATGTGCATAATTCATTATGAAACTCACAATCAGGTATATAAGTGGTCTATTGTAAGTTGGCTTGCCACTGATACAATGTATTTCTCATATTTTCCTGAAACCACAAGCTTATGAACAGGAGAAATATGAGTGACAAAAACTTATACTATCATTCTTGTATACCAAAATATTTTATTGCTAGTTTTTCTGTGAATCATGTAAATACATGTATGTATATATTGCTCCATATCATAACACTCAAATGTGCTGCTATTTTGTGACTAAGCCATTTTTAGAAAGCCACACGTACATGCGTATGTGCACACATGCCTATTTTCTGTATTTATTTCTTTTTCAACAGGTTTTGTCCATCCATGACTGTGTTTATGGTTTGTTTCTAGACAGCAGGGCTGTCACAAGGTCAGGTGACTTGAAACTGGTGAATGCACAGCATGGCATCGAGTTTCTGAAGACAGCAAGACCTGTCCGATAAGTTGTCACCGACAGAGTTCTACTGTAATCTCCTGCTACTTTCAGGTAATTATCAGTTTGGTGGCATTTGATTTTGAAGTATGGTACACCCGTGCGCTTGCACAAAATCATTTTTGTTTGTAAAAGTGTTATCACATCACACATAAAGTAGCTTAATTATAGTGTCCTGGAAATATTGCTGTCACAACACTAAGTTATGATTTACATATGACTGCTACCTCCACACTGTAAGTATATTTACAAGTTGACAGTAAACATTATTATCATGGTGCCATGGTGGTTTTTCTCCCAAGTCTTCATAACAGCTAGTGCTAGCTACCGGTCAGTTTGCCACTCTGTAATGCATGTATCTTTTTTCCAGTATGAAATAGATTTGTATATTATTACTGACTTGATCGCAGCCACTGAAACATCTGGATCATTACTTTGATGTGTGGCACAAAGGCAAGCGAATTGCATAAAAGGTTTGAGTTGAGCTGTGTGTTTACATGGAGGATTATATCCTTGAGTGTATGCAGAACAAAAACACACGAAACTGTCCTGTCATCGAAATAACCTACTCAGTATAAACTGCTGCTGGTACATTTTCACTTTTGTGCTTTTTTTACTTTCAGGTTTTGCTTTATCTATTATATTGGCCATCTGTTTTCAGTTTCTTTGCTGCTGCCAAAGGCTAAACACCACTTGAAACAAGGGATAAAGCCGGTTATCAACCATCACCACACATTACGAGTGTCCTTGCCAGGCATGATCAAGGTATCATGTCTTATTTATGCACTTATTTTGACTTAGAGTTTAGATATGTTTCAGTCTCATCATTGAGTGTTTTGAGTGTTAGTCAAGGGGATGTATCTATGTGGCTGAAAATGAAATGGCCCCCCAAAAAACTTTCATTGGCTACAAAGGCTACACAATGCGCAACAGGCTTACCATCCTTGACTTCAACCACCAAGTATGCAAGCAGTATACCAAGATTAGCAACAGGCACTCTGTGGCATACCAGGTAGCACAGCAGAAATATGCATAGTACATGTATGTTACACACTTGTGCAATTTCTGGTACAAGTGCAGTATTGTACATGTCATTTTCAGTATCATTACAGTACATGTATTTGTAGAAATATAGTATTTAGGATTGTGACACTGACCATGAAAACTAATTCTTTCTTATGGCAAGTCAGGTGCAGAATTCCTGTTCATGTGCACTGTTTACAGTATGTAGTTATAACAAGGATGAAAAATGAAAGCAGACATGTATGCAATTTATGAAGAAGAATGTCCAAATGTATTGAAAACAAAAAAATGTCCAACATTTTGCTTTTACATTCAACTTTAATACTTTCTTGTATAGAGAGTACAAAGTGCACAATATGGAGTATATATTACATGCATGTGTCCATTTATTCATGTCCCAACTACTTGTACAAACAGATGTAAACAATCTCCATGACAGAAAGTAAATTTTAAAAGTTAATGAAAATGTTCTCTTCATTCTGTTTTTTCTCATCAAGGAATGTGCTCCGTGGCCTTGTATCCCCAATGCCTCACTGATGAGAAGCTCTCCAGTTTGTTACATTACCTACGCAGTACAGATGACAAGATTGAGCGACGAGTGGATGTGGTTTTTCAGCAGAAGTAAAGACTTGGAGGTTGGTTTCACACACATACACAACCAGATAGTGCCCTCAGGTAGTTTAGATTGGGGCTTAGAAACTGCCATCTGATTATGGCCACCTGACAAGAGCAACAGTGTTTGCTGTTGCCAAGCCCCATATGGCTCTCATGCCACAACTGAAAAAAATCTGTACGTAGAGTGTTGGTGATGTTTGATTGCTATTATAATGTGGGAATTTTATTTGCAAATGTGATGCTATAATTTTTGACGCTGCAAAATTTGACTTCGGTCTGCTTCTTACAAATATCTAGAAAAGTTGGTTCTTCTGTTAACTCGATCAGCTGGATCAAATTCAGTAGTTCTTGTTGTCCATTATTATTAGATGATTCCCACACAAACAGTAGGCCGGATTGTCTTCACTGGTCACGCGCTGATAAGGTGTCGCCTCTACTCCCACATTCGATATGGTCACCAGGGGCTGCTCATCGGTTGAGTGCATCTTTAGTCTCCCCCAGGGAAAAGTTGGTTATGTTGGCCTGAAAACATATTCATATAATATCATGTTACCAAGCAGCATTGCAAAGCTACAATGTCTTTTATTATTAGAACAAAACTGTATAAATCGTTTGACCATCACCGAGACAAAGAAATTGTTTGTAAAAGTTATTTTGCAAATCTGTCTTGTATGGAGTTTATTGATTACACTGGCTGTGATTGATTCATTACGGTTGGTTTCATGTTGAGTAGATTATACTGGCTGATACCCGGTAGCCAAGTAAACTCATCTAGAACAGTGTTTGCAGTACATCTTCACATGTACTAACTGACCTTTGTTCTTGTCTTGCAGCTGCCTGCTGAGAGCAAGTTGGGGCACACTGCACTGCATCAGGCTGTTTGCTGTTCCAAAGTTTCTGTGTGACATTGCTGCTAACGCCCCTGCAGTTTGGTGACATGTTTGACACTGGCCAGTCTGTTGTCTCTTCACTGGTTGGACCTGTCCATGAAGGCTGTCTGTCTGCTGTGGAATCATGGCAATATTAGCATTTTGGTGGATAGCAAAATTTAGCATATGATAGAACTATATTGCCATATGTAACATTACATTAGGAAATCGTTGCAGTATATATATATATATATATATATATATATATGCCTGCATGTGTACCCGCCCCCTCCAGCCCCCCCCCCCCCCTCTCCCTCACCAAAACACAGTGACCAAGTTTGAATGACAGCATCATAAGCAAAATATACCATGCATATAATTCAATGACATCACTGAAATTGTTTCTTTATAATTAAAATGGTTGTCTCTGTTCTGTTTGTGTTTTTGCCTCATGTATTATTACAGTTATATATGGTGCAGGAAGTAAAAGTGCACATGTATGTTGTTCTGTAGAGAAGAACCCTATGAGGAAAGAACGTCGCTTAGAAATGACAGTTACAACACAATTTATTACTAGATAATATGAATACAATTGTGTTGTAGCTGTCTTTTCTAAGCGTCTTTCTTTTTTTCGTTGAGTTCGTCTCTGCATTACACACGCTTCGCAGTCACCATTTTGATCTGGACTATGTGGTTCTGTAGGGTACATAGACTACTTGGTCTTGTTGAGGATAGACATACTCATTTCATAAAAAAAATCAGCTGTATTTTTAGGAATTATGACAATCATGGTAATTGTGTTTTATTTATGTATACACTTATTGATGTAAACCTGCCTGTCCCGGATTGGCCTCCGCAGCCACGAAAATGCCTGCAGACGACGTGGGCAAGCCCTATAGAATCTTCGTTCATGAAGTCAAGCCAAGAGACACTTATTGATGTACTTGACGATTTTGGTAAACTCATAAGAGAAGCCTCACAATGAAAGGCATTTTTAACAGTTTCACTCAGTACAGATATAAACAAATAAACCATACGTTGAAGTGTATTTGAAAACAATGTTTTTGTCACAAAATGAAGATCAAGTGAGATATACCTCTTGCTGTTGTGAACTGATATATTTCCTTGATATTTATTTTTGCGGGTTGAGTCATTTCAGTTTTCTGATAGAGAACATTGCTATATGGAGTAATCAGAAATAAATCCCACATGGTTTGCTGTCAGTGCAAACATAGATAAACTATGAATGAAATATATTGTGGTTAGAATACCAATTACATAATATATATATATCTGTTTCCTAACATTTATTTCATATCTCATAACCATAGCACGAGGTGAAAGAAACCTAATGCTCCAGCCGAAGGGGTGCATGCCTGCATGATGCCAGCTTGCTTTCATCTGCTTCCTAAAGTCAATCGGGCAGGGGGGGGGGGGGGGGGGGGGGAAGAATTCGCACAACCCCCCAAAAATGGAAAAATTAGTAACATTTAAATTAATTTGGGTCGAGGGCATAAACAGACATAATTATATGGTCTTGTAAAAAAAATGTATACATTATTGGTATGGCGAAGGCCGGAACCATCTGCTGCGGCCCTGTATCTAATTATTTTGAAACTTGCTCTCGTTTGCTCGTGCACCCTTTAGCTTGTAGTTGGTGTATCGGTGTTTGCTGTCAGGCACCTGCATGAGGTATGCATTGGGCAGGGTGCATTGCGTGTGCATAGACAGCAGTTGGTCTGGGGAGAAAATATTATCACTGAACTCATCAAGTTTGCAGACGGTAATTATCTTTTGTGATACAAAAAAAAAAAAAAAAAACAAGATGAGAAGTAAACGACAAAGCAAAATATTACCTAGTGCTTAGATTCTTATAATGGAATCAAATTTTATGTCCGTGTAACACACACGAACAGGCACAATCACATCAATGGGTGACCGTCTTCACTCCTTATAGAAGCTGATTCAGCTTTTCAAAATCCCGAAAAGCTGAATTTCAGCTGTTTGGTTCAGACAGAACAGGCCTTCAGCCAGCCTGTTCCAAATGCAAAAGTCATACATTCTCATGAGCCCCTGCATCCGCAGGAGCTCATGGGAATGTATATCGCTTGCTGGCCATGGATTTATGGGGCATATTTATGTCCCGTTTACATTCATTTCATATTCTCGCACTGTCACCCATGCACATCACATTGTTGCATGATGACCTGTAAATTATCTCCCAGGCTTTTGTGAAAAATAAAATCGTTTTGAGGTGGGCGTTTGCGCGTTGCTTAGCACGGGAGTGCTGTCCCTTACACACACATTATCTAGTAGCTTCCCTTCGTAAAAATGGCGACTACCATAAAGACTTGTTGTTTGCAAACGCTTTCGAGGAAACCTTGTTTTGGATAAATGCGAGGACATAAGAAATGAGAAGACCACGATATAGCATGTTCGACGTACCGTCACCATTCCCTGGGCCATTTTTGGGACGCTGTGGACGTCGCTCAGTGCTTCCCAGTACCGGCCCAGAAGTGAAAGTTGGATAGTCATCTTTCGTTGTTGTTGCACGAGAATTGTGGGTGTTACCGTGTACGGACAGATGCAACTGGAAGTGACCTTTGGCAGCTGAGTGGCGTATACCTGTTTGCATGAACTGTGACAGCCGTCAAGGACGTCTGACACTCTACAGCAGCTATAGTAACGTGAATGTTCGGGGATCCCATCTGATGAGGCCCTGTCAGGGTTGCACTTCAAGTCAGGTAGGGACTTCGAATTTTTTTTTCACTGTCCTCAACTGACTAATTGCTGAACCAGGACCTTTAATCTGCAGTAAGCATGAGTCACGTGACGTACCGATACACAGCTTTCGATACTGGGGCCACTTCTCCAGGTCGTCACGCAGCGCCTTCAGTATGTTCCTGGCCACATCTTGACACTCTCTGCTTTTCCAGTCGACCCCGGGGTCACTGCGATACTCAGACACGGCCAGGACCAGTAACTGCCACCTTATAGACGGCGCCATACTTTGGTCTTGATTTTCACACAAGTGTAAAAGGACACGCAGATACCCTGTAAAGTGTGGAGTTGGCTTTATTGTATCAATGTAATACTGAAGACAGGAGCTATTACTCAATCAAAATCAGATCACAGACAGTAGGTTGAGCCCCTTTATAGTAAGGCACGACGTTAAGTTACGACTCTTACAACGAAGGAGTGAAGGCGCCGTTGGATCGCTCCGTTCACTGCGGCCTGCGTCCTCCTAGCAGCCGTAAGAGAGGGGGGTTGTGGGTGTTTTTCGACAATTTATATCTATCCCAAAATTCCAGGATTTTTCGACCGCTTACTCCCACGCCTTTCCGCCGCCCAATTTTTTCAGTGCCTCGGCATGTTTGTCTAAATTTCCGTCCGCTACTGAACACGCCACTGCATTATTATTTGAACAATCACCATTTTATGTACCTCTCAGCAGAGTAATACCAACAGGGGGTTAACACATGAGCAATTAATCCATCGGTTATGTAAGTGTGTTCATTCTACAATGCGTAGTTTATTGATTACTTAGTCAATTACAGATATTTCCGATAGCACAGACAAAAGGGATGTAACTTTTGGTTATAAAGCAAAACGACATACACAGTTACTTCCCTTAGACATGACACGCACTCACCGCCGACGGCTCCTGGCAACAGTCACGTGTTAGTTTGTAAACACCAAGCCGGTCGTGTTTCTTTCTGGTAAGCGGGCTTTGTAGGAGACAGACGTGTTTTGAGGAGTGACTTGATTCTCAGAGGTGATATTCAGTGATCGATAAATCTTGTGAATATATACGACGGTAAGATCGATAGTTTGTCTGTTTAATTTGCCACATTTAGAAACAAGACAGGCCTCGCGGTTAGCCTAGTGCATTGCGCTAAGTCTTACTGTTCAATAGTTAACCAGACCGGTCTAGTTTTATTTACCCAGGCTACACTCACTAACATTCGCTCATTTAGAAAATGAACTGGACTCAGGAAGAGGTGACAATCTTGCAATCTCATGGTGAATACCATGAAAAAATTACCGCTTTCATTCATTCCGTTTTGAACAAAGCTCCGGAATTTTGGCTTGAAAAACCGGGGAAACCACTTGGAAATTTGAGTGATATACTCAACAGTGGTTCGAAAAAACAAAAGACAAATAAAGAACCAAAAGAACTAGATTTGTTCTTTAGACAAAATCTTTCTGATGGCAAGCCGCCTGCGTGCAGTAGAGTAGAACATTGTGATTTGACCATATTTACTTTAGACATGTTAAAAAAGAATTTGGAAGATGGCTACAAAATACTTCAGGGAACCAAACACCTAAACATTTCAGCTTCAATCTGCTATGGAGAGTGGCTAATCCAGGGTTCCGAAATCCTTAAAATACAGAAAATACGAAAACAAACTAAATTGAACTGGCCAGATTGGCTAAAATTAAACGTAAAAATTTCCAAGTCGTATGCTCATCGGTTGTGTGTTCTAGCCAGGCTGCTACAAGGGTACCCCAAATTTCATTTTCTTGCACTGTCTTTCCAAAAGGTGTTTAGTTTGCGGGAGCAAATTGAACAAATGCTGAAAATACAGGAAATAGCCGATTTTTGGAAAAACCCCTAACGCTGGTCTGTAACATTGTTTGCTTGTTTGTTTGTTTGTTTGTGCAAAGGCTCTGGCGTGGCTTAAAAGGCCCGTAACCTACTGTTTTGAACGGTTCATAAACTTGTTCAGTACTGAAATTTGAACAAAAGTTTTTGGCACGACCAAAAGAACCATAATATTGCTGTTTAAAACAAAGGCTCTGGCGCGGCTTTAAATGCTCGTAACCTTTTTGTTTTAAACGGTCCGTAACCTTGTTCAGTACTGAAAATTGAACAAAAGGCTCTGGAGGACCATACTCTTATTTGTTTTGTTTGTGTTGTCACGTTGCACAAAGGCTCTGGCGTGGTCTAACGGCCCGTAACCATGCTTTTTATGTTTGTATTACCCCAAATGTGAGAGGTTTTTCGCCGCGCTCATGCAAGTAGCTTGCTTTTTGCAAGTGAATTAAAACAGATTTTACATAGGTTTTAGTAACAGGACTGACGGTGGGGTATACCTGTAGCACCCTGGCAAAGAAAAACGATTTTGGCTTTGTATCTGAATAATTGATTTACAAAACGGCACCCTGGTCAGCCCACTTGTAGCACGCTGTCAAAGAAATGTGTTTATTTGCATTGTATCTGAATAATTGATTTATAAATCACTCAGCGCCCTGGTCAAGCCTTCAAATCATTGTATCTAACGTAAACACATGACGTATGTCCTTAGCGAATCGTCCCCCACTGGGGGACAGGTATCCAACGTAAACACATGACGTATGTCCTTAGCGATTCGTCCCCCACTGGGGGACAGGTATCTAACGTAAACACATGACGTATGTCCTTAGCGATTCGTCCCCCACTGGGGGACAGGTATCCAACGTAAACACATGACGTAGAGCCTTAGTGAATCGTCCCCCACTGGGGGACAGGTATCTAACGTAAACACATGACGTAGAGCCTTAGTGACGGGACGAAGTGCACAGTGTTGATTTGAGTACACAGGTTGTGTATCGCGTGTCATACCGCGGTGTTTTGCGGACGAGTCTACAATATTCATGCAGAATAAAGATTTTGTGTTTGTTTGTCTGTCTGTCTATGCGTGAGTGTATGCGTGCGTGTGTGTGTGTGTGTGTGTGTGTGTGCGTGTATGCATGTATGTGTGAATGCATGTGTGTGTGTGTGAGTGCGTGTGTGTGTGTGTGTGTGTGTTTGCGTGCGTGTATGCATGTGTTTATATGTGTATGTGCGTCCGTGTTTGCGTGCGTGTGTGTTTGTTTGTGTGCGTGTATATATGTGTGTTAGAGATATAAAATATAAGATTCTAAGAACATTTTTTTTTCATTGCCTCTGTGCCAATACCTCCCAAAACATAGTTATTTAAATAATAACCACACACACACACACACACACACACACACACACAAAAAAAAAACTATTGCTATATGCACTTGATAACAAATTATTTAAGTTACCTGCAGATACTTGATAACAAATTTTCCACAGTCAATTATAACTGACAAATAATTTTACAGGTAACCTTTTAAGAACCTATAATTAGTTATTAAGTGACTTAATAATAAGTTATAAGCGACTTAAGCCAAGAACTTATAAGAACTTAAACATAAGAAATTGTAAGTTCTTGACTCAAGTCACAACTTAAGTCACAACTTACTCGGACAGATTTGACAAGATACAAGGACAATGAAAAAACTTTTTTTTAGAAATAGTCAGGTGGTGGTGGTGGTGCTGATGGGGTTAAATAATCAGGCACAAGAGGTGTAAGTGGCATGGCATTTTTCTGCGAAGTGTATGACATTAATAAACGATTGCCAAATCTGATTTTTATTTGTTTAAAAGAATGTGTAGCTTTTCTGTGGTTTCCTGTACCCCTATCCTTTTTCCCTCTGCTAAAAAACTAGCCTTCAGTTCTTCAACATTTACGGGTGATTGACTACGCATTTTATTTTGTATTTCAGACTTCTGTTTCTTGTAATTATTTAAATCATCCTGGACTCTCTTAAATTCCTCGTCATCAATACAATTATCATTTAATGCCTTATTGATAATAAGTTTCATACTGCTCAGCTTTGCACCAGCAAGCGTACTCAATGCTTCATGTTTCTGTAATTTTGTGTGAAACCTCTTGTTTAAGGCTTCCAAACCAAAACAAGTCAGGCATGTAGCAACGCTAACACCCTCAACTGCTATTCCAGCCAAACTTCCAATTCCTGTGGCAAACAGAACAATACCCCCTACAGAACATCCAGCTGAAACTGCACCAATAGCCATAGAAGTGTTTTGAACAGAATTAAATACTGACTTATACCGTCTTTTGCACCGTGAGTACTTAGCCTCCTCACTCTCCAAATATTTTAAAGCTTCTGTAATATTATTTAATCTGAATGCGTCTGCTGGTAATGTTTTATCTGAAGCAATTGGCATATGTGGATCAGGCGCAAGCGTTGTTTTAGTCATCACAATTGATTCAGTCGACTCAAGCGTTGGTAGTTGTGGATAGAAGTTTACCATTTTTTTTTTATTGACAAATATTTTTTATTTAATCAGCAATTACATTTTGCAACTCTTCAAAAGTATATAATTTGCTGGCATAATAAAATGAAACAAGATCAATGTGTTCTAGTTTTATGAAATTTAGAAAAACAAAAGTTGTTTTGTCAACCGATATCTTGACAGCTGGTACACTGCTCGACACCTCAAAAATATCTACATTTTTTCTAATAGCAATAAAAACTTTTGTTGATTCTGTCACTGTGTCATTGCATGTAAGTTTAATTCCCTGTGCTATATCTGCCTCTTTTGCAGTAGTTACAGATCTCATGATAATTTCAAATACTATTGTTGCTTCTCTTGCGATGGTAAAGTTTGCTGGTGCAAACACGACCTTCGCATCTGATCTGCCTTTTCTGTGCGTAAGAAGATACCGCCGTCTCTCATAATTTTCAACTTTCAGTTTATCTCTGCTATTGTTGTCTGGGGCAAAGCTTGGAACAAGGCTTACAATAAGCGGCCCGGAATTAACAACCTTCCTAAACACTAAGGCGCCTTCATCATCAGTGTATACATAAGGACTAATAAATTCCAACTTTATGTCCCAGTCAATTGTGGGTGGTGGAACAGGCACAGGTGAAACTACCCACTTATTTCCCACATGTATTAAGTTGTAGGGTACATTATTTACAGGAGTAGGTACAGTAACATCACGAAGCTGAACAAGTTTAGGAATCGGTTTTTCTGTTCCTTCTTTCATGTCATCAATTACTTTTCTTTTGTACATACCAGTCGAATCAAGTTCAAAACCATACACCTCCCCCACCTCTCCCTCCTTCTCAAAATCCTGTACGTCAGCCAAATCTTTCAGCTCTGTTACCGGACATGCAACTGGTATGATTGTTCGCTTTGGACCGCCACTCATTTTTATAAACAAAAATAAAATTATTTAACTTCTAACACTACACTAAAATCATGCATAACAACTGGTTTGTCATCCTGATTAGTTACAGATATACTTAGTGACTCAAAGAAACTAGAACCTAATTTCTTAAACTGTAAATTAGGAAATCTAACAACTACACTTTCACAATAGGGTGCAGTTCCAGTCGGCACACATCTCAACAAAGTTGAAGGCTTTCCATTGTGAACATTTTCAGATGTGTTCTGTTCTTTCAAATAAACATTTAGTACAGTATGTACCGACAAATGAACAGGATATCTTCCAGTTATTTTTTGTTTTTTTGGCTTAAATTTTAATCCTGCTTCATAAGTCCAATCATCATCACCACTAACAGCTACAATACCAAGATCTGATTCAGTTAAAAGACCAAGTAGTATTAAAAGTTTGTCTGTTAATATAAGCTGACTATCTTTTGGAAATTCCATTGTAACAAGCAAGTTAGCCGGATTTAAAGTTGCTTTAATTTTATACATATTTTGTAAAAATTCAGCTATAGTACAAAAGTCATAATAACCAGGCTGTAAATGATTAGTGCCCCAACTTGTATCACCTACCATTCCATGTACAGAATATTCACCATCATTTGTAACATTAAACCACTTTACTGTATAGAACATTTCATGGATAGCTACAGCCTTACTACCATCTCGATTATCAATCCCATTAGTTAACCACACTGGTTTGCTTGTGTCAAGATTTGTTAAGGTAATAAACATTTTTATTATCTCATATAAAAAGAAGCATGGAATTTAAATCACCAACCATTACCACTACAAACGCATTTCAATTTAATGTGAATGCCAAATATAATGTTGCACCTACTTATGAACAGAAAATAATTCAACTAAATCAGCTTGATATTGCTGTGTCTGAACAAGATTTATTTCAAGTGAAAGTACCCAATCCATTTGACCATTACCTAAACCCTCCAATAACAGATGACTCAACTGCAAGAAAGTGGTCTTCAAGTCCACTACAGATGTTTCAAAACCAACTCAACTTTGCTATTCTGTGTTCAACTACAGGCTGTGGTGTTTCATTCACAGACCATTTGAATCACTCAAACAAACTGATTAGGTCTGTGTATCGTTTTCATGTTTATTACCAGCTTAGACGTATACTGTCAGAACTGCATACACCATTGCCCACTGAATCTAGTTTCAACAGGTTTAACAACCCCATGGATATGAAAGCATTTGAACGCATCTGTAATGAATTTAACATCAGTACCAAGTATGACTTCACACAAAAACTTGATGATCACAATGGTATGGGTACACTGTATTATGCTATGAGTCACAGACAATACCCACAAGATTATTATCCTGGTTACACTTCATTCTCATCAAAATCTGAAGTCTGGTTAGGTTCAATAGAACAGAAACAGTCTAACGCCTGGACCACATTTATTTTAGATAAAACTGACGGGTTTACTCAAGCGGGAGTTGAGCGCGTAAATGAGTCTATCAGAACATATGTCTGGTGTATCCTAGGTGCACAATCACTAACAAAATCAAACATTTTGAATGGAAGTGGTAAATTTGAAGCACAAAAACAGTTTTTCGCTAATCTTGAAGATTCAGTAAATTCATCAGTTGATCTCCCATCTAGCATACAGCGCTACCAAGACGTACTCAGATATGCCAGATCGAAAGTTGACTTTGTAGTTGGCACTGGGTTATACATGTTACCATCTGACCTTCAACTCCAAATGGGTACAATAACAAATTATAATAATGAAATCATTGTTGCAGGTGTTGGTCAAAAACTCGGTCTCAATCAATCTGTAAACTTGGGGGTCACAACCACACATGCACAGTTGTTAAAACCATTACAGACGGTAACACCCTCGGCCCCGGCCCCAACACTGACACCAGCCCCAACACCAGCACCCATACAACCAGTAACACCAACCCCTGACACACATGAGTCAGAGAGAACTGCATTGGTAATAGGTCTCACTGGATTAGGAGTATTACTTCTTTATCTGTTTCATTAAATAACCCACCATTAACCCTCCTACTGTCACCAAAAAGACCCATACATGTTCTGCCATAAACCCTACTGCCTTTGCTGCAGTACTAATCAACCAACTGACAACAGTGCCTATAATGCCAGGTAATGCGTCCACTGCTTTCACAGCCAATTTCTTAAGCAAGTCTGATATGTGAGACAACTGTTTCTTTACCCATGACTGTAAATCTTTTGGATCTGTGGGGGCTGGTGGAGGTGCCGGGGCTGACGGTGTCAGGGCTGGACTACCGCCACCAGCACCGGAGACAGCCAACACAACAGTACTAATAATAAATCCAAGAGCTGTAATTAAACTAGCAATAGTGATACCCTGTTCTCTGAAAAGTGTTTTAAGTCTCTCAGCCAAAGTAGTGTCTTCGTGAAGTATTTTCTGAATAGTTTCCCTAATCCTGTTAACTTGTGTTTTCAATTTTTGTCTCCCAATACTAATCACTTCTAACCGTCCTGATCTTTCTATCTGCAAATCATTTAATCTGTGTTGGATTCTTTCTTTCATTTATGTGTCAAGATTCCCATTGTCTGCAGTAGCCAGTTTCTCTTTTTCACGTTCAATGTGTTTATCAAGTTCACCCAGTTTGGCAATATTGTTTACCATCTCACCTCTTATTGTCTGCAGTGATTTATCTAACCCCATAATCTCTCTCATTGACAAAGGTGGGTCATCTATTGTTTTCATAGCATCATTTAATTGACCTTCAGTAAATGATGTTTCTTGTATCACTGTGTTTGCTATTTCTGGTAGGCTTGTTAATGGTGCCATTTCAATCTCTTGCCCCGTTGGCAACTTTGTTTGCGTGTCGTGAAGAACACTAACCAGTCTTGGGGGGACAGGAGACCCACCAATTCCAAGGTACCTTGCCAACCCAGAGTTACCACCGACTTCACCTTTAATTGTACTTAAAGCTCTAAACTTAGAAGAATTGTTTTTATGTGTTAGATATATTTTCCCTCTGTCTGTATTTACAAATAAGTGACCTTTATCATATTCAAATTGATTAGGATCTATTACATCTGGGTGGACACCAACACTGTCATAAAATGAGTTTACTTTGTCTTTTAGCAGTTCGTGATACATACTAGAACTAGTTACCATTCCAGTCATATCTGTGATACTGGTATCTGAGACATTCATGTCATCCATTTCAAAATCTTCATGATTAAATCCTCCTGCTGCCATTGTTTTATTAATTTATTATTTTTTATTGTGCATAATAAAAATGACACAGTCTTATGGATCAAAGTTAGACCCATACAGAAAACTTCGTGAGCCCCTGGGTGTTAAAGGCATTCGACAATCGATAGTCATCACAAACAATCCTAGTACCATAGACCAGAACCAAACACTTACAGTCAAGTTTCCAAACCTAGGTCCCAGTGACGTTATTGTTCCTGGCACTGCACGCCTAGCATTTAATATTGAACTATCATCAGATGCAGATGTGAACAGAACACTAGTTAACAATCTTGGCAGAGCAATTGTTAAAACTATTAAAGTAAAACTTGAAGGGCAGGCAGTGTTTAGTCTTGATGACTCAGATGTGTTCTAATGTTACAAAGATCTTTGGCTCACAAGAGAAGAACGAGAAGACCGTATTTATCAAGGCATACAGCCAGATAATGTTTGTAAACTTCGAATCAATGCTGGAGACAAAACAACTACTGGGGTACCAAAGGAAGTTATTATAGCTGAAACATATGGAACCAGGTTTTACATTCCACTTGAGTTTGAAATCCTAACAGCGCATCTACCTTATTATCAAGGAGCACTAAATGACCGTCTGAGTTTTGAACTAACTTTCAATGACTACTCCAAAGTTATTAAATCATCTGCCACAGATGCAACATACAAGATCTCTAACATTTCCTTGGAATATGAAATTGTCACACACACTGAATTAGCCAGACTCATACAAAATCAGTATCAGTCAAGACTTCCAATTTATTATGACAGGGTGATTAGACATAGTTTAATGCAAAAAGACAAGAGTGACCCAATGTGGAACATAAACTTAAACACACCTGCCAGGTCACTGAAAGGTATTCTTATGTTGTTTGTTGAACCAGCAGATCCATACAAACGGGATTCAGAAAAATTCTACAATCCTAAGATTACACATTTGTCCTGCACAATTGAAGGTCGCCCTAATCAAGTTTACGTGTCTGGAATGTTACCATACCAGCACTATGATGAGATCACAAAGTATTTTGCAGGAGGAAGGATTAGAGATAAACCAGCAAACATTGCGTGTAAAGATCTACATCTGTATGATGTTAGGATCGGACAATACCTTACAAACAAATATGCACTTTGGTTAGACCTTCGCAGTACAGACGATGATTATCTTCATGGGTCAGGACGAACTGTTGAGAACGGTAGTGATGGAATAACAATTCAGATACAAAAGAAGGTTGAAAAAGCCGAAGCCATTAACATATATTTGTACCTGATATATGATGCACAACTCAATATTGCAGAAAGCAGACTGAGTGGACACATATATTAAAATTATATTGTGTATTAAAATGAACCGGGGCTTGATGACACTCGACCCACACTGTGGATTATTTTGTGGTGCCACAGGGTGTGGTAAAACTGAATTTGTACTTAATTTATTACAAACAAGATACATCCACCATTTTGAAAACATTGTAATATTTTGTCCAACAATCAAACACAACAAAGCTTATCACAACCGTTTATTCATCTGGACTGACAGCAACATATACTTAGTTGACCCTGAGAAAAAACTGAATGAATACCTACAATATTTTTACAAGCAATTTGAAGGACAGCCAACATTGTTTATTGTTGATGACTGCTCAGCAGAGAAAGACATTGTCAAGAAGAGAAACACTCTATCAGAACTTGCCTTCAGTGGCAGACACGCAAACATAAGTGTATGGATTCTCACTCAGAAATATAATGCTGTACTGAAAGATTTTCGAGAACAGTTAAAGTTTATCTGTTTGTTTTACTGTAAGGATCGTGACAGCTTTGAAGACTGTCTCAGAGAAAACGATGTCATCCCAAATAAGCATGAACGTGATGATGTAAAAAATAAACTGAAATCAACTAAGCATCTAAAGCTCATTTTAAAGACAGATCAGCCCACAGGGTATGGGTTAGTAAATTGATGTAAATTAATTTATACATTTGTTTGTCCAATAAAAATGACAGACGGACAAATCATACAGGTGCTTGATCTCACACACCTTTTCAAAGATGTTATGCACTTTACTGACTTAATATCACCCAAACAGACTTACATAAGCCTTTCAGCACCATCAGAAATATATGCTACATATAGTGTGACTTTGGATTATGTCGATGAGCATCCAGATGTGGAGCACATGACAGTTGATTTAAAGACACCTACTTTTAAAGTTGATGATACCAACTATGGTTGGTTAGGGGAAATTTGTTATAGCATATTTAAGCAACTACGCAAACTAAATGTTTATATTGACAGTGTTACAGTTAATAAAGTGGTATTACACAAGGTGAGCAAGCAGAGTTAACGTTAATATTTTTTCATTTATTATTTTGTCGGACAAATAAAAATGACGGACAATGCTCAAAGCCCTGGCCCATCAAACCTTGGCTCATCTGGTTTAAGAAACGTGTTTCACACAACAGATTTGCCTATATCCAATACTAATAATGTCTATGAATCAATAGAAAACTCTTTTTCTGTCATACAACAAAATCTTCTTACAGGCAATGTTAAGATTCAAATTGTTGCGAAAATAGAATTCACTAGAGTAGACGGAGAAGTGATTGTATCGTATATATCAACAAGACAACACACAGTTAACACAAGAAGAGAATTAGAGAACGTGTTTAGAGACAGACTATTACCTGACTTCCTCCAGGCAATTGACAGTGCAAAAATGAAGGGGTTTGGTTGGCACGAAGGGCATGTGCATGAACTACAATTAAAGCAGTCTAGGTATCATCCTATATTAGGTAAAGCATGGTTGCCACTGCCAACAGAGGTTGTAAACAAAAAGGCTGTTGTTAACATACAGAACAATGACAACTATTGTTTCATGTGGTGTGTGCTTGCTAAATTACACTTTGTAAAATCAAAACCAGAACGTGTATCTAACTACATCAAATTTGTAAACGAACTCAACTTCAGTGGCATTGAGTTCCCTGTTAAAATAGAGGACATAGACTTGTTTGAAAAATTAAATCCTGGTATATCCGTGAATGTGTTTGTGTGGGATAATGAGTCTGAGAACAAGTTACAACCAATTAGAGTATCACCTCTGGCTCCAACATATGGGCAGTCAGAAGATAAACATGTTGATATGTTATTAATCGGTGATGACAATAACTTTCACTACACAATTATCAGGAATATGTCACGTCTAATTCATGCACATACAACAAAACACAATGGTAAACAAGAAGTTTGTAAAAGATGTTTACAAAGGTTTTCTTCTATTGCAGTGGCACATAAACATGTTTTACACTGCAGGTCAGCTGATGACATACAAACTGTACTTAAGTATCCAGATCCTGGCAGCAAGGTTTATTTTAAGAACTATGGGAATCAGCAAAAGTTGCCGTTTGTAGTGTACGCAGATTTCAAATCACTGGTTGTTCCGTATGAAGGTCCTGTTCCAGAGTCATTACCAAAGACTATAAAACTAAGTGACCAAGTGGTGTGTTCTTTCGGGTACATTATAAATACCGTAATTAGGTCAGACGGTTTGCATTCAGAACCTGTTATCTACAGAGGGGAAAATGCAGCATGTCTGTTTTTAACAGAAATGAGACATCTGTATAGTCAGGTAGTACAATATCTCACAACATGTCAGATGCCTTTGGTGATGACAGAAGAAGACAAACTAAAATTTCATACAGCTGAGACGTGTTGGATTTGTGAACAGCCTTTAGGATGTGATAAAGTTCGTGACCATGATCACATAACTGGACGTTACAGAGGTGCTGTACATAACAATTGTAACTTATTATTAAAAATAGATCCTAAGACATACAAGTTACCAATCTTTTTTCACAATCTGAAGGGATATGATTCACACATCATCATGCAGGCTGTAGACGAGTCTTACAGAAACATTAGTTGTATTGCCCAGACAACTGAGAAGTACTTGACTTTTAGGTTAGATAAATTAGCATTTTATGACTCCATGCAACATTTGTCTTTAGGGTTGGCTAGTCTTGCAGAAGGACTGACTGAGTATCCAATAACAAGTAAATATTTTGAACCAGACTTGATTAAGAAAGGTGTCTATCCATATGAGTACATTGATCACTGGGTTGTGTTTGAAGAAACAAGACTACCACCAAAAGAGAAATTTTATTCCACACTAACTGGCAAAGGTATTTCTGACTCCGAATATCAACACGCACTTGATGCATGGGATAAATTAGGATGTCAGACAATTGGTGACTACCACGATCAGTACTTGAAAGCTGACGTTTGTTTGCTAGCAGACGTATTTGAAAGTTACCGTGAAAAGGGTTTGTTACACTACAGTCTTGACCCTGCTTGTTACATAACTAGTCCTGGCATGACATGGGATGCATTTTTGAAATCCAGTAAGATATCTATAGATCTGTTGTCTGATCGGACGATGGGTGAAATGGTGGAACGCGGATTGAGGGGAGGCATTAGTATTGCAGCGAACAATTATGCAAAGGCCAACAACAAATATCTTGATGACCTTGACCTTGGCCGGGGGTTTGACCCCTCGAGCCCGGGGTCAAGGTCATTCATTACGTACCTTGACGCTAATAACCTTTACGGGTTCGCGATGTGTGAGTTATTGCCCTTGAAAAACTTTTGTCTGCATGATTTGTCACAGTATGACATAACAGACTCAGGGTTAACTAACAATATTATAAATCTTGACCGAAACGACGCTAAGGGTTGGATCTTTGAAGTAGACCTGGAGTACCCACACCACCTACATGATTACCACAATGATTATCCGTTGGCAGTTGAAAAAATGAGTGTGACAGGGAAAAAAGAAGACACTAAACTTGTGCCAAATCTAAATGACAAATTCAATTACGTTTGTCACTACCGCTTGCTGAAGTTTTACATCAGACATGGGTTAGTACTAAAGAAAGTTCACAGAGGAATTCAATTTGATCAGAGTGCTTTCATAAAAGATTACATAATGAAGAACACAACCCTTCGTGCCAGAGACGGCAACACTGCATTTGACAAAGACTTCTTTAAGCTTATTAACAATGCCTGTTTTGGCAAGACTATGGAAAATCCTCATCACAGAAAAGATGTGAGACTGGTCACAACTGAATTGGGTGCTATTAAACTTACAGGCAAGCCTCAGTACACAGGGTATAAAGAATTTCATTCATCATTGTATGCTGTGTCACTCAAAAAAAGATTGTTAAACTGGACAAGCCAGTATTCATTGGTATGGCAATTCTGGAGTTGTCAAAATTACTAATGCTTGAATTTTATTATGATTACTTTAAACCAAAATATCCTGACTGCCGACTGGTATACACTGACACTGACTCTATGATCATTGATGTGTGTACTGAAGACTTTTATGAAGACATGAAAACAGAGTTACGCATGTATGACACGTCTGACTACCCTAAAGACCATCCACTGTTCAGCACACAAAACAAGAAAGTGCCTGGTAAGTTTAAGGATGAACTAAATGGTGTGCCAATAGTTGAGTACGTTGGACTGAGATCAAAAATGTATTCTATACTGCACCAGAAGGGAAGTCAGTCAAAAGCCAAAGGAATAAAAAAAACAGCAATAAAAAATAAAGACATACGTCATGAGCATTACAAGCAAGTATTAGATGGTGCATTAATGCCTGATTATCCAAACAAGTCATTGAGATCAAACAAACATAATCTTGAAATAATTCAAACACACAAAAAGTCACTTGCAATAGGGGATACAAAACGAGTGTTTCACAGTAAGGAAAAAGCTTATGCACCTGGACATTACAGGCTCAGGTTATCTGAAGATATTTGTGATGAACTGGTTGATGAATTAATTGACGACTTAGTTACTGAAATGAGTAACGGTGTCTGGGGGAATAATCTGTAATTCTTCTCTGACAAATGTCCTCTGTGGTGCAGGGTCAAACAGGTAATATATTGTTGCGTCAGGACCGGGAATTATTTTTTTTATATTGTGTACAGACGTTGACCAGATGGGGTCTGTTGCTCTGCGTCTGTCGTCATTTTCAACCTCCCCTGGTTGATATAGATATCTCACCTGTTTAGTAAATAAACTTGTGTCTGGTGCTGGGGTTGGGGCTGTTTTTGGCTCTGTAATTGTTTTCAATTTAATAGCATCAGCAGGTTTTGGGTGTCCTTCATTGTTCATTGCTTTTATCACATGTGGTAATCTCTTTACCCATTCAGTGTTACGGGTGTCATGCATGAGTTCCTTAGAATACTGGTAACTGAAAAGTCTTTCTGATAACTGTTTGTTAAAGTTCTCTACAATTGCCTGCGATCTGTGTACACCTGGAATGCCACGTCTGACCAGTACACCATGCTTCGCAAATAACTGATTAACAGCACCTTTGAATTCTGATCCGCCATCAACTTGCACTAGTCTGGGGTATCTTAAAGGGCCTCGACTATATATTTTTGTTAATGCTGTAGCAACTGTGGTAGCTGTTTTGTCAGATATGGGTTCAGCGTCTTTGTACCTTGAAGCAATGTCTACAACAGTTAATGCATACTTGTATCGTTTCTTTCTTATTGTATCATGTGGTAGGAACAGGAGGTCCATTTGGTGTGTGTCATTAGGTGTTGTGTTCTCAAAATGAGGTCTCGTTATCTTTCTTGGAGCAGGGAGATATATTTGCCAAATTGCCTGTCTCTGTAACCATTGCTTGACCTGATTGAGTGTTATATCTCCGCCCACAGCGGCATGTAATTTCTGAATAGCTGTTTGCCCTTTCCAATACCCTGATGGAGAGTAATATATTTTTGATAGTTTATTTTAGGCTGCCATTTTTTCTAGCAATGAAAACTCCAGTAAAATAAACAAATGTCATTCCCACTAGAACAAAGATTATCTCTCCATTTCTTTGTTGTGTGCTTGGTTGGTAATAGTCACTTAGTTTCGGTTTTGGGATAGACATGTCTTCACCTGTGACAAGATAGTATTCACGGATTGCTTCGTCTGTATTTGAAAACGTATGTTGTGCATGGCCTTCAGGCCTCAATCTTTCATTGATGAAATCAAGTTTTTCAATTCTATTCTTTTCATATTCCTGCTGGGCTTGAGCAAGTTTTTCTGATGCCTCATTGTGACGTTTCATTTCTTCTGCAGATTCTTCTCTACCCATTTTTGAAAAGAGATAGTTTGAGCCACTAAATGCCAGAACATTAACCATAGCACCTCCTATCATAATAGCTATCGTCGCCATAATATTTTTATTTACATAGAAACATTTTCGGGAATAATTCCTTGCTTGACAAGAAAATCTTTTGTCGCAATTGACGCTGTAACAACTGCAATTAGCTTAGCACTGTCTTCAAAGTCAAGTCTACTGAGGTCTGCTGATTTCATTTTGAGTAGACTTTTTCCTAGCATAGAATAAGCTACTGCTAATCCACTGATTACGGCAGAGTGATACACAAGGTTCATTATGTTCTTTGTGTCATTCATTTCTTAGGCAAGAAAAATTAAAATAATATTTTTATTTACTGCATATAAAATGGGTCAACGGCTTTGGGTGTTACTGGTAATGTGGCGACTTCTGGTTTTGTTTTTGGAGTGTCTGATTTTTTGGTCACTGTACGAGTCTGTGGTTTGTATTTTTTGTATAATTGATACCCTACGTAACCAAATCCGACAACAAATCCGGCAATTATATATTTTGTTGATTGAGGTTCGGGGTCAGGGTCAGGGTCGGGGTTAGACTGGGTTGTTTGTCTCTCACTTTGATGAGGGAGTGACGGCCCTGACGGTATTGACACAGGTCCTGACGATCCTGACGGTGTTGACGTCTGGTCAGTCACATGAGCCTTTTCTGTTTGTGCTTGAAGCTGTAATTTTTTTTGCCTGTTATATTCAGCTAATCTTTTACCAGCCTCAACCCTGCCTGGACTTTTAGCCTTAGTCACAGTTTGAACCTGCGTCAAGACCGGACTGGGGTTCGGTTGTGGAGTCGTCTGGGTTTCGTCCATTTTCTTCTGCAGTAAAATTTATTTTCGAGAAATCAATATGGCTCCCAGTAACTAGTAATGTTACGACAGGTGCAAGGTAATTTCCAAACTTGTAAAACATGACACATGCTAATTTGCCAATTGAACTTGAAACAATAGGATTGCTTTCAAGGTCGTGTGATAGGCTGTCACTATCCACAGGTAGAAAGTGACTCACTGCTTTTGTGTATAGGCATACAAGAGATCGACTCAAATCACGTGTCATTAGTGAGGCAATGTGGTTTTCATATTTAGAATGAAGCTTGATTAGCTCGTCAGCGGTGAGAGATTCAATATCCTCTGTCATGTATTGTTTTCCGAGATAAGTCTTTGATTTGCCTGACACAACTACAGAAAGAAGGCGCTGTTTTTTCGAGTCTAAGTCTTTGTTTTCTACAGCATTAATATTGTTTAGAAGAAGTAATTCGTCTTGATTCATTTTATAATAAAAAATATTAATTTTAATATCACTGATTTTGGAAACCTTTATTTTACTGAAAAAAATAAGGAAAAACCAAGAAAAATGGGTGGCGTCAAGGCGTGGGAGTATGCGGTCGAAAAATCCTGGAATTTTGGGATAGATATAAATTGTCGAAAAATACCCACAACCCCCCTCTCTGCCATACTGTTAACATCTTGTAGCGATTAATAGCGGAATTCTTGTAGCTCCCTGTGTGACGCGTTATGACCTCATTTTCGACTCGAGTACCAGCTTTTCTTGACAAAAAACAACAATAGCAACGTCAACACAACGAAGCTTTTTAGCATAATTCAAATCCATCCAATTTACAACATTATTTTCCGTCGAAACGGTCGTGATCAAAAATAGATCAGACCTTCCCCAGATCGAGAATGGCGCACCAAGGTCACACGATCGTTGCTTAAATGCCAAATATTAAACTCTAAACTATATTTATTTAAGAGAAAAAAATAATCAGAAAAAACACATACTCACTGTTAAATCGCATTACTCTGACAATACATAGTGCGGCTCGAAAAGCGCTTTCCAAAAGTCAAACTGAAATTGACAAGCTGCCAGGAAGAGCGGCGTTTTCACGTGATCTTGACCCCTTGCAACTGCAGGGGCTCGCTGGGAACATGTATTTAGGTCAACTACAGGAGATGCCACGGACGTTGGAAGTTTGATCAACTTGTTTACTTTTACAAATACCGTGAATGAATGAAAACAAATACGTATTGCTACACCGACCCTTGTAAGTTTGAGGGAGGTCAAAGTAACCATTGTACCCCGAAGGCCGCAGGGGTACAATGGTTACATTAATTTCCCTTTAGGCCTACAGGGTCTGTGTAGTCAAACCCTGCTACCAATAGCTTATAATATACGTCAAACTGTGGCTATCAGTGAGGCAACTCCTGCTACCAATAGCTTATAATGTACGTCAAACTGTGGATGTCAGTGGAGCAACTCTTGCTACCAATAGCTTATAATGTACGTCAAACTGTGGATGACAATGAGGCAACTCCTGCTACCAATTTCTTATAATGTACGTCAAACTGTGGATGACAATGAGGCAACTCCTTGCAAACAAGAGGCGTAGATTCTCATGAGCCCCTGCGGCTGCACCAGTACAGTACTGCGGCTACAGGGGGTCATGGTAATATACGCTTCTTGCAGATGGAGCGGAAACAGTAACTCCACTGAATGTTTGAAGTCCGTACAATGTTTGACCTACTTCTGTTTTAGGGACAACCTCTGTTGATAGGATCTAATGTCTAACTAATAGTCAGATACGCTCAAGTCGAACTACATGGGACTTTTTGTCTTTGACAAGTCCAATTTTTCACAGAGTCGTACGATTTCAGTGTGTGTTTTGTCAACCGTATTTAAAAAAATACGGTGGATTTTGAAATGGGGCGGGGTCGGGCGCATTCCGGAGCATGCACATGACGTTTTTGGTGTGCGGGGCACAAATTCTGGCAATGAAGTAACAAGACAAAAATAACGTCACGTCTACCTACGCAAACAATAATAGAGAACTCTTTTGGGCGTTAAAGCGCTGTATGTGTGTGTGTGTGCGTGTTCGTGTTCGTGTTCGTGTGTGCATGTGCGTGTGCGCATGTGTGTGTGTGTGTGTGTGTGTGACAGCGACTAGAGCCCGCGTTTGAGGACGGACAAGTTTGAAATTTTAGGATTTTGTCCTAAAGGAATTATCCCTAAACCATTATTAAAACGTTTTGATTAAGATGCTCATTGGCAAGAAAATGATCGTTTCACAAAAAAACCGGTTGATCCACACTGGAGTCCGTAATATTTCTTTCTTTTTTTTTACTAGATATTTTGCATATAGCTAGATAAAAGGAACACATTGAATGAGTTCGTTAACCAGCATTGTAACTCTAGAACCTTTTGAGTGATAATTAAATAATGTTTGAACAAATATATTTTCAGGTTTTTGGGATTTATTTCACGAATTATATGGGTTAATCTTAAAACAATTGAATCTTTTTTCCCGAAAAAAAATCCTTTTCATTTATAATCGCAAATATCGTATTAGGTATTTAGATAAGCCTGCAGTTTGTCTCGGCTGTCGGATAGGATTAGGACAAAATTATATTGTGACCTGTATGCCCTAGGTGTGAAAATCAAACAGTTTTTTTGCACCACTTTTTCGGAGTCATTTGTAAAACAGACTTTGGGATGAAATCTTTGTCTTGTTTTTTTTTTCCTCTAACAGATGGATGAATCTGTTCAGATCTATTCAACTGACCCTACAGATGTCAAAACATTGGTAAATCATTAATATTTTTTCTTAATAATACAAGTGTTGATTTTACAGAATTAATGTGCTGATGTGTGGTGCTGGACATGCCGGCCGTACGGTCCACATTACGGACCACCACAAACTGACCGTGATGACGTGTCCACTCTGTCTCCAGGCTGGTCAGCAGTTGATGTTTATTATGCACGTAAAATGGCACAAATCACGGTCGTACTTACTACACGTTTCCCACTTGTTGTCTGTCTGTCTGACTTTCTCCATCCAGGCGGAAACAACTCTGCCGTCCCGTGCTAGTGCGCGCCCAATGTAGGTATTCTTAGTTAACACTTCAGCCGCTGCAATGGAATGATAAGGACTGTACGTCTGTTAACATCAGCAACATGAAGTAAAACAAATACCGCTAGGGTTCATTCAGAATAGAAGGAAAAGTTAAACAAGGGCGGTAACACCGTATTTCATGGAGGAGAAAAAAGGTCAGGACGTTTCAGATCATAGTTCCATCCTCTGGTGAAACAGAAAAGAACCTGATCACGTCTGGCTGCTTCATCAGAAGAAGGGTCTGTGATCCGATACGTCGTGATCCTTGTGTGGCTGGCTTTAGTTTTCACAAATCTGTGTTTCACCGACTTAACCCTTGACTGTCGGGGACACAGGTTGTGTTTGTGACACTACTATACATTCAACGTCAAAGGTCCTCGGGCCGCCCAAGGAATGTGGATACAAAGTGGTCCAACAAGAGGCATAGATCCTCATGAGCCCCCGCGACTGCGGGGGCCCATGAGGATCTATGCCTCTTACAGGTGGGTGGTATTCAATTTTCTCATCAGTGAAAATGTTAATGTTGAATCTTCCTTCTGCTGAAACATTGTATCACTTTGACTGACAAGGGAAACAGGAAACTACACGAATTAGAGAAATCAGCATTACAAGCGGTGAGCCCCATTCACTGCCTGATCGCCATGAACATGATCCAGCAGTACATGAGACATAGCTCCTCATGAGCCCCTGCAGACACAAGGCCTCATATGTCTTTTCCTGGCTCTCATTTATATCATGTTCCTTAGGAAGACGAGTTCATCGGGCTGTTAGTCATGAACGTTTTCAGAGACAAGCGCGTGTAGATATCCCGTATCAGTACAAGTGTCCCTGGCCCTTCCCGGAATCCGGTTCACATTGATTACCTTCACTGCCGGCAAAATACGAACACCGCCCTGCTGCAAGAGGCAAAGATCCTCATCAGCCCCCGCAGATGCACTAGATTACCGCAGATGTACTAACTTACCACAGATGCACTAACTTACCGCAGATGCACTAACTTACCGCAGATACACTAACTTACCGCAGATGTACTAACTTATCTCTTGGCTTGACTTCGCGAACGAAGATTATATAGGGCTTGCCCACGTCGTCTGCAGGCATTTTCGTGGCTGCGGAGGCCAATCCGGGACAGGCAGGTTCGACCGCAGTGGCTGCAGGGGAAGGTCTGGTCAGGGTTCTGAGTTACGGCAACTCTGTTTTTTCTCCTGAGCCGTTTGTCCTTAAGGTTAGCTCTGCGAGAGTCCTCAAAGGAGACGGCTGCCTTGTAGATGGTGGAGCGCCAGATGTCACGGTCCGTAGCAAGCGAAGACCACTGGCGGTGGTCGATTTGGCAGGCACTAAGTGACTTCTTGAGACCGTCTTTGTATCTCTTCTTTGGTGCCCCTCTGTCTCGGTGTCCAGTGGCAAGCTCGCCGAACAGAGTGATCTTGGGTAGGCGATGATCCTCCATCCTGGAGACGTGCCCCGCCAAGCAAAGCTGTGTCAGCAGCAACAAAGCCTCGATGTTCATAGTTTCTGCCTGTTCAAGGACCTCGACGTTGGTGACATAGTCACTTTAGTGAATGCCCAGGATGGTACGCAGGCAGCGCTGGTGAAAGCGTTCGAGGAGTCGTAGTTGGTTGCGGTAGAGGGCCCAGGACTCGGAACCGTACAGCAGGGTGGTGAGGACGACAGCTCTGTACACGCTGTTCTTGGTGCCTTTTTTCAGCTGTTGATTGCGCCACACCCGCTTGAAAAGTCGCCCAAAAGCGCTGTTCGCTTTTGCCAGCCTGCTGTCAAGCTCCTTGTCCAACTTGGCGTCTGACGTGATGATGCAGCCAAGGTAGGTAAACTGGTATACTGACTTCAGTTCAGACTCGCCGATGGTGATGTGGGGAGGGCGATGCTCTACCTTGGGTGCCGACTGATGAAGAACCTCTGTCTTTGTCAGACTGACCTCGAGTCCAAAGAGCTGGGCAGCATCTGCAAAGCAGGACGTGATGCGCTGCAAGGCTCTCTCTCTCTGTGTGCAACGAGGGCAGCGTCATCAGCAAAGAGCAGCTCACGAATCAGTTGGTCTAGGGTTTTGGTGTGGGCCTGCAATCGTCTGAGGTTGAACAAGCTGCCATCGAGACGATACCTGATGTACACTGCATCGTCATCGTCGAGGTCTACTGTGGTCTGCTTCAACATCATGCTAAAGAAGATGGTGAAGAGGGTTGGTGCCAGCACGCAGCCCTGTTTCACGCCGTTGATAATTGGGAATGGTTCCGAGAGGTTACTGTTGAGTCTAACCTGGCCTTGCTGGTCCTCGTGGAGCTGGACGATCATGCTGAGGAACTTTGGGGGACAGCCAAGTCGCTCCAGGATCTGCCACATGCCTTGCCTGCTCACAGTGTCGAACGCTTTTGTTAGGTCGACAAACGTTACGTACAGCCCTTTGTTCTGCTCGCGGCACTTCTCTTGAAGCTGTCTCAGCACAAAGACCATGTCGGTGGTAATCCTGTTGGCTCTGAAGCCACAATGGCCCTCTGGGAGGTGGTCTTCAGCGATGGCAGGTACCAGCCGATTCAGGAGCAGCCTTGCGAGAATTTTCCCGGCAATGGACAGCAGGTTAATTCCACGATAATTAGAGCAGGCATATTTCTCTCCTTTGTTCTTGTATAGGGTGATGATGACTGCATCACGGAGATCCTTTGGTAGTGTTCCTTTCTCCCAGCAGCAGAGAAAGAGGTCATGGAGCTTGTTGTGCAGTGCTGGGCCTCCATGTTTCCAGATCTCTGGCGGGATTCCGTCAATGCCTGCTGCTTTGCCACTCTTGAGCTGGTGGATGATTGTGAGGGTCTCTTCGGCGGTGGGCGGTTCGTCCAATTCAAACTTTAGTGGGAGCTGTGGGATTTGGAGGATGACTGTTTCTTGAACAGTGCGCTCAGCGCCGAAGAGGTCCTGAAAGTATTCTGACCAGCGGTTCAAGATGGAGGTATTATCTGTGAGGAGTGCCAGTCCATCGGCGCTTCGCAGGGGACTTTGTACCAGGTGCCTAGGGCCATACACTGCTTTCAGTGCTTCATAGAAGCCCCTGTAGTCACTGTTGTCAGCGCAAAGCTGGGTCCTCTGTGCCAGTCTCGACCACCACTCGTTCTGGAGCTCTCTAAGCTTGAGCTGGAGACTGCTGCAGATGAGGCGAAAGGCAGATTTCTTCACAGGGCAGGAAGGCTGGGCTAGGTGGGCCTGGTGGGCGGCTCTTTTTTTTTTGCTAGAAGTTCCTGGATCTCCACGTCGTTTTGTCAAACCAGTCTTTGTTCCTCTTTCTAACAAAGCCAACGACTTCCACAGAAGATTTTACAATAGCAGTTTTCAGTTGCTCCCAGAGTGTTTAAGGGGAGGAGTCTGCTGGATCAACTGTGTCTTTGAGCATGTGCTCTAAATCTGTCTGAAGGGCAGCTTTCTTGTCATCACGCTGAAGGCTGGCGACATCAAGCTTTTTCTTGAGGGGGCCCCTTTTCTTGGGTTTCAGCTTGAGGTGGAGCCTGAGTTTGCAGCGGACAAGGCGGTGGTCAGTGTGGCACTCTGCGCTGGGCATCACTCTGGTGAGGAGGACGTCACTGCGGTCCCTCTGACGCACAAGGACATAGTCGATAAGGTGCCAGTGCTTGGAGCGAGGATGCATCCAGGTGGTCTTTCGACTGTCCTTTTGCTGGAAAGTAGTGTTGGTGATGACAAGTTGCTGTTCTGCACAGAACTCCAACAGCAGGTTGCCATTGTCATTGTAGTTCCCAACGCCATGCTTGCTGAGGACTCCTTTCCAGTCTTCAGAGTCTTGGCCCACTCTGGCGTTGAAGTCGCCAAGGATGATGACTTTGTCGTCTGCGGGGGTGCTCTGCAGGAGGCTGCGCAGGTCAGAGTAGAACTTGTCTTTTTCTGCAGGCTCTGCTAGGAGGGTTGGGGAGTACACACTGAGAAGGGTGACATATTGCTGGTGTCTCAGTGCGAGGGGCATGGACATGATGCTGTCGGAGTGACCCATTGGTAGGTTTTCCAACTTAGTCGCAATGGGGGTCTTGACCATGAAGCCCACGCCTGAGAGCCGTCTTTCTGATGCAGGCCTTATCACAGATGCACTAACTTACCGCAGATGTATTAACTTACCACATATGTACTAACTTACCGCAGATGTACTAACTTACCACAGATGCACTAACTTACCGCAAATGAACTAACTTACTGCAGATGCACTAACTTACCGCAGATGCACTAACTTACCGCAGATGAACTAACTTACTGCTGATGCACTAACTTACCATAAATTCACTAATTTACTGCAGATGCGCTAACTTTTCCGCAGATGCACTAACTTACCGCAGATGCACTAACTTACCTGCAGATGTACTAACTTACCACAGACATACTAACTTACCGCAGATGCACTAACTCACTGCAGATTCACTAATTTACCCCAGATGCACTAACTTACCGCAGATGCGGCGGCTCATGAGGTTCTTTGCCTCAAGATGATCCTATTCATATCCATGTTCCTAGGTTGATCAGAATATTCGGTGTTGAATTTGGCCTGCTTTCAAAGACACAGATTTGAGTCCGAGGGTAGTGAAGGGATTAACTTGAGAAAGACAATTGATTGATTGATTGTACATTGCTTAACGTCCCGACAGCAACAAGGCTTTCTCAGGACGTGCCTGCACTGCTTGTGAAAAAAAAAAAAAAAACTAAACAGAACATTGAATGTATGTCGCCAGCCGGTCAAATACATTAAATAAACCTAACACATGGGCCTAAATAAAGCTAAGACCATTTAGCAACACACATCCAATATCAAGAGCTACAGGCAGTGCAGACAGTAGGGAGAGTTTTAAAATGGCAAATACAGGTGAATGGACAAAGGGTAGACAGAAACACATGCCCCAGAATAGAAAGATAAACCCACCCTGTGGGGCTGACCAGGGTGACCCTGGGAACTAAAAAATACCTAACCCCACCCAAGTCCCCCAGGGCAGACCCGGGTGGGGCGAGAAAGAGTATATGAGCGAATTTGAGCAATTTATATCGATCCCAAATTTCCGGGATTTTGAGACCACAAATTCCCACGCCTTTCCGCCGTCCATATTTTTCAGCGCCTCGGCATACCGTCCGTAAATTACTGTTCGCTACTGAACACGCCACTGCATTATTGTTTGAACAGTCACCATTTTATGTACCTCTCAGCAGAGTAGTTACCATCAGGGGGTTAACACCTGAGCTAATTAATCCATCGGTTATGTAAACATTTACACACTAAAATGCAGTTAATCAGCGCGGACCATTTGCGTAGCTTATGTGTGGTGTATTTCGGGAATTTCCGATTTGGTTATAACCAAAACAGTAGTTACTTCTCTTAGAAATCTATTTGTAGCGGCTTACGGATTTTGCCGCTCCAAATTTCTGAGAAAAGAAATACATAATTACTCGATTATCTATAACAATCAACTAAACAAGGTTAATCTGACTGCTAACAATGTACAGCTCAATCGGTTATATGATTAGTTAACGCTACAAACCTGTAAATCGAACAATACAGAACCGGTCGCCGGAAAAGACACATTGCACAACTTCCTGTATTAATCTGCTTATATTTATATAGATAAGAATATCTACATTGACATTGGGCCGAGGCTGGCCTGGTGGTCTCGACTCCGCCAAACATGTACCGAGTAGATCTTGGGGCAGTTTACTAGGTACGTGTTTGGTGTTGCGGTTCGAATCACCTCAAAATCTCAGAAATTTTCGTTTCGATAAATGTCTGAGCTGTGAGATTTCCACTGGGGTGTGACGATCCAATAATTAAAATAATTAAAAAAATGCCGGCAAATAAATAAATAAAACAAATTGTGCGCACGGGTAAAAAGGGGGGGGGGGGAAGGGGTGGATAAGGGGGATAAGGGGGGTAGGGGATAAGGGGGGTAAGGGGTTAAGGGGGGTTGGGTTGGTGGGTGTGTGTGTGTGTGTGTGTGTGTTCGTCTGTCTGTCCTTCCTTCCCTTGTCCCGTCTGGGCGACGGAACGCCAATCCATTTCCCAATGCCTCTTCAAGGGGGCATGTTTGACTCCCTCTTGAAAAGGCCGATTGGGAAATGGATAAACAGCGGGACTTTTGTTAAAAGTTTATTTATTAAAATAACCTGCTGATGATATCAGCTTTAATCTGTGGCATGCTATCACTTGCCAGCTAAAAAATGTCTGAGCAATTCGGAATTCTGATTCTGTTTACAAAGGACGGTAACTATCTCATGCGATCATGATATCCAGCTAAATGAACAGAAACTAATAAATAAATTCAAGGGTCTTAGCAAGCTGTGTAATCTCATGTGTTCATTGTATCCAGCGTATACAATGACGTAGCGTCTTAAAAACGAAAACGAAACTAAGTGCGGCGCAGTGTATACAGTCGTTGCGTGTCGCGTGGCATACAACCAGTGAAGTGTGAGTGCATGCCTGTCGGGTGGCATACAACCGGTGAAGTGTGTGTGCTTGTTTGTCTGTGGGTATGTTTGTCTGTCTATCTTGTTTGTCTGTGTGTGTCTGTATGTCTGTGTGCGTATGTGCGTGCATGCGCCGTGTGTGTTTGTCTTTGTCTCTGTGTGCGTGCATTGTGTTTGTTTGTGCGTGAGTGTGTGTATGTGTGTACGTGTGTGTGTGTATGTGATTGTATGTGTGTATGCGTGTTTGTGTGAATGCATGTGTGTAAGTGCGTGTGTGTATGATATGATATATATCAAAATACGTCTGCCTATATGCGTGTGTGTGTGTTTGTGTGTGTGAGTATATTATATCCAGTAAACCGGGGACACACATGAGTTATACACCAACAACTGGGGACTTTCAGTAAACTGGGGACGTCCCCGGTTTGTATGGTTACAACCCATAGTGTGTGTATTTTTTGTGCGTGCGTGCGTGTGTGTGTGTGCGTATGTATGTATGCGTGTATATATGTGTGTTAGAGATATAAGATATAAGATTCCAAGAACATTTTTTTTTCATTGCCTCTGTGCCAATACCCCCCAAAACATAGTTATTTAAATAATAACCACACACATACACACACACAAAAAAAAACAACTAACATTGCTATATGCACTTGATAACAAATTATTAAAGTTACCTACAGATACTTGATAACAAATTTCCAAAGTCAATTATAACTGACAAATAACTGGCAGGTAACCTTTTAAGATCCTATAATTAGTTATTAAGTGACTTAAGTCAAGAACTTATAAGAACTTAAACATACAAATTGTAAGTTCTTGACTCAAGTCACAACTTAAGTCACAACTTATTCGGTCAGATTTGTCAAGATACAAGGGCAATGAAAAAACTTTTTTTTAGTAATAGTCAGGTGGTGGTGCTGATGGGGTTAAATAGTTAGGCGGCATGTCATCTTTCTGCGAAGTGTATGACATTAATAAACGATTACCAAATCTGATTTTTATTTGTTTAAAAGAATGTGTAGCTTTTCTGTGGTTTCCTGTACCCCTATCCTTTTTCCCTCTGCTAAAAAACTAGCCTTCAGTTCTTCAACATTCACGGGAGACTGACTACGCATTTTATTCTGTATTTCAGATTTCTGTTTCTTGTAATTATTCAAATCATCTTGGACTCGCTTAAATTCTTCGTCATCAATAAAATTATCGTTCAATGCCTTACTGATAATAAGTTTCATACTGCTCAACTTTGCACCAGCGAGCGTACTCAATGCTTCATGTTTCTGTAATTTCGTGTGAAACCTCTTGTTCAAGGCCTCCAAACCAAAGCATGCTAGGCATGTAGCAACGCTAACTGCTTCAATTGCTATTCCAGCGAAACTTCCAATTCCTGTGGCGAAAAGAGTTATACCTCCTACAGATAATCCAGCTGAAACTGCACCAATAGCCATAGAAGTGTTTTGAACAGAATTAAATACTGACTTATACCTCCTTTTACATCTGGAGTATTTCGCCTCCTCACTCTCCAAATATTTTAAAGCATCTGTAATATTATTTAATCTGATTGCGTCTGCTGGTAATGTTTTATCTGAAGCAATTGGCACAGCTGTCACCTGTGGATCAGGCGCAAGTGTTGTTTTAGTCATCACATTTGTTTCAGTCGGCTCAAGCGTCGGTAGTACTGGATAGAATTTTACCATTTTTTTATTAACAAATATTTTTTATTTAATCAGCAATTACATTTTGCAACTCTTCAAAAGTATACAATTTGTTAGCATAATAAAATGCAACAAGATCAATGTGTTCAAGGTTTATAAAATTTAGAAAAACAAAAGTTAGTTTGTCAACCACCACCTTGACAGCGGGAACACTGCTCGAAACATTAATAACATCATTATTTTTTGTAATAGCAATAAAGACCTTTGATGACTCTTCCACTGTGTCATTCCATGTAAGTTTAATTCCCTGTGCAATATCTGCCTCTTTTGCAGTAGCTACAGATCTCATGATAATTTCAAATACTATTGTTGCTTCTCTTGCTAAGGCAAAGTTTGCTGGTGCAAACACGACCCTTGCATCAGACCTACCCTTCCTGTGCGTAAGAAGATATCTCCGTTTCTCATAATTTTCAACTTTCAGTTTTTCTCTGCTATTGTTGTCTGGGGCAAAACTTGGAACAAGGCTTGCAATCAGCGGCCCAGAATTAACAACTTTCCTAAACACTAAGGCACCTTCGTCATCAGTGTATACATAAGGACTAATAAATTCAATCTTTATGTCCCAGTCAATTGTTGGAGGTGGTGCAGGCACAAGCGAAACCACCCACTTATTACCAACATGTATTAAGTTGTAGGGCGCATTATTTACAAGATTAGTCGCAACTGGTACAGTAACATCACGAAGCTGACCAAGTTTAGGAATTTGTCTTTCACCGTCTTTCATGTCAACAATTACTCTCCTCTTGTACATGCCAGTTGAATCAAGTTCAAAACCATATATTTCTCCAATTTCTCCCTCTTTCTCAAAATCCTGTACGTCTGCCAAATCTTTCAACTCTGTTACCGGACATGCAACTGGTATGATTCTAGGCTTTGGACCAAAACCACTCATTTTTATAAACAAAAATAAAATTATTTAACTTCTAACACAACACTAAAATCATGCATAACAACTGGTTTGTCATCCTGATTAGTTACAGATATACTCAGTGACTCAAAGAAACTGGAACCTAATTTCTTAAACTGTAAATTAGGAAATCTAACAACTACACTTTCACAATACGGAGCAGTTCCAGTTGGCAAGCATCTCAACAAAGTTGAAGGCTTTCCATTGTGAACATTCTCAGTTGTGTTTAGTTCTTTCAAATAAACATTTAATACTGTATGTACTGCCAAATGAACAGGATATCTTCCAGTTATTTTTTCTTTTTTGGGCTTAAATTTTAATCCTTCTTCTGCTTCATAAGTCCAATCATCATCACTACTAACATCTACAATAGCAATATCCAGATCGGATAAAAAACCTAATAGTATTAAAAGTTTGTCTGTTAATATAAGCTCACTATCTTTTGGAAATTCCAATGTAACAAACAAGTTAGCCGGATTTAAAGTTGCTTTAATTTTATACTTATTTTGTAAAAATTCAGCTATAGTACAAAAGTCATAATACCCAGGCTGTAAGTGATTAGGACCCCACCATGTATTACCTATAGTTCCATGCACAGAATATTCACCGTCATCTGTTACATTAAACCACTTTACTGTATAAAACATTTCATGGATAGCTACAGCTTTGCTACCATCACCATTATCAATCCCATTAGTTAACCACACTGGTTTGCTAGTGTCAAGATTTGTTAAGGTAATAAACATTTTTATTATCTCATATAAAAAGGATGGAATTTAAATCACCAACCATTGCCACAACAAACGCATTTCAATTTAATGTGGATGTCAAATACAATGTTGCACCTACTTATGAACAGAAAATAATTCAACTAAATCAGCTTGACATAGCTGTGTCTGAACAAGATCTATTCCAAGTCAAAGTACCAAATCCGTTTGACCATTACCTAAACCCTCCAATAACAGATGACTCTACTGCAAGAAAGTGGTCTTCAAGTCCACTACAAATGTTTCAAAACCAACTCAACTTTGCTATACTATGTTCTACTACAGGCTGTGATGTTTCATTTACAGACCACTTGAATCACTCAAACAAACTGATTAGGTCTGTGTATCGTTTTCATGTTTATTACCAGCTTAGACGTATACTGTCAGAACTTCATACACCACTACCAACTGAATCCAGTTTCAACAGGTTTAACAACCCCATGGATATGAAAGCATTTGAACGCATCTGTAATGAATTTAACATCAGTACCAAGTATGACTTTACACAAAAACTTGATGATCACAATGGTATGGGTACACTGTATTATGCTATGAGTCACAGACAATACCCTCAAGATTACTGGCCCGGTTACACTTCATTCTCATCAAAATCTGAAGTCTGGTTAGGCTCCATTGAACAGAAGCAGACTAACGCCTGGACAACATTTATTTTAGACAAAAGTGACGGATTTACTCAAGCAGGAGTGGAGCGCGTAAATGAGTCAATCAGAACATATGTCTGGTGTATACTAGGTGCACAATCACTAACAAAATCGAATATTTTGAATGGAAGTGGTAAATTTGAAGCACAAAAACAGTTTCTTGCAAACCTGGAAGATTCAATTAATTCAACAGTAGATCTCCCATCTAGCATACAACGCTACCAAGACGTACTCACATATGCCAGATCAAAAGTTGACTTTGTAGTTGGCACTGGGTTATACATGTTACCATCTGACCTTCAACTCCAAATGGGGACAATAACAAATTATAATAATGAAATTATTGTTGCAGGTGTTGGTCAAAAACTAGGTCTCAATCAATCTGTAAACTTGGGGGCCACAACCACACATGTACAGTCATTAAAACCATTACAGACGGTAACACCCCTGGCCCTGGCACAGGCACCCATACAGACAGTAACACCAGTACAACAGACACCAACACCAACACCATCACCAACCCTTGACACACATGAGTCAGAGAGAACAGCATTGGTAATAGGACTCACTGGATTAGGGGTATTACTTCTTTACCTGTTTCATTAAATAACCTATCATTAACCCTCCTACTGTCACCAAAAAGACCCACACATGCTCCGCCATAAACCCTACTGCCTTTGCCGCTGTACTAATCAACCAGATGACAACCGTGCCTATAATGCCAGGCAAAGCGTCTACTGCTTTCACAGCCAATTTCTTAAGCAGGTCTGAAATATGAGACAACTGTTTCTTTACCCATGACTGTAAATCTTTTGGATCTGTTGGGACTGGGGTTGGTGGACCAGGGGTTGGTGGTGCTGGAGGTGGAGAACCACCCCCGGAGACAGCCAACACAACTGTACTGATAATAAACCCCAGAGCTGTAATTAAACTAGCAATTGTGATACCCTGTTCTCTGAAAAGTGTTTTAAGTCTCTCAGCCAGAGTAGTGTCTTCGTGAAGTATTTTCTGAATAGTTTCTCTAATCCTGTTAACTTGCGTTTTCAGCTTTTGCCTTCCAATGCTAATCACTTCTAACCTTCCTGATCTTTCTATCTGCAAATCTTTTAATCTGCGCTGTATTCTTTCTTTCATTTCTGTGTCAAGATTTCCATTGTCTGCTGTAGCCAGTTTCTCTTTTTCACGTTCTATGTGTTTATCAATCTCTCCTAGTTTGGCAACATTATTAACCATCTCACCTCTTATAGTCTGTAGAGATTTATCCAATCCCATAATCTCCCGCATTGACAAAGGTGGATCGTTTATTGTTTTCATAGCATCATTTATTTGTCCTTCAGTAAATGATGTTTCTTGTATCACTGTGTTTGCTATTTCTGGTAGGCTTGTTACTGGTGTCATTTCAATATCTTGCCCTGTTGGCAACTTTGTTTGCGTGTCGTGAAGAACACTAACAAGTCTTGGGGGGACAGGAGACCCACCAATACCAAGTTGACGCAAGGCACCAACACCACCTTCATTTTTAATTGTACTTAAAGCCCTAAACCTACTAGGGTCTTTTTTGTTAGT
>BTPG01000001.1:134228029-134431130 GCA_036245525.1 Semisulcospira habei
CGACAACAAATCCGGCAACTATATATTTTGTTGTTTGAGGTTCGGGGTCAGGGTCAGGGTCGGGGTTAGACTGGGTTGATCGTCTCTCACTTTGATGAGGGAGTGACGGCCCTGACGGTATTGACACAGGTCCCGACGATCCTGACGGTGGATCAGTTACATGAGTCTTTTCTGTTTGTGCCTTAAGCTGTAATTTTTTTTGCCTATTATATTCAGCTAATCTTTTTCCAGCCTCAACCCTGCCTGGACTTTTAGTCTTCGTCACAGTTTGAACCTGTGTCAAAACTGGACTGGGGTTCGGTTGTGGGGTCGTCTGAGTTTCGTCCATTTTCTTCTGCAGTAAAATTTATTTTTGAGAAATCAATATGGCTCCCAGTAACTAGTAATGTTACGACAGGTGCAAGGTAATTTCCAAACTTGTAAAACATGACACATGCCAATTTGCCAATTGAACTTGAAACAATAGGATTGCTTTCAAGGTCGTGTGATAGGCTGTCACTATCCACAGGTAGAAAGTGACTCACTGCTTTTGTGTATAGGCATACAAGAGATCGACTCAAATCACGTGTCATTAGTGAGGCAATGTGGTTCTCATATTTTAAATGAAGCTTGATTAGCTCGTCAGAGGTTAGAGATTCAATATCCTCTGTCATGTATTGTCTTCCTAGATAAGTCTTTGACTTGCCTGAGACAATTACAGACAAAAGACGCTGTTTCTTAGAGTCTAAGTCTTTGTTTTCTACAGCATTGATATCATTTAGAAGAAGTAATTCGTCTTGATTCATTTTATAATAAAAAATATTAATTTTAATGTCATTGATTTTGGAAACCTTTATTTTACTGGAAAAAAGGAGAAAACCAAGAAAATTGGACGGCGGAAAGGCGTGGGAATTTGTGGTCTCAAAATCCCGGAAATTTGGGATCGATATAAATTGCTCAAATTCGCTCATATTGTCTTTCTCTACTTACGCGACGCAACAAAAACTTACCATCACAATGTAAGCCTCCACTTCTGGTCATGCCACACAGCGTGTCACAGAAACCCTCTGATGACGTCAGCCTGCCCGCCTCCTCTTCTCCCCTCACGATGACTCCTAATGTCTGTTCTGCATGCCACCTTTAGACAGAACCGCACACAACATGGAGATCAAACCGTCCGGGCATAATACATTGAAACATCGTACTTGAAACATCATCCCGAACCGGTTGTCATCAAGAGAACAGAAGTTGAGCGTGTAGAGTCCTACAAGTAATTAGATGTTCTTTTTGACGCGCTCAACTGGAAACAAAACACAGAGGATATTGTGAAAAAGGGGCATACCCATTTTTACTGTTTGAGACAACTCAGATCATTTAATGTAAGCTCTCAGCTTTTACATAAGATTTTACTGCTCCAGTATTGTTAGCGTTCTAACTTTTCGACTGACGTGCGGGGGTGGAAATTTATGTAAAAGAGATCAAGCTCGTCTTAACAAAGTAATCCGGAAAGCGGGCAGAGTGATTGGTAGAGCGCAAGATACTTTGGACACAACAGACGGATTACGAACAAACTGGCTGACATTCTTACCGTCATGCAAAAGCAAATGTAATTGATTCAGTGTCCAGAGCATCCTATAAGCCTGTGCCTTGTTTTGATCTGATGGAAATTGCTGTATATCCTTTATGCATTTTGCAAAGCAATAAACTATTTAAACATTCTTGATGAAAAAAACACATCCACTTAGATATGAATTTGACAGCAGACGTATCGAACGAAGTGGCAGACTTCGAGTACCCAAAAGTAGTACATCACGTGATGCCAACTCTTTTATCCCTCAGGCTGTTACCCCTTTCAACAGTAATATCAGTAGATAGTGTCTGTCAACATTTTTTAGTTCTTTAGTACTAGCCCTTTCGTCGAGGTCCTTGAACAGGCTGAAACTGTGAGCATCGAGGCCTTGCTGCTGCGGACACAGCTCCGCTGGGCGGGGCATGTCTCCAGGATGGAGGATCATCGCCTACCAAAGATCACCCTGTTCGGCGAGCTTGCTACTGGTCACCGTGACAGAGGGGCACCAAAGAAGAGATACAAAGACTGTCTCAAGAAGTCACTCAGTGCCTGCCAAATCGACCACCACCAGTGGTCTTCGCTTGCTGTGGACCGTGACACCTGGCGCTCCACCATTTACAAGGCAGTTGTCTCCTTTGCGGACTCTCGCAGAGCTAGCCTTAAGAACAAGCGGCTCAGGAGAAAAAAACAGAGATGCCGTAACTCAGAACCCTGGCCATACCTCCCCCTGCAGCCACTGCGGTCGAACCTGCCTGTCCCGGAATGGCCTCCGCAGCCACGAACAAACCTGCAGACGTCGTGGGCAACTCCTATAAAATCTTTGTTCGCGAAGTCAAGCCAAGAGACTAGCCATTTCAGTAGTTCTCTGCAACATTGCTGACACCAGAAGCACAGGGGGAATCCATCAGTGTTTTTGATGGCAGGAGGGTTACAAAGGTAACATTAACAGTTCATCTCTGTAACTGAGAGTTAGTGGTTATTTAATTATTTCAATGAGTGAATGATGATGCCATGTGTTGTACCGGCAGACAGTGAATTTTCCATTGAGGGATTAATAAAGTATTATTGCAATTGTGTTGTATTGTATTGTATTGCTCATTCAACTAAGATAGAATATGAGAGTGAAATCGCTGTTTGGAGCATGAAGCGGACTGTTACTTCTTTAGTTTTGTTGTTGTTTATTTGTGTTTTGCTTGTTAAATTGTTTATTTATTTCTTCTTTGTTTGTTTCCCTTTTTGTTGAGAAAGCATGTTTATTTGTTGACATAGCATGTTTGTTTGTTTGTTTGTTTGTTTGGTGACAGAGCAAACTACAACGATGACATAAATTTTTCCAGACATGCCCTTGCTACGCTCGAAGAAACACAGAGAAAAACAAATCCGTATTATTATATACATCACTCCTACCCACGTCTGTATTATATACATCACTCCTCCCCACGTCTGTATATACATCACACCTACCCACGTCTGTATTATATACATCACTCCTACCCACGTTTGTATTATATACATCACTCCTACCCACGTCTGTATATACATCACTCCTACCCACGTCTGTATTATATACATCACTCCTTCCCACGTCTGTATTATATACATCACTCCTACCCACGTCTGTATTATATACATCACTCCTACCCACGTCTGTATTATATACATCATTCCTACCCACGTCTGTATTATATACATCACTCCTTCCCACGTCTGTATTATATACATCACTCCTACCCACGTCTGTATTATATACATCACTCCTACCCACGTCTGTATTATATACATCACTCCTACCCACGTCTGTATATACATCACTCCTACCCACGTCTGTATTATATACATCACTCCTCCCCACGTCTGTATTATATACATCACTCCTACCCACGTCTGTATTATATACATCACTCCTACCCACGTCTGTATTATATACATCACTCCTACCCACGTCTGTATTATATACATCACTCCTACCCACGTCTGTATTATATACATCACTCCTCCCCACGTCTGTATTATATACATCACTCCTCCCCACGTCTGTATTATATACATCACTCCTCCCCACGTCTGTATTATATACATCACTCCTACCCACGTCTGTATTATATACATCACTCCTACCCACGTCTGTATTATATACATCACTCCTCCCCACGTCTGTATTATATACATCACTCCTCCCCACGTCTGTATTATATACATCACTCCTACCCACGTCTGTATTATATACATCACTCCTACCCACGTCTGTATTATATACATCACTCCTCCCCACGTCTGTATTATATACATCACTCCTCCCCACGTCTGTATTATATACATCACTCCTCCCCACGTCTGTATTATATACATCACTCCTACCTACGTCTGTATTATATACATCACTCCTACCCACGTCTGTATTATATACATCACTCCTACCCACGTCTGTATTATATACATCACTCCTACCCACGTCTGTATTATATACATCACTCCTACCCACGTCCGTATTATATATATCACTCCTATCCACGTCTGTACTATATACATCATTCCTACCCACGTCTGTATTATATACATCACTCCTACCCACGTCTGTATTATATACATCACTCCTACCCACGTCTGTATTATATACATCACTCCTACCCACGTCTGTATTATATACATCACTCCTCCCCACGTCTGTATTATATACATCACTCCTCCCCACGTCTGTATTATATACATCACTCCTCCCCACGTCTGTATTATATACATCACTCCTTCCCACGTCTGTTTTATATACATCACTCCTTCCCACGTCTGTATTATATACATCACTCCTACCCACGTCTGTATTATATACATCACTCCTACCCACGTCTGTATTATATACATCACTCCTACCCACGTCTGTATTATATACATCACTCCTACCCACGTCCGTATTATATAGATCACTCCTACCCACGTCTGTACTATATACATCATTCCTACCCACGTCTGTATTATATACATCACTCCTACCCACGTCTGTATTATATACATCACTCCTACCCACGTCTGTATTATGTACATCACTCCTACCCACGTCTGTATTATGTACATCACTCCTACCCACGTCTGTATTATATACATCACTCCTACCCACGTCTGTATTATATACATCACTCCTACCCACATCTGTATTATATACATCACTCCTACCCACGTCTGTATATACATCACTCCTACCCATGTCTGTACTATATACATCATTCCTACCCACGTCTGTATTATATACATCACTCCTACCCACGTCTGTATTATGTACATCACTCCTACCCACGTCTGTATTATGTACATCACTCCTACCCACGTCTGTATTATATACATCACTCCTACCCACGTCTGTATTATATACATCACTCCTACCCACGTCTGTATTATATACATCACTCCTACCCACGTCTGTATTATATACATCACTCCTACCCACGTCTGTATTATATACATCACTCCTACCCACGTCTGTATTATATACATCACTCCTACCCACGTCTGTATTATATACATCACTCCTACCCACGTCTGTATTATGTACATCACTCCTACCCACGTCTGTATTATGTACATCACTCCTACCCACGTCTGTATTATATACATCACTCCTACCCACGTCTGTATTATGTACATCACTCCTACCCACGTCTGTATTATGTACATCACTCCTACCCACGTCTGTATTATGTACATCACTCCTACCCACGTCTGTATTATATACGTCACTCCTACCCACGTCTGTATTATATACATCACTCCTACCCACGTCTGTATTATATACATCACTCCTACCCACGTCTGTATTATATACATCACTCCTACCCATGTCTGTCTACCCACGTCTGTATTATATACATCACTCCTACCCATGTCTGTCTACCCACGTCTGTATTATATACATCACTCCTACCCACGTCTGTATTATATAAATTACTCCTACCCACGTCTGTCCTACGGCCGTTTGGTGTCAAAGAACGCGTCATGAACTGAACCTCTAACACCCACACAGCACACGCAGGGCGACACACACAAATCACAGATCATCACATCTTACACGTTCTTCCTGTCAGCGGACTTGAGATAGTTCCCCAACACGTCCGTTGTGCCCAGCTGAGAAAGCCGATCTGCTGTGTCCGTGTCGTCAAGCTGGGCGGTGTTGTAGATGATCTTCAGACTCCGCGTCAATATCTCGTTCTGTGGCGCCTGTATACAGAATGACAGTGGTGTATGTGAGTTTACAGCAGTCATTGTTTGGAATGAGCAGAAAATAATGGTGTGTTTGTAGTCACGTGTGTCTTTATTGTCCACTGTGAAGCTGATCACATTACACACGTCTTTTCGCGGGCGGGCACGCACGCCATAGACTTCTCACCTTCCTAGTCTGCACGTTTAACTATTCCGCTGCCTTACGTAAGTGAACATCAAGCAATTGCAATAGGTGTAGATCCTCATCAACGTCCGCGTCCATGTTCATGTTCATGAAGATATAATATATCTGCATATATGCCTCTCGCTGGCTCCATTCATTCAGGAGTTCACCACGCACAACAGTTATCGGGTTGTGGTTTCACAAATATAATTCATGTCCAGCGGCAGTAAAGGGGTTAAGCTATTGTAAGCCCATGAGCCGTACTTACAGTGGCAGTGTTGTCCATGTGAGGCCGGTACCAGTCCCAGAGTGTCTCCAGCAACACTGGCAGCAGACGGCCGTCATCCCGCACTCTACACCACAATTCTCTGTGATCGCTTGTATCGCTAAATGTATCTGCAAGAACGCGCATAGCACCAAGAGGACTGTGTGTTGTAGTGTCACTGGACGTCCATTTGCGTGATTCAAGTCCCTCCACTATCACATCACGCAGCAGGTCAATGACCCCGGACTTCATGATGTAGCTGAGTGTCAGTGCTGCACTTCGGCTTTGAACAGAACGACACACAACATGGAGATCAAACCGTAGGGACAACATGCGGTGAAAAATGCATCAAACATTTTACATTCAAACATAAAACAGCGTTGAACCTCTATCTGGGACTGAGTGGGATTGTGAAGTTTGTCACAGTCCTAATTGAGACAGATAGATTGATAGCTTGCTACTGGACACCGTGACAGAGGGGCACCAAAGAAGAGATACAAAGACTGTCTCAAGAAGTCACTTAGTGCCTGCCAAATCGACCACCACCAGTGGTCTTCGCTTGCTGCGGACCGTGACACCTGGCGCTCCACCATTTACAAGGCAGCTGTCTCCTTTGAGGACTCTCACAGAGCTAGCCTTAAGGACAAGCGGCTCAGGAGAAAAAACAGAGATGCCGCAGCTCAGAACCCTGGCCATACCTTCCCCTGCAGCCACTGCGGTCGAACCTGCCTGTCTCGGATTGGCCTCCGCAGCCACGAACAAGCCTGCAGACGTCGTGGGCAACTCCTATAAAATCTTCGTTCGCGAAGTCAAGCCAAGAGAATTGAGACATTTTGTTTCAGTTTAATATGGTGCATGAAATCAGCTTTACAAATAGTGCTGCCATTCTTGCCTTTGCTATGTGAGAGAGAGAGAGAGAGAGAGAGAGAGAGAGAGAGAGAGAGAGAGAGAGAGAGAGAGAGAGAGAGAGAGAGAGAGAGAGAGAGAGAGAGAGAGAGAGAGAGAGAGAGAGAGAGAATGACACTGACAATGATTCTTTATTTTACAACGGTGAAAGTTTTGGCTGGCACAACCGTTTTTCGAACTTGCCGTTGTTAATCTAATCTACAAATAATGCACAAAGTGTGTGTGTGTGTGTGTGTGTGTGTGTGTGTGTGTGTGTGTGTGTGTGTGTGTGTGTGAGAGAGAGAGAGAGAGAGAGAGAGAGAGAGAGAGAGAGAGAGAGAGAGAGAGAGAGAGAGAGAGAGAGAGAGAGAGAGAGAGAGAGAGAGAGAGAGAGAGAGAGAGAGAGAGAGAGAGAGAGAGAGATCATTAACAACTAGGGGGAAGTGCGATCATCTCACAAATTGTATGAACCACAACAGGAAATGATTCGTATCATAAAATGATGATGATGATGATGATGATGATGATTATCTCAATTTAAGGGTAAGTGTCAGATTAGCTTGGAGCCATTAAGCGCCAAGATAATCTGGCTCTACCCTTGAATTATTATTATTATTATTATTATTATTATTATTATTATTATTATTATTATTACTATTATTATTACTATTATTATTATTATTACATTTATCAAACGCTAAATCTATGTTTTGAAATTAGGTTCACAGGACTCAAACACGTCGCAGACAAATATAGGCACAAAAGTAACGTAGTGGAGGTGGGGGTAGTGATTTCGTCGATGCGATTATATTATAAAGTATACAGGCGGGCACTAGACGGGCAGCGTGTTCTGCTTTGACGATACACGTCTAAAAGGAAAATTGTAAACAGTTACAACAGTCACGTGTTGAGAAAATCAGAGAGGTAAAGTTTTGCAAGGACAAGGTGTAGTCAACATGGCAACATGACAAGAGAGGGGACATGGGACTTACAACCACGCCTCACGATCTGTTTAGTGGGAAATCACGAATTGCCAACACTTCCACTTGAGTAGTCAAAATTGTCACGAATAACGTACCATTCAAGTGTGTATTGCGGGAAAAATTAATATACTAATGATTAATGGTCAAAACGTAAGGGCCACCCCACTTTTTGTGCCATTGTTTATCGTCGCAAGTACGCAATAAAATGCAATGTTCTTTGAATCAAAATGGGTTAAAAGTTGACCTTAAACAGTCCATTGTACAGGTAATAAAAGACAGCAATTCATCATTTTCTACGAACGTGTCAAATGCACGTGAAACATCGTCAGTTTTTGTGAAATGCTGTGCGATATTGGCAAGCGTACCAAGGAAGGCAGGTGGAAAAGTTCGGCAAAGTCATGATGCACGTGCTAAAGGGATCAGCCGTGAACACTGAGCACCTCTGTTTCGCTAGAAATAGGGACAGTAGGGACATAATTGTCCCTTTCCTAACCATGCCACCACTACGATGCCTAACGCCAGTAGATCAAGGCCGGGCGCTAGCATGGCTGCAGGGTAGAATTTCCGGACGAGAAGTTGGGAGACGTCTTGGGGTGTCCCATTCAGTGATGCAGAGGCTGCTGGCACGATTCCAAGAAACTGGAAGGGCAGAACGACGACCCTGCTCAGGACGCCCGCGCTGCACCAGCAGAAGGAAGGACAGATACCTCTGTGTGGCGGCTCTGCGCGACCGAACTGACACGTCAACCGCTCTGCGACGTCAACTGATGCAAGCTGCAAATGTTAACGTCAGCAGAAGCACAGTCTGCCGACGTCTGCGCGAAATTGGCCTGGCTTCATGCAGAGCAGCAGTGAGAATACCCCTCACTCCAGCTCATCGCAGAGCCCGGGTTGCCTGGTGTCGTCAACATGTGAGGTGGAACAGACTCCAGTGGACTCAGGTTCTGTTTACTGAGGAGTCACGGTTCACTGTGTCCTTCAAAGACGGCAGGGTGAGGGTCTGGAGACGCCAGGGCAAGCGATTCACCGATGGATGCGTCCAAGAGGTGGATCGCTATGGAGGAGGCTCAGTCATGGTCTGGGAAGGTTTCAGCAGGGAAGGCAGGACCCCCCTCCACGTCATCCGAGGCACCCTGACTATCGGGGCGAGATTGTGCAGTCCCTCATCCAGCCAGCTTTCCAAGCCTTAGGTGACTATGCTGTTCTGCAGGACGCCAACGGTCGACCTCAACGCGCCCGCGTGGTGGATGAATACCTTAAGCAACGGGGCATCATGAGGATGGAGTGGCCAGCTCGTTCACCTGATCTGGCTCCCATCGACCGCCTCTGGGACGTGCTGGGGCAACGTGTAATCAACATCCACCCCCACCCCCACCCCCCACCTCAAGGCGTCTCGCATCTGACTCAGTTCCTGCATCAAGAGTGGAAAGCGATCCCACAACATGTTCTCCGAATGCTGGTGAACTCCATGCGTCAACACTGCATTGAATGCTTGGCTGCAAACGGTGGGTACACTCGCTACTGACTGGACCAGTCTTGTGTGACTTTTCAAATGAGGGGTGGTGTGAACGTTCTAACGTACTGCTGTTGTTACAATTGCTTGATTTATTCAAAACTTAAATGAAATTGCTACTAGATAAATTAGCAAATACTGACTCCAAGTATTGTTACTTTATTTTTGTGATGTTGTCGGTGCGTCTGCGATAAAATGTGGCCCTTAAGTTTTGACCATTAGTATAATATAAAGTGAGCAAAGGGGCATCGGGTCAACACATGACTCAGCTAACTGACGTCTGCCTCAGGACATTTAAAATGTATTTATGTATTTACTTTATTGGTGGGGAGAGTGGTAAGGATGGGATGGGGGGAGATGGTAGAAGGGGTTACGGGGGGGGGGGGGGGGGGGAGAGATGGTGGGTAGTATGGTGGCAATAATGCGCCTTCTGTGAAGGAAAGTTCGTAGGCAGACCTCGGTCTTAGTCGGTCTGTGCACAGGCAAACTGAGACCGAGGTCGGCCCGAGGACTTGTGCAGACAGGGAACGCGTCATGAACTGGATCTCTAACACCCACACAGCACACGCAGGGCGACAATCACAAATCACAGATCATCACATCTTACACGTTGTCTTCGCCAGCGGACTTGAGATAGTTCCCCAACACGTCCGATGTGCCCAGCTGACAAAGCCGATCTGCTGTGTCCGTGTCGTCAAGCCAGGCGGTGTTGTGGATGATCTTCAGACTCCGCGTCAATATTTCGTTCTGTGGCGCCTGTATACAGAATGACAGTGGTGTATGTGAGTTTACAGCAGTCATTGTTTGGAATGAGCAGAAAATAATGGTGTGTTTGTAGTCACGTGTGTCTTTATTGTCCACTGTGAAGATGATCATATTACGCACGTCTTTTTGCGGGCATGCGCACACGTCTCACCTTCATAGGCTGTATGTTTACACACTGACATCCAAGTATTTTAATTTTGTATAAAAAAATAAATTCGTATTTTAACTATTCCGCTGCCTTACGTAAGTGAACATCAAGCAATAGCAAGAGGTGTAGATCCTCATGAACCCAGAGAGGACGTGGTCGCGGGTGTTCATGAGGATCTGTGCCTCTTGCTGGCTCCACTCATTCAGGAGTTCAGCACGCACAACAGTTATCGGGTTCTGGTTTCACAAATATAATTCATGTCCACCGGCAGTAAAGGGGTTAAGCTATTGTAAGCCCAGGAGCCGTACTTACAGTGGCAGTCTTGTCCATGTGAGGCCGGTACCAGTCTCTGAGTGTCTCCAGCAACACTGGCAGCAGACGGCCGTCATCCCGCACTCTACACCACAATTCTCTGTGACGGCTTGTATCGCTAACTCTACACCACAATTCTGGATTTACAATATCGTCGTCTTCATTTAAAAGCCCATAAGCCAGAATGTCCATCGCCTCACCAAGAGGACTGTGTGTTCTAGTGTAGTCACTGGACGTCCTGTTGTGTGATCCAAGTCCCTCAACTATCACATGACTCAGCAGGTGAATATTCCCAGAATTCACGATGCAGCTGAGTATATTTTGTGCTGATTCTCTGTGAACAGAACAACAGACAAAATGGAGATCAAACCATGTGGAAAAATACAGTAAAACATACATCTAACATTTAATGTTCAAACAGAAAACAGTATGGAAACTCCATCTGGGACTGAGTGGGTTAGCGTACTTTGTCACAGTGCTGATTGAGACATATATTATGTAGAGAGAGACCGTTCACACTATAGTTTCCGTTTAAGGTGATACATGGAATCTGCTTTTGAAGTAATATTGCCTTTGCCACATGATGGAAGATGTCTCGTTTGCTGTATATGTGGAGGAAGTGAGTTCCATGCATAGGCACCCGCGTACGAAAGGCTGGATTTAAACAAGTCAATTCGGGGCCGTTCAATGACGAGACTGCGAGAGAGAGAGAGAGAGAGAGAGAGAGAGAGAGAGAGAGAGAGAGAGAGAGAGAGAGAGAGAGAGAGAGAGAGAGAGAGAGAGAGAGAGAGAGAGAGAGAGAGAGAGAGAGAGAGAGAGAGAGAGAGAGAGAGAGAGAACGAACGAACGAACGAACGAAACTTTATTTTCCAAGGATTGAGATATTAGGCGCGCAGGCCTTTCTTACAATCTGTCCTTGCTAAGCTACTTAAGGAACACCAACCAAACAACAAAAACTAACTAATAATAAACGTCACACACACGCATACACACACGCACACAGACACACATATACATGTACTCGTGCACATGCGCACTTTTGTACATACACATACACACGTACGTGCGCATATAATTATCTAACATATAAGTAGGTATGATATTTTGTACTATCAAAAACAAGTTAGAAAACTGAACAAACAATTTGGAGGCTAGATGAAAAAAAACAACAAACAAACAAACAAACAAACAAACAAACCATGAAGCGTATTATGTCGAAAAACAAAGAAGAAGAAAGGATCAGCATAACGATGTCTTAGAAAGGTAATCATGTACTCTACTTTTAAACAGAGAGAGGGACGTGGTTTGTTGAATAGTGGGAGGAAGGGAATTCCATAAAAGAGCACCTGAATAAGACAGGCTAGATTTGAACAGGTCTATACGGGGCCTTTTTATAGAGAGACTGTTCCTGGAGGTGCTGTATTTTTTTTCAGTTGGCGAAAAAAGCCTAGATAAGTAAGGTGGAGCTTTCCCGTTAAGAATTTTGTGCATCAGTACACATTTGTTTAGTGCGAGGTGCTTAACCAAAGGGAGAAGTCCGATGGCCTGCAGCTTGTCATCAGTGGATAAAGACGGATCAGGGAGGATAAGCTTAGCAGCGCGCTTGTATAATGAGTTTATCTTCTTGAAGTGATTTTCACTGCAGCCATCCCATATTGTTGAGGCATAATCAATGTGTGGTTTAATGTAGGCATTAAAAAATAGTTTGCGTGTCTTAAGGTCAATGATCGTTTTAAGTTTGGAAAGTAGAAACAACTTTTTGGACAAATGTTTTCTCATATAATATAGGTGGTTATGCCAGCTTAGATCATCATCTATTATTAATCCAAGCAGGCGGTGTTGACTGACCTGCTCAACTGAGATGGAGTCCAAAGAAAGGTTGAGTGTGGAGGTTTGAGCTGATGTTTCTGGCGGGTTGTGATAAGCATGCTTTTTGTTTTTGTGGGATTTACAAGCATGCGATTTTCATTACACCACCGGGAGACTTCATGAAGACTCTCTTGAAGATTATTTGCAATTTCAGGCACAGTTTTACCAGCGGAATGTAATGTTGAGTCGTCGGCAAACATGTCACACTCAGTCTCACTACACGTTACATGTAACGGTAGATCGTTAACGAAGATACAAAACAGTAGTGGGCCTAAAATAGACCCCTGGGGCACTCCATACTCCACAAATTGTTCAGAAGAACATTTTCCATTGACATAGACTGTTTGTGTTCTTTTTGTAAGATAGGAGTTCAGAAACGAAATAGCTGAGGGACTCTTTTTGTTTAAGTAGGTGGCAAGCTTTTTCAGTAAGATGGTATGATCGATAAGATCAAACGCTTTTCTTAGATCCAAGAAGACAGCACCAGCCATTTTATTATCATTTATGCTGTTGACCCACGAATTCACTATTCGTGCGAGTGCAGTGTGGCATGAATGCTTGGGACGAAAACCTGACTGGTGATGATATAATAGGGACCTTTTTTCAAGAAATTCCAGAAGATGTTTGTGAACATGCTTTTCCAGAGGCTTCGAGAGAACTGATAGAAGGGAAATGGGGCGAAAGTTATTAATTTCAGAAGAATCGTTTGCTTTAGGAACAGGCACTATTTTTGATTTTTTGAAAGCTGCTGGGAAGACATTTTTTTGTATACATAGGTTATAAATGTATGTAAGAGGTTCCACTATGTATGGTTGCGACAGGTCAAGGATATATCCATTGATACCATCACTGCCAGAAGACGTTTTCTTTTTTAGGATAGAAATGCATTTGCCTACCTCGTGTACAGCAATATCAGGGATGACGAAAATATCGTCCGAGGACAATCTTTGCTTACAGAACTTAGTTAGCTTTTCTGGTGTGGAATATATCGACTGATTGCGATTGTGAGAACTGAGTAAGTCTTTGGGGGCTGATAGAAAGTGGTTATTAAACTCCTCAGCGGAGAGGTTTTCTGGAATGGTATTGCACTGTTTACGCTTGTTGTTGGTAAGCGTATTAAGTGCTGTCCAGATAGAGGAAGGGTTTCTGTCTTCTTCGACTGTTTTGGTTACAAACGATCTCTGCGCCTCTCTAATTAAGTACTTAACTTTATTTCGCAATCTTTTAAATTCATGAAAGTTCTTTTCTTTCTTAGCCTTATTTCTATCATCCATTGCTTGTTTGATTTCTTCGGTTATCCATGAGGGAGGCTGGCGGGATCGGACTCGCTTTCTTCTTACTGGCGCATGTTTGTTTAGCACCCCTAGGAACAGATCAAGTAAGAGAGAAACAGCCTTATCTGGGTTGGTACAATTGTACACATCATGAAACGGTGTAAGGCTAAGATCGTGTAAAAAAGCATCTTTGTTTAGTTTTTTAAAAGACCTATAGGTAATGTACACATGCTGATCCCTCTTTTGTTTGGGCATCTTGCACGACCATGTACAGGTGATGGGAAAATGATCACTGACAGCTAGTGGGGGGACGCTGGTCTCTAGTACTGACTTACAGTTGTTGGTATAGATGTGATCAATGAGTGTAGCGGATGATTGGGTTATTCTAGTAGGAGCTTGGATTAGTTGCTTCAACCCAAAAAGAGTTGTTGTCGATTGCCACGTGGGATTTGTTTTCAGTAAGTCAATGTTAAAATCACCTAACAGCAGTACATCTTTGTCAGTATCATTCACTTTATCCATCATCTGCACAAAGTCATCATACCACTCGACAGTGGACGATGGATTTCTATATACATAACCCATTATAATTGGCGATGAGTTATTAATTTTTACTTCTAGCCATACACACTCAATCTCAGTTGACTCCAGATCATCAGAGAGAGAGAGAGAGAGAGAGAGAGAGAGAGAGAGAGAGAGAGAGAGAGAGAGAGAGAGAGAGAGAGAGAGAGAGAGAGAGAGAGAGAGAGAGAGAATGAGAATGAGAATGAGAATGAGAATGAATGAATGAATGAATGAATGAATGATACTTTACTTCTGAAGGATGGAAACAATAGGCGCACAGGCCTCTTTTCATGTTTGTCCTTGCTAAACTACAACATTAAAAGCAACATTAAAACAATATGTTAACAGCACAAAACAAGCGGCTACACCCCACAGGGCACTTGTGTTACATTCCGATACAAGTTCCAAAGTCGCTGAAGATTACACACACACACACAGCAAAATGACAGGGTCTTAGGGGTGGGGGGTGGGGGGGGGGAGGGGGTACGATGTAAAGTGTGTTTATAGAAAGCGACTGCACACTTATGATACAGCTACTCATGTGTAGGAATTTAGTGAGCAGGCAAAACACCACGATAAAGAGATTGATTGTACATTGCTTAACGTCCCGACAGCAACAAGGCTTTCTCAGGACGTGCCTGCACTGCTTGTGAAAAAAAAAACTAAACAGAACATTGAATGTATGTCACCAGCCGGTCAAAAACATTAAATAAACCTAACACATGGGGCCTAAATAAAGCTAAGACCATTTAGCAACACACATCCAATATCAAGAGCTACAGGCAGTGCAGACAGTAGGGAGAGTTTTAAAAAGGCAAATACAGGTGAATGGACCTCGGGTAGACAGAAACACATGCCCCAGAATAGAGAGAAAAACTCACCCTGTGGGGCTGACCAGGGTGACCCTGAGAACTAAAAAGTACCTAACCCCACCCAAGTCCCCCAGGGCAGACCCGGGTGGGGGACGATAAAGAGAGATATTATATAAAAGCTAACAAATGCAAAACGGAGGACCACAGGAAATCATTGACATGACTCTTTTGGGCATATTATCTACGTTTCTTTCAAGTTTGCTCAGAGATGTATTTAAAAACTTTCGTCCTAAACAATGGAAGATGTCTCGTTTGCTGTATATGTGGAGGAAGTGAGTTTCATAAATAGGCACCCGCGTACGAAAGGCTGGATGTAAACAAGTCAATTTGGGGCCGTTAATGACGAGAGAGAGAGAGAGAGAGAGAGAGAGAGAGAGAGAGAGAGAGAGAGAGAGAGAGAGAGAGAGAGAGAGAGAGAGAGAGAGAGAGAGAGAGAGAGAGAGAGGAAATGAAACTTTATATCCCAAGGATAAAAAAATAGGTACGCAGAGAGAGAGAGAGAGAACGTACGAACGAACCAACGAAACTTTATTTTCCAAGAATTGAGATATTAGGCGCGCAAGCCTTTCTTACAATCTGTCCTTGCTAAGCTATTTAAGGAACACTAACCAAACAACAAAAACTAACTAATAATAAACGTCACACACACGCATACACACACGCACACAGACACACATATACATATACTCGTGCACATGCGCACTTTTGTACATACACATACACACGTACGTGCACATAACTATCTAACATATAAGTAGGTATGATATTTTTTGTACTATCCAAAACAAGTTAGAAAACAGAACAAACAATTTGGAGGCTAGATGGAGGAAAAAAATAGCAAAAAATTAAAAAACATGAAGCGTATTATGTCGAAAAACAAAGAAGAAGAAAGGATCAGCATAACAATGTCTTAGAAAGGTAATCATGTACTCTACTTTTAAACAGAGAGAGGGACGTGGTTTGTTGAATAGTGGGAGGAAGAGAATTCCATAAAAGAGCACATGAATAAGACAGGCTAGATTTGAACAGGTCTATACGGGGCCTTTTTATAGAGAGACTGTTCCTGGAGGTGCTGTATTTTTTTTTTTTTTTTCAGTTTGCGAAAAAAGCCTAGATAAGTAAGGTGGAGCTTTCCCGTTAAAACTTTTGTGCATAAGTACACATTTGTTTAGTGCGAGGTGCTTAACCAAAGGGAGAAGTCCGATGGCCTGCAGCTTGGCATCAGTGGATAAAGACGGATCAGGGAGGATAAGCTTAGCAGCGCGCTTGTATAATGAGTTTATCTTCTTGAAGTGATTTTCACTGCAGCCATCCCATATTGTTGAGGCATAATCAATGTGTGGTTTAATGTAGGCATTAAAAAATAGTTTGCGTGTCTTAAGGTCAATGATCGTTTTAAGTTTGGAAAGTAGAAACAACTTTTTGGACAAATGTTTTCTCATATAATATAGGTGGTTATGCCAGCTTAGATCATCATCTATTATTACTCCAAGCAGGCGGTGTTGACTGACCTGCTCGACTGAGATGGAGTCCAAAGAAAGGTTGAGTGATGGAGGTTTGAGCTGATGTTTCTGGCGGGTTGTGATAAGCATGCTTTTTGTTTTTGTGGGATTTACAAGCATGCAAGAGAGAGTTAGTTAGTTATTTGGGTTTAACGCCGAGCAGGCAACTAAGGCCATCTCACGGCGGGAAGGGTAAAAATCTGGTCAGCCAGACTAAAAGAAAGGTCTTAAGACATGATGTAAATATACCTTAAAAATATGTCAGGCTAAAATGTCGCACAGGTCTTTAAAAAAAAAGGTCAAAATAATAAGAAGTACCCAACGGAGAAAGAAACACGCTTAGAAAAAATGATTGTACATTGATTGATTGTACATTGCTTAACGTCCCGACAGGAACAAGGCTTTCTCAGGATGTGCCTGCACTGCTTGTGAAAAAAAATAAATAAATAAACAGAACATTGAATGTATGTCGCCAGCCGGTCAAATACGTTAAATAAACCTAACACATGGGGCCTAAATAAAGCTAAGACCATTTAGCAACACACATCCAATATCAAGAGCTACAGGCAGTGCAGACAGTAGGGAGAGTTTTAAAAAGGCAAATACAGGTGAATGGACAAAGGGTAGACAGAAACACATGCCCCAGAATAGAGAGAAAAACCCACCCTGTGGGGCTGACCAGGGTGACCCTGGGAACTAAAAAATACCTAACCCCACCCAAGTCCCCCAGGGCAGACCCGGGTGGGGTGCTTAGAAAAAACGGTACAACACAATTTATTAATATTTCGGGTAAACACCCTTAGTCAAAATAGACAAACAAACACAGGACATCATTAGCCGCTACTTATCTTCATATGCAGAAAGAATGTGGCCACATTCTTTCTGCATATGAAGATAAGTAGCGGCTAATGTTGCTAATAGAGTTGCCACATTCTTTCTGCATATGAAGATAAGTAGCGGCTAATGTCTCTGTTTGTTTGTCTATTTTGACAAAGGGTATTTACCCGAAATATTAATAAAGTGTGTTGTACCGTTTTTTCTAAGCGTGTTTCTTTCTCCGTTGGGTACTTCTTTGCATTTCACACGCTTGGCAGTCACCTTTTTGGTCTGGATTATTTGTCAAAATAATAGAAACATAATCTATAAACGCTCAAATCTTATTAAAAATATGGCACTCCCTCAGAAAACTGAAGATCTTGTCCGGGGGCACATCCCGGAACAAAACCTTCAAGGAGTCTGCCGTGAAATGTTGATACCTTGTGTCGATTAGATCAGCACAAGACAACAAAAAGTGTTGAACAGAGTACTGCTCGTCGCAGTCATAACACCATGGACGCTCCTCCTGTTTAAGTAAATAAGAGTGCGTAACATACGTGTGGCCGATGCAGAGCCGAGCCAGGACAGTCTCTTCACGGCGGCTGCCGCAGCGATAAGGTAGACCGTCGGACAACGTAGGAAGGGCTTCATGCAGCTTGTTAGCTTCCTCTTTGTCCCACTCGGACTGCCACTCACGGGCTATGTACGCACTAGCCACATGTCTAAAATCACTATAAACAGTCTGTGTGTCAGGGACAGGGTAATTGCGGGCCTCGTTGGCAGCAGAATCTGCGATCCTGTTGCCTTCGATGCCCACATGCCCTGGGACCCAAATAAAAATGATGTCATAATATTCCTTCATCAAGTCCGCGTGGAGCTCTCTGATCTGCACCAGCAGTGAGTGGTCATTTTCCGTGCCCTGAAGGGCCTGCAGGGCAGAAAGAGAGTCAGACAGAATCAGGAAGTTCCTTTCTCTAGATCGATAAGCATGCCTGAGTGCCAGCAGAACAGCCTGCAGTTCCGCACTAAATACAGATGAGTGGTCTGGGAGGCGGTGCTTAAATGGGCGTCTAGGATGGCGAGAGGACACTGCGGCCGCAGCCACTCTCCCATCCTCAGACTTTGACCCATCGGTATAGATACGACAATAGCCAGGAAAAATTGAAAGCAGTTCATTGAGGCTCTGTTGGTATATGGCTGGTGGAGTAGAGTCTTTCTTGTGGGCAGTCAAGTCCAGCAAGATGTCAGGAACTGGTAAGAACCAAGGTGGAGTGATGTGTTGCAGGGATTCCGAAACTCTGTCCAGGTCTAGTCCGGCCGCCTGCAGATGAGGTCGGACACGGAAAGAAAGTGGACGGGCAGCTCCCGGATGGGCATCGTAAATAATCTGCAAACGATGGTTTAAAAACACAATCATAGGCAGGATTGTCTGGATGGGCCTTCAGTTTCAGAAAGTAGCTGAGCATGAGGCGGATGCGACGGAGCTTGAGAGAAGGCTCCCCCTGCCTCGGCATTTAGACTAGGAACTGGAGATGTCCTGAAGGCCCCAAGACATATCCGCAGACCCTGATGGTGAAGTGTGTTCAGACGCTGTAGCACAGACTTGGAAGCTGAGCCATAGAGCCGTAATCCAGTTTGGACCGAACAAGGGCCCGGTACAGACGAAGTAAGACAGTACGGTCCGCGCCCCAGTCAGTACGACCGACGACACGAAGAATGTCGAGAGCCTTCTGACAAGAGGTTCTAAGGTAATTAATATGGTTGTGGAAGGTAAGTCTTTTGTCAAAAATGACCCCCAGAAACTTTGCCTCCTCGGCCACCTTAATTGGCACTCCAGCAATGCTCAGGCCAGGTTCTGGAAAAAATTTCGTCTGGTTAGTAAAATGCACACAGACAGTCTTGGAGGGCGAGAACTTGAATCCATTGAGAGACACCCACCGCTGGATGCGATCAACGCACAGCTGCAAGCGCCTCTCAAGGGACGCAAGTCCTCGACACGTGCGCACAAAGCAAAGTCGTTAACAAACAAAGAGCATTCAGAATCATCCTTGACGGCCTTTACAATGTTATTAATTTTAATACTAAATAAAACAGGAGATAGCATGCTGCCCTGTGGGACACCCATCTCCTGTTCAAAGGAGTCGGAGAGGGTGGAGCCCACACGGACATGGAACGACCGGTTAGTCAAAACATTGTTAATAAAAACGGGCAGGTGCCCTTTAAAACCCATGTCCAACAAGTCAGACATTATGCCATACTTCCAGGTAGTGTCATATGCCACAGTTTTACATAAACACGATGTCAAAGCGATAGGCCGGTAGTTGCCCGGGTCGGAAGGATCCTTACCCGGCTTGTGGTACAACCACAGCCTGGCGCCAAGACGGCGGAAAATGACGAGTTCTCCAGATATGGTTAAAGGCCTTGAGAAGTACAAGGAGTGACCTCTCAGGCAGATGCGTTAGGAATTGATAGTGGATGGTATCTAGGCCAGCAGCAGAGTCATTACATTTCTGCAAGGCTTGCTGCAATTCTGACAATGTAAAAGGGGCATTACAGTCTTCTGAGTTATCGGACTTAAAATCACAAATACGAGACTCTCGCTTCTCCTTCTCTCTCTGTTGAAGAATTATGGGCAATGGTGGAGGCAAGCAAATATGGCCACAGCTTTTTTTTATCTGTGACCAAGCTGGCACCATCTCTAAGATGGCCGACAGAAGCCGAGCCACCCCTGCCCCTAATTCCTCGAACGGCCCTCCATACTTTCTGGTACGGAGTCCGAGAAGTTAAAGATGAGACGAAGCGTCTCCAGGAAGCACGGCGTTCACGTTTAAAAATGTAACGGGCTTTCGCCCTCTGTCTTTTAAAGGTTAAAATATTCATTTGCGACGGAGTACGGAAAGCACGTCACTGAGCAGATTTGCGCGCTTTTTGGGCCTTGCGGCACTCCTCATTGAACCATGGTACTCTCGGCTTCCGAGGGACTGATGCGGAAGTGTTAGGGATGGTTTCACCTGCTACGTCCAACAAAATAGTAGTAAAAGAAGGAACAGGTTTCTTCAGCTGACATGACCACCTCCTCTGTAATACGAGACTGACAGAGGGAGACGAACAGAGGCCAGTTAGCTTTCTTGAGATTCCAGCGCCCCACCGGCGGATCCTTCTCACAGCTGACCGATGACAGGACTACTGGGAAGTGGTCACTACCACACAGGTCGTCGTGAACCTTCCAGTCAAAGTCCAGCACGAGAGAAGGATCACACACAGTGAGGTCTAGAACAGAACTAGATCCTGAACCTGAGTTAGAGTATGTAGGTGAGCCATCGTTAAAGACACATAGGTTAAGTTGAGAAAAAACATCTTCTAACATCTGACCTCTGCCATCATAGTGGTCACTACCCCAAAGGTGAGCGTGACCGTTAAAATCCCTCATGAGAATAAAGGGAGGGGGCAGTTGATCTACTAAATTAAAAAAAAAATCATTACTACATACCCGAAAGGATGGTGGCAGGTAAATACTGCATATAGTTATGGTCTTCTTCAAGGTAACCAAAGCTGCGACAGCCTGAAGACAGGTGTCGATTCTAACGGGGCTATATAAAATTTGGCTACTAATGAGAAGAGCCACTCCACCCGAGCGCCTCTCCGAATCAGAGCCTTTGTGTATAGCATTAAAACCATTAAAGGACACAGGGTCAGAAGTCTTCAGGTAAGTCTCCTGAAGAGATATCACTGAGGGGTTACAGCACTTGACTAAAAGACGTAATTCCTCAAAGTTAGCTTGAAAACCACGACAATTCCACTGAAGCAGGGAGTCCATGATTATGTCTTATCTTGGGGTGCGGAGTTTCCCCCCCCCCCCCCTTTTTCCTTTGCCTTGGAAGGAGTTGGAGAAACAGAGGGGGGGGGGGGGGGCGGCTTCCGGGGCTCCTCTGGTTCTTAGGAGATGAAGGGGGTGGAGCTGCCGCAGCATCGGCAACGACAACTTCCACTCCCTCCATCTGCTCCTCCAATGCAGCATATTTGTTTTGAAGGGGGACATCAGTGTTCCCCTTCTGGGCCCGTGTGCACGGCGGTCCCATAGATTTCTTAGACTTCTGGTCCTGGGCAGCATTCCTGCCGCTAGAGTTAGCGGCCTTAGAAGGCTGACCAGAGCCAGAAGCCTTTGGAATTGACAAACTAGCAGGTTTGGGTGGAGGCTGAGGCTTAGGGGCAGCAGAAGCCGGTGTCACCGGACCGGCAGCGTCCGCCTTCTGCGTTCCCTGGCTCTAGTCACCACCGTAGGAGGGTTACTCTCAGGGGCGAGAGGATCCGAGGCTCCGCCCCCAACCAAGAAGTTGGGGTTTGACAAGAGAAGTCTTTGGTGGGGCGCTTGCCTGCCACCGCAGCACTGAAAGTATACACAAAGTTGTTATTTGAGTTTGGCGCAGCCTCAGCTGCACCAGGGCCATCAACCATTTTTTTTTTTGCGTCCGCAAAGGACAGCCCCTTCTCCACACGCACCTGCTGAATCCTGCACTCGGATATCCAACGAGGGCACTTCTTGTCCGAAGCCATATGCGCCCCCTGGCAATTCACACACAGGGGGATGGCTGTGCAGGACTCAGCAGTGTCCGGGCTTAGTGCAACGGGCGCATAGGGCCTCTGCCTGGCGGCATGACTTCTGCCCATGGCCATACTTTTGGCACTTAAAGCACCGGAGGGGGAGAGGGACGTACTTTTTCACTTTTAGGGAGTAGTAACCTCCCCAGGTGGTAGTAGGAGCTGTGGGGGTGCCAAACGTCAGGATGATGGTAGGGAGACGGATCTCCCTACCACCTCGTTTGGAAATGAAGCGCCTGACGTAGGTCACCCCCTGTGACTTAAGGTTCCGTACAAGTTCATCTTCAGACGGTTCGGCCAATGCTTGATCTTTATTCACTCCTCTAGAGGAATTCATTGTTTTGTGGGGAGTGACCTCGACTGGAGTGTCTCCGATGGAGGAGAGCCTCAGTAGTCCATTGGAGTGTGCCCGAGTACGGCACTCTACCAGCAAGTCACCAGACCTGAGGCGCTGGGCCTCAGGCCTGCCAACACGGCTCCTGAGGGTCTCCCATAACAGGAAAGGGTGCAGCTTGGAAACAGGCTTCTCTTTAACTTTGCTGTGGATAATGAGAAAGCGAGGAAAGGCGGCCGACGCTTGAGGAGTTGCTTCCTCACGGTCAGAGTCGCTATCGTTCTCAATGACAATGTCAGCGGCTATGTGCCGCTTTGGTGCCAGTTTTGGTTTTTTAATTTTTTCCATATTATTATAGTAGAGATATTCATCCCACGGGGGTCCCCGCCCGCTACCGAGCCCAACAAGGGAAAGTGCAACTGTCGGCGGGTCTCCAGCCGACGCACAATGGAGACTGCCCGAAAGATATACTCAAGGGGGTAAGCCCGATTGAACCGTTTAAGCCACCGCCTTCTATCACACTGTTGAATGCAGGGGAATACTGGCGTAGAGCACCTAATCAGCAGCAGAGGCTATAGCATGGTGCTCCGTATAGCAACCCGCATGTCAACAGTGGGATAGGGCTCAACGTGACAAGAGCCGATTGACTAGGCCGGTACGACTAGCCTCCCGTTTAGGCAGGTCAAGGCCAAAGTGGAGTGTTTCAGCCACCAGGATCCTCTTCTCCCAACCGACACGGGTCTCCAAGCACGGCAAACACTTGGGATCCAAAGGACCAAAGCTCACGCGTATTTTTAAGGATCAATCCAACATGGCAGGACCTGGGTAAGCACAGCTCCTTAAAAACCGGACCAGTGAAAAAGGCTGAACAACATATCTGATGATATAAAGTCCTAATCCTGGACAAAGATGGCACCCCTCTGCTAGCCCACTCAGTCAAGGACTAAGGGGACTACCCACCCACGCCTCGTGGAGGCCGGTGCCCAGGGGATTGGCCCACACCATGGACCCAACCACCTATAATAATTCTCCCCAAAAAAGGCAACTTACATCAATGCCAGAACTATCGCACGATCAGTCTTATATCCCACCCAAGCAAAGTCATGTTAAAGATCCTACTGAACCACAGGCAGAGGAAATCATAGCTGAGGAACAGGCAGGCTTCAGACCAGGGCGCAGCACAACTGAGCAGATCTTCAACCTGAGAGTTCTATGAGAGAGATACCTCCAGCACCAGCAGGACCTCTATCATGTCTTTGTGGATTTTAAGAAAGCGTTTGACAGGGTGTGGCACGCAGCCATCTGGTCCACCATGAAGCTATACAACATCAATGCCAACCTGATCAAAGTCATAGAAAACCTTTACAACAAGACCACTAGCGCAGTCTGCTTCAACGGCAAAATAGGAAACTGGTTTAGGACTACAGTTGGAGTCAGACAAGGCTGCTTGCTCTCACCTACTCTTTTCAACATCTTCCTGGAAAGAATCATGACGGACGCTCTGAAAGATCATGAAGGAACTGTCAGTATTGGAGGCAGAACAATCACGAACTTGCGTTTTGCGGACGACATTGATGGCCTTGCAGGAACAGAGAAGGAGCTAGCTCAGCTGGTGGGAAAGCTGGATAGTACAGCCATTGCATATGGGATGGAAATCAGTGCAGAGAAGACCAAACTGGTGACCAATAACGCCAGTGGCATTGGCACTGAAATCATGGTTGGAGGCCAAAAACTGGAAACAGTTAAGAAATTCAAATACTTAGGAGCCATTGTGACAGATGAGGGATCAAAACCAGAAATACTGTCCAGGATTGCGCAAACAACAGCACTGATAAGATTGAAGACCATATGGAAGGACAGAAACATCACACTCTGCTCCAAGATCAGACTGATGCGCTCCTTAGTCGTCTCAGTGTTCTTGTATGCCTGCGAGTCATGGACCCCCACAGCAGACCTCGAAAGGAGGATACAAGCCACTGAAATGAGATGCTTTAGAAGGCTGCTTGGCATCTCATACAGAGATCACATCACAAACGAGGAAGTGGGAAGCAGAATCATGCAAGCCATCGGGCCCTATGAAGACTTATTTTCCATTGTGAAAAAACGCAAACTGAAGTAGTATGGGCATGTCACGCGTTCAGCAGGGCTTGCCAAAACAATCCTGCAAGGCACTATGCAAGGAGGACAAAGGACAGGAAGACAGAGGAAAAGATGGGAGGACAATATCTCGGAGTGGACAGGACTGAAGTTGGGCGATACACTGAGAATGGCAGAGAACAGAAAGGAATGGAGGGAGCTGGTTGCCAAGCCATCAGTGGTGCCCCAACGGTCGGCAAGACTACGGGATATAGATAGATAGATAGATAGATAGATAGATAGATAGATAGATAGATAGATAGATAGATAGATAGAACCACATGTACATCTTCAACCCTGATTGATCATATTTATGTGACAAATGATGATAAAATATCAAATGTACATGTTCCCTCCTTAACTGTCAGTGACCATAACCCAGTATGTTGCAGTTACCATGAAACTAGACAAAGAGAACAAAAAGAGACATAAAACAATTAAATATCGTTCTTTGAAAAAAAAAAATAATAACCGCGACTTTCTGCGGGAGCTGAGCAATACTCCTTTCAGTCACGTGTATAACCACACTTCTCCTGACAGTGCCCTGTCGTACTGGATTGATCTATTCCTTGGGGTCCTAAATAAGCATGCGCCCATACGAGAAATGAAATGAAATGAAATGAAAATGAAATGAAATGAAACTTTATTTCTAAACAGATGAAGTAATTAGCACGTGTGCTATTTTTCATACTTGCCGTTGCTACTCTACAAACACAGGATAATAATTGTAATACTAATAGTACCAAATTACACAAAGAAAAATTAGGAGACATTAAACATGAAAAGACATTAAATTCATTCATTCATTCATTCGGTCATACAAAAACAAACGAAAACATAAAGTACATGAAACGCGCACACACACATACACGCTCGCGCGCACACACAGACACGCGCTAATGATAACTTGACCTATATACGAAGCAAATCATTTGATCATAGTGAAAATTCACTTCAGGCAGCAAAAATTATTTGGATTATAATAGAAACTTGAATTATGTAATTAGGCGATTATTATTAGTATGGACAAACCATACGGCAGCATGCACTGATTATACGATAAACACATGTTTGATACGGATACTTGTGGTAGATTATGTATCAGCAGACAAGTACTTGAGGAGGCATTCCTTGAAAGAAGAGAGGGAGCTAGCGTGTGTTATACATATAGGCAGTTTGTTCCAGAAAGATGCGCCTGAGAAAGATACACTGGTTTTAAATAGATCTATCCTTGGGCGAGGTGTAATAAAGTTTTGTCTTGAAGTAGAATAACCTGAACTTGCCTTGGTAAAGAGCTTACAAAGATATTCTGGGTGAATCTCATTTCAGATTTTATACATAAACACACCCTTGTAAGAGGTGATGCTTGCTAAGAGGTAGCATTTTCAGTTTTTTAAGTCTTTCGTCAGTTGTCAGGGCTGAATCAGGCAGGATACGTTTCGCTGCTCTCTGATGCAGGGAGTTAAGCCTCTTCAAGTGTATGTCACCGCTGCCATCCCATATCGTGGACACATAATCGATGTGGGATTTGACATGTGCATTGTAAAATAACTTGCGGGCATCAACATTGATAAAGTACTTCAACTTTGAAAGCATAAAAACATTTCTGGCAACAGTTTTACATACAGCATTTATGTGCGATTGCCACTTCATCTGGTCATCAACAACTACACCAAGTAATCGGTGTTCCGTGACCTGTGTAACGATGTCGTTATGGATAGTCAGGCTGAGTGTAAGTGGCTTGAGCTGGTGCTTCTGAAAAACGAAAAACGAGTTAAGCAATCTACCCTGCCACCCTGGTTAACGGTAGATATCAAACATGTCATTTAGAGACAAACTTAAGAAAGAAAAACTGTGATGAATTTAAGAAACAACGAAAGCGTTTTAAATACCTAACGAGAGCGTAAAAAATCTGTTCTTCCAGGAAATGATTAGGGACAAAAAAGATACAGCATCGGTGTGGAAAGCCCTGAATGTTATAACGAAGTGTAAATCAGCCCCTGAAATTCCATCCCATTTGTCAGCTGATATATTAAATAACTACTTCCCATCGACAGCTAAAACACTTGTTCAGTCAGCTGCAACTAGTAACGCAGAGTACCAAGTTCCTAGTGTACTGGAAAAATACTGTGAGGCCAAAAATATACTGCAGACATTCATCATTCCTGATATTACCGTCGCTGAAGTCGGCAAATTTATTTCTAGCATGCCGACCAAAATGTCCACCAGGATAGATGGTATCCACAACAAAATTCTGAAAATGTCACTACCATATACTATTGAGGCACTCACTTATATCTTTAACCTCTGTATAAAACACAGCACGTTTTCAACTATTTTCAAAGAGGCCAAGGTAATTCCAATCCTTAAATCAAAAGATCTTGAAGATGTCAATAACTACCGTCCTATCTCACTTTTGTCGGCCCTGTCAAAGCCCTTTGAAAAACACATACAAAGTGCAATTTCATAAATATTCATCAGTCCGGCTTTAGATCGAAACACTCATGTCAGTCAGCACTGACACACATTGTAAACAGCTGGCTTGAGTCAATAAATAAAAACCTGATGCCTGGAGCTGTTTTCGTAGATCGACAAAAAGCATTTGATCTTGTCGACCATGACATTCTCTTAAAGAAGCTAGCAGCATACCATATAAGTGAAACTCCAATAGCATTCTTTAGATCATACATAAAAGACAGAAGAAAAAAAAAACTCTAAACAAAGACAAGTTAACTACGGTGTCCACCAGGGTTCGATCTTGGGACCTCGTCTATTTATAATATTCATTACTGATTTGCCATTGCATATTACTAACACTGATGTCAACTGCAACTTGTTTGCGGATGATACAAGCCTCCATGTTTCGGGTTAAAAAAAAAACAGCTGACATTAACCTTAGCTTACAAAGTAGTCTCAGCGAGGTTTCCGACTGGTGTAGAGAGAATCATATGGTTCTACTTCCAGGAAAAACAAAGAGTATTTTAATCACAACACGGCAAAAACACCAACGCCGACCACAGCCGTTACATTTATAACTGAACGCTAAACTGATAGAACAAGTCACAGAGCGTAAATTCTTGGGAATACACGTTGACAAACAACTATGTTAAGAGACGCATATAAATACAGTCTGTAAAACCATTGCTAAAAACACTTTCCTGTTGTCCCAGATTAGACAAGTAACGGATACACATACTCGTAAACTTTTTTTATGCCCATATCAAGTCTCACGTTGATTATGTCTCCACAGTGTGGGACGGTTGTAGTGATGTTCACATGAACAGGTTAAACTCTATATATAAAAGAGCTGTCAAAATGATAGATACGCGGCCCATTCCTACCACAGACAAATTTAGACATCTAAACATTCTCGGCCAGCGTCAACAACTTACTTTTAACAAATGCATCCTCATGCACAAGATATTAAATAACATGACACCGCAGTATCTAACATCCAAATTTATGCCACAGCAAGAACGCGAACGGAGCTCAAGGAACAAAACTTTACCCCTACCTCTGCCTAGAATTGACCTCTTTAAAACTAGTTATCATTTTCTGGACCGTTTGTATGGAACACTATTCCTGCACATTTGAAGACCATAGCCTCGCTTGAAATCTTTAAAACGAAACTTTTTGATTACCTGATGAGCCACACATAACATCACCATGTATTTATTTAAACAAACCCTTTCATGTAATACATGCATTTATGTATAGTGTGTGTGTGTGTGTGTGTGTGTGTGTGTGTGTGTGTGTGTGTGTGTGTGTGTGTGTGTGTGTGTGGTATAAGATGAATGTTTGTAAAATGACAATTTGTTTCTGTCAAAACTTTTTACCGTTGATAATAAAATTTCATCATCATCATCATCATAATCTCTCTCTCTCTCTCTCTCTCTCTCTCTCTCTCTCTCTCTCTCTCTCTCTCTCTCTCTCTCTCTCTCTCTCTCTCTCTCTGATAAAAGAGTGTATGGTGCCGTATCTTCATTGCTTCTGTTGATACACGACTGACTTGCCCGGACTTCTGGACTTCTCTCACATTCTTTGCGGACTAGACTGAGTGTCTTCAGTGAACGCTGCGTTGGTGTAGCGCTTTCACTTACATTCCACTGAGCACCTCCCTGTCGAAGCTTTATTTAAGCGTTCTCATCTAATCGGCGTTTATTAAGCCGTACTATAGACATTGCAGAAAATTTGTCTGTGAACACTGATGGACTGTTTTATTTACAGCGATTTGTCTTATTGTGAGTGCTCCGCGGCGTAAGTTCTGTCTTCGTCGTCGTTGCATGTATTTATCCGCGGCAACACAAACAATTCCTAAACAGACGTGGAGTATTTTGACATTGCTCCTTCAGGGTAGCGTACATTGATACTTCCCGTATACACTTCAGATGTGCGAGAGTTTTTTTTTTTTTTTTTTTCTCTTTTGCAACGCTCAGCTGTTGTAATCCCTGAACGTTTGATTATCACATTTTTTTGTCTTCATTCGTTATTGTTTTCTTTGATTGTTTTGTTTTCTCTTTACATTGGCTTTCCATCTTTGATTGACGTTTGCTCAACCACGCTATTGCAGTTGCTATTTTATTGTGAAACAAAATACAGCTGTTAGCGAAATACTCATGGCTAGAGGCAAACAAAAAGAACATAAATTACGAGTGGGTCACCTCAACGTTTTCCATCTTTATAATAAGGTATCTGACCTGTCAGCGTTTCTTAACAGTCCCACAACGTTCGACATTTTCGGCCTTACCGACTCACGCCTAAATTCAAATATCAGTGAGGATGCCGTGAAAATTCCTAATTTTAGTATCATGAGAAGAGATTCCTCCTGTCACGGTCAAACAGGCATTGCTGTATACGTTCATCACTCTATCGAACACTTAGTCCGTAGGCGTAAAGACTTAGAAAAGGCTGAAATAGAGTGTGTGTGGATTGAGGTCAAAAGCCCGTACTGCTCACCGTCATTTGTTTGTTTTCTTTACCGCAATCCGGCGTCTAACTTCGAGTGGTATGATAATTTTACTACTAACCTAGACAAAGTGTATAAAGGGCAAAATGACGTCATTCTTCTTGGTGACTTTAATATAGATATGCCTAAACCCCATCCCGCATGGGACACTACATTTTCTTTATTTGGCCTTGTACAGCTATAGTATGCATACAATTCTGCCAGCGCTAGCCTCACCTATTCTGGTTTGTGAGTATGCATAGTATCTATAACTCGAGGCAAATTGTATCGTTACATTGTTGTGTAATGTTCTGTGCATCTACTGTGGGAAACCAGGGTATTTACCCGACTACATATAGTAGCACTGGGCAGTGGGCAGATGTTCACATCTGCACGGGACATAGACGACCCCGCCCTCCACGAGTCGCCTGCTGCCTTGCAGGCCTGGCCGCTTGGCTGCGGAAAGGCTAAGGGAGGAAACCCCTGACATCAAAGCCCCCGTGTCTCCGGGGAAGGCTTTTGAGCCAGAGACTAGGACAAGGACAGTCTGATATAAAACCTACGACCCGAGGACCTCGATGCCATCGTCCCAGCTTGCTAGGCCATGGCAGATGAACCAAGGGTTTAAAGGGTGGGGCCAGTACTGCGCACACTGCACTCCACCAAAAAGCTCCACCGCGCAGGCTTTAGGAAACGTCCACGGACCATGACACTGACCATTCCAAGTCCTGTAGCGATGGGCGAGGGGCGAAACGGCAGGTGAAAGATGTCACTGGAAGCCGCAGTCTCAAACCTGCATGCAGGCGGTTCAGGATATTGGTCGCCTGATGTTGACCTGGGGATGACAACATCACTCGGCACACCCTGAACGACCAAGCAGCCTTCTCTAGGGACAGCACTGCTTGCTCCACACGGAGAGGGGCCTAGAAAAGGTGGCCTAACCAAAGCTCGTCCCCTCGCAACCCCAGTTGGCTAGCCGCGGTCAACGGGCATCTTCTCATGCGGTCAAAAAACAAGAAAGAATAACGGATCCACTCTGATGACGACCACGACCGGACTCAACGTAGCATGCTGGAACATCCAAACCATGCTCGACAAAGCAGACAGCGGACGCCCCGAACGTCGCTCCGCCCTCATTGCCCATGAATTGCGGAGGTTAAACATCGACATCGCCGCGCTCAGCGAAGTACGCCTTCCGGACGAAGGCAGCCTCCAAGAACTTGGCGCTGGGTACACCCTCTACTGGTCAGGCAGGCCTGCATCAGAAAGACGGCTCTCAGGCGTGGGTTTCATGGTCAAGACCTCCATTGCGACTAAGCTGGAAAACCTACCAACGGGTCATTCAGACCGCATCATGTCCATGCGCCTCCCACTGAGACACCAGCAACACGTCACCCTTCTCAGTGTGTACTCCCCAACCCTCTTGGCAGAGCCTGCTGAAAAGGACAAGTTTTACACTGACCTGCGCAGCCTCATACAGAGCACCCCTGCAGACGACAAAGTCATCATCCTTGGCGACTTCAACGCCAGAGTGGGCCAGGACTCTGAAGCCTGGAAAGGAGTCCTCGGCAAGCATGGCGTGGGGAACTGCAATGACAATGGCCGCCTACTGTTGGAGTTCTGTGCAGAGCAGCAACTGGTCATCACCAACACTACTTTTCAGCAAAAGGACAGTCGAAAGACCACCTGGATGCATCCTCGCTCCAAGCACTGGCACCTTATCGACTATGTCCTAGTGCGTCAGAGGGACCGCAGTGACGTCCTCCTCACCAGAGTGATGCCCAGCGCAGAGTGCCACACTGACCACCGCCTTGTCCGCTGCAAACTCAGGCTCCACTTCAAGCCAAAACCCAAGAAATGGGGGCCCCCCAAGAAAAAGCTTGATGTTGCGAGCCTTCAGCGTGACGACGTGAAAGCTGCCTTTCAGACAGATTTACAGCGCAGGCTCAAAGACACAGCGGACCCAGCAGACTCCTCCCCTGAAACACTTTGGGAAGAACTGAAAACTGCTATTGCAAAATCCTCTGCAGAAGTCTTGGGTTTCGCTAGAAAGAAGAATAAAGACTGGTTTGACGAAAACGATGTAGAGATCCAGGAACACCTAGCAAAAAAAAGAGCCGCCCATCAGGCCCACCTAGCCCAGCCTTCCTGCCATGTGAAGAAGTCTGCCTTCCGCCTCGTCTGCAGCAGTCTCCAGCGCAAGCTCAGAGATCTCCAGAATGAGTGGTGGACCAGACTTGCACAGAGGACCCAGCTTTGCGCAGACAATGGTGACTACAGGGGCTTCTACGAAGCATTGAAAGCAGTGTATGGCCCCAGGCACCTGGTACAAAGTCCCCTGCGAAGCGCGAATGGCCAGGCACTCCTCACAGATAATACCTCCATCTTGAACCGCTGGTCGGAATACTTTCAGAGCCTCTTCAGCGCTGAGCGCACTGTTCAAGAAGCAGTCGTCCTACAAATCCCACAGCTCCCAGTAAAAGTTGAATTGGACGAACCGCCCACCGCTGAAGAGACCCTCACAGCCATCCACCAGCTCAAGAGTGGCAAAGCAGCAGGCATTGATGGAATACCGCCAGAGATCTGGAAACATGGAGGCACAGCACTGCACAACAAGCTCCATGACCTCTTTCTCTGCTGCTGGGAGGAAGGAACACTACCAAAGGATCTCCGTGATGCAGTCGTTATCACCCTGTACAAGAACAAAGGTGAGAAGTCTGACTGTTCCAACTATCGGGGAATTACACTGCTGTCCATTGCTGGAAAAATCCTTGCAAGGCTGCTCCTGAATCGGCTGGTACCTGCCATCGCTGAAGACCAACTCCCAGAGGGCCAGTGTGGCTTCAGAGCAAACAGGAGCACCACCGATATGGTCTTTGTGCTGAGACAGCTACAGGAGAAGTGCCGCGAGCAGAACAAAGGGCTGTACGTAACGTTTGTCGACCTAACAAAAGCGTTCGACACTGTGAGCAGGCAAGGCATGTGGCAGATCCTGGAGCGACTTGGCTGTCCCCCAAAGTTCCTCAACATGATTGTCCAGCTACACGAGGACCAGCAAGGTCAGGTCAGACTCAACAATGACCTCTCAGAACCATTCCCCATTCTCAACGGCGTAAAGCAGGGCTGCGTGCTGGCACCGACCCTCTTCACCATCTTTTTTAGCATGATGTTGAAGCAGGCCACAGTGGACCTCGATGATGACGATGCAGTGTACATCAGGTATCGTCTCGATGGCAGCCTGTTCAACCTCAGACGACTGCAGGCCCACACGAAAACCCTAGACCAACTGATCCGTGAGCTGCTTTTTGCTGATGATGCTGCCCTCGTTGCACACACAGAGAGAGCCCTGCAGCGCATCACGTCCTGCTTCGCAGACGCTGCCCAGCTCTTTGGACTCGAGGTCAGTCTGAAAAAGACAGAGGTCCTCCATCAGCCGGCACCCAAGACAGTGTATCGCCCTCCTCACATCACCATCGGCGAGTCTGAATTAAAGTCAGTGCACCAGTTTACTTACCTTGGCTGCATTATCACGTCGGACGCCAAGCTGGACAAGGAGCTTGACAGCAGGCTGGCAAAAGCGAACAGCGCTTTCGGGCGACTTTTCAAGCGGGTGTGGCACAATCAACAGCTGAAAACAGGCACCAAGATCAGCGTGTACAGAGCTGTGGTCCTCACCACCCTGCTGTATGGTTCCGAGTCCTGGGCCCTCTACCGCAGCCAACTACGACTCCTCGAACGCTTCCACCAGCGCTGCCTGCGTACCATCCTGGGCATTCACTGGAGTGACTATGTCACCAATGTCGAGGTCCTTGAACAGGCTGAAACCGTGAGCATCGAGGCTTTGCTGCTGCGGACACAGCTCCGCTGGGCGGGGCATGTCTCCAGGATGGAGGATCATCGCCTACCAAAGATCACCCTGTTCGGCGAGCTTGCTACTGGACACCGTGACAGAGGGGCACCAAAGAAGAGATACAAAGACTGTCTCAAGAAGTCACTTAGTGCCTGCCAAATCGACCACCACCAGTGGTCTTCGCTTGCTGTGGACCGTGACACCTGGCGCTCCACTATTTACAAGGCAGCTGTCTCCTTTGAGGACTCTCGCAGAGCTAGCCTTAAGGACAAGCGGCTCAGGAGAAAGAACAGAGATGCCGCAACTCAGAACTCTGGCCATACCTTCCCCTGCAGCCACTGCGGTCGAACCTGCCTGTCCCGGATTGGCCTCCGCAGCCACGAACAAGCCTGCAGACGTCGTGGGCAACTCCTATAAAATCTTCGTTCGCGAAGTCCAGCCAAGAGATATAGTAGTGCACCTTCGTGTTTGTGTATGTATGTTTCTCCTGCCTACTTCCTAAGTTCCGGAGAAAGACATGGGTTATATAAGAGACCTGATGCATCTTTTCTGAAGATGCAGATGATCGTCTTGTCTTATACCTGCGTATTTCTCTGTGGGATTAGGTGCCTGATAGGTGGGGGCAGGGGATCTGGCTGTTTGTGTGTCTAGGGTATAATAAGTTAAGTGTTAGTTTCTTCGTCTGGGTCTTTTTCTATCTTTCATATTTTTCCACACTTTTTAACCAGCATCATACTGAGGCTAAAAGCTTCAAAATTGTACACTGCCATAATTCTATGCAAGCTACATTACATTACTTACAGATGAGGACATAGACCAATAGCTTTAGTTCAAGGGTGGTGCCACAATAGCTTGGGGCCTAGAGGCGCCAAGCTATTCTGGCACTATCCTTGGACTATTTTAGTCACACGTGTTGCACACGCTGGTGTATTCCGAATTATAAGGGTTAATATTCAAAATGCTCTGTTGCTGTTTGTCTCAGCCCTTTAATTTCCAGAATAAATTATGTTGATTTTCACATAAATGCCATGATAAACTGTTTTGTTTCAAGAAGGACAAAACGTAGCAATGTTTAAAAGATTTCCTCTGTAAAATCATAATCTAAAGGTTACGGGCCAGTGTTCATTCAATTTTGCACCATCCAATGTTAAAAATGTTAATGCATACATACACATTAAGTTGAAAAAAAAAAAGAATGTGAAAAAGAAGTATTCCATGAACTTGACCTTATTACAGACGCCTAATGTCGTGAAAACACCCATTTTCACTGTAATGCCAGTTTTGTGTGAGAGGCACCCACTTTATTGGTAGAAACCCATTGTTTCTCCATCTAGTGGCTCTGTTTCTAGAAAATGTCTATTTTATTTTAAGTTACAGAGGTGAATTCTAAACATTCGCATCAATTCCAGAGCCCCAGAATAAATAGAAATATGGAAACCCATTTACACATAAAATGCTAGGTAACCCACTCTGAGGCTTTTGTCTCCATGTGTGTGTGTGTGTGTGTGTGTGTGTGTGTGTGTGTGTGTGTGTGTGTGTGTGTGTGTGTGTGTGTTGTGTGTGTGTGTGTTGTGTGTGTGTGTGTTGTGTGTGTGTGTGTGTTGTGTTGTGTGTGTGCGTGTGTGTGTGTGTGTGTGTGTGTGTGTGTGTGTGTGTGTGTGTGTGTGTGTGTGTGTGTGAAGTGAGAGAGAGAGAGAGAGAGAGAGAGAGAGAGAGAGAGAGAGAGAGAGAGAGAGAGAGAGAGAGAGAGAGAGAGAGAGAGAGGGAGAGAGTGAAGGAGAGAGAGAGGGAGAGGGGTAGATTTCCCAGTTTCTGACTCACTGATTTTTGCGAAACTTTATTTTATTATTCCCATTGCACGTTTGTATACCATTTTATAAGACTTCAGGTTTCTTGGAAATGCATGTGTGCAACTTCTAAGTAGGACGTTAATGTTGTTGATGACGTAACAGTATATTTCTATAATATAGATACCTTACTAATTTTGCATGACCATGCTGGTAATACATGATTTTCTTATGTCATCAAAAGTGGCGTATTACGAACTTGTGCACGTGCTGTTTACTGCAACCTAGTAGTTCGTGTTTTATGATAAGTGTGTGTGTGTGTGTTTGTGTGTGTGTGTGTGTGTGTGTGTGTGTGTGTGTGTGTGTGTGTGTGTGAGAGAGAGAGAGAGAGAGAGAGATGATGATGATGATGATGATGATGATGATGATGATGAATCTTTTTTTTTATTCAGGATAAAGCCATTAAGCAACTCAATGCTTGTCTTACAAGCTGTCCTGTAAACAAAACAAAACATAACAAGAAAAGAAACATAGCATGCAAACAATAATAATAATAATTAGAAGAAAAAGAAGACGAGGAAGCAAAACTACGGGAAAAAAACACAATAGGTGAATCATCGAAAGGAGAGAAAAAATGGCAATGGAGAATTTGGAACTGCCACCGATGCAAAAAGCAAGAGAAAGAAATGAGTGCAAAGCATCAATATTAAACTCATCTATGCAGCAGCATCAATAGCGAATAGTGACACCGACAAGACAATAGATCATCAGTTAGCAAAAGTATGGAGAAAGAGAAAATATTTGACGTTTACGTGTTAACAGCAGTATTATTCTTATATGGCAAACTGTGAAGTCAAGCTGATTGGAAGTGAGTGTGCAAAGCACGTTTAAAATGGGCTTTAAATGATTTAATGTTTAATGGCAATGAGTTCCATACAGAATTACATGAAAATAGAAGGCTTGACGTTGATATCTATCCGTGGGCGGGGTAAATGAAGCAAATCATTTCTTATATGTATTTGATGCCTAGGGCTAAAATTACTGAAATATCATGCGCAGATATTCGGGGGCTTGATAATAAAATATTTTGTGCATGAGGACGCATTTGTTAAATTTGAGTTGATCCTTCAGTGTAAGAAGGACAAGGGATTTTATTTTCTCGTCCGTGAAAGTAGGGTAAGGAATACTTAACTTAACTGAACGACGATACAGCCAATTTAGTTTGTTAAAATGAAGTTCACTGCATTCTTCCCACAAAGGGGACGCATAGTCACTGTGGCTTTTAATGTGTGCGTGAAAGAACAATGTACAGCACTTCGTACTAAGAATATGTCGAAGTTTAGAGAGCAGAAATACATCCCTGGACAAGGTTTTGCACAAACTGTCGATATGCGGCGACCAGTTCAGCTGGTCTTCAATTACAACTCCCAGTAGGCGGTGCTTGGATACTTGTTGGATAGGCCTATTGCCAAGTGACAGTTTCAAAGGAGCTAGATATAGCTGATGCTTTTGGCGGGTTGTTATCAACATGCTTTTGGTTTTAGAAGTACTGAGTAGCATGGGATTATGCGTACACCAAGCTGACACTTCGAGACTTTGCTGGAGGATACAATTGAGCGCCGTGTCATGTTTGTCTGTCGTATGCAGCGTCGAATCGTAAGCAAAGAGTTCGCATTTAACCTCAGGATTAGAGATGGAGAGAGGTAGGTCATTGATGAATAAAGAATATAAAAGAGGCCCGAGGATAGATCCTTGGGGGAGTCCGTGCCTCACTATACCTTCTCTCGAATACCTTCCGTTTGAGTACACCTTCTGTTGGCGGTTACTGAGATAGGAGGAGAAAAAAGCTATAGATTTCGAATCAAGCTTATATAATGAAAGTTTCGTTAAAAGAATGTTGTGATCGACTAAATCAAATGCTTTGGGTCGGTCCAGAAAAATTCACCATTTAGTTTAGAATTGTTTATTGGGGATGAGTGTTTAGGTCTAAAACCGGACTGAAGAGAGATGAGTAGGCGTTGATTCTTCAAGAATTGGAGTAGGTGCTTGTGAACGTGTCTTTCTATTGGTTTTGATGATAGTGATAGCACTGAAAAAGGACGGAAATCGTTTGTACTTTTGGGATCTTTACATTTGGGAATAAGGACAACTTTAGCATCATTCATGGCATCTGGAAAAATACCCTGCTTGATAGAAAGGTTGAATATAAATGTCAAGGTGTCAGCTGTGTACGGAAGAGACAATTTCAGTACCGAGAGAGAGAGAGAGAGAGAGAGAGAGAGAGAGAGAGAGAGAGAGAGAGAGAGAGAGAGAGAGAGAGAGAGAGAGAGAGAGAGAGAGAGAGAGAGAGAGAGAGAGAGAGAGAGAGAGAATGACAATGATTCTTTACTTTACAACGGTGAAAGTTTTCGTTGGCACGACCATTTTTCGAACTTGCCGTTGCTAATCTAATCTACAAATAATGCAATAATGATATAAAAACAAAACAAAAACAACAACAAAAACGTGCACACACACACGCATACACACACACAACACGCGCGTGAACGCACACACTTAGTAATACAGGGTCGCAGTGAAAGTATTAGGATAATGACGTGAGATAATTGAAAATACTGGCTCTAAAATACGAAAGGGTTGTTGATGTTGTAACTTTCCTAAGCAAAGTGTTCCACAGGCTATGGCCTGAGAACGCTAATCTTGTCTTGCAGAGATCGATTCTAGGTCGTGGTACAATAATGGATTGCCTTGATTTTGAGTACGTTGGTGATGGAAAGGAAAATAGTTTCTTAATATAATCAGGCATTTTGCTATTCAATGTTTTGAACATAATTATTCCCTTATTGTACATTAAATGATTTTTCAGGGGAAGAATCTCCAAGGTTTTCAATTTATTATCGGTAGTTGAGTTAGGGTCAGGTAGGATAAGTTTTGCGGCTCTACGATGAAGAGAGTTCAGTCTCTTTAACTGGACCTCGCTTGCTCCATCCCATACTGTAGAAGCATAGTCGATATGTGACCTGATGTGGGCGTTAAAGAACAGTTTCTACATCAGTGATATATTTTAGTTTGGCTAAAATGTAAAGCCTCTTTGATATTATGTTGCATATGTTAGTAATATGACACTGCCATTTAAACTGGTTATCTACAGTAACACCGAGAAGACGATGTTCTGTTACTTGACTGAAGGGTTTTCCTTGAAGAGACACGCTGAGTGAGAGAGAGCCGAGTTGACGGGTACTTAATACCATACATTCAGTGTTCGCTGGGTTTAGGATCATGGAATTGTTACTACACCAGTTGTCAATGTCTTGTAGTGCGTTTTGTAGGTGTGTATCAAAAATAGATAAATCCTATTTGGGCGTATATATTTGCACAGAGAGAGAGAGAGAGAGAGAGAGAGAGAGAGAGAGAGAGAGAGAGAGAGAGAGAGAGAGAGAGAGAGAGAGAGAGAGAGAGAGAGAGAAAGAGGGAGAGGGAGGGGGGGAGAGAGAGAGAGAGAGAGAGAGAGAGAGAGAGAGAGAGAGAGAGAGAGAGAGAGAGAGAGAGAGAGAGAGAGAGAGAGAGAGAGAGAGAGAGAGATTGATTGTACATTGCTTAACGTCCCGACAGCAACAAGGCTTTCTCAGGACGTGCCTGCACTGCTTGTGAAAAAAAAAAAAAAACTAAACAGAACATTGAATGTATGTCGCCAGCCGGTCAAATACATTAAATAAACCTAACACATGGGCCTAAATAAAGCTAAGACCATTTAGCAACACACATCCAATATCAAGAGCTACAGGCAGTGCAGACAGTAAGGAGAGTTTTAAAAAGGCAAATACAGGTGAAGGGACAAAGGGTAGACAGAAACACATGCCCCAGAATAGAGAGATAAACCCACCCTGTGGGGCTGACCAGGGTGACCCTGAGAACTAAAAAATACCTAACCCCACCCAAGTCCCCCAGGGCAGACCCGGGTGGGGCGAGAGAGAGAGAGAGAGAGAGAGAGAGAGAGAGAGAGAGAGAGAGAGAGAGAGAGAGAGAGAGAGAGAGAGAGAGAGAGAGAGAGAATGAATGAATGAATCAATGAATGAATGATACTTTATTTCTCAAGGATAGAAACAATAGGCGCACAGGCCTCTTTTCATGTTTGTCCTTGCTAAAATACAACATTAAAATCAACATTAAAACAATATATTAATAGCACAAAACAAGCGGCTACACCCCCAGGTCACTTGTGTTACATTCCGATAAAAGAGAGAGAGAGAGAGAGAGAGAGAGAGAGAGAGAGAGAGAGAGAGAGAGAGAGAGAGAGAGAGAGAGAGAGAGAGTGTGTGAAATGAAATGAAATGAAACTTTATTTCTCAACGGATGAAGTAATTAGCACGTGTGCCATTTTTCATACTTGCCGTTGTTACTCTACAAACACAGGATAATAATTGTAATACTAATAGTACCATATTACACAAATAAAAATTAGGAGAAACATGAAGAGACATTAAACAAAATTCATTCATTCATTCGGTCATACAAAAACAAACGAAAAACACAAAGTACACGCAACGCGCGCACACTGACACATACACTCGCTCGCGCGCACACACAGCCACGCGCTAATGATAACTTGACCTATATACGAAGCAAATCAGTTGGATCATAGTGAAAATTCACTTCAGACAGCAAAAATTATTTGGATTACAATAGAAACTTGAATTATGTAATTAGGCGATTATTATTAGTATGGACAAACCATACGGCAGCATGCACTGATTATACGATAACACATGTTTAAGTGTGGTAGATTATGTATCAGCAGACAAGTACTTGAGGAGGCATTCCTTGAAAAAGGAGAGGGAGCTAGCGTGTGTTATACATGTAGGCAGTTTGTTCCAGAAAGTTGCGCCTGAGAAAGATACACTGGTTTTAAATAGATCTATCCTTGGGCGAGGTGTAATAAAGTTTCGCCTTGAAGTAGAATAACCTGAACTTGCCTTGGTAAAGAGCTTACAAAGATATTCTAGGTGAATCTCATTTCAGATTTTATACATAACGACACCCTTGTTTAAGAGGTGATGCTTGCTAAGAGGTAGCATTTTCAGTTTGTCAAGTCTTTCGTCAGTTGTTAGGGCTGAATCAGGCAGGATATGTTTCGCTGCTCTCGGATGCAAGGAGTTAAGCCTCTTCAAGTGTATGTCACCGCTGCCATCCCATATCGTGGACGCATAATCGATGTGGGATTTGACATGTGCATTGTAAAATAACTTGCGGGCATCAACATCGATAAAGTACTTCAACTTTGAAAGCATAAAAACATTTCTAGCAACAGTTTTACATACAGCATTTATGTGCGATTGCCACTTCATCTGGTCATCAACAATTACACCAAGTAATCGGTGTTCCGTGACCTGATTAACGATGTCATTATGGATAGTCAGGCTGAGTGTAAGTGGCTTGAGCTGGTGCTTCTGACGGGTTGCTATCGTCATGCATTCCGTTTTGGAAGGATTTAAAATCATTTCATTGTTTGCGCACCAAGTGGAAATTTCGCTCAAACCCTGCTGCAAACGGCAATTTAAAGAATCAATACTCTTGTCCGGGGTGTGAATTGTGGCGTCATCAGCGAATAAATCACATGAAATTTTGTCGCTAGTCAAATGTAGCGGCAGGTCATTTATAAAGAGGCAAAACAGAAGAGGCCCTAAGACTGAACCCTGGGGAACTCCCCGTGTTACTAATCCGCTTGAGGAGTATGATCCATTGACCATGACGCGCTGCTGTCTGTCGCTAAGATATGAGGCGAAAAGAGGAGTTGTGCCATGGTGGTAAAGAGATTTCTGGCTGTAGTTATTTGAGGAAGAAATGCATTTATTGCCAAACAAACTACCGAAGTACACATTTAGTTTGGAAAGTAGAAGTTTATGGTCCACAAGATCAAAGGCTTTTTGTAAAAATACAGCGCCGGTAAATTCGCCCTGATTTATTGAGCGAAGCCACACATCAGTTAGACGTGCCAGGGCTGTGTGACAGCTGTGCTTTGGTCTGAATCCCGACTGAAGGGATTATGTATGATAATTAATGTATGATATTCTAAATATTCCAAGAGATGTTTATGGATATGCCGTTCAAGTGGTTTACTAAGGATGGACAATAGTGAGATGGGGCGATAGTTATTAACATCAGTCATATCTCTTGTTTTCGGGAGGGGTATAACCTTGGCTTTTTTAAGTTCCTTTGGGAAAATATTCGTTTGAATGCACAAGTTATAAATAAAGGTTATTGTTTCAATAACATAAGGAATAGCTAATTTAAGTATTTTGGGGCTGATTTCATCTGGCCCGGACGATTTCTTATTCTTCATTGAACTAATTGTCCTACCGACTTCGTGCACTGCCAGTGGTGGAATCACGAAAGGATCAGATCCTGCAGTTCGCGTTCTACAAAAGTCAACTAGTCTGTCTGAGCAAGAGTAAGGCTGAGAACTTGCTTCTGAAGGGACAAGAGACTCAGCAACTGAAAGGAAATGGTCGTTAAACATGTCTGCAGTCAGATCAGAAGGGATTAAAGAAGATTTATTACACTTGCCTCCAGTCACTTCGGCCATAGCGCGCCAGAGCGTGGACATGTCTTTGTCTTGTTTAATCAAGCGATCAATGAAAGATTTTTTTAGCCTGTCGCACTAGAGATTTCACGCGATTACGCTCACGCTTAAATTCAGAGAAGCACTTCTGCTGTCTCAGATCATCTCTCACCCTCATGGCTTGAATGATGTCTTGAGTAAGCCGCGGCGGGAGTGATGCGTGTTTGACGCGTCTCCTCCGCAGGGGCGCATGTTTATTTAAGATCTTAAGATTGATTGATTGATTGATTGTACATTGCTTAACGTCCCGACAGCAACAAGGCTTTCTCAGGACGTGCCTGCACTGCTTGTGAAAAAAAAAAACTAAACAGAAAATTGAATGTATGTCGCCAGCCGGTCCAATACGTTAAATAAACCTACAACATGGGGCCTAAATAAAGCCAAGACCATTTAGCAACACACATCCAATATCAAGAGCTACAGGCAGCGCAGACAGTAGGGAGAGTTTTAAAAAGGCAAATACAGGTGAATGGACAAAGGGTAGACAGAAACACATGCCCCAGAATAGAGAGAAAAACCCACCCTGTGGGGCTGACCAGGGTGACCCTGGGAACTAAAAAATACCTAACCCCACCCAAGTCCCCCAGGGCAGACCCGGGTGGGGTCAAGATCTTAAGAAAGATGGTATACCAAACAGTCAGAGCGCTGTCAGGGTCAGATTTCATTTACTAAATACTTCATCAAAAGGTGCGCTGTTAAGATCAAACAGAAACTCGCTTTCATTAAAACTTTTAAAGGAGCGATAGGTGATATACGTATGGCATCCTTTCTTTGCTTTACGGAGTTTAGTAGACCACGTACAGCAGATGGGAAAGTGGTCGCTGATACTAAGGTTACCGACAGACACATTATAAACTGACTCTGGCTTGGTTGTGTATATATATATGATCTATGAGTGTGGATGTTGTTTGTGTGATCCGTGTGGGTGAAGTGATTAACTGTTGCAGACCCAACAACGTTAATGTAGAGTCCCACGCATGGTGAGGCTTTAGCATGTCTATGTTAAAGTCTCCCATGAGGATGACATTGGAGTTGGGATTACAAGCTTTATCACAACTAAGGAAATCATCATACCACTCAAAGTTCGCAGCAGGGTTGCGGTACAGAAGGCCAATAAGAAATGATGAAGATTGGGGGGCTTTCAGCTCAAGCAACATACACTCAACATCTTTGGTTTCTAAATCATGTCGTCTACGTATAAAATCTTGAATAGACGAGTGAACATAAGCAGCTAATCCTGTCTGTCCATGGGCCGTATGATCACGTCTCATGACAGTAAATCCAGGAACTTGGATGGATATATCTGATACATTTGAATTGAGACGTGTTTCGGACAGTCCAAAAATATGAAGCGGGTCTGCTCCATTTAGATAAACACATATGTCAGGCAACTTATTGCAAAGATGGTAAATATTGAGATGACCAATGCGGAGATCTTTCGTCTTGAGTTTTACGCCACTCATTTCACGCAAAGTCAATGTTTTTGTGAGGAAAAAAAGAAGAAAATCAACAGAATGTATCCGTAACACGTGCCAAAATAGAAAATAATAATAATGATACAAATAAAAAGTATAAAATCGCTAACTAAACTATTCTAAGTGCAATAAACACAATAAACAAAGACTAGAGGCGTAATCACTGTACGCAGGGGAATAGGCCTTCAGAAGGCTTACACACGTCCGTTGGGACTAAAATATCCCAGGTACTCTTCAATGTCTACACACCCCGAATCAACAAAAGATTAAAATCTGGAGAAAATTAGTTTTCAGCAATTGTCACAAGTAACAGTGAGAGTGTGTGGCTGCGATTCGTGCAACTAATTAATATTAACACAGACAGAGAGTAGCATTGAAAACTATAGTCCACACTTTTGACGGAAATATCGTCAAGGAGACTTGAGAGCTCGCTAGAGATAGTCCTTCAAGCGACTCCGTATACAGTGTGATTAATCTGTATGGGGAGAACTACACTGGACGTCGTAAGCACTCGCTCTAAACACACGATGCTAGGCCTGTAATGTTTGGTTGTTGTCTTTTCTCATCAACAAAGAAGGTCAAGTCACTGACGTTTTTGTGTCACGAAAGAAAATGACACATAATCTTATTATTTCCTGATAGAGAATGCAAATGAGAAAAATAGCACACAACCTAAAAGAAAAGAAAAATTCAAAACCCGTTGGTGGGCGGAGCTGTGGGTGATTATTCAGTTCCACAGTCAACAGTTGAGTGGTCAGTGGGCGGGGTCAACCCGGAGGCTGGTTGCACACTGATGATATCAGTGCCCGGAGGGATGGGTCGCTCTTCGCTGCCCTCACTCGACACGCGTCGTTCATCCGTTGAATCCACCGCCGCCGTGATGGGAATAGTGACGTTTGACGTGACGGTGTCAGTTGGGCGCTGGCCATTGGATGGATCGCCAGGGAGGGGAGGGCTGTAGGAGGGGCCAGTATGTTTAGACTTACAGATGTTGTAGGCCTCATGGTTTTCAGCTGGGTGGGGTACATCTTGAGATGGGGGGATAATGGGTAGGAGGGATGACTGGGAGGTAAAGGCGGGTTCAATGGATGAAGCTATATCTTCATCAGACATAATGGCGACTATTCTTTTCATTTTGTCAAACTCTTCGTCCACCCACTGCCGACAAGCGATCCCCTGTACAAGCACGGTACCTGTTGTATGGTAGAGGGTGATGGTAATTAGCTTGCGCGACTCAAGGTACAATTGAAGGAATGTCTTGAAGAGATTGGGAGTAGAGGGGCCAACTATTGGAGTGGGGACTGAAATGATGGCGGACTGGTTGTTTGTTTCCTCTAATCAAACCAGTCCGTGTTGATTGCAGTTGGGCATTCAGTAATGTACCGTGTGTAGAGAACATATCTCCACAACGGCAGCTTTGCACTCTGGAACGTCTTTTGGATAGGGTCCAGCGTGTGCCGTATGCGCTCTATTGACGCGTCGATGGTATATTTTGCTTGTGCAGCTCGGGTGACAGGGCCCATGGTGAAAGGAAGGTAGACGGCTGAGGCCAGGGTGTGGTGGTGGAGGGAAGATGGTGGGATAGTAAATTAGACGGGAGGGGTCTGCATTCTGTAGCAGCTGGACAGTTTCACGCTGCGGTGATGCTGTCTCGTAGCGAGGGCCAATCTCGCCATCTTGTTTACTATGCGTCGATTACCACTGAACCGGCGCGCTCAAGCGTGACGAGAGCGAGGGCTGGGAAGCATCACATACATCTTGAGCGAAGGCAACAGTCAGGGAGAATGAGCGATGTTAATGTCAAAACCAAACACAGGTGGCCACTGTTAGTTGTAGGAACGCCAGGCTGGCGCCAGGCGTCACACAAAGAAGCTGTACATCGTATACGATTGAAGCATCCCATGGGAAAAATATTGTGAAAATTAAAATGTTTGTAACTCACAGATTATGCGATCCACATCACTGTAAAATTAATTTCCGTGAGTAAACACCATCACAAAACACTCTGCCAAAAATCGCACATCACAGACAAGAACTGCTAACGCAAATGTCTGTGAAACACGGAGGGATGTTGACGTTCGACTTACTCGAGAGAGGCGCCAGAGAGAGAGAGAGAGAGAGGAGAGGAGAGAGAGAGAGAGGAGAGAGAGAGAGAGAGGAGAGAGGAGAGAGAGATGAGGAGAGAGAGGAGAGAGAGAGAGAGAGAGAGAGATCCGTGACTAGATTAAGTTAGAAAATCCATGAATCCCCCCCCCCCTCTCTCCCTGCCCCCCCCCCTTTTTTTTTTGTTTGTTCCCATCGCATGATTGCATGAGATTTTCTATATTAGATGTTTTTGTTTTGCTCGTGTGTGAGTACTGAGTATGTTGACGATATTGATGACGATGATGATGTACGTAACAGTAAAAATAGTAATGTGTTATATTTTATATGCATTTTCTATTTAGTACGTCATGCTCATGAGTCATTAACTATTGCTGTCTTCGGACTGACAGGAATGACCTACTAAAATTTATGCACGTGTACTTTAATACGGACTATACCGTAAACATAATGCGAACATCGTGATTGTGTGTGTATATATATATATATATATATATATATATATATATATATATATATATATATATATATATATATATATATATATATATATATATATATCATGTACACATACATTGCTATCACTTAAAACTATACTACAGCAAATTATAAAGAGCATAACGGATTTTGTACACGAAACCTGTATTGTTCTCATCATGAAAATCAACATGGCTAGCTCCAACAAACATACATAACACACACACACACACACACACACACACACACACACACACACACACACACACACACACACACACACACACACACATTACGGTATTTATAATGCGCTTATTTTATAATAATTATAACTTTAAGCGCGCACTCGCAACTCGATAACGCATGCGCACGCTTTTGACAATCACTTACGAAAGTCAGCTTAGGGTGGGGAGTGTGTTGGCGTTATTGTGCTAAAACTATTGTTAGAGGTGAATTTTGAGGGCGGACTGGAAGGAGGAGAGAGAGAGAGTGTGTGTTTCTGACGGAGAGAAAATGGGAGAGTTTTCCAGGTGGATGGACCGTAGTCGGAGAAGGAGCGGGGTCCGACTAAAGTGCTAAGTTTGGTGCGGGGGATGTGGAGGCGGAGTGGGTCGAAGGCAGAGCGGAGGGAGCGGGAGGGAGTGTATTGGTGGAGTTGGAGAGATAGGCAGGAGCGTAGTTATTAAGGGATTTGTAGCAGAGAGACAGAATCTTGTCCTGGATGCTTTGGGGGATGGGGAGCCAGTGAAGTACGGATGTGCGCGTGCACACATATGATGATGATAATGATTCGCGCTTGCACACATATGAGATGATGATGATGATGATGATGGTGATGGTGGTGGTGGTGGTGAAAATTTAAGAGCAGTGCCAGAATAGCTTGGCGCCAATGTAATCTGCCACTACTGTTAAACTGTGTTTGTAAAACTAATTATAATAAAAATTATTATTAATATTACTATCACTATAGTATCACATCTATAAAGCACTAGATCTATATCTTGAAAATATGTTCACAGGGCTCAAACACATCACAGACAAATATACGCACACATTAAAAGTGACCAGGGGGAGGGAAGGATCGGGGGGTAGAGGTGAGTGGGTGGTGTTGGGGGTGAATTCGACGATGCGATCATGTATAAAGTATACAGGTGGGCCACTAGACGGGCAGCGTGTTCTGCATGGACGATACTGGGAGACTGGTCTGAAAGGAAAATTGTAAACAGTTACAAGAGTCAAGTCCAGAGAACATGAGAGAGGTAACGCGTTTAGCTGCGACATCTGAGATAAGGTATTTGTGGGTGGAAGCGATGCGGCGGAGTTGAAAGTAGCACGTCACAGATGTCTGGGATATAAAGTTTTGCAAAGACAAGGTGTTGTCTACTTGTCAACATGTCAACATGATAAGAGAGGGGACATGGGACTTACAGCCACGCGTCACGATCTGCTCAGTAGGAAATCACGAATAGCCAACATTTCCGCTTGAGTAGTCAGAATTGTCACGAATCACGTATCATTGAAGTGTGTATTGCGGGAAAGGTTAATAATATAATGTGTCTGGGAAGCAAAAGGCCCTCGGGTCGACACACGACTTAGTTAGCTGACGTCTGCGGCAAATTTATTTATTTACGTTTTTGGTGGGGAGGCTGGTAAGGTTAGGGTGGAGGGTTGTGAGAGGTGGTAAGGGTAGGGTCGGGCGAGGGGGAATGCGTGGGGGGGGGGGGGGATGCGTAAAGGGGGGGGGGGGATGGTGGGTAGATTGGTGGTAATAATGTGCGTAATGTGAGGGAAAGTCCTCAGGCAGACCTCGGTCCGTGCACAGGCAAACTGAGACCGAGATCAGCCCGAGGAACTTTTGCAGACAGGGAACGTGTCATGAACTGAACCCATGCCCCCACACCGACATCAAGGGTGACAAACAGGATTAGACCTCATCACCTCTTACCGGTCAGCGGACTTGAGATAGTTCCCCAACACGTCCGTTGTGCCCAGCTGACAAAGCCGATCTGCTGTGTCCGTGTCGTCAAGCCTGGCGGTGTTGTGGATGATCTTCAGACTCCGCCTCAATATCTCGTTCTGTGGCGCCTGTATACAGAATGACAGTGGTGTATGTGAGTTTACAGCAGTCATTGTTTGGAATGAGCAGAAAATAATGGTGTGTTTGTAGTCACGTGTGTCTTTATTGTCCACTGTGAAGCTGATCATATTACACACGTCTTTTTGCGGACACGCGCACACGTCTCACCTTCATAGTCTGTATGTTTCCACACTGACGTCTAAGTTATTAAAATAACTAATTTAACTCGTTGGCTGCCTGAACATAGTGAACATCGAGTACTAGCAAGAGGCACAGATCCTCATGAACCTTAGTGGACGCGGACGCGGGTGTTCATGAAGATCTATGCCTCTTGCTGGCTCCATTCATTCAGGAGTTCATCACGCACAACAGTTATCGGGTTGTGGTTTCACAAATATAATTCATGTCCACCGGCAGTAAAGGGGTTAAGCTATTGTAAGCCCATGAGCCGTACTTACAGTGGCAGTGTGGTCCATGTGGGACCGGTACCAGTCCCTGAGTGTCTCCAGCAACACTGACAGCAGACGGCCGTCATCCAGCACTCTACCCCACAATTCTCTGTGACGGCTTGTATCGCTAAATGTATCAGCAAGAACGTACATAGCGCCAAGAGGACTGTGTATTGTAGTGTAGTCACTGGACGTCCTGTTGTGTGATCCAAGTCCCTCCACTATCACATCACACAGTAGGTCAATGACCCCGGCCTTCAACAGGCGCTTGATAGCTGTACTCGTCTGATCGTCGTCTAACCTCCACGACGGCCATGCCACGCTGACTTCTTCACATGATGTTTGTATTTTCTCCAACAGCTGACAAAATGACTCTGTGTACGATCCATCTGGATTGCGTCGCGCCATGCTGTGTGATTGTTTGCAGAGAGTAGAGAGAGTATTCAGGTGTGTCCGGATTTCCTCAGGTAGATCCTCCTCCCCCTCCCCGTCTTCTGACCCCTCCTCACCTTCATTACCTGACAGTGCCAGCATTACATCAGCGTCATCGTGTTCTCTATATACGCCGGATGAGCTTACTGGCAGTAGCAAAACAGTTAAGTTTCCATCGGACATGGAGTATGGTGTGACGACAGTTCCGGTATTTAGACTCCCAGTTTGTGGCTGGTTTTGTTGCTGAAGAACAGCGTGTGATGTTGAAGGCCCGTACGGATTGCAGTAAGAAGTCGGGTTATAACCTTGCTCCATTGTGGCCAGCTGTCAACTGCTGATACTCCTGAACCTTGATCTTCGTGTCAAACGAACAGGAGTGTGTCCGGCTCGGTGCTGACGGTCATGTCAAACTGGACTATGTGTCCTCAGACGCAAACTGTGAACTGCTCGATATGAATGAACAAGGCGGCCAGCTTGACTCAACCTTTCTGTTCACCTGTGTACAACACATCCATATTAGCCAGCTGCAAAATGTGGGCTGGTCTGTGATTTTGGACAATACGGCTTTAGCTTTCAGCCGTAAGGTTCAAAATCACAGCCCAACACAGAATGATACCGATCGACAATTCATGGTGCATGAAATTCACGAACTAATCGACACCCACTATGCTGACTGGACCTGTTCAATATGTGTGTCAAGTTAATACCTGTGTCATATGATCCGTGTAAACTCCGCTATAAATGCAATGTTTTCTAGAATGACTGTAGACACCTGGAACGGAATTCATGGGCAGACGATAGGACCCTTACCGACCCGGTTCGGTAAGTTTATCAACTTGCTATTCATGGACTGCCGGGCTGGCTGTTTGCCGATCCAATTTACCAGCTCGGTATTGATAACGACACGGTAAGGGTTTTACGCTCCGTTAGCGATTTTACCGGCCGGGTAACTCTACCGCCCCGGTAAGTCTACAAATTTGGCATTCACATGGACCGCCAGTAGGCTTACCTGTTGGTAGGGGAAGGGTCGCATTTCTACAGGAGGGGGGGGGGCAGGTACTGTAACTTTAACAGTAATAAATCAGATTAAATACTTAATGTCGAACAGATTTCTGTTTCTACACCTAAAATGTAGATTAATTGTCACTTCTGAATAGGCTTTATTAGTGAAAAAGCTGAAAGCACACTTAAAGGATTTACCTGAAGGGGAAAGGTTCTCATATTGAGTCAGCTCTATAATTTGAACAGCCCTCTTGGACTAACGGTCGTGGACGAAAATTTAAAGGTAAATGCGTAAATAACATTAAATAATGATTTGACCCGAATTATTCACACATAATAAAACAACATCATCAAACAGAGATGTGTGCCTGCACATCGTATTATGAATGTTATAATATGAATCTGAAGTTCGGCATCCTGTCTCGGAAGACAATGGAATATGCGCTTGCTGGGTCAGTCACTGGAGTGACCTCTCCAGTGCGCAAGCCTGGGCGAAGTGTATGGAGATCCTGGGGTGCCCAGTCGTCAAGATCCCCCTCTCGGCCTCGCTGATGTATCCAAAGGAATGCAAAGCAGTACGTTTGGCACCAGTTTGGCTGCAGGAGCTGCCAGAACAGTGCGTGAATACAGGCAGCTGTCTGCCTTCGGGGCTCCACTCCTGATTTGAAGGGTTTACTCCCCCACATTTGGCCGTTGGATCCAACCTGATCTCCTCCGTCCTCTAGCCGTTGGCTGTCAGAAACAGCTCATCCGCCTAGTGGTGCAATGTGAACACCACCCCCTCACGTGGTTTAGCCCACCAGCTGAGGTGGTTTGCCAGGGTGTGGCGCTTGGAGCCAGCACGTGAGAGATTAAGGAGATGGATGAGGACCAGTGATGCCCGTCCATCCTATGTAGGACGCAGCTGCCGAACAGCAAAGGTACTACCTCTATCGAGAGCCCCCTACACCCCGAATCTGAAGTAAGGTCTTCCTATTTAGCGCCATTTATCTCAGTCAGGTTAAAGGTCCCAAAGACAAAGTTAAAACCCTTTACCCCCCCCCCCCCCGCTCCCCCCGGGTTCCAAAGGTAACTGATACGTGCCGTGTCGAACCTACGGACATCCAAAGGTTTATAACCCCTTCACTGCTGAAGAAGAGTTAACACGCATTAACCGCGAGCGACATAGATCCTCATGAACCTCACACAATTTCAGGGACTCTTGAAGATGTATGCCGCTTGCTGTCCTCGCTGTGTGACGCTGCAGGGGCGAATCGGGGGGGGGGGGGGGTTAATAGGGGTCCCCCCTCCCGACCCAAAATGCTTTAAAATGCTATAACAAAGTCCCTTGTTTGGTGTTTGGACACCCACTTGTTTGATATTTTGGAGAATGGTGAGAGCCTTAACACGCACGCGCCTTGTCTCCGCCTCCAGGAGGGTTAACGTCCAGGGCAATAGGCACGCGCCTTGTCTCCGCCCCCAGGAGGGTTAACGTCCAGGACAATAGGCACGCGCCTTTTCTCCGCCCCCAGGAGGGTTAACGTCCAGGGCAATAGGCACGCGCCTTGTCTCTGCCCCCAGGAGGGTTAACTCCAGGGCAATAGGCACGCGCCTTGTCTCCGCCCCCAGGAGGGTTAACGTCCAGGGCAATAGGCACGCGCCTTGTCTCCGCCCCCAGGAGGGTTAATGTCCAGGGCAACCGGAGTGATAATGGAAGGTCAGGTTACTGGGGGCAATGAGGGCTGTTACATTATCTATGGATTTAAACGGGACGGGGGATAAGTGACGATTGCTAATCATGGTAGAAAACTGAAGTAATAACAACTCTGTTATATAATTCACTGCTGTATGTTATATACATTTTAATGTTGATTTGTAAAATTTGCTCACACACACACACACACACACACACACACACACACACACACACACACACACACACACACACACATGTATAAATGCACAGTACCTTGCGTTATGCCTCATCGCTCATCAACGTTGTTTGTAAGGGAAGTAATTTTTGCATGGTATGCACGTTAAGTTTAAGTACACGCCCAGGCGGTTTTCAGTTTTGTTCCGGCTGATACAAAGTGTGTCACACGAACAACAAAATTGTCCCCTTAAATCAAGCACATGTTTACACTTTGCGATGACCGTCATTTATCACACTTCTGCAGACGGTTACAGAGGATTAGATAAGGTATCGTTTCAGCTGTTTCATTTTCTTCATTGTCCACGGGATGCATGCAGTCAGTGTTTTTAGGCGACAACATCTAAAGTGAGTCAGTTTCATAAATTAAATGTAACCCATCACCCAAAAGTGCCACTAAATGATACATGTATTAGTTCTTCCTATTGTACGGGAAAGCTCACTTTGCTAAGATAATTGCACAAAACGTCGTGCTCCTAGGCTCAACGGCCTGTGTATTCGCTGGCAGGCATGCGGTAATCGCCGAATGTTAAATATAGACTAGGCAGCCACACAGTTATTTTAGCTACCGGCTCGCCGGGGGTGTATGGGGTGTCTGGAGAAAGGTAGTACCTTTAAAAACCTGGCAGCACTGAACCCCTTCCCCCAACCCTACCCCCCGTCCCCCGGGTGCACTGGTCCTCACCCAGACCTCAGTTCTCACTAAACGAAGTGAGGGGCCAATGTGTTGTTACTCACTGCATTGGTGGGCACTGACAGACCGAGCTCAGCAGTCCTGTCGGCGACAGTCGGTCTTCTAGGGGAGGGACCCCCCCCCCCCCCCCCCCCCCCCATACACGTTCCGGCCTGACTTTACGGCTGCATCATGCATATTGCATTTCAAGCGATCGAGGAAAAAAAGACTAAGAAGCTATCGGCCTGCTAGCGGCGTTTTGCCGGCAATGAGGTAGTTCTTACAGGCGCGGTACTCGGCTACCGACCCTTTAACGTTTTATCGGCCGGTAAACTACAACCACGGTCTGCCCATGAATTCCGGCCTGTACAGTGCTCACCAGCCGGCTGTCACAACATTCACACACTAACCACACAAGTGTCAGTGTAGACACACCACACCGGCAAAATATTATTCACATCGCGCGGGCCCCAGCGACACAGTTTGACTCCAAGCACAGTGAATCAGTCGATCCTCGGTCACGGTCACAGCCGGCGGAAGATCTGTTTTGTGTTACTACACTGCCGGAGTCGCTGAGCACAACACGCGGTCGTTCCGATCTATCCCGCCTTGTCTTAAGTTCTCGGCCACGCACGATTACTGAGAAACGCCGGTCTATCACTGCTTCAAGTGTTGCTGTCAGTCAGAAAGTAACTCCTGTGTACGGCGACAGTTCAGGAAATCAGTAACAGCGTACACTCCGTGCATGGCGGCGTGTCAACATGTATACAATGACAAAGGCCGACAAGTCCATGTCCGTGAAAAGCGAGCTGTGCATTGTAATATAGTGTAAATCCCGCTTTTCACCAAAGTGGACATACTGGCTTTCTCAATGTAGAGCCTAACGACGTCTCTGTCCGCTAGTCGGCGCCCCGGCGCTGGAGTAATCGTGGATCTGCCCGCTTCCTCAGAAATGTCGACAGTCGTGTCACATGACCTAAACAGCTGAGAGAGCCATGGGCCTATTAATAAAATCTACTCATGATGCGCGCGCAGATTTCCCGATAAAAGAAAGCTTGAACAGCTGCTGATAATGTAGCAAAAGAGTATATATAAGCTATATGAGAGGAGCTATCTGCTATCACTAGTTACTACCTGTGAGTCAGAGTTCAGTGGTTCAGTGCACACGCTTGGCGCGCTGTGTGCGAGTAATTTTGCTGACTTAGCCTTGTAGTCCACAAGCTAGGAAGAGCTACCGTGCACCCCCACCCCACCCCCCCCCCCCCCCACCCCCCCCCCAGTACTCAATAAGATGGGTTTCAAAGTGTTCCTTAGTATGTCCTGAGCTGTTTAAGCCATGTTCCCCGAAAATCCTTAGGAACACACCAGAGATATAGCCGATGGCGCAAGGGTACCCCCATTCACGCTCTTCGCAGATGCTAAAATGAGGTTGAGAAACAGTTTCCTCTAAATAAATCAGAATTCATTCCAGAAGCCCAAATCAGGCAATGTTATGTTAAGGCACACGTTCTGCAGCCTCTGCAAAAATCCAGAATGAAAAGATATTGAATCTCTGGGTCACAGTGAAGGTATTTGTGCACCCAGTAAACGACCATTTCCGCGAAATCGCAAAAAAAAGACAAAAATAATGTGTCAGATGCCTTTAGACATTTGCTATAGCGCTGGCAATCCATTTTCAGGCTTACATCATTAAAACAGGATGTCACAATTATTATAAACTTGATTAGGTGATGCTGTGATTACTGTGAGTGCCACAGTGGTTGATTTTGTATCCCTACCCCCAAGTTGTAAAAATACACAAAATTAATTAGAAAAAATTACTAAAGTTATTCAATTTCATTTTGACCTCTCTTTACCTATTAAGTTTCAATAATGTGAGCATAAAGTGCAAGAAAATAAGGAAAGTCAGCATCCTTTACGGTACATTCGGGGTGAATGATAGCTTTTTCCCATTTAAAAATGCCGAATTGGGAAACGTACCTTGTTTCCGGTGCCCTCAGAAATTTTGTATACAACCGATAGGTCTTTGTTGGGTTTTATTGGTTAGGATAGAGTACCACAGTTACTCCCAACCTGATTTTGTGATGCTATGATGCATTTAGAGGCCACAGTGGCTGAATCTGCTGCCCTACCCCCATTTTACCAGTACGCAAAGTAACGCAAAATAATCATAAAAATTGCTTACGTCATACTCCTCTGTTTAATTATTTTTTGTTGCCAGTTTTTTTTTTAAGTATGCATATTCAGCATAAAAAGTTGTGATCATTTCATTAATTTCAATGTAACCCATCAATTTAATTGTAACTATTTTTAGACACCACCCGGGTCTGCCCTGGGGGACTTGGGTGGGGTTGACTACTTTTTAGTTCCCAGGGTCACCCTGGTCAGCTCCACAGGGTGGGTTTCCCTTCTACTCTGGGGCATGTGTTTCTGTCTACCCTTGGTCCATTCACCTGCATTTGCCTTTTTAAAACTCTCCCAACTGTCTGCACTGCCTGTAGCTCTTGATATTGAATGTGTGTTGCTAAATGGTCTTAGCTTTATTTAGGCCCAATTGCGTAGGTTTATTTAACGTATTAGACTGGCTGGCGACATACATTCAATATTCTGTTTAGTTTTTTTTTTCAGAAGCAGTGCAGGCACGTCCTGAGAAAGCCTTGTTGCTGTCGGGATGTTAAGCAATGTACAATCAATCAATGTAACTATTTTTAACTGGCTGGTCTTTTAAGTGATATTTTACCTAGCGTAAGGTGGGTCTAGTAAGGTCTCCCCTTTTCCTTTCATTTATTTTCATCTAGAAATGTGTAAATATGAATATGCGTAATAAAGTTTCATAGTTCCAAATAGCCAAAACAATGTTATCAATATACTTAGTTTCCACATGTCGACCACGAGATCTCCACTTCCACCTTCTGCAACGTTAAATTTTTTGATGGCCGTCTTTAAATCTTATATTGTTCTGGCTGCCAATAAGTGAGCTGTCAAGAGCTAGGCAGCATGTTTTCAGAGTTTGGTGTACAGGGGCGTATCTTCTGGTCAGAACTGCCAGCAGACCGCTTCTCTGTATGGACATGTTTGGAAAATGTGCTAAGGAGACTGATTTTCGACGCCAAATTCGCATAGGGCTGTTTCCGCATGACCCAGTCTCACGAGGTGAGTCCAGCAGGGTCCTTACGGTCTGTGAACATTTGTGAAAGTTGATAAAAAATGACAAGGCTTTTTCAGGGCCCTGGAAAGTCTGTCAATTTCAGTCCTTTTCCTTAAGGTCTGTGAAAGTTTGTAAAAAATGACAACGTGCTGGCAAACTTTTGTCTACTTCTTTTTTTCTCCCCCAATTTGTGACTATTCCATTGCAAACGATCATGCTGACGCTTGTTGAAAGTGATCTAGATATTTAGCTCTGATCATAAAGTGACTGCATGTTCTTTCTGCCGAACATTCTGATTGCTTGTTTACGCTTCTACTGAAGTCCGCCATTCGCTAAGCGTTCTTTTATTTTGGTATCTCTTCATGCATTAGGCATGGAAGCTTCAAATAATTGCTGATACAGAGTGATCTGATTAAAGTGTGTAAACCTTCAGGCTTCAGTTTGGGTTTGTGAAACGTTCCTGCTTTTCTGTATGGACCCAGTACAGAGTAATCAGTGCGTAGATGAAAGATGGTGGCCTGGCTCTCCCTGTTCAGCTTGTTGATGTCATCTGCCCACGGGCTGCAGCCGCCATTCTGCTGTTGCCAATCACTTTGTTGTTGTAGTGTCTCCATTCCCAGCTAGTCCAGAATGCACTGGAATCCACTGCAGCACTATTTTGTTGACAGGGCATCCAGTCTATCTTTAAGCTTCCTGGTGAGATCAGTGGATCAACTGCTGCCTTTCCCTAGCTAGTGCTCTGCTGCTGTGTTCAGCACATGCAGATCTGTACGATAGTTGGAGCTGCTGCCGCCAGCTGGTAAGGAGAGGGAGGCAGTGCGGTCTGCACAACAGATGTACATGCCACTTCCTTCATTCCGCATGGCATCTTGTGTGGTATCACAGCTGCTGTGAGGGTAGCGCTTGTGCACAACCTCCAGCAAGATGGCTGTGTGCAGTGCCGCGACCTTTGGCAAAGAGTCCTAGAACATTGTTTATGTTGTCTTGAAGGCTCTTTCGAGATGTCCAGGTATCTGAAGGGAGCTGTTCACACATCTTTGGGTTTGGTTCCAGGCCGTCAGTGTTAGCCCTTTGCATGACCTTCAGTTGGCGGTTCAGACTTGGGCATTTCTGACGGTTCTTGGTCTGCTCCTGTAGTCTCCCATGCTGTCGATGTTTAGTAAGTTTCTTCATCGTGTGTGCTGTGCTGCATTCCAGTGGCTCCAATGTCCTCCATTTCCTAAATTGGGGTGCTCCAGATGGCTCTAAGAATGTCACTGCATCATGAGAATGACCCATGTTCTGCATCTTGTCAAGCCTGGCTTTTTGGGTTTTACAGGCAGTGTTTCATGTTGTCGATGTATATCGTTGTACCGCACAACTGGTCTGACCGAGCAGGTGTTTGCTTGTGCCAGGATGCTGTAATTTGCGCCAATGTGGTCCCCACCAGTTTCTTCATCAGAGACTTTTTTTTTTTTTTTTTTTTTTTTTGCAGCTCTAGCTTCCATGGCTTCAATGTGAGGCCTCCACGTGAAGCCAGTAATTTATTTGTTGCCAGTAAAGTTGGCCTGTCTGTCTTTGGTACTGGAAGGTTTCCAATTTTGAGGTGACCTCTTCCGTCTGATTGAAAGAGATGGTCTAGCTCAGTTTGAGTTGCAACCCCACCCGGGTCTGCCCTGGGGGACTTGGGTGGGGTTAGGTATTTTTTAGTTCCCAGGGTCACCCTGGTCAGCCCCACAGGGTGGGTTTTTCTCTCTATTCTGGGGCATGTGTTTCTGTCTACCCTTTGTCCATTCACCTGTATTTGCCTTTTTAAAACTCTCCCTACTGTCTGCACTGCCTGTAGCTCGTGATATTGGATGTGTGTTGCTAAATGGTCTTAGCTTTATTTAGGCCCCATGTGTTAGGTTTATTTAATGTATTTGACCGGCTGGCGACATACATTCAATGTTCTGTTTATTTTTTTTTTCACAAGCAGTGCAGGCACGTCCTGAGAAAGCCTTGTTGCTGTCGGGACGTTAAGCAATGTACAATCAATCAATCAATCAGTTTGAGTTGCCTCTTTCAGTCCAGCTGCTGACTCTATTGGCAACATCCTGGATTCTAGAGGATGCTATTTCTTTATGTTCTGCTGCGCTCCACACTGCAAAGTCATCCGCATGGAAGATGTTTGAGACGAACCTTGGTACTGTTGTACTGATGTCATTAATGTAGACCAAAAACAACATCAGACACAACATCTCCCTGAGGTACACCTTTCCCGAGTTTGACAAGAGTGCTGAATGTGCAGACGGTTAGAAGCTTCAGCGGCAGCCCTTGTTAAGCATGCCTTAAATAAAAAGAATTACAATTAAATTGATGGGTCACATTGAAATTAATGAAATGATCACAAATGTTTATGCTCAATATGCATATTTTGTTAAGAAAACTGGCAACAAAAATATTTAATCAGAGGAGCAATTGTTATGATCATTTTTCGTTTCTTTGCGTACAGGCAAAAATGGGGGTAGGGCAGCAGATTCAGCCACTGTGGCACCTAAATGCATCAAAGCATCATAAAATCAGGTTGTGAGTAACTGCGGTACTCTATCCTAACCAATAAAACCTAAAAAAGACCTATCAGTTGTATACAAAATTTCTGAGGGCATCAGAAACGAGGTACGTTTTCCAATTCGGCAATTTTAAAAGGGAAAAAGCTATCATTCACCCCGAAAATACCGTAAAGGATGCCGACTTTCCTTATTTTTTTGCACTTTATTCTCACATTACTGAAACTTAATATGTAAAGAGAGGTCAAAATAAAATGGAATAACTTAAGCAATTTTTTTCTAATTAATTTTGTGTATTTTAAAAAAATGGGGGTAGGGATACAAAATCAACCACTGTGGCACTCACAGTAATCACAGCATCACCTAGTCAAGTTTACAATAATTGTAACATCCTGTTTGAATGATGTAATCCTGAAAATGGACTGTCAGTGCTATAGAAAATGTCTGAAGGTATCTAACACATTATTTTTGTCTTTTTTTGCGATTTCGCAGAAATGGTCGTTTACTGGGTGCACAAATGCCTTTACTGTGACCCAGAGATTCAATATTTTTTTCATTCTGTTTTTGCAGAGGATGCAGAAGGTGTGCCTTGACATAATATTGCCTGATTTGGGCTTCTGGAATGAATTCTGGTTTATTTAGAGGAAAATGTTTCTCAACCTCATTTTAGCACCTGCGAAGAGCATGAATGGGGGTACCCTTGCGCCATCGGCTATATCTCTGGTGTGTTCCTAAGGATTTTCGGGGAACATGGCTTAAACATCTCAGGACATACTAAGGAACACTTTGAAACCCATCTTATTGAGTACTGGGGGGGGGGGGGGGGGGGTGCACGGTAGTGTTCCTAGCTTATAGACTATTGGTGTGTAGCGGACTACACGCGCGAAGTTCAGGGACGTATATTCCGAGGCTGAGAGTCTATATAAAGCGGCCGATCCCCAGTCTCTGGTGAACCCGCACTTCCCCCCCCCCCTCCCCCCCTCCCCCCCGACCCCCGGTCCCCCCCCCCCCACCCGCCGCCAGATTGACGTCATGCGGAAGTCCTTGTCCTTTAAAAAGTCGCACTCGTCTCGGGGTGATTGTGAAGAATGATCACCACCCCTCTCCCCCCGTTGCGGATTGCGAACAGTGATCTCCTACACTTGCGCCTCGATTGCCGCGAAGAGTGATCTCCTACACTCCCCGGCCCTACCTCACGAAGCGATTGTGGACAATGATTTCCTGGAACCACCCCGGCCCTACCCCACGCCGGGAAAGTGGACAATGCTTTTCTCAGTGAAACCACCCGGGCCCTACCCCACTAGGCGATTGCCTGGACAATTAATTTCTCGAACCACCCCGACCCTACCCCACAAGACGATTGTGGACAAAGATCGGACTCACTGAACCACTGACCCTGGCCCTATCCCATAGGATTCCACAGGGACAGTAGCGTTTCACTGAGTTCAGTTCTAATTCACCTAAATAGGGTCTAGGACGTCACAGTTAGCACAGCGCGTAGGTTTTATCGGTAGGCCCTAAGTGCGGCGTATACAGGTGTTAGGCCTAGGAGCTAGGTTCGCTAGGAATCGTATTCAAACGTTATGGGTGTCAGACCCGGCATAGGAGCTAGGTTTGCTATGTATCGTATTTAAAGGTACAGGTATTAGGCCTAGGTGTTTAAGGTTATTCAAGTACTTGCATTGGTTTGATTAATTTTGAGATGTTGTTTCATCATGTGAATGCTTTTCTGGTGTAAATAAATCTTGGAACCTTACTTCCATCTTACGATGCTCAGCCAGAGTGACTGAGACTGTGCGTGTGTCTGTGCGAGAGGTTTGTCAGTGTGCGTACGTCTGTCCGGTATGACTGTGTATGTGTTACTGATCGGTCGTACGAGCGCACGTTGGTCACTCAATAGAAACGTTAACAGCAACAAACACCAAATCCAGTCAAAATTTTTAATAGGGTCTTTCTGGATACAGTGATTAGTCCATTGCGCAGGTAACTTGACTTTTGAATACAACACGAGGCGGCAATTACTGAAACACGGATTGTGTGCACATGCGAGACTAGGGTAAACTTATCTAAATAATTTACTCTCCGGCCACAGAAATCTTCAGCCCTTCCCTAGACCTAAACGGGATGCGGGCTAACCTGGGCGCGGCACTTGAGTACTGTATTAGATGGGCAGTTCTTGACTATCTAATAACTATTAAGTCGCCTACACCCAGTCCGGTTACAATAACCAGATAACAACTCTAGTGGCGGGTGACACGCCCGGCCTGGCACGAGTGAGCTTTGAACTGCCCAGGCCTTTAACTCATTCTACCCCAGACACAGCACAGCAAGATAAGGATCGACCATGATAGTTCAAGGGTGATGCCAGAATAGCTGGGCGCCTATGGGCGCCAAGCTATTCTGGCATCACCCTTGAACTATCATGGTCGATCTGTGTCCTGCACTAGAGTGCTGTCTTCAGAGGACAACGGCAACATTTGGGGATTTCGGTGATGGGGTAGAATGAGTTAAGCAATATGCTGTCCTATAGCAAAACACCTTGCTTAGTGGCTTGCGCAGGACTGAACAGCTCACACGACTGAGGGTCGTATTGTAATATATACCCGGGTGTTTAGGACATGTCGTATTTGTGTCTTCGTAATGTGTTCACGGGTGTATTATGGTGAGTCATCAATTAGTGTACTATGTTCACAGGTGTATTGTAGTGTGTCATTATCAGTTAGTGTACTATGTTAGTCACGGGTGTATTATGGTGTGTCAGTCATTATCACATAAGTTAGGTAGTATGTTCACAGGTGTATTATAGTGTGTCATTATCAGTTAGTGTACTATGTTAGTCACGGGTGTATTATGATGTGTCAGTCATTATCACATAAGTTAGGTAGTATGTTCACAGGTGTATTTTAGTGTGTCATTATCAGTTAGTGTTAGTCACGGGTGTATTATGGTGTGTCACTCATTATCACATAAGTTAAGTATTATGTTCACGGGTGTATTATGATGTGTCATTATCAGTTAGTGTATTATGTGCTGTATTTATCAGTTAGTGTACTATGTGCTAATCTATGATTTTTACCAATAATTCCTCTAACTTCCATCCGTACTGAAGGTTCAAAATCATGGACCAGCACGAATGATGTTCATGTCCTGCGGTGCATTTGTACTATGGGTCATACTGACGAAAGAAAGCTAACTCTTCAGTAAAGAATACAAAACCATAGCCATCCAGTTTGCGGTTGTCTCCCTCTTGTTTACTAAGTTTAATAAGAAAAAATATATCATGAGGAGCAGAAGAAATGCGACATTTTTGGACTCATCGGAAATCCGGATGATTTTAACAAATCTCGCATTTCTTTTGCTAGTCAGTATATATAAAAAATGCGACTTCGCTTGAAGCACTGGATATACTTTAGCGTTTCCTGGTGATTCGAACGATGTCGCACTTCTTTTGCTCCTCAATGTGTTTATGTATCAGTGGCACAATAATGTGTTGTGATGTAACTAGGTAATCCTGTTCACAGAAACATTACATGTACACGTTCCAGTGGAGTATGTTTATTTATCTGTCGCACAATAATGTGTTGTGATGTAACTATGTAATCCTGTTCACAGAAACATTACATGTACACGCTCCATTGGAGTATGTTTATTTATCTGTCGCACAATAATGTGTTGTGATGTAGGTAATCCTGTGCACAGAAACATTACATATGCACGTTCCAGTGGAGTATGTTTATTTATCTGTCGCACAATAATGTCTTGTGATGTAACTAGGTAATCCTGTTCACAGAAACATTACATGTACACGTTCCAGTGGAGTATGTTTATTTATCTGTCACACAATACTGTGTTGTGATGTAACTAGGCAATCCTGTTCACAGAAACATTACATGTACACGTTCCAGTGGAGTATGTTTATTTATCTGTCGCACAATAATGTGTTGTGATGTAACTAGGTAATCTTGTTCACAGAAACATTACATGTACACGTTCCAGTGGAGTATGTTTATTTATCTGTCGCACAATAATGTCTTGTGATGTAACTAGGTCATCCTGTTCACAGAAACATTACATGTACACGTTCCAGTGGAGTATGTTTATTTATATGTCACACAATAATGTGTTGTGATGTAACTATGTAATCCTGTTCACAGAAACATTTCATGTACACGCTCCAGTGGAGTATGTTTATTTATCTGTCGCACAATAATGTGTTGTGATGTAGGTAATCTTGTTCGCAGAAACATTACATATGCACGTTCCAGGGGAGTATGTTTATTTATCTGTGGCGCAATAATGTGTTGTGATGTAACTAGGTCATCCTGTTCACAGAAACATTACATGTACACGTTCCAGTGGAGTATGTTTATTTATATGTCACACAATAATGTGTTGTGATGTAACTATGTAATCCTGTTCACAGAAACATTACATGTACACGCTCCAGTGGAGTATGTTTATTTATCTGTCGCACAGTAATGTGTTGTGATGTAGGTAATCTTGTTCGCAGAAACATTACATATGCACGTTCCAGTGGAGTATGTTTATTTATCTGTCGCACAATAATGTGTTGTGATGTAACTAGGTAATCCTGTTCACAGAAACATTACATGTACACGTTCCAGTGGAGTATGTTTATTTATCTGTCGCACAATAATGTGTTGTGATGTAACTAGGTAATCCTGTTCACAGAAACATTACATGTACACGTTCCAGTGGAGTATGTTTATTTATCTGTCACACAATAATGTGTTGTGATGTAACTAGGTAATCCTGTTCACAGAAACATTACATGTACACGTTCCAGTGGAGTATGTTTATCTGTCGCACAATAATGTCTTGTGATGTAACTAGGTAATCCTGTTCACAGAAACATTACATGTACACGTTCCAGTGGAGTATGTTTATTTATCTGTCGCACAATAATGTCTTGTGATGTAACTAGGTAATCCTGTTCACAGAAACATTACATGTACACGCTCCAGTGGAGTATGTTTATTTATCTGTCGCACAATAATGTCTTGTGATGTAGGTAATCCTGTTCACAGAAACATTACATGTACACGCTCCAGTGGAGTATGTTTATTTATCTGTCGCACAATAATGTGTTGTGATGTAGCAGGGCCACACTGTTCACAGAAATACTACCTGTACACGTTACGATGGACGGGCGGAGTAATCACAGTTCACTGTCAGCTTTCATTGTCTCCCTTGACTTTACTGGTTGGTTGGTTGGTTGGATTGATTGACTGATTGATTGACTGATTGATCGATTGCTTGATTGATTGCTTGATTTGATTGACTGACTGACTGACTGATTGATTGATTGACTGACTGATTGACTGATTGATTGACTGACTGATTGACTGACTGATTGATTGTGTCAACGAGCGAGAAAGAGACATTAACCCTTCGTGTCCTAAGGCCGTCTTCATCAACGTTTGTCCTCTGAAGACTGCATTACAATCCAGGAGATAGATCGACCATGATAGTTCAAGGGTGGTGCCAGAATAGCTTGGCGCCCATAGGCGGTCAGTAGGTCAGTCAGCCCATAGGCGCCAAGCTATTCTGGCATCACCCTTGAACTATCATGGTCGATCCATATGCAACTGCGGGGTGTCAGGATTAAAATTAAATGAGTTAATAGATTTTTTAGCGCGAAATAGGTTACCGCACGTCTGATTACAATCAAACAGTTAAACAAACAAGAAACAAACAGCCTGAAATCAACCAAACAGATAAAATGACATGAACGGAAGAAACAACGTGCGATTTATATTGGTGATATTTATTTAACCACACTAGATCCCCGATGGGAAGTAAAGTGTTTCTTCTGTCCAAGAAAACAAATTCATCAAAAGCACGTATTTTACACAGATAAAATGAAAACTCGGCAAGAAACACAGTGATGACAATCACATTATTATGAAACATTATAAACTGACATAATCAAACATAGGAAAACACACGTTGATTAAGCGTATCACTTTAATTTGGAAATTATATACTGACACGATCAAAAATAGGAGAACAAGCACGTTGATTAAGCGTAGCACTTTAGTATGAAACATTAAATACTGACATGATCAAAAATAAGAGAACAAGCACGTTGATTAAGAGTATCACTTTGGTATGAAACATTAAATACTGACATGGTCGAAAAGCAGAGAACAAGCACGTTGATTAAGCGTAGCACTGCAGTATGAAACATTAAATACTGACATGATCAAAAATAGGAGAACAAGCACGTTGATTAAGAGTAGCACTTTAGTATGAAACATTAAATACTGACATGGTCGAAAATAGGAGAACAAGCACGTTGATTAAGCGTAGCACTTTAGTATGAAACATTAAATACTGACATGATCAAAAATAAGAGAACAAGCACGTTGATTAAGAGTATCACTTTGGTATGAAACATTAAATACTGACATGGTCGAAAAGCAGAGAACAAGCACGTTGATTAAGCGTAGCACTGCAGTATGAAACATTAAATACTGACATGATCAAAAATAGGAGAACAAGCACGTTGATTAAGAGTAGCACTTTAGTATGAAACATTAAATACTGACATGGTCGAAAATAGGAGAACAAGCACGTTGATTAAGCGTAGCACTTTAGTATGAAACATTAAATGACTGACATGATCAAAAATAGGAGAACAAGCACGTTGATTAAGCGTAGCACGTTAGTATGAAACATTAAATACTGACATGATTGATTGTACATTGCTTAACGTCCCGACAGCAACAAGGCTTTCTCAGGACGTGCCTGCACTGCTTGTGAAAAAAAACCCCAGAAAAAAACCCCAGAACATTGAATGTATGTCGCCAGCCGGTCAAATACGTTAAATAAACCTAACACATGGGGCCTAAATAAAGCTAAGACCATTTAGCAACACACATCCAATATCAAGAGCTACAGGCAGTGCAGACAGTAGGGAGAGTTTTAAAAATGCAAATACAGGTGAATGGACAAAGGGTAGACAGAAACACATGCCCCAGAATAGAGAGAAAAACCCACCCTGTGGGGCTGACCAGGGTGACCCTGGGAACTAAAAAATACCTAACCCCACCCAAGTCCCCCAGGGCAGACCCGGGTGGGGTTCTGACATGATCAAAAATATGAGAACAAGCACGTTGATTAAGCGTAGCACTTTAATATGAAACATTAAATACTGACATGGTCGAAAATAGGAGAACAAGCACGTTGATTAAGCGTAGCACTTTAATATGACACATTAAATACTGACATGATCACAAATAGGAGAACAAGCACGTTGATTAAGCGTAGCACTTTAGTATGAAACATTATATACTGACATGGTCGAAAATAGGAGAACAAACACGTTGATTAAGAGTATCACTTTGGTATGAAACTTTATACACAGACACGATGAAAATACGCCAACAAGTATGTAACATTCACAAGAAACGCGGGAGAGAAAGTACCATGTCATTACAAGTCAGCACGTTGATTAAGCATAGCACTTTAGAATGAAACATTACTTGAATACTGACACGATAAAAAATAGGAGAACAAGCACGTTGATTAAGCGTAGCACTTTAGTATAAAACATTAAATACTGACATGATCAAAAATAGGAGAACAAGCACGTTAATTAAGCGTAGCACTTTAATATGAAACATTAAATACTGACATGGTCGAAAATAGGAGAACAAGCACGTTGATTAAGCGTAGCACTTTAATATGAAACATTAAATACTGACATGGTCGAAAATAGGAGAACAAGCACGTTGATTAAGCGTAGCACTTTAGTATGAAACATTATATACTGACATGATCACAAACAGGAGAACAATCACGTTGATTAAGAGTATCACATTGGTATGAAACGTTATACACAGACACGATGAAAATACGCAAACAAGCACAGTGATTAAGTGAATAACTTTTGTAGGTAACATTCTCAAGAAACGCGGGAGAGAAAGTACCTACATGACATTACAAGTCAGCACTGAGGCATGACGGGACTTTAGTCCAGGCGATACGAGTCCTGCTCACCATATACACCGGGCCGTAACTAATGACACATCCTGTTGCCAGGAGGACACATGTTCCCTGCTGTTATATCCCAAGATCGTTTTCCATCCAAACGGTGTCCAGACGATCGTCACAGCAGTTAACTCTTTTCCTGCTAACGGACGTCAAACAGAAAATAATAATAATAATGTGTTATTTATAACGAGTGTTATATGAAGACGAACATTTATTATTAGTCTTAAACAGAGACATTTATAAATAGCGTTAAACTTAAAGAGAGACGAACATTTGCAATTATTGTTGTAGTGACCAACATTTATAACTACTGTTACAGAGAGACCAACATTTATAACTTCTGTTACAGAGAGACCAACATTTAAAACTACTGTTACAGAGAGGCCAACATTTATAACTACTGTTACAGAGAGACCAACATTTATAACTACTGTTACAGAGAGACCAACATTTATAACTGCAGATGATCAAGAGACCCGAGGACCATATATACACTTGTCAGTACTTCAGTAGCACTCTGTGTATAGAAAATATTTTTAAAAAGAGAAATATGTCAAAATGTGTTGTGTCGTTAGAGAGATTAACTGCGGCATGAAGTCTTTATATAGTCGCAAACACAAACACAGACTGCTGGAAACTTCGCAAAGTGTTAATAAAGTATAGCATCAAAGTCGGTGCATATTATCAGCATTTTGCTTGATATAGTGCGATAACAGGCAGATGTGATTACGAGACCTGAATCAAGATGTCCACGTCGTACGACGAAGACACTTTGATCGGGTCAAGTAATCACATATGTCTGTTTTCGCCTCTATGTCAAGCAAATTGTTGCTCAATATAATTTATGTACCCAGTCCAAAACAAAACATGATCTTTGCTTCGCGTCCTCCACTCTGTGCGACCTTTTTAGGTTTGTACTCAAACCAAGGGGAATCTTGTTAGTTAAGTTTTTAGGTTTGCATAACCGAGACTATCATGCACACCGAAACAAAACATATGCATACTCACAAAAGGATTTTAATACAGTTTAATTCATAAGCTAAGTATAGCAAGGAAACACCCATAGCAGAAATGTGGATAATAATTTGAAAAACAAACAAACAAATAGAAGCGAACAACAAGAATACATGACTCCACTATAGGGACTGTGTGAAGAAGACGACAGTTTTGTTGACACAAGAGAGCTAACTGTGTTGCAGTCAAACTGAAAACGAGAGGCTAGTCGTACCGGTCTAGTCAATCGGCTCTTGTCACGTTGAGCCCTGTCCCAGTGTTGACATGCAGGTTGATATACGGAGCACCATGCTGTAGCTTCTGCTGCTGATTAGGTGCTCTACGCCAGTATTCCCCTGCATTCAACCGTTTGGTAGAACGCGGTGGCTCAGACGGTTCAATTGGGCTTAACCCCCTGTGTATATCTTTCGGGCAGTCTCCATCGTGTGTCGTATGTGTTTCCCCGATCACTTTTAGTGCCAGAGGGACATTAAAATGAAGAGATGATGATCGTGTGTCGGCAGATCCACGTTCCCTTGTCAGACTCCGGGTATGAGGGGGGTGGGGGGGGGTGGTGGTGGTGAGAAATAGCTCTACTACTGTAATATGGAAACCACAACAACAAAATAAATGGCACAAAAGCGCACATAGCCACCGACATGGTACTTGACAGCGACTCCGACTGTGAGGAAGCAACGCCTCAGGCGTCGGCCGTCTGGCCTCGCTTCCTCATTGTGCATAGCAAAGTGAAAGAGAAGCCTGATTCCAAGCTGCATTCTTTCCTGGTGCGGCAGACACTCATGAGCCTTGTTGCTGCGTCTGATGCTCAGCGCATCAGGTCTGGTGACGCTGGTAGAGTGCCGCACCCGGGCACACTCCAGCGGGCTACTCAGGTTCAATTCCATAAGAGACACTCCAGTAGAGGTCACACCCCACAAAACGATGAATTCTTCTGGAGGCGTGATTAAAGATCGAGCAATGGCAGAATTGTCTTAAGATAAACTTGCATGGAACCTTAAGTCGTAGGAGGTGACTTACGTCAGGTGCTTCGCTTCCAAGCGAGGTGGTAGGGAGATCCGTCTCACTACCATCATCCTGACGTTTGGCACCCCCACCCCTCCTACTACCATTTGGGGAGGTCGTTACTCCTTGAAAGCGAAGAAGTACGTCCCTCTCCCCCTCCGGTGCCTTAAGTGCCAATAGTATGACCATGGGCCGAAAACATGTCGCCAGGCAGAGGCTTCATGCGCCCGTTGCACTAAACCCATACACTGCTGAGTACTGCACCGCCACCCCCCTGTGTGTGAATTGCCGGGGGCGCATATGGCTTCGGATAAGAAATGTCCTCGTTGGATATCAAGATTCAGCAGGTGCCTGTGGAGAAAGGGCCGTCTTTTGCAGACGAAAACAAACACAATAACCTAGTTGAAGGCCCTGGTGCAGCTGAGGCTGCCTCAAACAGTAGCACCTCTGTCTTTACTTTCATTGCTGCGGTGGCAGGCAAGCGGCCCACCAAATACTTCTCTTGTCAAACCCAACTTCTTGGTTGGTGGCGGAGCCTGGGCTATTCACGCCCCTGGAGAGTAACCCTCCTCCAGTGGTGATGAGGATCCAGGGAACACAGAAGGCGGACACTACCGGTCCGGTAGCACCACCTTCTGCAACCCTTAAGCCTCAGTCCCCACCCAAGTCTGTCAGTCTGTCTACTACAAAGGCTTCTGAATCTGGTCAGCCTTCTAAGGCCGCTAACTCTAGCGGCATGAACGCTGCCCAGACTCAAAAGTCTAGGAAAGCTATGGGACCGCTGTGCGCACGTGCCCAGAAGGGGACACTGATGTCCCTCTTCAAAATAAATACGCTGCATTTGAGGAGCAGATGGAGGGAGTGGAAGTTGTCATATCTGGTGTTGCGGCAGCTCCACACCCCTCATCTCCGAAGAACCAGAGGAGTCCCGGGAGATGCCCCCCCCCCCCCCCCCCCCCCATTGTTTCTTCGACTCCTTCCAAAGCAAATGAAATAGGGGTTTTCACGCTAACTTTCAGGAATTACGTCTTTCAGTCAAGTCCTATAACCCCTCAGTATATCTTTCAGGAGACTTATCTAAAGACTCCTGACCCTGTGTCTTTTAATGGTTTTAACGCTATCCATAAAGGCTCTGATTCGGAGAGGCGCTCGGATGGTGTGGCTCTTCTTGTTAGTAGCCAAATTTTATGTAGCCCCGTTAACATTCACAGCTGTCTTCGGGCTGTCGCAGCTCGGGTTACCTTGAAGAAGACCATAACCATATGCAGTGTTTAACTGTCACCATCCCTGCGGGTCTGTAGTAATGATATTTTAAACTTAGTAGATCAGCTGTCGCCCTCCCTTTATTCTCATGGGAGATTTTAACGGTCACGCTCACATGTGGGGTGATGGCAGAGGTCAGATGCTAGAAGATTTTTTCTCTCAACTTAACTTATGTGTCTTTAACCATGGCTCACCTACGTACTCTAACCCAGGTGCATGATCTAGTTAGGTTCTGGACCTCACTGTGTATGCTCCTTCTCTCATGCTGGACTTTTACTGGAAGGTTCACGACGACCTGTGTGGTAGTGTCCACTTTTCAGTAGTGCTGTCGTCGGTCAGCTGTGAGGAGGATTCACCAGTGGGGCGCTGGAATCTCAAAAAAGCTAACTGGTCTCTGTTTGCTTCCCTCTGTTAGTCTCGTATTGTAGATGAGGTGGTCATGTCAGCTGAAGAACCTGTTTCTTGTTTATTTTTATTTTGTTGGACGTAGCAGGTGAAACCATCCCTACAACTTCCACATCAGTCCCTCGGAAGCCGAGAGTACCATGGTTCAACGAAGATTGCCGTAAGGCTAAAAATAACAGCGCAAATCTGCTCAGCGACGTGCTTTTCGTAATCTGTCGCAAACGAATATTTTAACCTAAAAGGACAGAGGGCAAAAGCCCGTTACATTTTTAAACGTAAACGTCGTGCTTGCTGGAGTGATTTCGTCTCATCTTTATCTTCTATTATTTTTATTATTTCTAGGACTCCCTGCCACAAAGTCTGGAAGGCTGTTCAAAGATTTAAAGGCAGGGGTGGCTCGACTTATGTCGGCAATCTTAGAGGTGGTGCTAGTTTGGTCACAGATAAAAAGGCTGGCTGTGGCCAGTTTGCTTGCCTCCACCATTTTCCATAATTCATCAACAGAGCATTATTCACCCTTATTCCACAGAGAAAAGGAAAAGCGAGAGTCTCGTATTTGTGATTTTAATCGGATAACTCTGAAGACACTTTTACACTATCCCGAACTGCAGCAGTGAAGTCGCTGGAAAAAGGAAAGGCAGCAGGAGCAGACAACATCCCTGCAGAGCTAGTCCAAGAAGGGGGAGAAGACACGATAAGCGCCTTACTAACAATCTGCAATAAGATCTGGCCGACGAGGGAATGGCCCACACCATAGACCCAATCACTTAAAATAACTCCGCCCCCCCCCCCCCCCCCTCCAAAAAAAAAAAAAAAAAGGCAACTTACATCAATGCCAGAACTATCGCACGATCAGTCTTATATCCAACCCAAGCAAAGTCATGTTAAAGATCCTACTGAAGAGGCTAAAGCCACAGGCAGAGGAAATCATAGCTGAGGAACAGGCAGGCTTCAGACCAGGGCGCAGCACAACTGAGCAGATCTTCAACCTGAGAGTTCTATGTGAGATATACCTCCAGCACCAGCAGGACCTCTATCATGTCTTTGTGAATTTTAAGAAAGCGTTTGACAGGGTGTGGCATGCAGCCCTTTGGTCCACCATGAAGCTATACAACATCAATGCCAACCTGATCAAAGTCATAGCAAACCTTTACAACAAGGTCACTAGCGCAGTCTTCTTCAACGGCAAAATAGGAAACTAGTTTAGGACTACAGTTGGAGTCAGACAAAGCTGCTTGCTCTCACCTACTCTTTTCAACATCTTCCTGGAAAGAATCATGACGGACGCTCTGAAAGATCATGAAGGAACTGTCAGTATTGGAGGCAGAACAATCACGAACTTGCGCTTTGCGGACGACATTGATGGCCTTGCAGGAACAAAAGGAGCTAGCTCAGCTGGTGGGAAAGCTGGATAGTACAGCCATTGCATATGGGATGGAAATCAGTGCAGAGAAGACCAAACTGGTGACCAATAACGCCAGTGTCATTGGCACTGAAATCATAATAATAATAATAATAATAATAATAATAAGCGCATTAAATAGGCGCTTTATCCCAATTGAAAATCGGCTCAAAGCGCCGCCGCGAACTGAACCCAACAAGCACGCTCACGTGAATCACACGCATTCACTCACGCACTGTACATAAACACAGAACATTCACGTGGTGCTAAGGGCAAGCTCAAGCGAGCTACTGTAGTTTTTGGAAATTCAAAATCGTTTGTATTTGAAATTTGATTAAGTGGGCTGAAACTGATACCAAAGTCATGGTTGGAGGCCCAAAATTGGAAACAGTTAAGAAATTCAAATACTTAGGAACCATTGTGACAGATGAGGGATCAAAACCAGAAATACTGTCCAGGATTGCGCAGACAACAACAGCACTGACAAGATTGAAGACCATAATTATCTCTCTTGGCTTGACTTCGCGAACGAAGATTCTATAAGGGTTGTCCACGGCGTCTGCAGGCATTCTCGTGACTGCGGAGGCCCATCCGGGACAGGCAGGTTCGACCGCAGTGACTGCAGAGGGAGGTCTGGCCAGGGTTCTGAGTTGCGGCATCTCTTTTTTATTCTCCTGAGACGCTTGTCTTTAAGGCCAGCTCTGCGAGAGTCCTCAAAGGAGACATCTGCCTTGTAAATGGTGGAGCGCCAGGTGTCACGATCTGCAGCAAGTGAAGACCACTGGCGGTGGTCGATTTGGCAGGCACTAAGTGACTTCTTGAGACAGTCTTTGTATCTCTTCTTTGGTGCCCCTCTGTCTCTGTGTCCAGTGGCAAGCTCGCCGAATAGGGTGATCTTTGGTAGGCGATGATCCTCCATCCTGGAGACGTGCCCAGCCCAGCGGAGTTGTGTCCGCAGCAGCAAAGCCTCGATGCTCACAGTTTCTGCCTGTTCAAGGACCTCGACGTTTGTGACATAGGCACTCCAGTGAATGCCGAGGATTGTACGCAGGCAGCGCTGGTGGAAGCGTTCGAGGAGTCGTAGTTGGCTACGGTAGAGGGCCCAGGACTCGGGACCATACAGCAGGGTGGTGAGGACCACAGCTCTGTACACGCTGATCTTGGTGCCTTTTTTCAGCTGTTGATTGTGCCACACCCGCTTGTATAGACGGCCGAAAGCGCTGTTTGCTTTTGCCAGCCTGCTGTCCAGCTCCTTTTCCAGCTTGGCATCTGACGTGATGATGCAGCCAAGGTACGTAAACTGGTGCACTGACTTCAGTTCAGACTCGCCGATGGTGATCTGGGGAGGGCGATGCTCTACCCTGGGTGCAGACTAATGGAGAACCTCTGTCTTTTTCAGACTGACCTCGAGTCTAAAGAGCTGGGCAGCGCCTGCGAAGCAGGATGTGATGCGCTGCAGGGCTCTCTCTGTGTGTGCAACAAGGGCAGCGTCGTCAGCAAAGAGCAGCTCACGAATCAGTTGGTCTAGGGTTTTGGTGTGGGCCTGCAGTCGTCTGAGGTTGAACAGGCTGCCATCGAGACGATACCTGATGTACACTGCATCGTCATCGTCGAGGTCCACTGTGGCCTGCTTCAACATCATGCTAAAGAAAATGGTGAAGAGGGTTGGTGCAAGCACACAGCCCTGGTACACACCGTTGAGAATGGGGAATGGTTCTGAGAGGTCATTGTTGAGTCTGACCTGGCCTTGCTGGTCCTCGTGTAGCTGGACGATCACACTGAGGAACTTTGGGGGACAGCCAAGTCCCTCAAGGATCTGCCACATGCCTTGCCTGCTCACAGTTTCGAACGCTTTTGTTAGGTCGACAAACGTTACGTACAGCCCTTTGTTCTGCTCGCGGCACTTCTCCTGAAGCTGTCTAAGCACAAAGACCATGTGGGTGGTACTCCTGTTGGCTCTGAAGCCAGACTGGCCCACTGGGAGGTGGTCTTCTGCAATGGCAGGTACCAGCCGATTTAGGAGCAGCCTTGCGAGTATTTTCCCGGCAATGGACAGCAGGGTAATTCCACGGTAGTTGGAGCAGGCAGACTTCTCTCCTTTGTTCTTGTACAGGGTGATGCCGACTGCATCACGGAGATCCTTTGGTAGTGTTCCTTCCTCCCAGCAGCAGAGAAAGAGGTCATGGAGCTTGTTGTGCAGTGCTGGGCCTCCATGTTTCCAGATCAGTCAATGCCTGCTGCTTTGCCACTCTTGAGCTGGTGGATGGCTGTGAGGGTCTCTTCAGCAGTGGGCGGTTCATCCAATTCAACCTTTACTGGGAGGTTTGGGATTTGGAGGATGACTGCTTCTTGAACAGTGCGCTCAGCGCTGAAGAGGTCCTGAAAGTATTCCGACCAGCGGTTCAAAATGGAGTTATTATCTGTGAGGAGTGCCTGTCCATCAGCGCTTCGCACGGGACTTTGTATCAGGTGCCTGGGACCATACACTGCTTTGTAGAAGCCCCTGTAGACACCGTTGTCAGCACAAACTGGGTCCTCTGTGCGAGTCTGGTCCACCACTCGTTCTGGAGATCTCTGAGCTTGCGCTAGAGACTGCTGCAGACGAGGCGGAAGGCAGACTTCTTCACAGGTCAGGAAGGCTGCGCTAGGTGGGCCTGATGGGCGGCTCTATTTTGTTTTTGTTTTGCTAGGATTTCCTGGATCTCTATGTCGTTTTCGTCAAACCAGTCTTTGTTCCTCTTTCTAGCAAACCCTACACTTCTGCAGAGGATTTTGCGATAGCAGTTTTCAGCCGTTCCCAGAGTGTTTCAGGGGAGGAGTCTACTGGGTCAGCTGTGTCTGTGAGCCTGCACTGTAAATCTGTCTGAAAGGCAGCTTTTACGTCGTCACGCTGAAGGCTGGCAACATAAAGATTTTTCTTAGTGGGCCCCCCTTTCTTGGGTTTTGGCTTGAAGTGGAACCTAAGTTTGCAGCGGACAAGGCAGTGGTCAGTGTGGCACTCTGCGCTGGGCATCACTCTGGTGAGGAGGACATCACTGCGGTCCCTCTGACGCACTAGGACATAGTCGAAAAGGTGCCAGTGTTTGGAGCGAGGATGCATCCAGGTGGTCTTTTGACTGTCCTTTTGCTGGCAAGTAGTGTTCTTGATGACAAGCTGCTGTTCTGCACAGAACTCCAACAGTAGGCGACCATTGTCATTGCAGTTTCCGACGCCATGCTTGCCGAGGACTCCTTTCCAGGCTTCAGAGTCCTGGCCCTCTCTGGCGTTGAGGTCGCCAAGGATGATGACTTTGTCGTCTGCAGGGGTGCTCTGTAGGAGGCTGCGCAGGTCAGTGTAGAACTTGTCCTTTTCTGCAGGCTCTGCCAGGAGGGTAGGGGAGTACACACTCAGAAGGGTGACGTTTTGCTGGTGTCTCAGTGGGAGGCGCATGGACATGATGCGGTCTGAGTGATCGGTTGGTAGGTTTTCCAGCTTAGTCGCAATGGAGGTCTTAAACATGAAGCCCACGCCCGATAGCCGTCTTTCTGATGCAGACTTGCCTGACCAGTAGAGGGTGTAGCCAGCGCCAAGTTCTTGGAGACTGCCTTCGTCCGGGAGGCGTACTTCGCTGAGCGCGGCGATGTCGATGTTTAACCTCCGTAATTCATGGGCAATGAGGGCGAAGCGACGTTCAGGGCGTCCGCTGTCTGCTGTGTCAAGCATGGTTCGGATGTTCCATCATGCTACGTTGAGTCCGGTCGTGGTCGTCATTAGAGTGGATCCGTTGTTTTTACTTGTTTTCTGACCGCAGGAGAAGATGCCCGTTGACCGTGGCTAGCCAACTGGGGTTGTGAGGGGATGAGCTTTGGTTAGGCCCCCTTTTCTAGGCCCCTCTCCGTGTGGAGCAAGCAGTGCTGTCCTTAGAGAAAGCTGCTTGGTCGTTCAGGGTGTGCCGAGTGACGTTTTCATCCCCAGGTCAACATCAGGCGACCAATATCCTGAACCGCCTGCATGCAGGTTTGAGACTGCGGCTTCCAGTAACATCTTTCACCTGCCGTTTCGCCCCTCGCCCGTCGCTACAGGACTTGGAACGGTCTATGTCATGGTCCGTGGACGTTTCCTAAAGCCTGCGTGGTGGAGCTTTTTGGTGGAGTGCAGTGTGCGCAGTATTGGCCCCACCCTTTAAACCCTTGGTTTGTCTGCCATGGCCTAGCAAGCTGGGACGATGGCATCGAGGTCCTCAGGTCGTAGGTTTTATATCAGACTGTCCTTGTCTCTGGCTCAAAAACCTTCCCCGGATACACGGGGGCTTTGATGTCAGGGTATTCCTCCCTTAGCCTTTCCGCAGCCAAGCGGCCAGGCCTGCAAGGCAGCAGGACAATATTGATTATTTTTCGAGGTTCTCTCCTTTAGATCCACCGTGTTTGGCCTGGACGCTCGTGCTCCCAGATTTTGGGGTCACCTCGGACAGGATGTGGCCAGGGACCACGCACGGGCGGTCTTGGGATAGAGGGATGCTATGCTACAGAGATGTCCTGTGGCCTCTAATTTACGTATCTGCGTGTTGCGGACTATAATATGTGAGACTTTCGACTGAGGGCACAAAAACATGCTAAACCATGCAGCGAGCACACGTCATTGCCCTAGTGTGGTGTGGGACTTGCCATCATGGTTGAGTCTGCAAGATATCACTGATATCAGTACAGAAAGGAATCGACGTCTCGTCTGGACAGTTTCTTCACTCCGACCCAGTTTCTTCACTCCGACCCACTTCATCCGCAAGAGGCATAGAGTCTCATGAGCCCCTGCAGTCGCAGGGCACATGGGAATGTACGCCTCTTGCCGAACACAAATCGGCTCCGGCTGCTCCCCGTATTGAGGTTGTTATTGCGTCGGGTGGCCCTTGAACTGCTGGCGTCGCCGAGAGGGTATTCCTGCCTCCTGTGACCCACTGCGCTGACAGACTAGCACTTGTGGCAATTCTCATCGAACTAGCGCCAGCATCAAGCATCAAGCAGTTTCACTCCCAGTCTCCTTCTTATGATTTTTTTCGTTGACGTCATTTTTGCTTTTTGCGCACTTTTGTTCTTCCTTTTCTTTTCTTTTTATTTATTTATTTATTTTCTTATTTATTTATTTTTTTAATTTTCTTTTGTTTTACGTCACCTCCTTCAGTTGCCACATTCCTTCCTTCCTGTGAGGATGGGTGGCGGCTCTCTGTTTGTCTGTTTGTCTATTTTGACAGGGGGTGTTTGCCCGAGGTATTGATAAATTGTGTTGTGCCCGTCTTTTCTAAGCGTGTTTCTTTCTCCGTTGGGTACTTCTTTGCCTGTGCATACGAATTTGGATGATCCCTTAAAAAGATCCAGGGTCACGAGAGGTGTGTAAATGTGTGAAAATGACAATTTTGGTTAGAATTGTAGTTTTTGGCTCACGTGCGAAGCAAAAGAAAAGTCTGGGCCAGTGGTCATCCGTCCGTCGTCTGTTGTGAACAAAGGTAAGCATTACTATGATCGTAGGGCAAAGCCTCCACGATTCCAGCCAGGTGACCAGGTGTTGGGTCCTCTTCCTACCAACAACAACAAACTCCTGATGCAATGGAAGGGACCCTATGTTGACGACACGGTGGTTGGCATCAACGACTACAGAATCAAGGTCAACAACAAGGTGAAAACTTACCATTCTAATTTGCTGAAGAAGCATATTGAGACAGGTCGTCGAGACAAAACACAGCTGGCGGCATCGATGCGTCTTGCTGATGATGAAAGACTAGACGACGAGAACCTGTTTGACCATAACTAACTCCGACACAAGGAAGATGCAGAAGACATCCATTTCGGTCAGAATCTGACCCCGACTCAACGAAAAGAACTGCGCGTCCTGACCCAAGAGTTCAAGCATCAGTTTATACCTGATCCAGGGACAACAGACACCGTCCAGCAGGAGGTTAATCTAACGTCAAATGAGCCACTTCGCAGCAAACCTTATCATCTTCCTTATAACACGAGGGAAGAACTGAAAAAGGACATCAAAGATATGCTGAACCTGGGAGTCATCAGGGAGTCTAAGTCACCATATTCGACCCCAGTTGTCATCGTGAAGAAACCAGATGGATCCAACCGAGTGTGGGTAGACTACCATAGACTCAATAAACTAACAGTCTTAGAGGATGGAAATGATTGTTTTATTCTATACCTGCGTATTTCTCTGTGGGCTGGCGATTGGGTGCCTGATAGGCGGGGGCAGGGGATCTAACTGTTGTCTGTCCAGCGCTGTGATTCCCCTTGGTTTGAGTACTAACAGTCTTCGATCCAGAGCCTATGCCCATAGCAGAAGAACTGTTCCAGAAATCAGTGGAGGTCGATTTTTCTCCAAAATTGACATAAGCAAAGGGTATTGGCAAATCAAGGTCACAGAAAAAGATATCCCCAAGACGGCGTTCGTCACACCTGAGGGTCATTGGGAGTTCCTGAAGATGCCTTTTGGTATGGTGAATAGTGGTGCCACATTGAAGAGAGGACTAACAATTCTTAGAAGACATGCAGAATGTGGTCTTTTACAGGGATGACGTTTTGATCCATACCAAAACTTGGGGGGGGGGGGGGGAACCACCTCAAAGCCCTCCGAGAACTGCTCCAAAGAATGTCGGATGCAATTTTCACCATCCGTCCAAGCAAGTGTATTCTTGGGGCCGACAACATAGACTTCCTCGGAAACAAATTGAGCGAAGGTTTAAAGGGGCTACACGACGACAACGTGCAGAAGATCCGGGATGTCCCGCGACCTACGACCAAGACGCAAGTTCGCTCATTTATGGGCTTGGCGAACTATTACCGGGAGTTCATACCAAACTTTGCGGCAGTCACAGGACCCCTGACTGACTTGCTGAGGAAAGGACAACCTAACGTAGTGAAGTGGGAGGAGGCCTAAAGGCGAGCATTCCAGGCCGTTCGAGACATCTTAACCGAGAAACCTGTTCTGCACCTCCCTGACCCGTTGAAAACTTTTTTCCTGAGAACAGACGCCTCCAACGAAGGAGTAGGTGCAGTCTTAATGCAAGAGGATAATGGAAAACTCCACCCGGTGAGCTACGCCAGCAAAACGTTGACAAGAGCTTAGAGAAACTACTCGACAATCGAGAAGGAGTGCCTGACCATCATCTGGGGAGTAAGGCGGTTCGAACTGTACCTTCTGGGAGTGTCATTTGTTCTCCAAACGGACCATCAGCCCTTGAACTATCTAAACTCTGCAAAGTTTACAAATTCTCATATTATGAGATGGGCGATGTTCTTGCAGAATGTTGACGTTAAATTACAGTCTATCAAAGGTTCGCAAAACTTTGGAGCTGATTACCTGAGCAGAGCAATTTAAATGAACATTTCTCTGTACAGAACAGTTTAAAGAACCATTTTGGTGTCCATGAGATTTTAAAGGGACATGTCTTCGCTCAGGATTGTTTAAAGGAACTGTGAGATGATTATTTTGATTTGATTTTGATGTGAAATTATATTTGTTTAGGGTTCTGTGTAGATTAACACAGCAACAACCGGTTTATTTTATTTGAAAAGAAAGTTTGGTGAAATTTCATTCTAAAGAGGGAGGTAATGTTACGATTGTGGTTGTGTTATCCTGTGAGAGATGCATGTGTTAATCGTAGGAAACGATCCGATATTTATTTGAGCTATCATGGTCACGTATCACGTACCTTGTTGGTGAGATTTGTTATCGTTCGCACAGAGAGCGGGATTGATTGTGTTTTGATACACAGAGTTGCATCCCGAAGAATCTGAAAACCGTTTGAATAAACACCGTCTTTACTGTGCGCGTGAAGTTTGCGGTCAGTGTTGCGCTACAAATAGTCGTGTACTTTCCAGAGGGTGCGTGCAAGGCCGTGACCTGTCTGGCCTACTTTTGTGTGACGTCATAATACCCTGGGATTTCCCAAACTAAAAGCTGAAAATAGTAGCCGGATTGTTGTGGTTTATTCGAAAAAGTTCTTTTTATTAGTGTTTATGAGTTTTGTTTGCGTGTTCTGTTCTGATTGGTTGCGTTGTGTGATTGTTCTGGAAACGTGACACTATTAAAGACCAGGCTTGGAAGCGCGATTATACATCGTCTTGCATTGTCAGTGATAGTGACACACAGTTTATCGTAGGTACGTGGCCCGTATAGGGTGTACATTGTGAGAGACTCAGCGTAACGATGGTGTACGTTGTATGAGAAACTTTGTGTCATCAGTGTGGACATTTGCAAAAGAGACTTTGTTTCAGTGTTGCTGCATTTGTGAATGCATTGTGTGGACATCGCATCGCTGAATTAAAATATTGTTGGAACTGTTACTCCAGCATTGTCTACATTCTTAAGCTACGTGTGACGGGTTGCAGTTGAATGAAGTTTATATAAAAGAACCTTACGTGCATGCGTCTGGTGTGTTTATCATACTACGACTACGACTCAACCACGTAACAATGACATATGTTAAAGATATATTTACATCTCGTCTTAAAACCTTTCTTTTAGTCTGGCTGGCCAGAATGTTACCCATCCCGCCGTGAGATGACCTTAGTTGCCTTTTTGGCGTTAAACCCAAATAACTAATGTATTTGTCGCTCGTGAGCCTCTCTTCTTCCCTCTGTGATTGGTCTGCTCCTGCTGCAGTTCTCGGGCTTTCTCTCCGTATTTTTCACAAGTTTCATGAGCCTGTTTACAGGTTTCCTGTGCCTATTTGCAGGTTTCCTGAGCCTGTTTGCAGGTATCATGGTAGTATTCTTTCAGTCTAAAGAAGTACCCAACGGAGAAAGAAACACGCTTAGAAAAGACGGGTCTGGATTGATTCTTTCAGTCTGTCTTCAAGCTCCTTGATTCTGCCTTCAAGTCTATTTCTCGTGTCCTCCAGGTCGTCTTCAAGTTGAGTGATACTTTCTCTGTCTCGTTGGTGTTTTGCATTATGTTCTCTGATTGTGTCGTCAAACGTTTTCCGTTCCACTCGGAGGTGTTTGATTCTGTCCTTGTCTCGTCCCTCTTCCAGCTCTCTGTTTCTGTCCTGCACTCTTCTTTGTTGGTCCTGCAGGTTTCTGATTGTTTCGCTACACTCGCGGTGTTCCTCTTTCATGGTGTGTGTGTTAATGGCCTGTCTAGTGTCTCTCTGGTCACTCTCAGCGATACATGTGTAAGGAGCATCTTCCTCTTTCATGGTGCGTGTGGTAATGGTCTGTCCGGCCTGTCTAGTGTCTCTCTGGTCACTCTCAGTGACGCCTGTGTAAGGGACATCTTCCTCTTCCATGGTGTGTGTATTAATGGCCTGTCCTCTCTGTCCACTGTCTCTGGCTGTACTTGTCTGCCCGCTGGCGCTGAGATCTACGCCGGCAATGTCAGGGATTGTGGAATTATGCAGCAAGTGAAACTAGTATAGATAACAGAAAATTAGACACGTTAGTCAACTCTCAAAAGTTGATTACAGTGAAAGTATGAATTGCTCATTTGAATATAAAACTGACGCATTTTAGAAAGAAAATGTAAGAGAAAAGGCCTGTACAATAAGATTATTTTTTTACTTGGACTGTCATGGTCGATCTTACTCCTGAACTTACCAGGAGACAGATCGACCATGACAATTCACGATTTTGTTTCATAAGTCTACACAGAACAACATTCAAATATTTAATTTTGGACTAAGAAAAAGAATACTCATAACCCACGGGAGGCCGTTATCAAAGGACACAACACGGTCACAAAATGGCGAGTCCGGAACAAGCCGTCCTGGGCAGGTCGGGGTACTTGGTGAAGTAGAAACTGGGATCTGTTGTGTTGTTGATGCGAGATGGTGGAGCGGGCTGCTGGAGTCCACAGTGAGCGGGACAAAGCCTGGAAGTGTGTGTGTGTGTGTGTGTGTGTGTGTGTGTGTGTGTGTGTGTGTGTGTGTGTGGGAAGGGGGGGGAGATCTATAGATGGTCCTGGAGTCCACAGTGAGCGGGACAGAGCCTGGAAGTGTGTGTGTGTGGGGGGGGGGGGAGAGATCTATAGATGGTACTGGAGTCCACAGTGAGCGGGACAGAGCCTGGAAGTGTGTGTGTGTGTGGGGGGGGGGGGGAGATCTATAGATGGTCCTGGAGTCCACAATGAGCGGGACAGAGACTGGAAGCGTGGGGGAGATCCCAAGCTGGTCCTGGAGTCCACAGTGAGCGGGACAGAGACTGGAAGCGTGAGAGGGGGGGGGGGTGGAGATCTCAAGCTGTCCTGGTCCAAAGTTAGCGGGACAGAGCTTGGAAGCGTGGTGGGTGGGGGGGGGGGGGGATCTTAAGCTGGTCCTGGAGTCTAATGTGAGCTGTACAGAGCCTGGAAGTGTGTGTGTGTGGGGGGGGGGGGGGCGGGGGGGGGGGGGAGATCTCAAGCTGGTCCTGGAGTCTAAAGTGAAGTTGAGAGGTGAAGTGTAGACGTTTGGGGAAGTGACTGTGACGCTGAAACCGAGGGGGCAGGGAATGACGGAAACTGTGAAGCATCGTTAGTGACGGTTGTGGCAGGCGGGGAATGTGACGTTGTCTGTGACGGTTCCGACATTAGCTGTGGCTGCAGAAACAGTGACGGCTGTGACGTCATGACATTCTGACCAGGTGACGTGACCGCGGAGTGACCAGGTGCCCCTTGTGTCACGTGCTGCATTGGACCTGTCGAGCGTCCAGACTGTGGTGTGTGTGGAGCGGGCAGTGTGGTCCCCGTGAGCCCTGAGACTGGTGCTGCCACCTGCAGAATATTTACAATAGTTGCAGCAGAAGCAACTCTTGGAGGTCCCTGGAGAGAGTTGTCTGCCTTTTCATTGACGGCGGCAGGTCAGTGCTAATACTGGTTGGTGGGTCCCAAAAAGTCTAACGTGGCCTGCAGAACACAGAGTAACCAGGTTTAGCTTTCTATTTCCGTGCGATATTCTGACTCACTCACATTGTGAATGTCAAGCTCACACGTAAGAACGAGTGTCCACACACATCCAATCGATCTGCTTCATGGCGGACTTTGACTTTTGCCGATACACGGGGTGTTGCTGTTGTGTTTCCCCGTCTTGCCTCTTGCCTCAAATGAGACTTTCTACCATTCTTTTCACAATCCGTGTGAGCAGGCACACATGACGGCGGTTTTCCAGGGCCTTTTGAGAATAACGGAAGTAACTCTTCTGTACACAAAGAAGATGAAGAGCAAAACAGTCTTTCATTTTACGACTTTTAAACTACATAGTTTAAGTTAGCCCTTTTCCCAGAATTATTGCAAGACATTACAAATGGTACACAGACACACACGCATGCACGCACGCACAGACACACACACACACACATACACATGCACACACACACACACATGCACACATATACCTGATCCTCCTCCTGTGATGGCGGCCGTCTTGTTTTCCTCCCGCCGGTCCCCCCGTCCTGTGGCTGGAAACCCAACTCTGGACATCGGGACATGGAGAGCAAGATATAACACAACGACTGTAGAACGTGCTGAATCAGTGTTACAGTCTGAATATAAAGCATGTATCTGCTATATCACTTCAGGCTGAATCAGTGTTACAGTCTGAATATAAAGCATGTATCTGCTATATCACTTCAGGCTGAATCAGTGTTACAGTCTGAATATAAAGCATGTATCTGCTATATCACTTCAGGATGAATCAGTGTTACAGTCTGAATATAAAGCATGTATCTGCTATATCACTTCAGGCTGAATCAGTGTTACAGTCTGAATATAAAGCATGTATCTGCTATATCACTTTAGGCTGAATCAGTGTTACAGTCTGAATATAAAGCATGTATCTGCTATATCACTTCAGGCTGAATCAGTGTTACAGTCTGAATATAAAGCGTGTATCTGCTATATCACTTCAGGCTGAATCAGTGTTACAGTCTGAATATAAAGCATGTAGCTGCTATATCACTTCAGGCTGAATCAGTGTTACAGTCTGAATATAAAGCATGTATCTGCTATATCACTTCAGGCTGAATCAGTGTTACAGTCTGAATATAAAGCATGTATCTGCTATATCACATCAGGCTGAATCAGTGTTACAGTCTGAATATAAAGCATGTATCTGCTATATCACTTCAAGCATGTATCTGCTATATCACTTCAGGCTGAATCAGTGTTACAGTCTGAATATAAAGCATGTATCTGCTATATCACATCAGGCTGAATCAGTGTTACAGTCTGAATATAAAGCATGTATCTGCTATATCACTTCAGGCTGAATCAGTGTTACAGTCTGAATATAAAGCATGTATCTGCTATATCACTTCAGGCTGAATCAGTGTTACAGTCTGAATATAAAGCATAATATATGCTATTTCGCTTCAGGCGGAATCAGTGTTACAGTCTGAATATAAAGCATGTATCTGCTATATCACTTCAGGCTGTCAGTGTTACAGTCTGAATCAAAGCATGTATCTGATCTGCTATATCATTTCAGGCTAAATCAGTGTATAAAGCATGTATCTGCTATATCACCTTGCGAGAATTTTCCCGGCAATAGACAGCAGGGTAATTCCACGATCATTAGAGCAGGCAGATTTCTCTCCTTTGTTCTTTTATAGAGTGATGATGACTGCATCACGGAGATCCTTTGGTAGTGTGCCTTTCTCCCAGCAGCAGAGAAGGAGGTCATGGAGCTTGTTGTGCAGTGCTGGGACTCCATGTTGCCAGATCTCTGGCGGGATTCCGTCAATGCCTGCTGCTTTGCCACTCTTGAGCTGGTGGATGGCTGTGAGGGTCTCTTCGGCGGTGGGCGGTTCGTCCAATTCAACCTTTAGTGGGAGCTGTGGGATTTGGAGGATGACTGTTTCTTGAACAGTGCGCTCAGCGCCGAAGAGGTCCTGAAAGTATTCTGACCAGCGGTTCAAGATGGAAGTATTATCTGTGAGGAGTGCCTGTCCATCGGCCTTTCGCAAGGGACTTTGTACCAGGTGCCTAGGGCCATTCACTGCTTTCAGTGCTTCATAGAAGCCCCTGTAGTCACCGTTGTCAGCGCAAAGCTGGGTCCTCTGTGCCAGTCTCGACCACCACTCATTCTGGAGCTCTCTAAGCTTGAGCTGGAGACTGCTGCAGATGAGGCGAAAGGCAGATTTCTTCACAGGGCAGGAAGGCTGGGCTAGGTGGGCCTGGTGGGCGGCTCTTCTTTTTTGCTAGAAGTTCCTGGATCTCCACGTCGTTTTCGTCAAACCAGTCTTTGTTCCTCTTTCTAACAAAGCCCAAGACTTCCACAGAAGATTTTACAATAGCAGTTTTTAGTTGCTCCCAGAGTGTTTCAGGGGAGGAGTCTGCTGGATCAACTGTGTCTTTGAGCATGCGCTCTAAATCTGTCTGAAGGGCAGCTTTCTTGTCATCACGCTGAAAGCTGGCGACATCAAGCTTTTTCTTGAGGGGGCATTTTCTTTTCTTGGGTTTCAGCTTGAGGTGGAGCCTGAGTTTGCAGCGGACAAGGCGGTGGTCAGTGTGGCACTCTGCGCTGGGCATCACTCTGGTGAGGAGGACGTCACTGCGGTCCCTCTGACGCACAAGGACATAGTCGATAAGGTGCCAATGCTTGGAGCGAGGATGCATCCAGGTGGTCTGTCGACTGTCCTTTTGCTGGAAAGTAGTGTTGGTGATGACAAGTTGCTGTTCTGCACAAAACTCCAACAGCAGGCGGCCATTGTCATTGCAGTTCCCAACGCCATGCTTGCCGAGGACTCCTTTCCAGGCTTCAGAGTCTTGGCCCACTCTGGCGTTGAAGTCGCCAAGGATGATGACTTTGTCGTCTGCGGGGGTGCTCTGCAGGAGGCTGCGCAGGTCAGAGTAGAACTTGTCTTTTTCTGCAGGCTCTGCCAGGAGGGTTGGGGAGTACACACTGAGAAGGGTGACCTATTGCTGGTGTCTCAGTGGGAGGCGCATGGACATGATGCGGTCGGAGTGACCCATTGGTAGGTTCTCCAACTTAGTCGCAATGGGGGTCTTCACCATGAAGCCGACGCCTGAGAGCCGTCTTTCTGATGCAGGCCTGCCTGACCAGTAGAGGGTGTAGCCAGCGCCAAGTTTTTGGAGGCTGCCTTCTTCCGGGAGGCGTACTTCGTTGAGCGCGGCGATGTCGATGTTTAACTTCCGCAATTCATTGGCAATAAGGGCGGAGCGACGTTCAGGGCGTCTGCTGTCTGCTGTGTCGAGCATGGTTCGGATGTTCCATCATGCTACGTTGAGTCCGGTCGTGGTCGTCGTGAAAGTGGATCCATTGTTTTTTCTTGTTTTCTGACCGCAGTAGAAGATGCCCGTTGACCGCGGCTAGCCAACTGGGGTTACGAGGGGATGAGCTTTGGTTAGGTCACCTTTTCTAGGCCCCTCTCCGTGTGGAGCAAGCAGTGCTGTCCCTAGAGAAGGCTGCTTGGTCGTTCAGGGTGTGCCGAGTGACGTTGTCATCCCCAGGTCAACATCAGGCGACCAATATCCTGAACCGCCTGCATGCAGGTTTGAGACTGCGTCTTCCAGTGACATCTTTCATCTGCCGTTTCGCCCCTTGCCCATCGCTACAGGACTTGGAAAGGTCGTTGTCATGGTCCGTGGGCGTTTCCTAAAGCCTGCGCGGTAGAGCTTTTTGGTGGAGTGCAGTGTGCGCAGTACTGGCCCCACCCTTTAAACCCTTGGTTCGTCTGCCATGGCCTAGCACGCTAGGACGGTGGCATCGAGGTGCTCGGGTCGTAGATTTTATATCAGACTGTCCTTGTCCTAGTCTTTGGCTCAAAAACCTTCCCCGGAGACACGGGGGCTTTAATGTCAGGGTTTTCCTCCCTTAGCATTTCCGCAGCCAAGCGGCCAGTCCTGCAAGGCAGCAGGGGACTCGTGGAGGGCGGGGTCGTCTATGTCCCGTGCAGATGTGAACATCTGCCCACTGCCCTGCTGTCCATTGCCGGGAAAATTCTCGCAAGGCTGCTCCTGAATCGGCTGGTACCTGCCATCGCTGAAGACCACCTCCCAGAGGGTCAGTGTGGCTTCAGAGCCAAGAGGAGTACCACCGACATGGTCTTTGTGCTGAGACAGCTTCAAGAGAAGTGCCGCGAGCAGAACAAAGGGCTGTACGTAACGTTTGTCGACCTAACAAAAGCGTTCGACACTGTGAGCAGGCAAGGCATGTGGCAGATCCTGGAGCGCCTTGGCTGTCCCCCAAAGTTCCTAAGCATGATCGTCTAGCTCCACGAGGACCAGCAAGGTCAGGTTAGACTCAACAGTAACCTCTCAGAACCATTCCCCATTATCAACGGAGTGAAATAGGGCTGCGTGCTGGCACTGACCCTCTTCACCATCTTCTTTAGCATGATGTTGAAGCAGGCCACTGTAGACCTCGACGATGACGATGCAGTGTACATCAGGTATCGTCTCGATGGCAGCCTGTTCAACCTCAGACGACTGCAGGCCCACACAAAAAAACCCTAGACCAACTGATTCGTGAGCTGCTCTTTGCTGATGACGCTGCCCTCGTTGCACACAGAGAGAGAGCCTTGCAGCGCATCACATCCTGCTTTGCAGATGCTGCCCAGCTTTTTGGACTCGAGGTCAGTCTGAAAAAGACAGAGGTCCTTCATCAGACGGCACCCAAGTTAGAGCATCGCCTTCCCCACATCACCATTGGCGAGTCTGAACTGAAGTCAGTACACCAGTTTACCTACCTTGGCTGCATCATCACGTCTGACGCCAAGCTGGACAAGGAGATTGACAGCAGGCTGGCAAAAGCGAACAGCACTTTTGGGCGACTTTTCAAGCGGGTGTGGCACAATCAACAGCTGAAAAGAGGCACCAAGATCAGTGTGTACAGAGCTGTCGTCCTCACCACCCTGCTGAACGGTTCCCAGTCCTGGGCCCTCTACCGCAACCAACTACGACTCCTCGAACGCTTTCACCAGGGCTGCCTGCGTACCATCCTGGGCATTCACTGGAGTGACTATGTCAACAACGTCGAGGTCCTTGAACAGGCAGAAACTATGAGCATCGAGGCTTTGTTGCTGCGGACACAGCTTCGCTGGGCGGGGCACGTCTCCAGGATGGAGGATCATCGCCTACCCAAGATCACTCTGTTCGGCGAGCTTGCTACTGGACACCGTGACAGAGGGGCACCAAAGAAGAGATACAAAGATGGTCTCAAGAAGTCACTTAGTGCCTGCCAAATCGACCAACGCCAGTGGTCTTCGCTTGCTGCGGACCGTGACACCTGGCGCTCCAACATCTACAAGGCAGCCGTCTCCTTTGAGGACTCTCGCAGAGCTAACCTTAAGGACAAACGGCTCAGGAGAAAAAAGAACAGAGTTGCCGTAACTCAGAACCCTGACCAGACCTTCCCCTGCAGCCACTGCGGTCGAACCTGCCTGTCCCGGATTGGCCTCCGCAGCCACGAAAATGCCTGCAGACGACGTGGGCAAGCCTTATAGAATCTTCGTTCGCGAAGTCAAACCAAAAGCTATATCACTTCAGGCTGAATCAGCGTTACAGTCTGAATATAAAGCATATATCTACTATATCACTTCAGGCTGAATCAGTGTTACAGTCTGAATATAAAGCATGTATCTGCTATATCACTTCAGGCTGAATCAGTGTTACAGTCCAAATATAAAGCATGTGTCTGCTATAAGACTTCAGGCTGAATCAGTGTTACCTTCTGAATATAAAGAATATATCTACTATAGCATTTCAGGACTGTTTAGTGTAACATTTCTTAGAGTGTAATACTGCAAATGCAAATTCAAAACCAAGGCAGCATCACGCAGTGTAGAACAGAGTCCAAATGATTTCTAGTAAGCGGCGTCCATTGATTTACCGTAACGGTCAAAATACACTCCAATACAAATGTATATATAATGAACCACAGCAAGAGGAATATGTGCAGCGTGTCTGCTTTTCACGTATAAACAAGTAGTTGTCCACAAAGTCCATTTGCTGCAAATGTGGATTATCAGAGATACAGTTAAACAAACAAAGAATAATCACAATAATAACACTAATCACAATAATAACAATAATCACAATAATAACAATAATGTCCATACAGTTAACCCTCTACCTGGTGAGCAACACGTTAACCCATTTAGCCCGGACGCACTACAACAGTAGGTTGATCAACTAGGATAATTCAAGGGTAGTGCCAAATTAGCTTGGCGCCTGATGGCGCCAAGCTAATCTGGCACTACCCTTTAATTATCACGGTCGATCCGTCTTCTGCACCTGGTACTGATTCGCTAGTCCAAATATCGGGAAATGTGGCCGTGGAGTTAGGTAGGTTAATGTAGTCATACAGGACAGAATGTTTACTGAACAGTGTTTATCTGGACACAAAAGCGGTTGTTTTATATCATTGCGATGGTGATGATACATTTAATAATTATGTTTACGATGGCGACGACGATGTTGATGATGATGATGATGATTTTCATCTTCCTCATCATCGGCCATCTTCACCATCAACATCATCACTACAGTCATTATTGTAATGTGAATTCTTTACACAGTATATCTGCAGTAACAATGAGTCACGTGACGTACCGATACACAGCTGTCGATACTCGGGATTCTTCTCCAGGTCGTCCACCAGCGCCTTCAGTATGTTCCTGGCTGCACTTCGAAACAGCCTGCTCTCACAGTCGGTCCTTGTGTCACTACTGTACTCAGACACAGCCAGTGCCAGTAACTGCTCCTTTATAGATGGCGTCATACTTTGGTTTTGATTTTCACACAAGCCCGAAAGGAAATTCAGACACCCTGTAGAATGTCATGTTAGATTTATTGCATCAATATAATACTAAAGACAGGCTGTGATTCTGCCCAACCCCAAGCCGGGTAAGGATCCTTCTGACCCGGGCAACTACCGGATAATCACTCTAACATCATGTTTATGAAAAACTATTGAACACCTAGTCAATGCCCGCCTGGTGTGGCATCTTCATTCCCAGGGTCTCATTACAGACCTCTCCTGCGGTTTCCGGCAGTTTCGTAGTACAACTGACCATCTAGTCCGCATTGAGGCGTTCATTCGAGATGCTTTTATCAACAAGCAGCATGTCTGAGCAATTTTATTAGATCCTTAGAAGGGATATGACACTACTTGGAAGTATGGTATACTGTCTGACTTGTTGGACATGGGTTTTAAAGGGCTCTTGACCATTTTTAATTTGTCTAACCGGTCGTTTCATGTCCGTGTAGGGTCCACTCTCTGAACAGGAGATGGGTGTCCCACAGGGAATAGTATTTTGTTATTTAGTATTAAAATCAATAACATGGTAAAGGCCATCACGGATGATTCTGAATGCTCTTTGTTTGTTGACGACTTTGTGCACAAGAGGTCGAAGACTTGCGTCCCTTGAGAGGCGCTTGCAGCTGTGCTTTGATCGCATCTAGGGGTGGGTGTCTCTCAACAGATTGAAGTTTTTGCCCTCCAAAACAGTCCGTGTGCATTTTACTAACCAGACCCATTGTTTTTTTTTCCGGAACCTAGTCTGCGCATCGCCGGAGTGCCAATTAAGGTAGCCGAGGAGGCAAAGTTTCTGGGGGTCATCTTTGATGACAGACTGACCTTCCGCAACCATAATAACTATCTTTTAATCTCTTGTCAGAAGGACTTCCACATTATTCGTGTCGTTGGTCGATTTGGGTGCAGACCGCACTCTGTTACTTCGACTGTACCGGGCTCTTGTTTGTTCGAATCTGGATTACGGCTTTGTGACATATGGCTCGGCTTCCTATTCTGTTCTACAGCGTTTGAACACAATTCACCATCAGGGTCTGCGGATATGTCTTGAGGCCTTCAGGACGTCCCCAGTTCCTAGTCTGTATGCCGAGGCAAGGGAGCCTTGTCTCAAGCTTCGCCGCATCCGCATCATGCTCAGGTACGTTTTGAAGCTGAAGGCCCATCCAGAAAGTCCTGTCTATTATTGTGTCTTTACGTTTGCAGAGATTTTCCATACCCATCCGGGAGGTGTCCGTCCACTTTTCTTCCGTGTCCGACCTCATCTGCAGGCGGCCGGAGTGGACCGGGACACAGTTGCAGAATCTCTGCAACGCATCACTCCACCCTGCCTATTACCATTTTCTGAAATCTTGCTGGACATGGCCGCCCACGAGAACGACTCTACTCCACCAGTCATATACCAACGGGGCGTCAATGAATTCCTTTCAAGCATACCTGCTGTTGTTTATTTGAGCTATCACGGTTATGTTTCACGTGTTTTTTTGGTTAGATTTACTTTTGTTCGTGAGTAGAGCCGTTTTCGTTTTGTTAAGTTTAGTCCGGAACGTTGTAGACAGGTCGCACTGTCTGTGGCCTCATTAGTGTCACGTCGGTTGATTGACATCTGACATCGCTACTTGTTGTTTTCATGTGCGCGTGTATCGAGCAGCCTTATTTTGTTTGGTGAATGTTCTCGTACCTTTTTGAGCTATCATAGATAGGGATACCATACTTTTATGTGACTTAATTATACGCTAGAGTTTAGAGCTGAAGTAAGCGGCCGTGTTTTTGTAGCATGTTATAGTGTTTCTGGAAAGTTTATTTTAATGAGTTTCGGCTGCGCGTTTCGTTCTGGTTGTTTGAGTTCATGATTTCCGTAGAAGATTCTAGATTTTGATAGTGTATATAAGGAGGGCGCTGAGAAAGCCCGTTAGTACATTGTCTTGCTTTATCAGTTGTAGAGATACGCAGTTTATTGCGAGAGACGCTGTGTATGAGAAACTTTGAGTCGTAGTGAGAACATAGCAGAAGAGACTTTGTATTCAGTAGTTTGTGCACTTGAAAGAGCATTATTGTGTGGATATCGCATCGCTGAATTAAATTTGTTGGAACTGTTACTCCAGTTTTGTCTACATCCTTAAGCCACGGTTGACGGATTGCAGCTGAATGAGGTCTATTTAAAAGAACTCTACGTGCGTGTGTGTCTGGTGTGTTTATCATACTTCGACTACAACTCCACCACGTAACATTTGGCGACCCCGACGAGACCTCTTCATTTGGTTCAGTGGAAAGGGTAGCAGGAGAAAACAGCCAGCAGTGAAAAGCAGAGATGGCGACATCGGAGATGGAGATATTCCTGAAAATTGGAAAGGAATGTGGACTCGAAGGAGCTCAACTCCTCGAGTTTGTAAAAGAGAGAGAGAAGGAGAGATTGGAGAGAGAGGAGAAAGAAGAAAAGAGACGAGAGAGAGAAGAAAAGGAGAGACTGGAGAGAGAGGAGAAAGAAAAAAAGAGACGAGAGAAAGAAGAAAAAGAGAGATTCGAAAGAGAAGAAAGAGCCAAAGAGCGTGAAATTAGGAAACTCGAAATTCAAGCAGAAGAGGCGGAGAGGCAGCGACAACACGAAATTCGTCTGAAGCAGATGGAGATAGAGGCACAGAGCCAGAGAACTAATGAAGCAACAGCATTAGCGAGCAGAGAACAAACAGCCCGCACGCCAAAACTTCCACCTTTCATTGAAAATTCAGATAAGATGGACGCTTATCTGGAGCGATTCGAGCGCTTCGCAAATAGCAACAATTGGAAACAAGAGACTTGGTCTATTAAACTGAGCGCACTTCTAACTGGCAAAGCGCTTGAATTTTACACCCGTTTGCCAAGAGAAGAAGCCGAAGATTATACTCAGTTGAAAGCCGCCCTGTTGAGACAGTACGACTTCACTGAAGGTTACAGGCGACGATTTCGGAACTGCAAGCCTGAAGAAGGAGAAACACCTGGCCTATTCATTTAGAGAATTAGAAGCTACCTGGAGAAATGAATAGAGTTGGCTGGTTTAAACAGAGAGTACCAAGACCTATGCGACCTCATCATCAAAGAACAAGTTTTCAGCGCATGTTCTAAGGACCTGACCGCCCACCTCAGAGAGCAAAAAGACCAGTCACTAAAGGCCCTGGCCGACTTCGCTCACAGATACCTTGACGCTCACAACATGAAGTTCGGGTCCAGTAAGCCGCAGCGTGAGTCTGAACCAGCAGAGGAAATTCACAATGTCAGAGACACCCCGAGATACAAACCGGTGGAGAACCTGACATGTTTTCTCTGTGGAAAGAAAAGTCACAAAGCGATACGGTGTCCTTCTAAAGATGTTCCCCGAGACGACAACATCAGAAGATCCAACCAAGATCGTGGAATAGCAGGCCGAAGCAGTACCACGTCTCCACACAGAGCTGCCGCTGTATTAGCCAATGATGTGACATCATCCAGTGACTTTGAGTCTAGAGAAAAGCGAGCGACACCAGAACTGATTGAATCTTTCAGAAAGAATGGACGCATCCCAATAAGAGATGGGACTACCATTTTTACCATTCTCAAACATCGCGCTGCCTGAGAATGAAGTGCCGAACATGCCGGTGGTGTCAGGATTCGTCGGCGACACACCAGTGAGAGTGTTGAGAGACACTGGTTGTAGCTGCATCATCGTGAGAGAGGACCTAGTAGCTGAAGACCAGAAGCTACAGGAGTGGACCACCCTCATTTTGGCTGACGGAACTGTAAGGATTATCCCCCTTGCCAAAGTCAGTGTCGACACCCCATACTTGACAGGAGAGGTGAAGGCGTTGTGCGTTAAGACACCAGTCTACGATCTCATCATCGGAAACATTGATGGTGCCAGAAACGCAGACGATTCAGATCCAGAGTGGAGACCTGAAATATGTTCTGTTACCAAGAGAAGTCAAGCAGAGAAGAGTCACCAGACTATCCCTCTAAAAGTGGCGGACAACACGGAAGCAGCTGTAGTGAATAGGGACAGGCTGTTGGAGCTACAGAGAGGTCAAGACAAACCAAAATTGGCGGAATTGGTGCGTCTTGCTGACGACGAAAGACTAGACGACGAGAACCTGTTTGACCTTAATGATCTCCGACACAAAGAGAATATAGAAGATATCCAGTTCGGTCAGAACCTGACCCAGACTCAACGTGAAGAACTGCGCGTCCTGACTCAAGAGTTCGAGCATCGGTTTACACCTGACCCAGGTACAACAGACACCATCCTGCACGAGGTAAACCTGACGTCAAATGAGCCAGTTCGCAGCAAACCTTATCGTCTTCCTTATAACACGAAAGAAGAATTGAAAAAGGATATCAAGGAAATGCTGAGTCTGAATGTCATCAGGGAGTGCAAGTCACCATATGCGTCCCCAGTTGTCAAGAAACCAGATGGAACCAACCGAGTGTGTGTGGACTATCGCAGACTCAATAAACTAACAATCTTTGATCCAGAGCCTATGCCCACAGCGGAAGAACTGTTCCAGAAGGTCAGTGGAGACCGGCTTTTCTCCAAAATTGACTTAAGCAAAGGGTATTAGCAAATCAGGGTTCGCAGAATTTTGGAGCAGATTACCTGAGCAGAGCAGTTTGAATGAACATTTATGTGCCCAGAACTTTTGTATGAAACATTTCCGTGCTCAGGACTGTTTACAGGAACTGTGAGACGTTTATTTTATTTTGATTTTTGATGTGAAGTTATATTTGTTTAGGGTTTGTGTAGGTCTACACAGCCACAACCGTATTTTTTTTTTTAATTTGAGAAGAAATGTTTGTGAAATTTTATTTTTAAGAGGGGGGGGGGGGGGGTTAATGTTACGATTGTGGTTGTGTTATCCTGTGAGAACGTACATGTGTTTTCGTAGGTGGCGATATGTTGTTTATTTGAGCTATCACGGTTATGTTTCACGTGTTTTTTTTTTGTTAGATTTACTTTTGTTCGTGAGTAGAGCCGTTTTCGTTTTGTTAAGTTTACTCCGGAACGTTGTAGACAGGTCACACTGTCTGGTGGCCTCATTAGTGTCACGTCGGTTGATTGACATCTGACATCGCTACTTGTTGTTTTCATGTGCGCGTGTATCGAGCAGCCTTATTTTGTTTGGTGAATGTTCTCGTACCTTTTTGAGCTATCATAGATAGGGATACCATACTTTTATGTGACTTAATTATACGCTAGAGTTTAGAGCTGAAGTAAGCGGCCGTGTTTTTGTAGCCTGTTATAGTGTTTCTGGAAAGTTTATTTTAATGAGTTTCGGCTGCGCGTTTCGTTCTGGTTGTTTGAGTTCATGATTTCCGTAGAAGATTCTAGATTTTGATAGTGTATATAAGGAGGGCGCTGAGAAAGCCCGTCAGTACATTGTCTTGCTTTGTCAGTTGTAGAGATACGCAGTTTATTGCGAGAGACGCTGTGTATGAAAAACTTTGAGTCGTAGTGAGAACATAGCAGAAGAGACTTTGTATTCAGTAGTTTGTGCATTTGAAAGAGCATTATTGTGTGGATATCGCATCGCTGAATTAAATTTGTTGGAACTATTACTCCAGTTTTGTCTACATCCTTAAGCCACGGTTGACGGATTGCAGCTGAATGAGGTCTATTTAAAAGAACTCTACGTGCGTGTGTGTCTGGTGTGTTTATCATACTTCGACTACAACTCCACCACGTAACACCTGCCTATTGTATTTACACGGATGGGCCAAAGTCTGAGGATGGCCACAGTGTCCTCTCGCCATCCTCTCTTGGCTTTGCGAACGACGATTTTATAGGAGTTGCCCACGACGTCTGCAGGCTTGTTCGTGGTTGCGGAGGCCAATCCAGGACTGGCAGGTTCGACCGCAGTGGCTGCAGGGGGAGGTCTGGCCAGGGATCAGAGTTGTGGCATCTCTGGTTTTTTTTCCTGAGCTGCTTGTCCTTAAGGCTAGCTCTGCGAGAGTCCTCAAAGGAGACGCTGCCTTGTAAATGGTGGAGCGCCAGGTGTCACGGTCCGCAGCAAGCGAAGACCACTGGCGGTGGTCCATTTGTCAGGCACTAAGTCAAGTCAAGTCAAGAGTTTTTTTTTTTATTGATGTTGGCACTTCGGCCATTTTCACATGGAGAGCGTATACATATATCAGTTCAATACAACAAGAATATCTCTCTTGGCTTGACTTCGCGAACGAAGATTCTATAGGGCTTGCCCACGTCGTCTGCAGGCATTTTCGTGGCTGCGGAGGCCAATCCGGGACAGGCAGGTTCGACCGCAGTGGCTGCAGGGGAAGGTCTGGTCAGGATTCTGAGTTACGACAACTCTGTTTTTTCTTCTGAGCCGCTTGTCCTTAAGGTTAGCTCTGTGAGAGTCCTCAAAGGAGACGGCTGCCTTGTGAATGGTGGAGCGCCAGCTGTCACGGTCCGCAGCAAGCGAAGACCACTGGCGTTGGTCGATTTGGCAGGCACTAAATGACTTCTTGAGACCGTCTTTGTATCTCTTCTTTGGTGCCCCTCTGTCTCGGTGTCCAGTGGCGAGCTCGCCGAACAGAGTGATCTTGGGTAGGCGATGATCCTCCATCCAGGAGACGTGCCCCGCCCAGCGAAGCTGGGTCTGCAGCAGCAAAGCCTCGATGCTCACAGTTTCCGCCTGTTCAAGGACCTCGACGTTGTTGACATAGTCACTCCAGTGAATGCTGAGGATGGTACGCAGGCAGCGCTGGTGAAAGCGTTCGAGGAGTCGTAGTTGGCTGCGGTAGAGGGCCCAGGACTCGGAACCGTACAGCAAGGGTGGTGAGGACGACAGCTCTGTACACGCTGATCTTGGTGCCTTTTTTCAGCTGTTGATTGTGCCACACCCGCTTGAATAGTCGCCCGAAAGCACTGTTCGCTTTTGCCAGCTTGTTGTCCAGCTCCTTGTCCAGCTTGGCGTCTGACGTGATAATGCAGCCAAGGTAGGTAAACTGGTGTACAGACTTCAGTTCGGACTCGCCGATGGTGATGTGGGGAGGGCGATGCTCTTCCTTGGTGCCGGCTGATGAAGGACCTCTGTCCTTTTCAGACTGACCTCAAGTCCAAAGAGCTGGGCGGCATCTGCGAAGCAAGACGTAATGCGCTGCAAGGCTCTCTCTGTGTGTGCAATGAGGGCAGCGTCATCAGCAAAGAGCAGCTCATGAATCAGTAATGTTGGTCTAGGGTTTTCGTGTGGGCCTGCAGTCGTCTGAGGTTGAACAGGCTGCCATCGAGACGATGCCTGATGTACACTGCTTCGCCATCGTCGAGGTCCACTGTGGCCTGCTTCAACATCATGCTGAAGAAGATGGTGAATAGGGTCGGTGCCAGCACGCAGCCTTGCTTGAAGCCGTTGCGAATGGGGAAATGGTTCTGAAAGGTCAATGTTTAGTCTGACCTGGCCTTGCTGGTCCTCGTGGAGCTGGACGATCATGTTGAGGAACTTTGGGGGACAGCCTAGTCGTTCCAGGATCTTCCACATACCTTGCCTGCTCACAGTGTCAAACGCTTTTGTTAGGTCGACAAACGTTACGTACAGCCCTTTGTTCTGCTCGTGGCACTTCTCCTAAACCTGTCTCAGCACAAAGACCATGTCGGTGATACTCCTGTTGGCTCTGAAGCCACACTGGCCCTCTGGGAGGTGGTCCTCAGCGATGGCAGGTACCAGCCGATTCAGGAGCAACCTTGCGAGAATTTTCCCGGCAATGGACAGCAGCGTAATTCCACGATAATTAGAGCAGGCAGACTTCTCTCCTTTGTTCTTGTACAGGGTGATGATGACTGCATCACGGAGGTCCTTTGGTAGTGTTCCTTTTTCCCAGCAGCAGAGAAAGAGGTCGTGGAGCTTGTTGTGCAGTGCTGGGCCTCCATGTTTCCAGATCTCTGGCGCGATTCCGTCAATTCCTGCTGTTTTGCCACTCTTGAGCTGGTGGATGGCTGTGAGGGTGTCTTCGGCGGTGGGCGGTTCGTCCAATTCAACCATTAGTGGAAGGGGTGGGATTTGGAGGATGACTGTTTCTTGAACAGTGCGCTCAGCCCCGAAGATGTCCTGAAAGTATTCCGACCAGTGGTTCAAGATGGAGGTATTATCTGTGAGGAGTGCCTGTCCATCAGCGCTTTGCAGGGGACTTTTACCAGGTGCCTAGAGTCATACACTGCTTTCAGTGCTTCGTAGAAGCCCCTGTAGTCACCGTTGTCAGCGCAGAGCTGGGTCCTCTGTGCGAGTCTGGACCACCACTCGTTCTGGAGCTCTCTAAGCTTGAGCTGGAGACAGCTGCAGATGAGGCGGAAGGCAGACTTCTTCACAGGGCAGGAAGGCTGGGCTAGGTGGGCCTGGTGGACGGCTCTTTTTCTTTTTGCTAGAAGTTTCTGGATCTCTACGTCGTGTTCGTCAAACCAGTCTTTGTTCTTCTTTCTAGCAAAGCCCAAGACTTCCACAGAAGATTTTACAATAGCAGTTTTCAGTTGTTCCCAGAGTGTTTCAGGGAAGGAGTCTGCTGGATCAACTGTGTCTTTGAGCATGCGCTGTAAATCGGCCTGAAGGGCAGCTTTCTTGTCGTCACGCTGAAGGCTGGCAACATCAAGCTTTTTCTTGGGGGGGGGGGGGGGGGCTTTCTTGTGTTTCAGCTTGAGGCGGAGCCTGAGTTTGCAGCGAACAAGGCGGTGGTCAGTGTGGCACTCTGCGCTGGGCTTCACTCTGGTGAGGAGGACGTCACTGCGGTCCCTCTGACGCACTAGGACATAGTCGATAAGGTGCCATTGCTTGGAGCGAGGATGCATCCAGGTGGTCTTTCGACTGTCTTTCTGCTGGAAAGTAGTGTTGGTGATGACAAGTTGCTGCTCTGCACAGAGCTCCAACAGTAGGCGCCCATTGTCATTGCAGTTCCCAACGCCATGCTTGCCGAGGACTCCTTTCCAGGCTTCAGAGTCTTGGCCCACTTTGGCGTTGAAGTCGCCAAGGATGATGACTTTGTCGTCTGCAGGGGTGCTCTGCAGGAGGCTGCGCAGGTCAGAGTAGAACTGGTCTTTTTCTGCAGGCTCTGCCAGGGGGGTTGGGGAGTACACACTGAGAAGGGTGACGTATTGCTGGTGTCTCAGTGGGAGGCGTATGGACATGATGCGGTCGGAGTGACCCGTTGATAGGTTTCTAACTTAGTCGCAATAGGGGTCTTCACCATGAAGCCCACGCCTGAGAGCCGTCTTTCTGATGCAGGCCTGCCTGACCAGTAGAGGGTGTAGCTAGCGCCAAGTTCTTGGAGGCTGCCTTCCTCGGGAGGCGTACTTCGCTGAGCGCGGCGATGTCGATGTTTAACCTCCGCAATTCATGGGCAATGAGGGCGGAGCGACGTTCAGGGCGAGAGTCCTCAAAGGAGACGGCTGCCTTGTAAATGGTGGAGCGCCAGGTGTCACGGTCCGCAGCAAGCGAAGACCACTGGCGGTGGTCGATTTGGCAGGCACTAAGTCAAGTCAAGTCAAGAGTTTTTATTGATGTTGACACTTCGGCCATTTTCACATGGAGAGCGTATACATATATCAGTTCAATACAACAAGAATATAACCTGGGGTGTATTGACATTCCAAGTTGAAAAGACAGTTTATGATAAAAAGACAGTATTACGTGACACAAAAGTAATCAATCAATCATTGGACCATATGGTTGTTTCTCTTTTTCGTCTATCGAAACATTTAAAAAGAAACCATGCGAACTGTCTCGTTCTAGATGCATTTTCACAGAATAACAACTGAGTGAGTAAAACACTTTCACGGTTGTTATCTACAGTTGCCCAAAAATCTGGACGCAAGTCTATATACTTCGGAGTTTCGTCTTCAATAGTTTGTGGGCAAAAGGGACAGTCGTTCATTCCATCAGTAACGCTTCGAATAAAACGATTCCTGTGTGACTAGATATAACTTACTTCGAGCCTAAAGCGCACCAGGGTGTCTCTGAAACATTTTATTCGAATATCTTTAAGATACGATTCAGGCGCCAGAGTAAACTTATACGTTCTGTACAGCCGAAAACGCTGACTGTCCCTGAGGCCGGCGAACCATTCTTGACGAACAACATCGACAAGTCTCTGCTTAAACTCAGACACAAATCGCCTTTCATTCCCTACACCTTGGTTCATCCAAACAAAGTTAAACCCTGTATTCTCTAGAGTGGCTCGTACTTTTGATACCCAATTTTGCTTTCCGTTGTTATCTAAATTTGACAACAACAGATATGCTTGCTTTGGTACGCGATCGGTATCCATCTTAATAATATTAAGTCAGAAACGTATAGTTTTCATACAACAATTCACCAACAGTGGGTACCTTCCAAGCTCGCCGTATACCATGTCAGTGGGGGTTCGGACAGGGACAGAAAGAAACTTTTTACAGGCGTACAGGTGTACTTTTTCAGTGGGACTATCGTCGTGGAGGAGGCCCCTAATTTCAGAAGCATACAAGAGTGTTGGTTGTACGACTGAATCAAAGAGTTTGAAAAATGTTTCTTTTGTCATACTATCAATGCGCCGCAGGGCTCTAATAATATCGGCGGTCGCTCTCTTTCCCTTAACGGCTAGCTGTTTTGCGCTCTGGAAGGTACTCATTGTGGTTGTGAAAGTAAAACCTAAATAAACGTAACTGTTTACTACTTCGAGTTGTTCGCTTCCAATAAACCACTTTTCACATTTGCTCAGGAAACCACCTTTCCTGAAGACCATGACTTTAGTTTTGTCACAGTTGATATGCAGCCCTAATTTACAACAAGTACTGACAAGACAATTAATCTAATTTTGCAGACCAGATGGTGAACATGAAAGTGACACTAAATCGTCGGCAAAAAGTAAAACAAACAATTCCGCTAGTCCTGACCACAATTGAATGCCTTGTTTTCCATCCATAGACAACTGTTCAGCTAGCTCGTTGATAACGAGCGAGAAAAATGTCGTACTGGCCACGCAACCTTGTCTTAAACCCTGAGGACAGTCAAAACATTTAGTAAGACCAGCTCGTACACGTACACGTGCTTTCAAAGAGTCGTACATGGCCATAACAGCTTTAATAAAGGTGCCTAAAGCGCCTGATTTCATTAAGAGAACAGAAGGCTTTGAGAGATGAACTGAAAGAGAAACGCAGTTTGAAGGATGGCAAGAAATACATGATCAAGAGAAACGAAGTGATTATGATAGATGAGAGTAACCATCATAGAGCAAACGAATCTGAGGATGAGGCGTCATCAGCATCTGAGTTGAATGTGGCCTCTGCATCAAAAAAGGACTAAGTTTTTATCCTGAACCTGCCGGATCTGTACAAAATAATGTATATAATGCATCATTTGTTTCTACTTCTTCACCACATTTTTTGCATTGCGCATCAATAAACGCACACAGTGTTGTTAATAAATTTAATGATCTTCACACCTTTGTATTAAGCGAGGAATTAAACATTAGTGCCATTACCGAGTCCTGGCTTCATGGAGACATTTCAGATAGTGAAATTCACATCAATGGTTACAAGACATTTAGAAGTGATAGAGTGGGAAGGAGAGGAGGGGGATGCTTGATGTATGTGAGAGATAATTTGCAGGTTAGAGAAGTGAAACTCTGTGAGGAGCAGGACTATACAGAAAGCATCTGGTGTGTTATATATGGTCAGGACAAAGAAGAAACATTGTTTGGTGTTGTGTACAATTCACCCGGTGTTAGTCAGGAAAATGAGAAATTGTTTGCAGTTTTAAAAGAGGCAGCAAAGTACAGGCATGTGGTTATTACTGGAGACTTCAACCGTCCTGGTATTAACTGGAATACGTATGAGTGTGATAGAGAAGGGGAAGGTTTGCGTGATACAGTAAGCGACTGTTTTTGTTTTCAGCATGTGGCTGTAGCTACTAGAAAAGCAAATGTGTTGGACTTGGTGTTCAGTTCTGAAGAAGAGATGGTGCAAGAGGTGGAGATAGGCGATCCTCTAGCCAACAGCGATCACAACATTGTGCACTTCAAAGTGGCCTTTTCCGAGCCTAGAGACAGTGACAGCGACAGGAGGAAAGAGATAAGGGATTTCGGAAAGGCAAACTGGAAAGTGCTCAGAGAGAAGTTAGATAAGGTGAATTGGGACAATGAATATGAAGGGAAGAGCTGCAGTCAACAGTGGGACTTGTTTCATCAAACGCTGCAGAAGGTGGTGAGAAGTTTCGTACCGTTGAAGAAAACGAGGTGCACTAGGAAGCCCAAGTGGATGAACAGAGAGGCACTCAAAAGTGTCAAGAAGAAGAGAAAGAAATGGAAGAAATACAGGCAGAGTGGTAGGCAAGAAGACTTTCTTGTATATAAACGGTGTCAGAATGGCAGTACAAAACTCATCAGAGATAGTAAATTGAAGTTTGAAGAAAAGCTGGCACAGAACATCAAAAAAGATGCAAAGTCTTTTTACGCCTACGCAAGAGACAGGCTGCGCTGCAAGGTCAAGGTTGGTCCTCTGGAAGATAGCGACGGGGAGCTGCACACTGATGATGTGGAACAAGCGGACATCTTGAACAATTTCGTTGCATCAGTTTTCACGGTGGAGGGCAATGGTGACAGACCGGAACCCCAAAGTAAGTTTACGGGCTTACCAGAGGAAAGACTGGTACATGTGATCTTTACAGAGGACATAGTCATCAAGAAGTTGCAAAACCTGAACGCTAGCAAGGCGCCAGGGGTTGACCAAATTTCTCCAGCCGTACTGGTGGGAGCAGCAGAATCCTTAGCATATCCCCTGTCACTGATCTTTCAGGCTTCCTTGGACACCGGAGAGGTGCCAGTGGGGTGGAAAGAGGCAAATGTTGTGCCGATATTCAAAAAGGGTGCAAAATGTATAGCAGGAAACTACAGGCCGGTATCGCTGACTTCTCAGGTTGGGAAAGTCTTTGAAAGTGTTGTGCGGGATTCTCTGAACAATCACCTTGAGGGGCATCAGCTGATCCGAGGCAGCCAACATGGTTTCTCAAAAAGAAAGTCCTGCCTGACAAACCTGCTCGTCTTCCTGGAGGACATGACACGCATGCTGGACGAAGGGAAAGATGTAGACGTCATCTACCTTGACTATGCCAAGGCGTTCGACAAGGTCCCTCACAAGCGGCTTATGGACAAGCTGAAAGCACACGGTGTAGACGGAAAAGTGCTGCAGTGGATGGAAGAATGGCTGCGTGGCAGGAAGCAGAGAGTTGTGGTCAACGGACAAGCTTCTCCATGGGTAGATGTGACGAGCGGAGTTCCACAAGGATCCATTCTGGGGCCGACCATGTTCCTGGTGTTCATTAATGACTTGGAGGACGATATGCTGACCAGCGTTCTAAAGTTTGCTGATGACACTAAGATCTACGGCGACGTCTCCGACCCAGCGGGGAGCGACAAACTACAGCATGAGCTTAAGGTAGCAGAAAGATGGTCAGAGAGGTGGCTGATGCAGTATAACGTGGACAAGTGCAAGACTCTGCATGCAGGCCGTAAAAACACTTGTCAGGTTTACACGCTGGGAGGACAAGAACTTGGAGCAGTGGAGGAAGAAAGGGACCTAGGCGTCATCATGCACAGGTCACTGTCGGTCAGTCGCCAGTGTTGCGAGGCAGCAAAACGAGCCAACAGAGCAGTGGAGCAGATCATGCGAACAGTCATAGCCAGAACTAGAGAAGTTATTGTCCCACTCTACAAAGCAATTGTACGACCACATTTGGAGTATTGCATCCAAGCATGGCGACCATACCTCATAAAAGACATCGCAGAGTTGGAAAAGGTGCAGAGGAGAGCTACAAGATCGATTACAGGGATTGGACACCTGCCGTACGAGGAGAGACTGGCTTTTTGCAATTTGCAGAAATTAGAAGAAAGGAGAGACAGGGGAGATCTCATCGAGACTTTCAAGATCATAATGGGACTTGAAAAAGTTTCTGCTGACATATTTTTTTACTTCATGCCAGTCATCATTTTACCATAGAGGTCACAGCAGCAAACTGTTCAAAGGGAGGTCCAGACTGAATCTCAGAAAAATTTTTTTTTCCCAAAGAGTTGTGAACCCATGGAATGCTCTGAAACAATCAATTGTTGAAGCTGAAACTGTCAACCAGTTCAAGAACCGCCATGATAAAGAGACAGTTAAGGGGGTTAAAATAAGTTCTCAAACTTCATACCCCGTCGGCCGCGCTCAGTGGCCACTCAGGTAAATTCAGGTAAAATTCAGGTAAATTAAAGCTCTCAAAAGGTTTGAACGTCTCACTGAGTCATAGGCACACTTCAGATCCACGAAGCAAGTATACAGCTTTGCAGGTTTACTCACATATTTCTGGGTAGCAGCGTACAGTTAGAATATGTGGTCTGTTGTACTATAGCCATTTCTGAAGCCTGCCTGTGTTTCAGAGATCTTATGGTTGTCCTCAAGCCAGCAGTACAGTCGGTCATTAAGGACGGATGCATAACACTTCCCAATCAGGCTAAGGAGGGAGATTCCCCTGTAGTTCTGAGGGGACTCGCGATCGCCTTTTTTGTTATAGCCTCCTTCCACATACTTGGGTATGTACCATTTTTAAATAATAAATAAAGTGTTTAAGTATGTTGTAAGAAAACTGATCAATAATTCTGACGCTGATTTAAGCATCTCTGCTGATATGCCGTCCGCACCGCTGGCTTTACCAATATTTAAGCGTCTCAATGCTGATCGCACTTCCTCTTCGGTAATTGGTTCATCGAGCTCCTCTATTCCGGGTAAGGCGCCAATATCGGGGGTTTCCGATACATCTAACGGGGTTTCATCACACTTGAACACCTCTTTGAAATGGTTAAACCATTCATTGTTCGTAATTGCCCGACTCGCTCCTTGTTTATATTTTTTGTCTAAGCAGGTATTTATTTCCTTCCAAAACACTTTTGAGTTAATTATTTGATTTGCTAACAGTTCTGCTTTTGCTTTTTTGTGAGCACGTTTTTTGTCTGTGAGTAACCTCCAATACTAGCGCCTGACCTCCACAAAATGCTGACGATTGTGATCAGTTCTCTTCCGACGAAAGGCGCGCAGTGTGGACTTTGTCTTCTTTTTAAACTGTGCGCACTCAGAGTCAAACCATTCGTTCTGTCTTTTGGGGGTCCCTGTTAACACTTTCCTTTTCATGCAGTCTGCAGCCGATTGTAAACATTCCACAAACAAACCGAGTGCCCGGTTAAAGTCACACTCTATTTCCGCTGTAGCTCGTGCAAGTTTCAAAATGGATTCCCCGGAATTTAATGCATCTAAATATAGTGGTACTTTTTCCTCGTCCAAGACTATTTTCTCACACACTCTTTCCTTTCACGTTGCCGCTCTCGGTCTGTTTGTGTCATGCATACAGTCAGTGATCAGACTTCTCGTCTTTGTTCTTGTACAGGGTGATAACGACAGCATCACGGAGATCCTTTGGTAGTGTTCCTTCCTCCCAGCAGCAGAGAAAGAGGTCATGGAGCTTGTTGTGCAGTGCTGTGCCTCCATGTTTCCAGATCTCTGGCAGTATTCCATCAATGCCTACTGCTTTGCCACTCTTGAGCTGGTAGATCGCTGTGAGGGTCTCTTCAGCGGTGGGCGGTTCGTCCAATTCAACCATTACTGGGAGTTGTGGGATTTGTATGACGACTGCTTCTTGAACAGTGCGCTCAGCGCTAAAGAGGCTCTGAAAGTACTCCGACCAGCGGTTCAAGATGGAGGTATTATCTGTGAGGAGTGCCTGGCCATTCGCGCATCGCAGGGGACTTTGTACCAGGTGTCTAGGGCCATACACTGCTTTCAGTGCTTCGTAGAAGCCCATGTAGTCACCATTGTCAGCGCAAAGATGAGTCTTCTGTGCAAGTCTGGTCCACCACTCATTCTGGAGATCACTGAGCTTGCGCTGGAGACTGCTGCAGACGAGACGGAAGGCAGACTTCTTCACAGGGCAGGAAGGCTGGGTTAGGTGCGCCTGATGGGCGGCTTATTTTTTGGCTAGGTGTTTCTAGATCTCTACATCGTTCTCGTCAAACCAGTCTTTGTTCTTCTTTCTAGCGAAACCCAGGACTGTTCCAACTATCGGGGAATTACCCTGCTGTCCATCGCTGGGAAAATTCTTGCAAGGCTGCTCCTGAATCGGCTGGTACCTGCCATCGCTGAAGACCACCTCCCAGAGGGCCAGTGTGGCTTCAGAGCAAACAGGAGCACCACCGATATGGTCTTTGTGCTGAGACAGCTTCAGGAGAAGTGCCGCGAGCAGAACAAAAGGCTGTACGTAACCTTTGTCGACCTAACAAAAGCGTTCGACACTGTGAGCAGGCAAGGCATGTGGCAGATCCTGGAGCGACTTGGCTGCCCACAAAGTTTCTCAGCATGATTGTCCAGCTACACGAGGACCAGCAAGGCCAGGTCAGACTCAACAATGACCTCTCAGAACCATTCCCTATTCTCAACGGAGTAAAGCAGGGCTGCGTGCTGGCACCGACCCTCTTCACCATCTTTTTTAGCATGATGTTGAAGCAGGCCACAGTAGACTTCGATGATGACGATGCAGTGTACATCAGGTATCGTCTCGATGGCAGCCTGTTCAACCTCAGATGAATGCAGGCCCACACGAAAACCCTAGACCAACTGACACGTGAGCTGCTTTTAGCTGACGACGCTGCCCTCGTTGCACACACAGAGAGAGCCCTGCAGCGCATCACGTCCTGCTTCGCAGACGCTGCCCAGCTCTTTGGACTCGAGGTCAGTCTGAAAAAGACACAGGTCCTCCATCAGCCGGCACCCAAGACAGTGTATCGCCCTCCTCACATCACCATTGGCCAGTCCGAACTAAAGTCAGTGCACCAGTTTACTTACCTTGGCTGCATTATCACGTCGGACGCCAAGCTGGACAAGGAGCTTGACAGCAGGCTGGCAAAAGCAAACAGCGTTTTCGGGCGACTTTTCAAGCGGGTGTGCCACAATCAACAGCTGAAAACAGGCACCAATATCAGCGTGTACAGAGCTGTGGTCCTCACCACCTGCTGTATGGTTCCGAGTCCTGGGCCCTCTACCGCAGCCAACTACGACTCCTCGAACGCTTCCACCAGCGCTGCCTGCGTACCATCCTGGGTATTCACTGGAGTGACTATGTCACCAACGTCGAGGTCCTTGAACAGGCTGAAACTGTGAGCATCGAGGCTTTGCTGCTGCGGAAACAGCTCCGCTGGGCGGGGCATGTCTCCAGGATGGAGGATCATCGCCTGCCAAAGATCACCCTGTTCGGCGAGCTTGCTACTGGACACCGTGACAGAGGGGCACCAAAGAAGAGATACAAAGACTGTCTCAAAAAGTCACTTAGTGCCTGCCAAATCGACCACCACCAGTGGTCCTCGCTTGCTCTGGACCGTGACACCTGGCGCTCCACCATTTACAAGGCAGCTGTCTCCTTTGAGGACTCTCGCAGAGCTAGCCTTAAGGACAAGCGGCTCAGGAGAAAAAACAGAGATGCCGCAACTCAGAACCCTGGCCATACCTTCCCCTGCAGCCACTGCGGTCGAACCTGCCTGTCCCGGATTGGCCTCCGCAGCCACGAACAAGCCTGCAGACGTCGTGGGCAACTCCTATAAAATCTTCGTTCGCGAAGTCAAGCCAAGAGAGAGACAGTCAGTGATACTGGCAGGTGGTCAGATTCAAGTCTGTTTGTGTCATGCGTACAGTCAGTGAGACTGGCAGGTGGTCAGATTCAAGTCTGTTTTCCACGTTCAGCGAAAGAAACACATTCTGGGAACACAGTTCGTTCGAGGCACAGGAATAGTCGATGAGGCTGCTTCCCATTTGAGAAATGAATGCCATACTGCCCTCAGCGTTGAGAAAGTCGTTTCAATTTAATATTGAACAGTCAAACATCTGACAAAGAGCAACTAACTCTCTACCAAATGAGTTTACCACGTCATCCTCGGATGATCTTTCATGGATTTCTTCTCTACTGTTACTGTTTCTGTCTGTATGAACATAACAACTATTTAAACAAGCAGTCCGTGCATTGAAATCTCCGCACATAAATACATGGAAGTCATCTCGTACTTCCCATATGTCTGACAAGCACTGTTCAACTAAGTCAGGCAGGCACTAAGTGACTTCTTGAGACAGTCTTCTTTGGTGCCCCTGTCTCGGTGTCCAGTGGGAAGCTCGCCGAACAGGGTGATCTTGGGTAGGCGATGATCCTCCATCCTGGAGACATGCCACGCCCAGCGGAGCTGCGGCCGCAGCAGCAAAGCCTCGATTCTCACAGTTTCTGCCTGTTCAAGGACCTCGACGTTGGTGACATAGTCATTCCAGTGAATGCCCAGCGCTGGTGGAAGCGTTCGAGAAGTCGTAGTTAGCTGCGGTAGAGGGCCCGGGACTCGGAAACTTACAGCAGGGTGGTGAGGGCGACAGCTCTGTACACGCTGATCTTGGTGCCTTTTTTCATCTGTTGATTGTGCCACAGCCGCCTGAATAGTAGCCCGAAAGCGCTATTCGCTTTTGCCAGCCTGTTGTCAAGCTCCATGTCCAGCTTGGCGTCCGACGTGATGATGCAGCCAAGGTAGGTAAACTGGTGCACTGACGTTAGTTCAGACTCGCACAGGGGAGGGCGATGCTCTACCGTGGGTGCCGGCTGTTGGAGCACCTGTCTTTTTCAGACTGACAAGTTTAAAGAGCTGGGCGGCATCTGCGAAGCAGGACGTGATACGCTGCAGGGCTCTCTCTGTCTGTGCAACGAGGGCAGCGTCATCAGCAAAAGGCAGCTCACGAATCATTTCGCCTAGGGTATTGGTGTGGGCCTGCAGTCGTCTGAGGTTGAACAGGATGCCATCAAGGCGATACTTGATGTAAACTGCATCGTCATCGTCGAGGTCCACTGTGGCCTGCTTCAACATCATGCTAAAAAAGATGGTGAAGAGGGTCGGTGCCAGCACGCAGCCCTGCTTCACACCGTTGAGAATAGGGAATGGTTCTGAGAGGTCATTGTTGAGTCTGACCTAGCCTTGCTGGTCCTCGTGTAGCTGGACGATCATGCTGAGGAACTTTGGGGGACACCCAAGTTGCTCCAGGATCTGCCACATGCCTTGCCTGCTCACAGTGTCGAAAGTTTTTATTAGGTAGACAAACGTTACGTACAGCCATTTCTTCTGCTCGCGGCACTTCTCCTAAAACTGTCTCAGCACAAAGACCATGTCGGTGGTGCTCCTGTTGGCTCTGAAGCCACATTGGCCCTCTGGAAGGTGGTCTTCAGCGATGGCAGGTACCAGCCGATTCTGAAGCAGCCTTGCGAGAATTTTTCCGGCCATGGACAGCGGGGTAATTCCATGATAGTTGGAGCAGTCAGACTTCTCGCCTTTGTTCTTGTATAGGGTGATAACGACTGCATCACGAAGATCCTTTGGTAGTGTTCCTTCCTCCCAGCAGCACAGAAGGGGGTCGTGGAGCTTGTTGTGCAGTGCTGAGCCTCCATGTTTTCATATCTCTGGCGGTATTCCATCAATGCCTGCTGCTTTGCCACCCTTGAGCTGGTGGATGGCTGTGAGAGTCTCTTCAGCGTTGGCGGTTCGTCCAATTCAACCTTTACTCTGAGGTGTGGAATTTTTATGATGACTGCTTCTTGAACAGTGCGCTCAGCGCCGAAGAGGCTCTGAAAGTACTCCGACCAACGGTTCAAGATGGAGAACTGTGAAATATGCCTGCCCATGAGCGCTTCGCAGGGGACTCTGTACCAGGGGCCTGGGGCCATACACTGCTTTCAGTGCTTCGTAGAAGCCCCTGTAGTCACCGTTGTCAGCGCAAAGCTGGGTCCTATGTGTGAGTCTGGTCCACCACTCGTTCTGGAGATCTCTGAGCTTGCGCTGGAGACTGCTGCAGACGAAGCGGGAGGCAGACTTCTTCACAGGGCAGGAAGGCTGGGCTAAGTGGGCCTGATGGGGGCTCTTTTTTATTTTGTTATGAGTTCCTGGATCTCTACATCGTTTTCGTCAAACCAGTCTTTGTTCCTATTTCTAGCGAAACCCAAGACTTCTGCAGAAGATTTTGCAATAGCAGTTTTCAGTTGTTCCCACAGTGTTTCAGGGGAGGAGTCTGCTGGGCCCGCTGTGTCTTTAAGCCTGCGCTGTAAATCTGTCCACGCTGAAGGCTGGCAACATCAAACTTTTTCTTGGGGGGGGGGGAGAGGGACATTTCTTGGGTTTAACTTGAAGTGGAGCCTGAGTTTGCAGCGGACAATGCGGTGGTCAGTGTGGCACACTGCGCTGGGCATCACTCTGTTGAGGAGGATGTCTCTGCGGTCCCTCTGACGCACTAGGTCATAGTCGATAAGGTGCCAGTGTTTGGAGCGAGGATGCATCCAGGTGGTCTTTCGACTGTCCTTTTGCTGAAAAGTAGTGTTGGTGATGACAAGCTGCTGCTCTGCACATAACTCCAACAGTAGGCGGTCATTGCCATTGCAGTTTTCGACGCCATGGTTGCCGAGGACTCCTTTCCAGGCTTCAGCGTCCTGGCCCACTCTGGCTTTGAAGTCGCCAAGGATGATGACTTTGTCGTCTGCAGGGGTGCTCTGTAGGAGGCTGCGCAGGTCAGTGTAGAACTTGTCCTTTTCTGTAGGCTCTGCCAGGAGGGTTGGGGAGTACACTCTAAGAAGGGTGACGAGTTGCTGGTGTCTCAGTGGGAGGCGCATGGACATGATCCGGTCTGAGTGACCCGTTGGTAGGTTTTCCAGCTTAGTCGCAATGGAGGTCCTGACCATGAAGCCCCGCCTGAGAGCCGTCTTTGTGATGCAGGTCTGCTTGACCAGTAGAGGGTGTAGCCAGCGCCAAGTTCTTGGAGGCTGCCTTCGTACGGAAGGCGTACTTCGCTGCGCGCGGCGATGTCGATGTTTAACCTCCGCAATTCATGGGCAATGAGGGCGGAGCGACGTTAGGGGCGTCCGCTGTCTGCTGTGTCGAGCATGGTTCGGATGTTCCAGCATGCTACGTTGAGTCCGGTCGTGGTCGTCATGAGAGTGGATCCGTTATTCTTTCTTGTTTCCTGAACGCAAGAGAAGATGCCCGTTGACCGCGGCTAGCCAACTAGGGTTGCGAGGGGACGAGCTTTGGTTAGGCCACTTTTCTTGGCCCCTCTCCGTTTGGAGCAAGCAGTGCTGTCCCTAGAGAAGGCAGCTTGGTCGCTCAGGGTGTGCCTAGTGACGTTGTCATCCCCAGTACAACATCAGGCGACCAATATCCTGAACCCCCTGCAGGCAGGTTTGCCACTGCGGCTTCCAGTGACATCGTTCACCTGCCGTTTTGCCCCTCGCCCGTCGCTACAGGACTTGGAATGGTCGTGTCATGACGTCATCTCGCCATCCTAGACGCCAATTTAGGCACCGCCTCCTATACTATTCTTCTGTATTTAGTGCAGAACTGCATGCAGTTCTGCTGGCACTCAGGCATGCTTATCCGTCTAGGGAAAGGAACTTCCTGATTCTGATTGATTCTCTTTCTTCTTTTAGGGCACAGGAACAGACCACCCACTGCTAATGCAGATTAGAGAGCTCTACGGAAACTTGATGGAGTAATTTAATATGACATCATTTTATTTGGGTCCCAGGGCATTTGGGCATCGAAGGCAACAGGATCGCAGATTCTGCTGCCAACGATGCCCGCAGAGACCCTATCCCTGACACACAGACTGTTCATAGTGATTTTAAAACTGTGATTAGTGCGCATGTGACCCGCAAGTGGCAGTCCGAGTTGGACAAAGAGGAAGCTAACAAGTTACATGAAGCTTTTCATAAGGTGTCGGTCAGTCTACCTTATCGCTGCGACAGCCGCCGAGAGGAGACTGTCCTTGCTCGACTCCACATCGGACACACGTATGTTACACATTCTTACGTACTAAAACAGGAGGCGCGCCCATGGTATTATACCTGCGACGAATAGTGTTCTGTTAAATACTTTTTGCTCTCCTGTGCCGATCTAACTGACACAAGCTATAAACACTTCACAGCAGACTCATTGAAGGTTTTGTTCCGGAATGTTCCCCCGAAAACGATCTTCAGTTTTCTGAGTAAATGCAATATTTCTAATAAGATTTGAGCATTTATAGACTAAGCGAATTGCGTTATTTTGACCGTTTTGCGAAGTTGAAGACGTTTCCGTTAAAGACCCGTGCGACGTTTTAGCATGAAATATACGAATGGTCATAAATTCAGGCCCACTTTTTATCGCAGACGCACCGACAACACCAAACAAATAATGTAACAATACTTGAGTCAGTACTTTGCTAATTTATTCAGTAACAATTTCATTTATGTTTTGAATAAATCAAGCAATTGTAACAACAGCAGTACGTTAGAGTGTTAACTCGCCCCTCATTTGTAAAGTCACACAAGACTGGTCCAGTCAGTAGTGTGTGTAACCACCGTTTGCAGCCAAGCATTCAATGCAGCGTTGACGCAAGGAGTTTACCAGGGTTCGGAGAACATGTTCTGGGATCGCTTCCTACTCTTGATGCAGGAACTGAGTCAGCTGGGGGACATCTTGAGGTGGGGGTGGTTGCTGACTACACATTGCCCCAGCATGTCCCAGAGGTGCTCGATGGGAGCCAGATCAGGTGAACGAGCTGGCCACTCCATCATGATGGCCCGTTGCGCTACGTACTCATCCACCACACGGGCGTGATGAGGTCGAGCGTTGTCGTCCTGCAGAACAGCATTGTCGCCTATGGCTTGGAGAGCTGGCTGGATGAGGAGCTGCACAATCTCGCCCCTATAGAGCAGTCCAGTCAGGGTTCCTCAGATGACGTGGAGGGGTGTCCTGCCTTCCCTGCTGAAGCCTCACCAGATCATGACCGAGTCTCCTCCGTAGCGATCCACCTCTTGGACAAATCCATCTGTGAATCGCTCGCCCTGGCATCTCCATATCCTCACCCTGCCTTTGCTGAAGGACACAGTAAACCTTGACTCATCAGTAAACGGAACCTGAGTCCACTGGAGTCTGTTCCACCTCACATGTTGACGACACAAGGCAAGACGGGCGCTGCGATGAGATGGAATGAGGGGTATTCCCACTGCTGCTCTGCATGAAGCCAGGCCACTTTCGCGCAGACGTCGGTAGACGGTGCTTCAGTTGACGTTAACGTTTGCAGCTTGCGTCAGTTAACGTTGCAGAGTGGTTGACGTGACAGTTTGGTCGCGCAAAGCCGCACACAACGGTATCTATCCTCCCTTCTGCTGGTGCAGCGCGGTTGTCCTGTGCAGGGTCGTCGTTCTGGCCTGCCACTTTCTTGGAATCGTGCCAGGAGCCTCTGGATCACAGAATGGGACACCCCAAGACGTCTCCCAACTTCTCGCCCGGAAATTCCATCCTGCAGCCATGCTAGCGCCCGGCCTTGATCTACTGGCTTTAGGCTTCGTCGTGGTGGCATGGTTAGGAAAGTGACAATTATTTCCCTACTGTACCGGTATTTGTAGCGAAACAGAGGTGCTCAGTGTTCACGACTGACCCGTTTAGCACGTGCATCACGACTTTACCGAGTTTTCCCACCTGCCTGACTTTGGTACCCTTGCCAATATCACACAGCTTTTCACAAAACAATGACGATGTTTCACGTGCATTTGACACATTCGTGGAAATTGATGAATTGTTGTCTATTATTTCCTGTACAATGGACTGTCTAAGGTGAACTTTTAACCCATTTGGATCAAAAGAACGTTGTATTTTATTAGCCTACTTGCGACGATAAACAATGATGCAAAAGGTGGGGTGGCCCTTAAGTTTTGACCATTAGTATATTTTAAAGAGATATTTACATCTTGTCTTAAGACCTTTCTTTCAGTCTGGCTGTGCAGAGGCTTACCCATTCTGCGTGAGATGGCCATAATCGTCTGGTCGGCGTTAAACCCAAATAACTAACTAACTTTACAAGGAAGGGTTGAAGGCTCCGTTGGATCGCCCCGTTCACTGCGCCCTGCGTCCTCCTAGCAGCCGTACTGTTAACACCGGATTTAGTTTTATCCGTACGTCACACACCGCCGTGAGATGGCCTTAGTCGCCTGCTCGGCGTTAAACCCAAATAACTAACTAACCTACGTCACATGACCAATCCCAAACCGTACCATGTGACCTCGCTACAAAAACTCTTGTAGCGACTAATGGCGGACTTCATGTAGCCCGCAGTGTGACGTGACCTCATTTTAGACTCGAATTCCAGCTTATTTCAGCAACAAAACAACAATGCCAAAACAACGAAGCTTTTTAGCATAGTTTGAAACAATGCACGCTCTAGAGGGGTTTTGAGACGACACCAACCAATTTTCAAAATATTTTCCATCAAAACGCGCGTGTTAAAAAATAGAGTAGGCCTTCCTCAGATGAAGGATGGCGTTTTGATTTGCATTGTACAGCGCTTAGAGCCTGCACTGCAGGAAGTTTGCGCTTTATATGTATAATAATAATAATTATTATTATTGTTAACTGCAGGGCCTCGCTTGGAACATGTATTTAGGTCAACTGAAGGAGTTGCCACAGACGTTCGAAGTTTGATCAACTTGTTAACTTTTACGAATACAGCGGATGAATGGAAGCAAATACGTTATTGGTAACAAGGGTTTGCTACATGGACCCTTGGAAGCCTGTCGGAGGTCAATGTACCATTGTACAATGGTTACTTTGATCTCCCTCAGGCCAACAGAGTCGGTGTAGCCAACTCCAGCTACCACAACCATATAATGTACGTCCAACTGTGGATGTCAGTGAGGCAAACTCCTGCTACCAATTGCTTATAATGTTCGACAAACTGTGGATGTCAGGAAGGCATCTCCTGCTACCAATAGCTTATAATGTACGTCAAACTGTGGAAGTCAGTGAGGCAACTCCTGCTATCAAAATCTTATAGTGTACGTCAAACTGTGGACGTCAGTGAGGCAACTCCTGCGACCAAAAGCTTATAATGTACGTCAAACTGTGGATGTCAGTGAGGCAACTCCTACTACCAATAGCTTATAATGTACGTCAAACTGTGGATGTCAGTGAGGCAACTCCTGCTACCAATAGCTTATAATGTACGTCAAACTGTGGATGTCAGTGAGGCAACTCCTGCTACCAATAGCTTATAATGTACGTCAAACTGTGGATGTCAGGGAGGCAACTCTTGCTACCAATAGCTTATAAAGTACGTCAAACTGTAGATGTCAGGGAGGCAACTCCTTGAGAGCAAGATGCGTAGATTCTCATGAAACCCTGCTGCTGCACCAGTACAGTACTGCGGCTACAGGGGGTCATGGTAACATACGCTTCTTGCAGATGGACCGGTAACAGTAACTCTACTGAATGTTTTGAAGTCTGTGCAATGTTTGACCTACTTCTCCTTTTCGGGCAAACCTCTGTTTATAGAATCTAAGGTCTGACCGTAAAATCAGACAAGTTAAAGTCGAACTTCTCGGGACTTTTTGTCTTCGTCTTTCGTTAAGTCCAATTTTTCACCGAGTTGTTCGACTTCAGCGTTTTTCTGGTTTGGTTTATTTTGTGGTTCTAGCAGATGGATGAATCTGTTCAGATCTGATCAAATCTCTTAAACTTTTGTTCTTTTATTTTGTTCATGTTTATTTATTTGTGTATTTATGTTTGCATTATCTTAAAAAAACAAAACATCAACATTGTAAAGTGCCTGGAACTCCGTCAGGTGAGGCGCTATATAATTATTACCTATTATCACAATTGTTATTATTATTATTATTATTATTATTACTGATGCTGAACCATTTGTAAATCATTAATATTGTTGTTAATAATACAAGTGTTGTTGGTATCAGTTTCAGCCCACGTAATCAAATTTCAAATACAAAACGATTTTGAATTTCCAAAAACTACAGTAGCTCGCTTGAGCTTGCCCTTAGCACCACGTGAATGTTCTATGTTTATGTACAGTGTGTGAGTGAATGCGCGTGATTCACGTGAGCGTGCTTGTTGGGTTAAGTTCGCGGCGGCGCTTTGAGCCGATTTTCAATTGGGATAAAGCAGAGAAAGGAAGTATGAGACCGGTAAGACAATGAATTCAATAAAGCCGCATCCGTCATTAATTTACGTCATTTTTAATATTAAAATTTTTGACCCCATTACACACCCCGTTATTACCAAATCAACCCTTTGATTTAAAAAAGTGATGAGCATGACCGATGCGGCCTTATTGATCTGATTATCTTACGGGTCTCATACTTCCTTTCTCTATAACTATTGTCTCTGTCAACACCTAATCATGTACTGTTAATTTTTTTTTAAATCGCGACCATGGCCATGTTTATGAACTTTACCATTACAGCTCTGCATTCATGGCTACGGTACACACTGAACCAGGAAGTTAAAATCGACTGTAGACGGTAAAACCTCCAGTATCTGGTTGCCTTGTACCGAGTATATGGGGTTTTACATAGACTAAGATTCTCACGAGCCTAGATTTTTATAAGTGGACACAGGTCAGATCCTCAAGAGTCTCGGACTCCAGGCGTAACCTTTGTTTACAAGTATTAGTCAACTTTTGTTTGTTAGCTCTCTCGTAGGGAGCAGGCCAACGGGTCTTATTTAATATTATTTTACTGCAAGTACAATTTCTGAAAAGGCGACTGCCGTCTTATGTATACCCGAAATGTGTTTGTACAACACAGTCAGTACAAGGTCGACACTCCACCGTTCTATTATAAGCAGTACTGACACACACACGCACGCACACACATAAACACACATACCAACACATACCAAAACATAAACACACACACATATACACACACAGACACAAACACGCATATACACTAACACAGACACAAACAAACACGCACACATACAGCCAACAGATAACCGGTATGACAGCTGAGGTCATATCTGCTCAGCCGGATAAATTTGAAATACCGTGAATTCATTAGAGCACTATGTATAGATTATAAGATCTGATCCGGTTTTATCTGAGCATGAAAAATATTTCTGACTTTTCAGAACGTGAAATTTCTTTTTTTAGCGCTTCAACACGAAGACTCGTAGAACAGGTTCTGTGAGGTGTCTCGGTTTTCTGCGTACTGCAGTGTACGTGTAGCGCCCTACACACACACACACACACACACACACACACACACACACACACACACACACACACACACACATGTACACACACACAAACACACACACACATATGTACACACACACACACACACACACATACGAACACACACACACACACTTTCTACACAATGGTAGCACAACACATTTTCTCAACCATGCCGGAATATGTTTACACCACACAGCCGTCAGTGCTAGGCCATACAAAGTCTTTGTGGCACTCCACCGTTTTATTATTTAGCAGCTGAGCCCTGACTAGACGTCATGTTTTAACTGGTATATTTTAAACCTTGTGTACACACACCACCCATTACCCCCACCCTTGTCTGGGCGAACAGGTTTTGTGTGCCATGTAGAGTGTTATTTGCTTTCAGTTCCCAGCGAGGTGGGACCGTAACATTACCCCACTGTTTCAATTCCAATGCCATGTGTGTCAACCGTCACTTTGAAAACATGCTATTTAAGTCAAACAGGTTTTGTTAGAGGTACATAACACACACACACACACACACACACACACACACACACACACACACACACACACACACACACACTGACACACACGCACGCACATGCACTGACACACATGCACACACACACACACACACACACACGCACACACAAAACATGTATACACAAAAACACCTACACGCCAGTGTACAGCAATACACAGCTCAGTTATTTAGGGTTTACAGTGTCTTTTGTATAGCTGAGTGACGCTATGAGTCGTTCTGCTTTACTGAACAAGTAGAGGAATCCCTTTTATGACAACATAAAAAAAACATGTTTTATTGTACATTTTCAGTAGCCCACTCGATCACAGATTCTTATGAGCATGGCGAGATTCTCAAGAGCCACTGTTTTTATTGGGTTTGAGTCAACTGTAAAGATTTCTGAATCTCTGCATAATCCAAGGGGGCACACACACACACGAGACATGTCACTGAGCTAATCTTACAAGTGTACTGTACAAATGTACATACCTGAAATCACTATCCTCGCTACACACATACAGGAACAATATTCTCAATGATATATATCTTCTTTTTTTTCAGGAACTTGCTCCATTGCAAACACACCCACTCACAAATCTGTGACGCATATCATTGTAAGCCCACCAAGGCCATTCTTGGGGTATGTCATATATAGTCTATGGGAGACAACTTTTTTATAGTGGTTGTATATCCAGTGATTACGTCCCTTATGACATTGACCATAAGCAGGAAATACATAGTGTTTTATCCCTGAGTGAGTGTATCAGTGGTTTGAATCTAAATCCATTTAGCTCACATAGAAGCGGTAATACAGTGTAAACGTAAAACGTTACTGACAATATTGCTGAATGGTGTAAACGTATAAAATTACTGTTCAGTTTAACTTCCTAGAAAAACATGATTTTGCTTGATAACAATTTAAAGTTGCCTGCAATTTTGATTTTTGTTTTAAATTTTTTAATTACAATATAAATGAACCAAGACGAATTACTTCTATTGAATGATATCAATGCAGTAGAGAACAAAGACTTAGACTCCAAAAAACAGCGTCTTTTGTCTGTGATTGTTTCTGGAAAGTCGAAAACTTATCTCGGAAAACAATACATAAAAGAGGATATTGAATCACTTACCTCTGACGAGCTAATCAAGCTTCATTCAAAATATAAAAACCACATCGCTTCACTAATGACTCGTGATTTGAGTCGATCTCTTGTATGCCCATACACAAAAGCAGTGAGTCACTTTCTACCTGTGGATAGTGACAGCCTATCACACGACCTTGAAAGCAATCCTATTGTTTCAAGTTCAATTGAAAAATTAGCATGCGTCATGTTTTACAAGTTTGGCAATTATCTTGCTCCTGTCGTAACATTGCTTGTTACAGGGAGTCATATTGATTTTTTGAAAATAAATTTTACTGCAGAAGAAAATGGACAAAACCCAGACGACTCCACAACCGAACCCCAGTCCGGTCTTGACGCAGGTTCCAACGGTGACTAAGGCTAAAAGTCCAGGCAGAATTCAGGCAGGAAAAAGATTAGCTGAATGGAACAAGCAGAAAAAATTACAGCTTCAAACACAAACAGAAAAGGCTCATGTAACTAACCAGGTGTCAGAACCGTCAGGACCAGTGACAATATCGTCAGGACAGTCACTACCATCACACCCTCATCAAAGTGAGAGACAAACAACTAAGTCTAACCCTGACCCTGACCCTGACCAAGAACCTCAAACAACAAAATATATAGTTGCCGGATTTGTTGTCAGATTTGGTTACGTAGGTTATCAATTATACAAAAAATACAAACCACAGACTCATACAGTGACCAAAAAATCAAGCACTCCAAAAACAAAACCAGAAGTCGCCACATTACCAGTAACACCCAAAGCTGTTGACCCATTTTATATGCAGTGAATAAAAAAATATTATTTTAATTTTTATTGCCTAAGAAATGAGCGACACAAAGAACATAATGAACCTTGTATATCACTCTGCCGTGATATCACTCTGCCGTGATAAGTGGACTAGCAGTAGCTTATTCTATGCTAGGAAAAAATCTACTCAAAATGAAATCAGCAGACCTTAGTAGATTAGATTTCGAAGACAGCGCTAAGCTAATTGCAGTTGTTACAGCGTCAATTGCGACAAAAGACTTTCTCGTTAAGCAGGGAATTATTCCCGAAAATGTTTCTATGCAAATAAAATAAGTATGGCAACGATAGCTATTATGATTGGAGGCACGATGGTCAACGCCCTGGCATTCAGTGGGTCAAACTATCTCTTTTGAAAAGTAGGTAGAGAGGAATCTGCAGAAGAAATGAAACGACACAATGAAGCATCTGAGAAACTTGCACAAGCCCAACAGGATTATGAAAATAATAGAATTGAGAAACTTGATTTTATTAATGAAAGATTGAGGCTTGAAGGTCACGCACAGCATACGTTTTCAAATACAGACGACGCAATCCGTGAATACTATCTTGTCACAGGTGAAGACATGTCTATACCGAAACCAAAACTTAGTGATTATTACAAACCAAGCCCAGAACAAAGAAACGGAGAGATAATCTTTGTTCTAGTGGGAATGACATTTGTATTTTTTACTGGTCTTTATATTGCTAGAAGAAATGAACCCCGGGGTAGAAAATAAACTATTGAAAATATATTACTCTCCATCAGGCTATTGGAAAGGGCAAACTGCTATTGAAAAATTACATGCCACTGTGGGCGGAGATATAACACTCAATCAAGTCAAGCAATGGTTACAGAGACAAGCAATTTGGCAGATACATCTCCCTGCTCCAAGAAAGATAACAAGACCTCATTTTGAGAACACAACACCTAATGACACACATCAAATGGACCTCCTGTTTCTTCCACATGACACAATAAGAAAGAAACGATACAAGTACGCATTAACTGTCATTGACATAGCTTCAAGGTACAAAGACGCTGAACCCATATCTGACAAAACGGCCAGTACAGTTGCTACAGCATTAACAAAAATATATGGTCGTGGCCCTTTAAGATACCCCAGACTTGTTCAAGTTGATGACGGATCAGAATTCAAAGGTGCTGTTAATCAGTTATTTGCAAAGCATGGCGTAATAGTCAGACGCGGTATTCCAGGTGTACACAGATCACAGGCAATTGTAGAGAACTTTAACAAACAGTTATCAGAGAGACTTTTCAGTTACCAGTATTCTAAGGAACTCATGCATGACACCCGGAACACTGAGTGGGTAAAAAGATTACCATCTGTGATAAAAGCAATGAACAATGAAGGCCATGGCTTGCGCTTAAAGCCTGCTGATGCTATTAAATTGAAAACAATTACAGAGCCAAAATCAATGTCAGCCCAAGCACCAGACACAAGTTTATTTACTAAACAGGTAAGATATTTATATCAACCAGGGGAGGCCGAGAATGACGTCAGACGCAGGGCGACAGACCCCATCTGGTCCACGTCTGTTTATAATATAAAAAAAATAGTCCCCGGTCCTGACACAACAATATATTATCTGTATGACCCTGCCCCACAGAGGGCATTTGTCAGAGAAGAATTACAGATTATTCCCCCAGACACCGTTACTCATTTCAGTAACTAACTCATCAATTAGTTCATCAACCAGTTCATCAGCTATTTCTTCAGATAACTTGAGCCTGTAATGCCCAGGTGCATAAGCTTTTTCCTTACTGAAAAACACTCGTTTCGTGTCTCCAACTGCAAGTGACTTTTTATATGTTTGGATCATTTGAAGATTATGTTTATTTGATCTCAGTGACTTGTTTGGATAATCAGGCATTAATGCTCCATCTAACACTTGCTTGTAATGTTCATGACGAATGTCTTTATTTTTTATCGCTGTTTTTTTTTTTTATTCCTTTGGCTTTTGACTGACTACCTTTTTGGTGCAGTATAGAATACATTTTTGATCTCAATCCAACGTACTCAACTATTGGCACACCATTTAGTTCATCTTTAAATTTTCCAGGCACTTTCTTGTTTTGTGTGCTGAACAGCGGGTGGTCTTTAAGATAATCAGACGTGTCATACATGTGTAACTCTGTTTTCATGTCTTCATAAAAGTCTTCAGTACACACATCAATGATCATAGAGTCAGTATCAGTGTATAGCAGACGACACTCAGGATATTTTGGTTTGAAGTAATCATAATAGAATTTAAGCATCAACAGTTTTGATAACTCAAGAATTGCCATACCAATGAATACTGGCTTGTCCAGTTTAACAATCTTTTTTTTGAGTGATACTGCATACAATGATGAATGAAACTCTTTGTACCCTGTGTACTGTGGCTTACCTGTGTTTAATTGCACCCGATTCAGTTGTAACCAGTCTCACATCTTTGCGGTGATGTGGATTTTCCATTGTTTTGCCAAAACAGGCATTGTTCATAAGCTTAAAGAAGTCTTTGTCAAATGCAGTGTTGCTGTCTCTGGCACACAATGTTGTCTTCTTCTTTATGTAATCTTTCATGAAAGCACTCTGTTCAAATTGAATTCCTCTGTGAACTTTCTTTAGTACTAACCCGTGTCTGATGTAAAACTGCAGCAATCGATAGTGACAAACGTAATTAAATTTGTCATTCAGATTTGGTACAAGTTTAGTGTCTTCTTTTTTCCCTGTCATACTGATTTTTTCAACAGCTAATGGATAATCATTGTGGTAATCATGTAGATGGTGTGGGTACTCCAGGTCGACTTCAAAGATCCAACCCTTTGCATCATTCCGGTCAAGATTCATAATACTGTTTGTTAACCCTGTTATGTCATACTGTGACAAATCATGCAGACAAAAGTTTTTCAAGGGCAATAACTCACACATTGCAAATCCATACAAATTGTTAGCGTCCAAGTACGTAATGAATTACCTTGACCTTGAGGGGTCAAACCCCTGGTCTGGGCCGTCCAGATATTTGTTGTTGGCCTTGGCATAGTTATTCGCTGCAATACTTATCCCACCCCTCAATCCATGTTCCACCATTTCGCCCATCGTACGATCAGACAACAGGTCTATAAATATCTTACTGGATTTCAAAAATGCATCACATGTCATGCCAGGACTAGTTATGTAACAGGCTGGGTCAAGACTGTAATGTAACAAACCCTTTTCACAGTAACTTTCAAATACGTCTGCTAACAAACAAACGTCGGCTTTCAAGTACTGATCATGGTAGTCGCCAATTGTCTGACACCCTAGTTTATCCCACGCATCAAGTGCATGCCGGTATTCAGAGTCAGAAATACCTTTGCCATTAAGTGTAGAATAAAATTTCTCTTTTGGTGGTAGTCTCCTTTCTTCAAACACAACCCAGTGATCAATGTACTCATACGGATAGACACCGTTCTTAATCAAGTCTGGCTCAAAATATTTACTTGTTATTGGATACTCAGTCAGTCCTTCTGCCAAACTAGCCAACCCTAAAGATAAATGTTGCATAGAGTCATAAAATGCTAATTTGTTGTCCAGCCTAAAAGTCAAGTATTTTTCAGTTGTCTGGGCAATACAATTTATGTTTTTGAAAGACTCATCTACAGCCTGCATGATAATGTGTGAATCATACCCTTTGAGATTGTGAAAAAAGATTGGTAACTTATATGTCTTAGGATCTGTTTTTAATAACAAGTTACAATTGTTATGTGCAGCACCTCTGTAACGTCCAGTTATGTGATCATGGTCACGAACTTTATCACCCCATAAAGGTTGTTCACAAATCCAACACGTCACAGCTGTATCAAATTTCAGTTTGTCTTTTTCTGTCATCACCAGAGGCATCTGACATGTTGTGAGATATTGAACTACCTGACTATACAGATGTCTCATTTCTGTTAAAAACAGACATGCTGCATTTTCACCCCTGTAGATAACAGGCTCTGAATGCTGACCGTCTGACCTAACAATAATGTATCCAAAAGAACACACCACTTGGTCACGCAATTTTATAGTCTTTGGTAATGACTCTGGAACAGGACCCTCATATGGTACTACCAGTGATTCAAAATCAGCATACACTACAAACGGCAGCTTTTGTTGATTCCCATAGTTCTTGAAATATACCTTGCTACCAGGATCTGGATACTTAAGTACAGTTTGTATGTCATCGGCTGATCTACAATGTAGGACGTGTTTATGTGCCACTGCAATAGAAGAAAATCTTTGTAAACATTTCTTACACACTTCCTGTTTGCCATTGTGTTTTGTTGTATGCCCATGAATTAGTCGTGACATATTTCTGATAATTGTGTAGTGAAAGTTATTGTCATCACCGATTAATAACATGTCAACATGTTTATCTTCTGTCTGCCCATAGGTTGGAGCAAGTGGTGATACTCTAATGGGTTGTAACTTGTCAACAGACTCATTATCCCACACAAACACATTTACAGATATACCAGGATTTAGTTTTTCAAACAAATCTATGTCCTCTATTTTAACAGGGAACTCAATTCCACTGAAGTTGAGTTCGTTTACAAATTTGGTGTAGTTAGATACACGTTCAGGTTTTATTTTTACAAAGTGTAGTTTAACAAGCACACACCACATGAAACAATAGTGGTCATTGTTGTGTATGTTAACTACAGCCTTTTTGTTTGCAACCTCTGTTGGCAGTGGCAACCATGATTTACCTAGTATAGGATGATACCTTGACTGCTTTAGTTGTAGTTCATGTACATGACCTTCGTGCCAACCAGACCCCTTCATTTTTGCACTGTCAATTGCCTGGAGGAAGTCAGGTAATAGTCTGTCTCTAAACACGTTCTCCAATTCCCTTCTTGTGTTAACTGTGTGTTGTCTTGTTGATATATATGATACAATCACTTCACCATCTACTCTAGTGAATTCTATTTTTGCAACAATCTGAATCTTTACACTGCCTGTAAGAAGATTTTCTTGTATGACAGAAAAAGAGTTTTCTATTGATTCATAGACATTGTTACTATTAGATATAGGCAAATCTGTTGTGTGAAACACGTTTCTTAAACTTGATGAGCCAGGGTTTGACGTGCCAAGGCTTTGAGCGTTGTCCGTCATTTTTATTTGACCGACAAAATAATAAATGAAAAAATATTACTGCTGGCTTACCGCTGGCTCACCTTGTGTAATACCACTTTATTAACTGTAACACTGTCAATATAAACATTTAGTTTGTGTAGTTGTTTAAATATGCTATAACAAACTTCCCCTAACCAACCATAGTTGGTATCATTAACTTTAAAAGTAGGCGTCTTTAAATCAACTGTCATGCGCTCTACATCTGGAAGCTCATTGACATAATCCAAAGTCACACTATATGTAGCATATATTTCCACTGGTGCTGAAAGGCTTATGTAAGTCTGTTTGGGTGATGTTATTAAGTCAGTAAAGTGCATAACATCTTTGAAACAGTGTGTGAGATCAATCACTTGTATGATTTGTCCATCTGTCATTTTTATTAGTCAAGACAAAAGAATAAATTAATTTACTAACCCATACCCTGTGGGCTGATCTGTCTTTAAAATAAGCTTTAGATGCTTAGTTGATTTTAGTTTATTTTTTACATCATCCCGTTCATGCTTATTTGGGATGACATCGTTCTCTCTGAGACAGTCTTCAAAGCTGTCACGATCCTTACAGTAAAACAAACATATAAACTTTAACTGTTCTCGAAAATCTTTCAGAACAGCATTATATTTCTGAGTGGGAATCCATACACTAATGTTTGCATGTCTGCCACTAAAGGCCAGTTCTGCTAGAGTGTTTCTTTTCTTGACAATGTCTTTCTCTGCAGAACAGTCATCAACAATAAACAAAGTTGGCTGTCCTTCAAATTGCTTGTAAAAATATTATAGGTATTCATTCAGTTTTTTCTCAGGGTCAACTAAGTATATGTTGCTGTCAGTCCAAATGAATAAACGGTTGTGATAAGCTTTGTTGTGTTTGATCGTAGGACAAAATATTACAATGTTTTCAAAATGATGTATGTATCTTGTTTGTAAGAGGTTAAGTACAAATTCAGTTTTACCACACCCTGTGGCACCACAAAAAAATCCACAGTGTGGGTCGAGTGTCATTAAGTTCATTTTAATACACAATATAATTTTAATATATGTGTCCACTCAGTCTGCTTTCTTTTATATTGAGTTGTGCGTCATATATCAGGTACAAATATATATTTATTGCTGCAGCGGTTTCAACCTTCTTTTGTATCTGAATTGTAATCCCATCACTGCCGTTCTCAACAGTTCGACCTGATCCATGAAGGTAATCATCGTCTGTACTGCGAAGGTCTAGCCACAGTGCGTATTTGTTTGTAAGGTATTGTCCAATCCTTACGTCATACAGATGTAAATCTTTACACACTATGTTTGCTGGTTTATCTCTAATCCTTCCACCCGCAAAATACTTTATGATCTCATCGTAGTGTTGATAAGGCAGCATTCCAGACGCATACACTTGATTAGGGCGGCCTTCGATTGTACAGGACAAATGTGTAATCTTAGGATTGTAGAATTTTTCTGAATCCCTTTTGTATGGAGCTGCTGGTTCAACAAACAACATAAGAATACCTTTTAGTGACCTAGCTGGTGTGTTCAAGTTTATGTTCCACATTGGGTCGCTCTTGTCTTTTTGCATTAAACTATGTCTAATCACCCTGTCATAATAAATTGGAAGTTTTGTCTTGTACTGATTTTGAATGAGTCTAGCTAAATCAGTGTGTGTAACAATTTCATATTCCAAGGAAATGTTAGAAATCTTATATGTTGCATCTGTGGCAGATGATTTAATAACTTTGGAGTAGTCATTGAAGGTTAGTTCAAAGCTCAGACGGTCATTCAGTGCTCCTTGGTAATAAGGCAAATGAGCTGTGAGGATTTCAAACTCAAGTGGAATGTAAAACCTGGTTCCATATGTTTCTGCTATAATAATTTCCTTGGCTACCCCAGTAGTTACTTTATCTCCAGCATTGATTCGAAGTTTACCAACATTATCAGATTGTATGCCTTGGTAAATACGATCCTCTCGTTCTTCTCTTGTGAGCCAAAGATCTTTGTAACAGTAAAACACATCTGCATCGTCAAGACTAAACACTTCCTGTCCTTCAAGTTTTACTTTAATAGTTCTAACAATTGCTCTGCCAAGATTGTCAACCAGTGTTCTGTTCACATCTGCGTCTGATGATAGTTCAATATTAAATGCTAGGCGTGCAGTGCCAGGAACAATAACGTCACTGGGACCTAGGTTTGGAAACTTGACTGTAAGTGTTTGGTTCTGGTCTATGGTACTAGGATTGTTTGTGATGACTATTGATTGTCTAATGCCCTTAACACCCAGAGGCTCATGTAGTTTTTTGTATGGGTCTAACTTTGATCCGTAAGACTGTGTCATTTTTATTATGCACAATAAAAAATAATAAATTAATGAAACAATGGCAGCAGGAGGATTTAATCATGAAGATTTTGAAATGGATGACATGAATGTCTCAGATACCAGTATCACAGATATGACTGGAATGGTAACTAGTAGTAGTATGTATCACGAACTGTTAAAAGACAAAGTAAACTCATTTTATGACAGTGTTGGTGTCCACCCAGATGTAATAGCTCCTAATCAGTTTGAATGTGATAAAGGACACTTATTTGTAAATACAGACAGAGGGAAAATAAATCTAACACATAAAAATAACACTGCTAAGTTTAGAGCTTTAAGTACAATTAAAGGTGAAGTTGGTGGTAACTCTGGGTTGACAAGGTACCTTGGAATTGGAGGGTCTCCTGTACCCCCGCTTGCACCTAGACTTGTTAGTGCCCTCCATGATGTGCAAACAAAGTTGCCAATGGGGCAAGAGATTGAAATGGCACCAGTAACAAGCCTAACAGAAATAGCAAACACAGTGATTCAAGAAACCTCATTTACTGCAGGACAATTAAATGATGCTATAAAAACAATAGATGATCCGCCTTTGTCAATGCGAGAGATTATAGGGTTAGATAAATCACTGCAGACAATAAGAGGTGAGATGGTTAATAATGTTGCCAAACTAGGTGAGCTTGATAAACACATAGAACGTGAAAAAGAAAAACTGGCTACAGCAGACAATGGGAATCTTGACACAGAAATGAAAGAGAGAATCCAACACAGATTAAATGATTTGCAGATAGAAAGATCTGGAAGGTTAGAAGTGATTAGTATTGGGAGACAAAAATTGAAAAAAAAGTTAACAGAATTAGAGAAACTATTCAGAAAATACTTCACGAAGACACTACTCTGGCTGAGAGACTTAAAACACTTTTCAGAGAGCAGGGTATTACAATCGCTAGTTTAATTACTGCTCTGGGATTTATTATCAGTACTGTTGTGTTGGCTGTATCTGGTGCTAGTGGTGGTGGTTCTCTGCCTCCAGCACCGCCAGGCCCACTGGCTCCAACTGATCCAAAAGATTTACAGTCATGGGTAAAGAAACAACTGTCTCACATTTCAGACCTGCTTAAAAAATTGGCTGTGAAAGCAATGGATTCATTACCCAATATAATTGGCACAGTTGTTAGTTGGTTGATTAGTACTATAGCAAATGTAGTTGGGTTTATGGCAGAGCATGTTTGGGTCTTTTTGGTGACAGTAGGAGGGTTAATGGTGGGTTATTTAATGAAACAGATAAAGAAGTAATACCCCTAATCCTGTTAATCCTATTGTCAATGCGGTTCTTTCTGACTCATGTGTGTCAGGGATTGGTAGCGGCGTTACTAGCGTTACTGGCTGTATGGTTGTTGGAGCAGGGGAAGTAACCAATTGTAATGGTTTTAATAACTGTACATGCGCAGTGGTTGCTCCTAAGTTTACAGTTTTATTGAGACCTAGTTTTTGATCACTACCAGCAACAATGATTTCATTATTATAATTTGTTATTGTACCCATTTGGAGTTGAAGGTCAGATGGTAACATGTATAACCCAATGCCAACTACAAAGTCAACTTTTGATCTGGCATATCTGAGTACGTCTTGGTAGCATTGTATGCTAGATGGGAGATCAACTGTTGAGTTAATTGAATCTTCTAAGTTTGCGAGAAACTGTTTTTGAGATTCAAATTTTCCACTTCCATTCAAAATATTTGATTTTGTTAGTGATTGTGCTCCTAGTAAACATCAGACATATGTTCTGATTGACTCATTTACGCGCTCAACTCCTGCTTGAGTAAACCCGTCACTCTTGTCTAAAACAAATGTGGTCCAGGCGTTAGACTGTTTCTGTTCAATGGAACCTATCCAGACTTGTGATTTTGATGAGAATGAAGTGTAACCAGGGTAATAATCTTGAGGGTATTGTCTGTGACTCATAGCGTAATACAATGTACCCATGCCATTGTGATCATCAAGTTTTTGTGCAAAGTCATACCTGGGGCTGATGTTAAATTCATTACAGATGCGTTCAAATGCTTTCATATCCATGGGGTTGTTATATTTGTTGAAACTGGATTCAGTGGGCAGTGGTGTATGAAGTTCTGACAGTATACGTCTAAGCTGGTAATAAACATGAAAACGATATACTGACCTAATCAGTTTCTTTGAGTGATTCAAGTGGTCTGTAAATGAAACACCACAGCCTGTAGTTGAACACAGTATAGCAAAGTTGAGTTGGTTTTGAAACATCTGTAGTGGACTTGAAGACCACTTTCTTGCAGTAACATCATCTGTTATTGGAGGGTTTAGGTAATGATCAAACGGGTTGGGTACTTTGACTTGAAATAGATCTTGTTCACTTACAGCTATGTCAAGCTGATTTAGTTGAATTATTTTCTGTTCATAAGTAGGTGCAACATTGTATTTGGCATCTACATTAAATTGAAATGCATTTGTTGTGATAATGGTTGGTGATTTAAATTCCATCCTTTTTTATATGAGATAATAAAAATGTTTATCACTTTAACAAATCTTGACACTAGCAAACCAGTGTGGTTAACTAATGGGATTGATAATCGAGATGGTAACAAGGCTGTAGCTATCCATGAAATGTTCTACACAGTAAAAGGGTTTAACTCTTACCAGTTCGCTCCCTTGGCCATCGTATGTATACATACGAAGCCACGCCCATGGAAAATTCCATCGTGTTTACTGAATTAAAACCAATTAATTTTTACTCAGTATTATTGTCATAACTTATTGACATTAGAAAGTCACTTTCATATGATAGAATGAAAAAAATATTATTTTTGAGTTTGTTCGTGACCTTTGTTATCGATTGAGTCACTACGTCTGCCATCTTGCTTTCCCTACTGCGTTATTTTCACTGCTTGCGATTTCTCTCTGCGAATATTCCGTCAAAATGAGTTCATCTGAGACCAAAAGTGAAGTGTATCTCACTGAAGGGGAATCTTCCAGCAACCAGGCCACTGAAAATGATTCTAGCACCAGCGATGTGGAAAAAAATGAAAGAAAACCATCGCAGGTCATTGTGACACTTTCTATTTTGGTTTGACCATGTGCTATCCATGTGAGTCTTTGTTTACCTATTGTCTGGTTCAGAATCGTGAAACTTTATGAAGTACATAAACAAGTTTTATTACTTGCTGTGTATTGCCTCAGTGATATTTTCAGCAAGTCAGAGATTTTCAGAGAAGCACATGTTTGTTGTCTCAGTCATGCCAGGTGTTGACACGCCCGCTTTTTCCTGCCCTTGACCGGTGTAGATTATGTTGTGTAACTCTTAGAAATTCAAACACATTTTCTTGAAACTTCACAAAAATGTGTAGAAATGATTTGTCCACACACTGGATTCACATTTTAAACAAAGGGGCAAGAAACAAAAACATTTTCTTCTTAGTGACTTTCGTGAAAACTGTTTTTGGAAACCGAACACCATTTTTTCTTCGTCGCTAAATAAACAACAACTTCTAAACTACGTTAAGTACAGACTTTTTACTTATCCTGACTGACAGCTGACTCAATGCACTTTAATATGATGTATAATAAGCCAACTTTTGACCACTAGAAGAGCTTTCAGCAGCATTTGTTCTTGGTCATGTGTGAGGGTAAAAGTCATTTTGTTCACTGGCCTCAAATAGAGCGAACTGGTAAGAGTTAATATAGAAGATGATATATATAATAAAGTAATTTTTGGTGGTAAGACTGAAGCTTTACCACCTGGGTATTATGACATTTGTACTATAGCTGAATGGTTTCAAAGTAATTTTAAAATTAAAGCAACTTTAAATCCAGCTAACCTACTTGTTACATTAGAATCTCCGACACAAGATTGGTTAAAAATCTCAGCCAGATTTGCGTATTTACTTGGATATAATATTGATGAAGATTGGTTTAGAACAGATAATTTTGATGAATTTGAGTTTGGTATTATAACATTAAAGTCAAATAAACTTAAAATAACTGGTAAACGTCCTGTCAGTTTGTCAGTACATACAGTACTAAATGTTTATTTGAAAGAACTGAACACAACTGAGAATGTTCACAATGGAAAGCCTTCGACTTTGTTGAGATGCTTGCCAACTGAAACTGCACCTTATTGTGAAAGTGTGGTTGCTAGATTTCATAATTTACAGTTTAAGAAATTAGGTTCTAGTTTCTTTGAGTCACTGTGTATATCTGTAACTAATCAAGATGACAAACCAGTTGTTATGCATGATTTTAGTGTAGTGTTAGAAGTTAAATAATTTATTTTTGTTTATAAAAATGAGTGGTCTTGGTCCAAAGAGAATCATACCAGTTGCATGTCCGGTGACAGAGTTGAAAGATTTGGCTGATGTACAGGATTTTGAGAAGGAAGGGGAAATTGGAGAAATATATGGTTTTGAACTTGATTCAACTGGCATGTACAAGAGGAAAGTAATTGTTGACATGAAAGACGGTGAAAGACAGATTCCTAAACTTGGTCAGCTTCGTGATGTTACTGTGCCTGTTGCGCCTAATCTTGTAAATAATGTGCCATACAACTTAATACATGTGGGTAATAAATGGGTGGTTTCACCTGTGCCGCCTGTGCCTACGCCTGCACCAACAATTGACTGGGACATAAAGATTGAATTTATTAGTCCTTATGTATACACTGATGACGAAGGTGCCTTAGTGTTTAGGAAAGTTGTTAACTCTGGGCCGCTGATTGTAAGCCTTGTTGCAAGTTTTGCCCCAGACAACAATAGCAGAGATAAACTGAAAGTTGAAAATTATGAGAAACGACGGTATCTTCTTACAACTAGAAAGGGTAGATCAGATACCTCTGTTGTGTTTATGCCAGCAAGCTTAGTCGTGGCTAGAGAAGCGACAATAGTATTTGAAATTATCTTGAGATCTATAGCTTCTGTAAAAGAGACAAATATTGCACAGGGAATTAAACTTACATGGGATGAAACAGTATCAGAATCATCAAAGGTCTTTATTGCTATTACAAAAAAATGTTGATGTTATTAATGTTTCGAGCAGTATTCCCACTGTCAAGGTGGTGGTCGACAAAACAACTTTTGTTCGTCTAAGTTACATAAACCTTGAACACATTGATCTTCTTTCATTTTATTATGCCAGCAAATTATATACTTTTGACGAGTTGCAAAATGTAATCACTGATTAAATTTTAAAAAAATATTTGTGAATAAAAAAAATGGTAAACTTCTATCCACAACTACCGACGACTGAGACTGTGTCATCATTTGTGCCTGATCCGCATGCAACAGCTGTGCCAATTGCATCAGATAAAACATTACCGGCAGACGCATTCAGATTAATAAATATTACAGAAGCTTTGAAATATTTGGAAAGTGAGGAGGCGAGGTACTCACGGTGCAAAAGACGGTATCAGACCATTTTCAATTCTGTACAAAACACATCTATGGCTGTTGGCGCTTTTTCAGCTGGTTGTTCTGTAGGGGGTATTGTATTGATTTCAACTGGAATTGGAAGTTTGGTTGGAATCGGACTGGAAGGAGCTAGCATTGCCACAGGACTGGCTTGCTTTGGTTTGGATGCCATAAACAAGAGGTTTCACACAAAGTTAGAAAAACATGAAGCATTGAGTACGCTGGCAAGTGCAAAACTGAGTAGTCTTAAACTTATTATAAGTAAAGCATTGCAGGACAATTTTATTAGTGACGAAGAGTTTAAGCGAGTCCAGGATGATTTAAATAACTACAAACAAATGAAATCTGAAATACAAAATAAAATGCGTAGTCAGTCTCCCGTGAATGTTCAAGAACTGAAGGCTAGTTTTTTAGCAGAGGGAAAAAGGATAGGGGTACAGGAAACCACAGAAAAGCTACACATTCTTTTAAACAAATAAAAATCACATTTGGTAATCGTTTATTAATGTCATACACTTCACAGAAAAAATGCCATGCCACTTACACCACTTGTGCCTGATTATTTAACCCCATCTGCACCACCGCCAGAGTACTCCTGAGAAAAAAAAAGTTTTTTTATTGTCTTTGTATCTTGATAAAACTGTCTCAGTGTCTTGGGACTTGAGTCAAGTTGTTGTAAGAACTTAGGGTAAGTACTTGTAAGAACTTAGGGCAAGTACTTGTAAGAACTTAGGGTAAGTAATTAATAAGGTCTTATGGCAACACACTTAAAGGTTACCTCTGCAGGTTCCTAAAAGTTAGTTGCAACTTGTTAATAAGTATTAAGTTTCACTTGGCATCACTTGATCAGGTTCATGTTTAGGTGTTGACAGAGACAATAGTTATAGAGAGATTGATTGATTGTACATTGCTTAACGTCCCGACAGCAACAAGGCTTTCTCAGGACGTGCCTGCACTGCTTGTGAAAAAAATTAAATAAACAGAACATTGAATGTATGTCGCCATCCGGTCAAATACGTTAAATAAACCTAACACATGGGGCCTAAATAAAGCTAAGACCATTTAGCAACACACATCCAATATCAAGAGCTACAGGCAGTGCAGACAGTAGGGAGAGTTTTAAAAAGGCAAATACAGGTGAATGGACAAAGGGTAGACAGAAACACATGCCCTAGAATAGAGAGAAAAACTCACCCTGTGGGGCTGACCAGGGTGACCCTGGGAACTAAAAAGTACCTAACCCCACCCAGGTCCCCCAGGGCAGACCCGGGTGGGGGCAGTTATAGAGAGAGACAATAGGAGACCCGTAAGATAATCAGATCAATAAGGCCGCATCAGTCATGCTCGTCACTTTTTAAAATCAATGGGTTGATTCAGAAATAACGGGGGTGTAATGGGGGGTCAAAATTTTGATATTAAAAATGGCGTAAATTAATGACGGATGCGGCATTATTGAATTCATTGTCTTACGGGTCTCCTATTGTCTCTCTCTTAAAGCGCCTATTTAATGCGCTTATTATTATTATTACAGAATTGATGTGCTGGTGTGTGGTGCTGGACATGCCGGCCGTACGGTCCACATTACAGACCAGCACAAACTGACCGTGATGACGTGTCCACTCTATCTCCGGGCTGGTCAGCAGTTGATGTTTATTATGCACGTATAATGGCACAAATCACCATCTGTACTTACCCCACTTGTTACACTGGTTGCCTGTCTGTCTGACTTCCTCCATCAAGGCGGACACAACTCTGCCGTCCCGTGCTAGTGCGCGGCCAATGTAGGTATTCCTAGTTAACTCTTCAGCCGCTGCAATGAAATGACAAAGACTGTACGTCTGTTAACATCAGCAACATAAAGTAAAACAAATACCGCTAGGGTTCATTCACAACAGAAGGAAAGGTTAAACAAGGGCGGTAACACCGTATTTCATGGAGGAGAAAAAAGGTCAGGACGTATCAGATCATAGTTCCATCCTCTGGTGAAACAGAAAAGAACCTGATCACGTCTGGCTGCTTCATCAGAAGACGGGTCTGTGATCCGATACGTCGTGATCCTTGTGTGGCTGGCTGTCTGTGATCCGATACGTCGTGATCCTTGTGTGGTTGGCTGTCTGTGATCCGATACGTCGTGATCCTTGTGTGGCGGGCTGTCTGTGATCCGATACGTCGTGATCCTTGTGTGGCTGGCTGTCTGTGATCCGATACGTCGTGATCCTCGTGTGGCTGGCTGTCTGTGATCCGATACGTCGTGATCCTCGTGTGGCTGGCTGTCTGTGATCCGATACGTCGTGATCCTTGTGTGGCTGTCTGTGATCCGATACGTCGTGATCCTTGTGTGGCGGGCTGTCTGTGATCCGATACGTCGTGATCCTTGTGTGGCGGGCTTTAGTTTTCACAAATCTGTGTTTCACCGACATAACCCTTGACTGTCGGGGACGCAGGTTGTGTTTGGGACACTACTGTACATTCAACGCTAAAGGTCCTCGGGCCCTCCAAGGAATGTGGATACAAAGTGGTCCAAGCAAGAGGCGACTGCGGCGCTCATGAGGATCTATGCCTCTTGCAGCTGGGTGGTGTTCAGTTTTCTCAGCAGTGAAGGGGTTAATGTTGAACCTTTCCTTCTGCTAAAACATTGTATCACTTATGGACAAGGGAAACAGAAAACTACACGAACTAGAGAAATCAGCATTATAAAGGGTGAGCCTCATTCACTGCCTGATCGCCATGCACATGATTCAGCAGTTCATGAGACATAGCTCCTCATGAGCCCCCGCAGATACGAGGCCTCATATATCTTTTCCTAGCCATCATTTATATCATGTTCAAGATGAAGACGATTTTATCGGCCTGTTAGTCTTGAACGTTTTCAGAGACAAGCACGTGTAGATATCCCTTATCAATACAAGTGTCCCCGCAGATGCACTAACTTACCGTAGATGAATTAACTTACCGCAGATGCATTAACTTACCACAGATGCATTAACTTACCACAGATGCACTAACTTACCGCAGATGTACTAACTTACCGCAGATGTAATGACTGACCACAGATGCACTGATTTACCACAGATAAACTAACTTACCACAGATGCACTAATTTACCACAGATGCACTAACTTACCACAGATGTACTAACTTACTACAGATGCATTAATTTACCGCAGATGCACTAATTTATCACAGATGCACTAATTTACCACAGAAACACTAACTTACGCAGATGCACTAACGTACCGCAGATGCCCTAACTTACTGCAGATGCACTAACTTACCACAGATACACTAAATTACCACAGATGCACTAAATTACCACAGATGCACTAACTTAACGAAGATGTACAAAATTAACGCATGTACTAACTTACACAGATGCACTAACTTACCGCAGATGTACTAACTTAGTGCAGAAGCACTAACTTACCGCAGATGCACTATCTTACCGCAGTTGCAGGGTCTCATAACGTTCTTGGCCCCTTGCTGACGCTACTCATACCCGTGTTTCTTGGGTTGATCAGAATACTCGGTGATGAATTTGGCCTGCTTTTAAAGACACAGATTTGAGTCCGCTAGTAGTGAAGGGATTAACTGTTCGCTGCTGGATGTCACGAGGTAACAAAGACTTACCACCAGAATGTAAACCTCTTCTTCTGATCATGCCACGCAGCGTGTCACAGAAGCCCTCTGCTGACGTCAGCCTGCCCGCCTCCTCTTCTCCCCTCACGATGAATCTTAATGTCCGTGCTGCATGCAGCCTTTAGACAGAACCGCACACAACATGGCGAGCAAACAGTCTGGGCAACATACCTTGTAACATGTATTGCACATACAACTCAGAATAAGAGAGTGAAATCGATGTTTAACTCATTCTACCCCAGACACCCCACAGCAAGATAAGAATCGACCATGACAGTTCAAGGATGATGCCAGAATAGCTTGGCGCCTATGGGCGCCAAGCTATTCTGGCATCACCCTTGAACTGTCATGGTCGATCTGTGTCCTGCACTGCAGTGCAGTCTTCAGAGGACAACAGCAACATGTGGGGGATTTCGGTGTTGGGGTAGAATGGGTTAAAGCATAAAGTGGGCTGTTTGTTTGTTTGTTTCTTTGTCTGGGGATTGTGTCTGCTTAGATAGAGGTTTTTAATTGTGTTGTTGTTTGTTAACAGAGCAAACGATAACAATGACATACATTTTTTTCAGACATGCCCTTGCTACGCTAGAAGAAACGCAGCGAAAAACTAATCAGTTTTATTATACACATCACTCCTACCCACGTCTGTATTATATACATCACTCCTACCCACGTCTGCCCTACAACCGTTTGGTGTCAAAGAACGCGTCATAAACTGAACATCCACACAGCACACACAGGGCGACAAACACAAATCACAGATCATCACATCTTACGCGTTGTCTTCGTCAGCGGATTGGAGATAGCTCCCCAACACGTTCGTTGTGCCCAGCTGACAAAGCCGATCTGCTGTGTCCGTGTCGTCAAGCCGGGCGGTGTTGTGGATGATCTTCAGACTCCGCGTCAATATCTCGTTCTGTGGCGCCTGTATACAGAATGACAGTGGTGTATGTGAGTTTACAGCAGTCATTGTTTGGAATGAGCAGAAAATAATGGTGTGTTTGTAGTCACGTGTGTCTTTATTGTCCACTGTGAAGCTGATCATATTACACACGTCTTTTTGCGGGCACGCGCACACGTCTCACCTTCATAGTCTGTATGTTTACACACTGACGTCTAAGTTATTAAAATAAGTAATTTAACTCGTTGGCTGTCTGAACATAGTGAACATCGAGTACTAGCAAGAGGCATAGATCCTCATGAACCCCCAGTGGGCGTGGACGCGGACGCGGGTGTTCATGAGGATCTATGCCTCTAGCTGGCTCCATTCATTCAGGAGTTCATCACGCACAACAGTTATCGGGTTGTGGTTTCACAAATATAATTCATGTCCACCGGCAGTAAAGGGGTTAAGCTATTGTAAGCCCATGAGCCGTACTTACAGTGGCAGTCTTGTCCACGTGAGGCCGGTACCAGTCCCCGAGTGTCTCCAGCAACACTGGCAGCAGACGGCCGTCATCCCGCACTCTACACCACAATTCTCTGTAGCGGCTTATATCACTAAATGTATCAGCAAGAACGTGCATGGCGCGAAGAGGACTGTATGTTGTAGTGTAGTCACTGGACGTCCTGTTGTCTGATCCAAGTCTCTCCACTATCACAGCACACAGCAGGTCAATGACCCCGGACTTCACGATGTAGCTGAGTGTCAGTGCTGCATTTCGGCTTTGAACAGAACGATACAACATGGGGATCAAACCGTAGGGACAACATGCGGTGAAAAATGCATCAAACATTTTACATTCAAACAGAAAACAGCATGAAACCTCCATCTGGGACAGAGTGGGTTTGTGAAGTTTGTCACAGTGCTGATTGAGACAGATATTGTTTCAGTTTAATATGGTGCATGAAATCAGCTTTACAATAGTACTGCCATTCTTGCCTTTGCGATGAGAGAGAGAGAGAGAGAGAGAGAGAGAGAGAGAGAGAGAGAGAGAGAGAGAGAGAGAGAGAGAGAGAGAGAGAGAGGGAGGGAGGGAGAGGGAGAGAGAGAGAGAGAGAGAGAGAGAGACAGAGACAGAGAGAGGGAGAGAGAGAGAGAGAGAGAGAGAGAGAGAGAGAGAGAGAGAGAGAGAGAGAGAGAGAGAGAGAGAGAGAGAGACAGACAGACAGACAGAGAGACAGAGAGAGAGAGAGAGAGAGAGAGAGAGAGGAGAGAGAGAGAGAGAGAGAGAGAGAGAGAGAGAGACAGACAGACAGACAGACAGAGAGACAGACAGAGAGACAGACAGACAGACAGACAGACAGACAGAGAGAGAGAGAACAAACGAACGAACGAACGAACGAAACTTTATTTTCCAAGGATTGAGATATTAGGCGCGCAGGCCTTTCTTACAATCTGTCCTTGCTAAGCTACTTAAAAAAAAAAAAAAAAAAAAAAAAAAAGGAACACCAACCAAAACAACAAAACATAACTAATAATAAAGGACACACACACGCATACACACACGCACACATACATACATATACATGTACTCGTGCACATGCGCACTTTTGTACATCCACATACACACGTACGTGCGCACATAATTATCTAACATATACGTAGGTATGATATTTTGTGTACTATCAGGAACAAGTTAGAAAACAGAACAAACAATTTGGAGGCTAGATGGGGGGGGGGGGGGGGGGGAATAGCAACAATTTAAAAACATGAAGCGTATTATGTCGAGAAAAAAAAAAAAAAAAAAAGAAGAAAGGATCAGCATAACGTTGTCTTAGAAAGGTAATCATGTACTCTACTTTTAAACAGAGAGAGGGACGTGGTTTGTTGAATATTGGGAGGAAGTGAATTCCATAAAAGAGCACCTGAATAAGACAGGCTAGATTTGAACAGGTCTATACGGGGCCTTTTTATAGAGAGACTGTTCCTGGAGGTGCTGTATTTTTTTTTCAGTTGGCGAAAAGAGCCTAGATAAGTAAGGTGGAGCTTTCTCGTTAAGAATTTTGTGCATCAGTACACCTTTGTTTAGTGCGAGGTGCTTGACCAGAGGGAGAAGTCCGATGGCCTGCAGCTTGGCATCAGTGGATAAAGACGAGAGAGAGAGAGAGAGAGAGAGAGAGAGAGAGAGAGAGAGAGAGAGAGAGAGAGAGAGAGAGAGAGAGAGAGAGAGAGAATCAATGAATCAATGAATCAATGAAACTTTATTTTACAACGGTTTAGGCATTGACATCGTCATCGACACAGCCATTTTACAAACCTGCCGTTGCTAACAACTACAAGACTAACTACAAATATACATACATATAAGTAAACATAATACTTGCAAAGAGATGACAACACTATTCACATAGACAGACATATTCATATACTCACAGACACCCCCCACCCCACCCACCCCCCTTCACACATAGAGCTAAGTAGTCCAAATGATAAATGAAAAGGATAACAGACTTAATTGGGAATAAATTGGACCCAGCATAAAAAGAAACATATAATACAAGTGGTTAAGTCATCCCTACGAGTGATCCACAAAATATTTGCAGATACCCTTTTTAAAACAGGCTAGCGAGGAGGCGGATTTTACATGGTCGGGAAGGGCATTCCAGATAAGTGCCCCTGAGAAGGATAAGCTAGTTTTATATAGATCGATCCTTGGTTTTGGGACTATGAAAAGCTTTCTGATGTTTCCAAGCTTGGACTCAGACTTACGGAACAAAGTGGAGATGTACTCAGGTGTTTTGCGTTTCCACACTTTGAACATAAAGATTGCTTTGTTATATTTAAAATGATCTTGAAGTGGCAGGAGACCTGCTTTTGAGAGCTTTTCTTCAGTGCTTAGGTGTGGATCAGGGCAGATTATTTTGGCCGCTCGTCTGTGTAGGGAATTGAGTCTCTTTAAATGGACCTCACTACACCCATCCCATACCGATGACGCGTAATCGATATAAGAACGTATGTGAGCGTTATAAAATAGTTTACGGGTATCTGAATCAGTATAATATTTCAGTTTTGATAACATAAAGAGATTTTTGGCTACTATTTTGCATAAGGCGTCTGTATGAGCTTGCCATTTTAGCTGACTGTCGATTGTAATCCCCAGTACTCGATGTTCATTTACCTGTTCTACCTGACTACCTTTAAGTGAAAGGTTAAGTAATAGAGGCATTATCTGCTGTTTTTGGCGCGTGGCGACTACCATCGATTTCGTTTTGGCTGGATGAACAACCATAGAATTGTTTATACACCAAGCTGATACTTCATGAAGACTTTGTTGTAGGTTGTCGGAAATTACCTGTATATCTTTACTAGTAGTATGAACTGAGGTGTCGTCAGCAAAAAGGTCGCATTGTACATCTTGGCAAGTAATATGTAGAGGCAAATCATTGATAAATAAGCAAAACAGTAGAGGGCCCAGTACAGACCCTTGGGGCACACCGAAGCTTACATCTTTGAAAGAGGAGTATGAGCCATGAACAAGAACCTTTTGTTTTCTTTTAGTAAGGTAAGATGTGAAAAAAGCAACTGCGTCTCCGTTATTGAGGTATGTGTGAAGCTTAGCAGTCAGAATAGTATGGTTAATCAGATCAAAAGCATTCTTAAAATCCAGATAGACTACTCCTGTGAACTGTGACTTATTCATACCCTTGAGCCATGTGTCAACAAGGCGTGTAAGTGCTGTGTGGCATGAATGCTGCGGACGAAATCCGGATTGGAAAGGGTGGAGGAGCTTACGGTTTTCTAGGTAAGCAAGCAGGTGTTTATGAACGTGCCTTTCCAGTGGTTTGGACAAAACAGATAATAAAGAAATAGGCCGATAATTATTAGGGTCAGAACGATCTTTTGTTTTTGGAAGTGGAATTACTTTGGCATATTTAAGTTCGTTAGGAAAAGTGTTATGCTGGATACAGAGATTATAAATATAAGTTAAGGATTCTACAATGTATGGGAGAGACAGTTTAAATATTTTCGGGCTGATGTCATCAGGCCCCGAGGACTTTTTATTTGGAAGGTTACTTATGAGTAAACCCACTTCATGAACAGCTAACATCGGGATGTTGAAGGGGGCTGTGCCCATTGTTCTTTGTTGACAAAACTCAGATAGCAAATTTGAGCGGTGATAAGTGTTATCCTGGCTTGTCGGTATTAGAGATTTGGCAATCGAAAGAAAATGGTCATTGAATGTATCAGCAGTAAGATTAGTGGGAATGGTATTTGCGGTACTTGGAGACCCCCTAGTAAGTGTGTTTAGAAGGCGCCATATAGTAGAGGTATCTTTGCTGTCTTTAACCGTGTCACGAACTAACTTTTTTCTTGCCTCTCTGATCATGTATTTAACACGGTTACGCTGTTGCTTATATTCAGTGAACATTTTATTGCTACGTAGATCGTTTCTAAGCGCCATCGCCTGCATGATTTCCGGAGTAAGCCAGGGAGGAATAGTGTTAGATTTTACCCTCCTCTCGCGTAGAGGAGCATGTTTATTAAGTACATTTAGGAAAAGAGAGTACCAAATACTGAGGGCGGTATTAGGATCATAGGACAGGAGCACGTCATTAAAAGGAGTATTTTCTAGATCAAATAGAAATTCGTCTTTCCTGAAGTGTTTGAATGTCCTATACGTTATAGTTGTATGGCCGTTCTTTTTTGGTTTAGGAAGTTTAGAAGACCATGAGCAAGCCACAGGATAATGATCACTAACACTAAGATTTGAGACATCAACGTCAGAGACGGCTTTGGGTTTATTAGTATATATGTGGTCTATAAGCGTGGAAGTAGTTGGAGTAATTCTGGTGGGTGATTTCACTAACTGTACTAAGCCAAACAGAGATGACGTTGAGCCCCAGGCGGGGTGCGGCTTAAGTAAATCTATATTAAAATCGCCCAATAGAAGAATGTCGGCCTTCTTTTTTAAAGCTCTGTCAAGGTTATGACTAAACTGATCGTACCACTCAAAAGAAGAGGCGGGATTTCTATATAAGAACCCAATTAATACCGGTTTAGATTTCGGACACTTAACTTCGACCCATACGCACTCCACCCCGATCATTTCTAGGTCGACGCGTCGATGAACTAATTGCTGGATAGAATTATGAATATAGACAGCGATGCCAGTTTGACCGGGAGACAAGGGGTCTCGTCTAATAACTGAAAAATTGGGGATACTGATTGCTGCATCGCTTACACAGGAACTCAGACGCGTCTCACCGAGTCCAAACAGGTGGAACGGTGTAGGATTGTTAATATATACAGATATGTCGGCTAGTTTGTTGTACAAATGAAACACATTGAGGTGCCCTAGAGAGAGAGAGAGAGAGAGAGAGAGAGAGAGAGAGAGAGAGAGAGAGAGAGAGAGAGAGAGAGAGAGAGAGAGAGAGAGAGAGAGAGAGAGAGAGAATGAATGAATGAATGAATGAATGAATGAATGATTGATTGAATGAATGAATGAATGAATGAATGAATGAATGAAACTTTATTTTCCAAGGATAAAAGAATAGGTGCGCAGACCTGTTTTCATTCTTGTCCTTGCTACACACTACAAGACAAAATAACTTACATAAAATCACTCTCTTACACACACACGCGCGCGAGCGCCGGTGTGCAATTGCCTCGTGCACAGGCCGTTTGTGCCAGATTAGCTTGTAGCCTACAGGCGCCAAGCCAAGCCTGCACAACCCTCCACACACACACACACACACACACACACACACACACACACACACACACACACACACACACACACACACACACACACACACACACACACACACTGACACACTGACACACACACACACACACACACACGCACACACACACACACACACATCAGTATATCATGTACACATACATTCTATCACTTAAAACTATACTACAGCAAATATAAAAAGTATAAAAGATTTTGTACATAAAACCGCTATTGTTCTCATCATAAAAATGAACACGGCTCACTCCAACAAACATACAACAGGCACACACACACACACACACACACACAAACACACACACACACACACACATTGGCTCACACACACGCGCGCGCGCGCGTGCGCAAGCACGTAGGGATGCGCGCGTACACACACCACACTTGCACACACACACAGATAAACACACACCCGCACACACACGCGATAGCTGCCTCCCCGCGCCACTAAACCGCGCACAGCTAGATGCTATAGTCTGCAGTAAAAAGTAATGTATAGCGATCCCGCAACCACCGCGCGCGCGGGTCGACGCAAAGAAATCACAGCACTGCCACGCGGCGCGAGCACCCAATGCTGTGTCTATCGACGGCATCCCGTCTGGCCAGCCGAGTCCATGGGGTCATGGATATTACATAATGCGGCTGGCTGGAATGCCAGCGGTACATTACATGCGTTCATAAATGTTAAAAGAGAATGCAGACTATCCGTGAAATGCCGCATAAGGCATGAAGTGCTACATGTAAAAATAAAAATAGAAATAAAAAATAAAAGGAAAAATTAAGTTTTGTGTAGATGTTTGAGCAGCTTGGTCTTGTAAGTTTTAAGCGATGGCGCGGCTCTAACATCCGCAGGAATAAAGTTCCATAACTTTGCACCAGAATAGGACAATGACGACCTATAAATGTCCACTCGAGGCATCTGTACAACAAGATTGTTCCCTGGTGTTCGACTGGACCTCGTATGAGCAAAGTGGAACAAACTATTGAGATAGGCTGGTGTTTCTGAGAGGGTGATTTTGCGCATGAGCACCAACTTATTATACTTAAACTGTTTTTCAAGTGGCAAAATGTCTAACAGCTTGAACCTATTGTCAGTACTAATGACTTCTGAGGGTCTGTCAACAATGAGTTTAATGGCTCTTCTGTGGAGCGAGTTCAGACTTTTTAAATTAGCATCGCTACTACCGTCCCAAATGGACGAGGCAAAATCCAAATGTGATTGAATATGGGCATAGTAGAAGAGTTTCCTTGTTGGCTCATCAGCAAAATGTCTCAATTTCGACAGGAGGAATACATTTTTAGATATTATTTTACACAGTTTAGTAATGTGGCTTTGCCAGCACAACTTGTCGTCTAAGTTGATTCCAAGCACGCGTTGTTCTCTGACTTGCTCCACAGGCTGGCCGTTAAGTGTTAGTTGAAGGGGAGGGGAGTTCAACTGATGCTTTTGCCGTGTGGTAATCAGCATGCATTTGGTTTTAGTGGGATTAGGTATCATGGCGTTATTTCTGCACCATTCAGATACCTCATTTAAACTGTCTTGGAGAATCTTCACCATACATGTTACGTCTGATGACGAAACGTCCTGTGTTCCATCGTCTGCAAAAAGACTGCAAGTTACACTGGAGTCAGATATATGTAATGGAAGGTCGTTTATGAAGACAGAGAACAATAATGGGCCAAGAATCGATCCCTGTGGTACTCCGTGCTCTATCACCCCTTCAGGTGAGTTTTTACCATTCACGTAGACATTCTGCGTACGCCCATGCAGATATGACGTAAGGAAGACAAGTGTTTCTGCGCTTAGTTGATAGACATTAAGTTTTTGAACTGAAGTTTTATGATTGACGAGGTCAAATGCTTTTGAAAGGTCCAAAAATACTGCTCCAGTCATTTGACTGCTATTTATGGCAGTAAGCCATCTGTCAACTAGGTGTACCAATGCTGTGTGACAGGAGTGTTTCCGCCGAAAGCCAGATTGTAATGGATGTATGAGTTTGTGTTTTTCTAGAAAATGTTGTTAAGTGTGTGTGAATGTGTCTTTCTATCGGTTTCGACAGTGTTGACAGTAGCGAAATGGGCCTGAACTTGTTAGGGTCGGCAATGTGAACATGGACATACTGGGATGGTTGTTACTGAGTGTTTACCCACTAATTATTTTACTATGGTAGACTTTAATTATGCAGCTTGTGTAATAATGTGTAATAATGTACTGAGATGTTTGTATAATAAGTAGTGAGGGTTAGGACTAGGTTGAAACACGCGTATTATGTATGCATATGTAGAGGTGGGTGTGAATGTATAAGTGCCGCTCAGTTCAGTCCATAAAAGATGTTTGTGTGAGATGTGTAAGAGTTATGTGTAAAGATTTTGTAGTGTTTACTTTATATCCATTTGGAATTTGTAGCTGTGCAAGTGCAGGGAGAAAATGTTCATAATTATGCTATAATGTTTTTATGTCTTGTTTGTACTATTTGTTACTGATAAATGTACCACAAGCGAATTTCTCTTTTCGAGATAATAAAGTACTCTTATTCTTATTCTTATGTCTTTCGTTTTAGGTAGTGAGATCACTTTGGCTGTAGTCCCCTGCTTTATGCAAAGGTTGTATATATATGTCAAGGTATCTACAATATACAGTAGGGACATTTTCAGAACTGAGCTACTAATACCATCATGGCCAGAGGTACGTTTGTTCTCCATGTACGAGATGGATTTTCCCACGTCGTATGTCATTAACAGGGGAATGCTGAATGACGTATCAGGGTCCAGCCGTTCTGCACAAAACGTCTTTAGCTTTTCGGACACAGCTGAAGACTGACCAGAATATGTATTTTTTAGCAACGTACTGGCAGCCGAGATGAAATGCTGATTCAAGATATCAGCTGATAACTGTGTACATTGTGCAGTATTTTTGGACCTCGTAAAAGCATTGATCGCTCGCCACACAGATACGACATCTTTCTTTCCGTTCATAAGACGGTGAAAAAGTGACCTTTGAGCTTTCCTCCCTAAATGTTTAACATGGTTTCTTTGCCTTCGACAAGCTACAAAATCCTTCTTTCTTTTATAGTCATCTCGGAGTTGCATGGCATCGTTGATTTCCTTACTTAACTAGGCGGGAAGCTGGGGGTTCTTCACCCGTTTCTCTCTGAATGGAGCGTGCTTATCGAGAACACCAAGGAACAATCCGTACCACTCAGACAAAGCATCGTTGGGGTCATTATGGTAGTACACGGTATCAAAGGGTGCACTACTTAAATCACAAAGAAATGTTTCCTTGTTGAAGTGTTTAAATGAGAGAGAGAGAGAGAGAGAGAGAGAGAGAGAGAGAGAGAGAGAGAGAGAGAGAGAGAGAGAGAGAGAGAGAGAGAGAGAGAGAGAGAGAGAACAATGAACAATGAACAATGAACCTTTATTTTCCAACGGTAGAAGTTATTGGTAACAGGACCAGTTTTCAAACTTGCCGTTGCTACATCTACTACATAAATGACATAGACATGTAAACATACACATACCACACACTGACGCATGTATGCACTCGCTCACGCACGCACGCCCGCACATACGCACGCACACGCACGCTCACACACACACACAAACACAAACTTGCACACGCACGCACTTAGACACACACGCACACATATACACACACGCTCTCGGACACGCACTCCAGACATACGTACGCGCATAACGCGTACGCACAAAAATATAAAATGAGTAAAAATGCAAAGTAAAGCAATACACAGAAAATCATTAAGTACATTAGAATTCATACAGCAAAGGCAAATATGTATATATGTGCTCTCTCTCTCTCTCTCTCTCTCTCTCTCCTCTCTCTCTCTCTCTCTCTCTCTCTCTCTCTCTCTCTCTGTGTCTCACACACACACACACACACAGCATGCACACACACACACACAGCATGCACGCACACGCACACACGCACACACACACACACACACACACACACACACACACACACACACACACACACACACGTGAGCGCGCGCCCAAAAATATCGCGTACACACATATGAAGGCAAAAACATTATACATAGTACATGCTGTATTCAATGTACTCTTGACACTCAGATATTATGGTCCACTGTATATTATATATAAAAAAAAATTAAAAACACAAAAAACGGACTCTCTCTCTCTCTCTCTCTCTCTCTCTCTCTGTCTCTCTCTGTCTCTATCTCACTCTCTCTCTCTCTCTCTCTCTCACACACACACACACACACACACACACACACACACACACACACACACACACACACACACACAAACATTCACACACCTGAACACACGCGCATGTTATCCCTGTACTGCAATGATTAGATTACGTCAGAGAATCTAGGTGTTTGAAGAGGCTGACCCTAAATGAGGTGAGCGTCTTTGCGTTTCTGATTTCTGCAGGAATAGAATTCCAGAATGAACTTCCCGAGAATGACAAACTGGTTTTGAATAAATCAATACGCGGCAGGGGTACTTTGAAATGGTGTCCATGTCTAGAAGCTACAGATATCCGTTCTGAGAAAAAAGAACTCAAGTACAGTGGACATGATTGCTTGTACAGCTTGTACATCAACACACCTTTATTGAACTGAAAGTGATGGGATAGAGGGAGCATTTTTAAAGTTTTAAGCTTTTCGTCAGTTGAGAGTTCGGGATCGGGAAATATAAGCTTAGCAGCTCTCCTATGTAGGGAGTTCAGCATCTTCAATTGTACATCACTAGAACCATCCCACACTGTTGATGCATAGTCTATGTGCGATTTGACATGAGCATTGTAGAAAAGAAGACGCGCATCTGTGTCATTAATTGTTTTCAATTTTGACAACATATACAGGCCGCTGGAAACCCTTTTGCACACATTATTAATATGCAGTTGCCATTTAAGCTGATCATCTATAGTGACCCCCAAGAGGCGGTGGTGTGATACTTGCTCAATTGGGTTGTCGTTTATACACAGACTAAGAGAGAGCGGGCATAGCTGGTGCTTTTGACGTGTGGTTATAACCATACATTCTGTTTTTGACGGATTCAGGGACATGGAGTTGGAATGACACCAGTCGGTGACCTCATGCAGGCTTTCCTGCAGACGTGTGCTAATTGCGGCTACATCTTTGTGAGGAGTATGTAGTGTGCAGTCGTCAGCAAACATGTCACAAGAAATATCCCGGCAACTAATATGCAGTGGAAGGTCATTGATAAATATGCAGAACAGCAATGGCCCGAGAACAGAGCCCTGAGGCACTCCGCTTGACGAGACCATACGAGGAGTAGGATCCATTTAACAGTACTCTTTGCTTCCTTCCGCTTAAATATGAAGTAAACAATGAGACAGCACCTGCATTGCAGAGATATGCTTGAAGTTTTGACAAAAGAATGTTATGATTTACAAGGTCAAAAGCTTTCTTAAAATCAATAAAGATCGACCCAGGTATTTGGGAGTTATTCATGGATGCTAGCCACGCATCAATATAATAACGGTATTATTATTATTATTATTATTATAAGTCTTGTCAGTGCCGTGTGGCAAGAATGCTTGGAGCGAAAGCCGGACTGAAATACGTGCAAAAGACTGCGACTCTCCAAATATTGATAAAGGTGTTTGTGCACGTGTCTTTCAAGAGGTTTGGAAAGGCTGGATAATATTGAAATGGGTCTATAGTTATTAACATCAGACAGATCTTTTGATTTAGGCAAAGGGATAACCTTGGCTTGCTTCAGTTCTGAGGGAAACATATTTTGTTGGATACATAAGTTATAAATATACGTTAACAATTCTACTGTATAGGGAAGGGACAGTTTCAGTATTTTAGGGCTGATCTCGTCAGATCCCGATGACTTTTTGTTTTTCAGTGACCGGATCAGTTTTCCTACTTCATACACAGCTAGAGGCGGTATAGAAAAGGGGTTTGTCCTTAGTCTTCTGCTTACAGAAGTTAAGCAGGGCCTCCGGGCATGTGTAAGACGCGTTACCGCTTGAGGGTATGATTGACTCGGCAACAGACAGAAAATGTTTATTAAACGTGTCTGCAGTAATACTAGAAGGAATGGCTGACGATTTCTTGCTGTTACCTCGGGTGACGAGATTAACCGCGCGCCAGAATGCGGCAGTATCTCTGTCTTCTTTAATCATTCGTTCAAAGAGAGACTTTTGAGCCCTGCGTACCATAGACTTGACACGGTTACGTTGTTTTTTGTATTCGCTAAATAGCTTGTGTCTCCTTAAGTCATTTCTCAATCTCATAGCTTCGATTATTTCTTGCAAGGCGGTAACGTGTGGTTTTTTACCCGCTTTTGCCGCAAAGGGGCGTGTTTGTTAAGTACTCTTGTAAAGAGTCCATACCAAACAGCCAGAGCCTTTTCATGGTCAGTTTCGTTATTAACGACATTAAATGGTGTTTGATCAAGGTCTGCTAGAAAAGCAGACTGATTAAACTGTTTAAATGAGCGATACGTTATAGTTGTGTGCCCGTTCTTACGATGCACTGGCAGTTTTGTTGACCATGAACACACAGTAGGAAAGTGATCACTGATGCTGAGGTCAGGAACACTAACATTGAATACACTAAGGGGACGGTTGGTGTAAATGTGATCAATGAGTGTTGCGGTTGTTTTTGTGATCCTAGTAGGGGCCGAAAATAACTGTTCTAAGCCTGCTTGTGTGGTGATGCAATCCCATGCGGTATGGGGCTTCAACATATCTATGTTAAAGTCGCCTAGTAGCAACGCGTCACAGTTAGGTAAGCCAACTTTTTCTACTGCATGCAAAAAATCATCGTACCATTTAAACTTGGCTGCTGGGTTACGATAACAAAAGCCGACGAAGACGGGTTTAGTTTTTGGAGCCCTAAATTCCAACCAAATGCACTCAACTTCCGGAGTTTCTAAGTCCTCACGCCTGTTTACTAAATGTTGGATTGAATTATGGATGTAAACGGCAAGCCCAGTTTGACCAAGTACACGAGGGTCACGTCGAGTGATGCTAAAGTTAGGTATGTGAATGGCTTCATCGCTTATGTCCGAGGTAAGTCGCGTCTCACTAAGACCAAACAGGTGGAATGGTTCAGACGAGTTTAGAAAAACATTCAAATCGGCCACCTTGTTAAAAAGATGATAGATGTTCAAGTGACCAGTTTGAAGGCTTCCGTGTGTCTGAGCATTATGGATCATGTTGAATTCTAATTCTCACAATTGAAGTGCAACACAATACAAAAAAAAATATAAACAGAGAGAATAAGAATAAAAGTGTCAACGCAGTAAAACGCGGCTGAAGTTATAGCACCTCGTATCAAACGTCACAAACGGTGTCCAACACAGCGTTATCAAATGAAGATCGCTTTTGATTAATAGTGTATCCACGTATGAATGCCACGCAAGCTGTCTAAATAGTGACTGTGGTATAGCACACGTATCAGATGTCACACGTGAAAAGAGTGTTCTGATTAGCGGCACACTAGGCAGCGAAAAAAACAAACAAACTATAGGCCCTAAAATGTGTTGATAAGACCAGGCACACCGTCAGTGGGTGTGGATCTGAATGCTATCACACGATTTCCTCACGAATAATCCAAAGATATGAATGAGTGGCCGTAATTGTTAACCGTTACACGGACAACACCTTGAATTTTCCGCTGCTGGCACAATGTAGATTGATTCCCACAACGAAATAAACGGCTAATTGTTTACCGCTACAGCGGAAAACACCTTGTATTCTCCGTTGTAGCAGCAAACAAACACTGCTGGCACAATGCGGTAATATTCGATCCACGAAGTAGCAAAGAATGCAGATAGACCAAACGAGATCACCTAGTGTACTCACAGGTGGGCACAGGAGATAAACGACGCACACTCACTCCAACACACTTTTTAGTGAGTAGGGAATAATGAACGACTGCACAGCCTGTTCACAAACTGCGCCCACTGGGCGCCACTGAGAATGGACGCTGGGTAGCTCGGGTAGTACGGGACATACGTTCCATTTCCTGGTTGCTGGTGAACGGAAGATGGTGGGTAATTAGTCCAATGAGCACCGCTAGGGAGAGGTTGGTACTGCTGGTACTGTGAGAGAGAGAGAGAGAGAGAGAGAGAGAGAGAGAGAGAGAGAGAGAGAGAGAGAGAGAGAGAGAGAGAGAGAGAGAGAGAGAGAGAGAGAGATGATGATGATGATGATGATGATGATGAAACGTTTTTATTCAGGATAAAAAGTTTTAGGCATAGCAATGCCTATCTTCCAAACTGTCCTGCTACTCTACACATATAACTCAGAGGGGAAAATATATATATATATATATATATATATATATATATATATATATATATATATATATATATATATATATATATATATATATATATATATATATATATATATATATATATATAATTATGTACACAGGTATGAACCTGCCATGTTAATGCAGATAGTCGAACTATTACATAATCTGTAGCAACAGTAGAAGAGTATTAGGTAATAGGAAACTTGTCACTAACTATACGAATAGTAGCATAAGGGAGCCGAACATACTATTATTTCTGAAGTAAATATTTATGGAGGCGATCTTTGAAGACGCTAATCTTACAAATTGATTTCAGGTGTGGAGGTAACATATTCCACGCTTTAGCGCCTGAAAAAGACAGACTGGTTTTACAGATGTCTAATCTAATTTTTGGAAGGTGGATCGAACTATTTCTCGTGTTTTTCCTATTATTGTCGGAAAATAGAGTTTTTAGATAGGGTGGGGCTTTTCCGTGCATGATCTTGTGCAGTAGAACACAGCGATTAAATTCAAACTGTTTCTTCAATATTAGTAACTTGAGAGATTTTAATTTTTCATCAGTCGAAGTAGGACTGGGAAGTATTAATTTAATGCCCCGACGATACAAGGAATTAACTTTTTTCATGTGAACTTCGCTGCATCCATCCCAGACGGTAGAACTGTAGTCACAATGCGTTTTGATATGCGCATGGAAAAAGAGTTTACGGATATCAGTATTAACTATATGGCGTAGTTTTGATAACAGGAACAGATTTTTGGAGATTGTTTTGCATATTGAGTCAGTATGCGGCTCCCAGCTTAATTGGTTGTCCATTATAACGCCTAATAAGCGATGCCTAGTTACTTGTTCAACAAGCTGTCTATCTAAGGAAAGTGTTAAAAGTGGTAGGCCATGCTGGTGTTTCTGACGTGTAGTAACTAACATGCTCTTTGTCTTTGGAATACTAATAATCATGTGATTATCACTGCACCAGCCTGCTACGTCATCAAGACTTTGTTGGAGTACCTTATTAATGGTTGTGATATCTTTATCAGATGTGTGTATGGTCGTGTCATCTGCGAACAGATCGCAGTTTGCGTCTAAATGAGATATGCACAGTGGCAGATCATTAATAAAAAGATTAAATAATAAGGGCCCTAGAATAGACCCCTGTGGAACACCGCAAGTTACTAAACCATCAGAGGAATACTTGCCATTTAGCAGTACTTTCTGTGTTCTGTCCCTGAGATAGGAAGATATAAAGGAGACAGTATTTGAGTCAATGTGATAGAATGGTAGTTTTTTTTTAGTAGGATAGAGTGGTTGACAAGATCAAAAGCTTTTTTCAGGTCAAGAAAGATTGTACCTGATACTTTATTGTCATTTATGGCAGAGAGCCATTTATCAATTAAATGATTGAGGGCAGTTTGGCACGAATGTAGAGGTCGAAATCCTGACTGTGCTGCAGTTATCAGATGGTTTTGCTCCAGAAAGTTTAGAAGATGAGTATGGATATGTCTCTCGAGCGGTTTTGAAATACAGGATAATATGGAAATGGGCCTGTACTCGTTTAGGTTGCATAAATCTTTGCTTTTGGGAAGCGGGATTACCTTCGCTTTTTTCAGCTCGTCGGGAAAAACGTTATGTCTGATCGATAAATTATAAATAAAGGTCAGGGATTCGACGACGTAGGGCAGAGATAGTTTTAAAATCTGACTACTAATGCCATCTGGACCGCAAGACGATTTGTTCTTTAAACTGGAAATAGATTTGCCTACATCTAGGACAGTCATAAGCGGTACTAAAAATGGGCCGCAGGCTCTCTGTTGACTATGGTGACGTAGTTGATGAGAGCAAGTGTAGTTTACAGGGTTAGGTGTATTTGACTTCGCCAGAGTTTGAGCAACAGTTATGAAGTGAGCGTTGAACGCATCAGCAGTAAGATCGGGCGGAATATTAGGCGATCGTTTACTGTTACCTTTGGTGAAATTGTTTATTACTTGCCAGACTGAACGGATGTCTTTGCCGTCGGCAATAATTTGCTCTGCATTTTGCCTCTGTGCTTTACGAACTAGACATTTGACATGGTTTCGCTGCTTCTTGTATTCAGCAAATTTCTTGTCTCGTTTTAATTCATCTCTTACTTCCATTGCTTGTTTTATCTCACCAGAGAGCCATTTTGGCATAACAGGATATTTGACGCGTTTGATGCGCTTAGGCGCGTGTCTATCCAGAACGGCAAGAAACAGCTCGTACCAGCGTGACTGGGCATCGTTAGGGTTTTTGCAGTTTTGTATATCATAAAATGGTACTAAAGATAGTTCATATAAAAAAGCAGTTTGGTCGAACTTTTTAAAACATCTATACATTATGGTAGTGTGTCCTTTGATTGACTGTTTAGCTAACCTAACAGACAACGTAAAACAAACAGGAAAGTGATCACTAATGGAAATATTAGGTACGCTAACATTTTTTACAACGCTGACATTTGTGCTATATACATGGTCTATCAGCGTTGAAGATGAGGAAGTCACTCTAGTAGGTGACTGGACAAGCTGTTTCAACCCTAAAAAATTCAACATGGATCTCCACGAAGTGTGTCCTTGGTTTTGCAAGTCTATGTTGAAGTCTCCCAAAATATGTACATCACCTTTGGACTCCTGAACCACATCCATCATTAACACAAACTCGTCCTGCCAGGAGGCTGAGGCCGCTGGGTTTCTATATACAAAACCTATAAGAACAGGCGAGGACTTGGTCGTTTTAACTTCTAACCACATGCACTCTATATTAGGGGATTCTAAATCACAACGCCTCTTTGCATAGTTGTTGATGGAATTGTGTATGTACACAGCTAGGCCAGTATGTCCGGGGCAGATGCATCTCGCCTGAGAATGGAGTAATTGTATATAGCTATGGCATGGTCACTAATGTTAGCTGTTAGACGAGATTCCGTAAATCCAAAAATGTGAAATGGTGAGGACTGGTTTAGGAGAATAGTTATATCTGGTATTTTGTGACAAAGGTGATACACATTAAGATGACCGATATTTAAAGAATGAATGCTGTTGCCACCTGTTGACATATTAAAGGCGAACGTATAGATAATCAAGCAGAACAGAACAAAAACAATAATAACAGCAAATACAAAAATAAACAAAAAAAAAAAAAACCCAAAAAACAATGTGTGGGCTGAAGAAAAAAATCGTATAGATACCTAGCGTGTAATTACACAACACAAAGTGTCTAAGTATCCAATTGGCACTAGAGGATTCCAATAGTCAATAGCTGTAGGCGGTTCAAACAAACTATCACACGCTCAAACAATCTTCACACGTGACTGCTGGCGGTGACTAGCGCAGTCACAGCAGACAACACGCGGTCAATACAAGAGAGAGAGAGAGAGAGAGAGAGAGAGAGAGAGAGAGAGAGAGAGAGAGAGAGAGAGAGAGAGAGAGAGAGAGAGAGAGAGAGAGAGAGAGAGAGAGAGAGAGAGAGAGAGAACGAACGAACGAACGAACGAAACTTTATTTTCCAAGGATTGAGATATTAGGCGCGCAGGCCTTTCTTACAATCTGTCCTTGCTAAGCTACTTAAGGAACACCAACCAAACAACAAAAACTAACTAATAATAAACGTCACACACACGCATACTCACACGCACACAGACACACATATACATGTACTCGTGCACATGCGCACTTTTGTACATACACATACACACGTACGTGCGCACATAATTATCTAACATATAAGTAGGTATGATATTTTTTGTACTATCAAAAACAAGTTAGAAAACTGAACAAACAATTTGGAGGCTAACATGAAGCGTATTATGTCGAACAAACAAAGAAGAAGAAAGAGAGAGAGAGAGAGAGAGAGAGAGAGAGAGAGAGAGAGAGAGAGAGAGAGAGAGAGAGAGAGAGAGAGAGAGAGAGAGAACAATGAACAATGAACAATGAACAATGAACCTTTATTTTCCAACGGTAGAAGTTATTGGTAACAGGACCAGTTTTCAAACTTGCCGTTGCTACATCTACTACATAAGTGACATAGACATGTAAACATACACATACCACACACTGCTGCATGCACTGCTACATTCGCTCACGCACGCACGCACCACGCACATACACACACACATACCCACACACGCACTCAGGTACGCACGCATGCACATCGCAACCCGCGCAAGCACGCACGCACACACACACACACACACACACACACACACATGTACACCGCAATTCAGTACGCATGCACACACGCACGAACACTCACACACACACACACACACACACACACACACTTACACACGCACGCACTCAGGCACATACGCACAAAAACAAACACACGCTCTCGGACACGCACTCCAGACATACCTACCCGCATACGCGTACGCACAAAAGTATAAAATGAGTAAAAATACAAAGTAAAGCAATAAACAAAGAATCATTAAGTACATTAAAGTTCATACAGCAAGGGCAAATATGAATGCAGGTGCTATCTCTCCCCCCCCCCCTCTCTCTCTCTCTCTCTCACGCCGACACACACACACACATACACACACACACAGCATGCACGCACGCGCACACACACACACACACAGAGTCACACATACAGTACACACACACACACACACACACACACACACACATACGCGAGCGCGCGCCCAACATATCGAGCACACACATATGAAGGCAAAAACATTATACACAGTACATGCAGTATTCAAAGGTACTCTTTGGCATTCAAATATTATGGTACGGCTATGGGAAAAAGGGACTCTCTCTCTCTCTCTCTCTCTCTCTCTCTCTCTCTCTCTCTCTCTCTCTCTCTCTCTCTCTCTCTCTCTCTCTCTCTCGCACACATACACACACATACACACACACATACATACACACACACACACAAGCACGCACATGTACACATCTGAACACACGTGTAAGTTATCCCAATACTGTAATGATTTGATTACGTCAGAGATTCTAGGTGTTTGAAGAGGCTGTCCCTATATGAGGTGAGCGTCTTTGCGTTTCTAATTTCTGCAGGAATAGAATTCCAGAATGAACTTCCCGAGAATGACAAGCTGGTTTTGAATAAATCAATACGCGGCAGGGGTACTTTGAATTGTTGTCCATGTCTAGAAGCTACAGATGTCCGTTCTGAGAAAAAAGAACTCAAGTACAGTGGACATGATTGCTTGTACAGCTTGTACATCAATACACCTTTATTGAACTGAAAGTGCTGGGATAGAGGGAGAATTTTTAAAGTTTTAAGCTTTTCGTCAGTTGAGAGTTCGGGATCGGGAAATATAAGCTTAGCAGCTCTCCTATGTAGGGAGTTCAGCCTCTTCAAATGTACATCACTAGAACCATCCCACACTGTTGATGCATAGTCTATGTGCGACTTGACATGAGCATTGTAGAAAAGAAGACGCGTATCTGTGTCAGTAATTGTTTTCAATTTTGACAACATATACAGGCTTCTGGAAACTCTTTTGCACACATTATTAATATGCAGTTGCCATTTAAGCTGATCATCTATAGTGACCCCCAAGAGGCGGTGGTGTGATACTTGCTCAATTGGGCTGCCGTTTATAGACAGACTAAGAGAGAGCGGGCATAGCTGGTGCTTTTGACGTGTGGTTATAACCATGCATTCTGTTTTTGACGGATTCAGGGACATGGAGTTGGAATGACACCAGTCGGTGACCTCGCGCAGGCTTTCCTGCAGACGCGTGTTAATTGCAGCTACATTTTTGTGAGGAGTGTGTAGTGTGCAGTCATCAGCAAACATGTCACAAGAAATATCGCGGCAACTAATATGTAGTGGAAGGTCATTGATAAATATGCAGAACAGCAATGGCCCGAGGACAGAGCCCTGAGGCACGCCGCTTTTGACGTGACCATACGAGGAGTAGGATCCATTTAACAGTACTCTTTGCTTCCTTCCGCTTAAATATGAAGTGAACAATGAGACAGCACCTGCATTGCAAAGATATGCTTGAAGTTTTGACAAAAGAATGTTATGATTTACAAGGTCAAAAGCTTTCTTAAAATCAATAAAGATCGACCCAGTTATTTGGGAGTTATTTATGGATGCTAGCCACGCATCAATAAGTCTTGTTAGTGCCGTGTGGCAAGAATGCTTGGGGCGAAAGCTGGACTGAAATACGTGCAATAGACTACGACTCTCCAAATATTGATAAAGGTGTTTGTGCACGTGTCTTTCAAGAGGTTTGGAAAGGCTGGATAATATTGAGATGGGTCTATAGTTATTAACATCAGACAGATCTTTTGATTTAGGCAAAGGGATAACCTTGGCTTGCTTCACTTCTGATGGAAATATATTTTGTTGGATGCATAAGTTATAAATATACGTTAACGATTCTACTGTATAGGGAAGGGACAGTTTCAGGATTTTAGGACTGATCTCGTCAGGTCCCGATGATTTTTTGTTTTTCAGTGACCCGATCAGTTTTCCTACTTCATACACAGCTAGAGGCGGTATAGAGAAGGGGGGTTTGTCCTTAGTCTTCTGCTTACAGAAGTTAAGCAGGGACTCCGGGCATGTGTAAGACGTTTTTCCGCTTGAGGGTATGATTGACTCGGCAACAGACAAAAAATGTTTGTTAAAGATGTCTGCAGTAATACTAGAAGGAATGGCTGACGATTTCTTGCTGTTACCTCGGGTGATGAGATTAACTGCGCGCCAGAGTGCGGCAGTATCTCTGTCTTCTTTAATCATTCGTTCAAAGAGAGACTTTTGAGCCCTGCGTACCATAGACTTGACACGGTTACGTTGTTTTTTGTATTCGTTAAATAGCTTGTGTCTTCTTAAGTCATTTCTCAATTTCATAGCTTCAATTATTCCTTGCGTTAGCCAAGGCGGTAACGTGTGGTTTTTTACCCGCTTTTGCCGTAAAGGGGCGTGTTTGTTAAGTACTCTTGTAAAGAGTCGATACCAAATAGTCAGAGCCTTTTCAGGGTCAGTTTCGTTATTAACGACATTAAATGGTGTTTGATCAAGGTCTGCTAGAAAAGCAGACTGATTAAACTGTTTAAATGAGCGGTACGTTATAGTTGTGTGCCCGTTCTTACGATGCACTGGCAGTTTTGTTGACCAGGAACACACAGTAGGAAAGTGATCACTGATGCTGAGGTCAGGAACACTAACATTGAACACACTAAGGGGACGGTTGGTGTAAATGTGATCAATGAGTGTTGCGGTTGTTTTTGTGATCCTAGTAGGGGCCGAAACTAATTGTTCTAAGCCGGTTTGTGTGGTGATGCAATCCCACGCGGTATGGGGCTTTAACATATCTATGTTAAAGTCGCCTAGTAGCAACGCATCACAGTTAGGTAGGCCAACTTTTTCTACTGCATGCAAGAAATCGTCGTACCATTCAAACTTGGCTGATGGGTTACGATAACAAAAGCCGATGAAGACGGGTTTAGTTTTTGGAGCCCTAAATTCCAACCAAATGCACTCAACTTCCGGAGTTTCTATGTCCTCACGCCTTTTTACTAAATGTTGGACTGAGTTATGGATGTAAACGGCAAGCCCAGTCTGACCAAGTACACGAGGGTCACGTCGAGTGATGCTAAAGTTAGGTATGTGAACGGCTTCATCGCTTATGTCGGAGTTAAGTCGCGTCTCACTAAGACCAAACAGGTGGAATGGTTCAGACGAGTTTAGAAAAACATTCAAATCGGCCACCTTGTTAAAAAGATGGTAGATGTTCAAGTGACCAGTTTGAAGGCTTCCGTGTGTCTGAGCATTATGGGTCATGTTGAATTTTAACTTTCCCAAATGAAGTGCAACACAATACAAAAAATATATAAACAGAGGGAATAGGGAATAAAGTTTCAATGCAGTAAAGCGCGGCTGAAGTTATAGCACCTCGTATCAAAACGTCACAAATGGTGTCCAACACAGCGTTATCAAATGAAGATCGCTTTTGATTAATAGTGTATCCACGTATTAATGCTGCGCAAGCTGTCTAAATAAATGAACAAATGGTGTAGCCTGCGATGTGAAGTATCGTAGGCTGAACACTTGAAACCGTACTGTCACAATGAAAACTTAGCGGAGCTTTGGTAATCAAACCAGGCGAGAAAATCACAGAATTTGAGGCACACAGTCAATCACTGCTTTGGAATAAATCACAAGCGAACGCAGAAGAACCGTATATAAAGAAGCACACGTAACACTGACGTAATAATGAACTGCCTCACACACCCACGGTGAAATCTGCGAAGCACAACGGTGAAGGATCACTGATCACACGACACTGAATTACCAACCGCGTAAGTAGCTGACGTATCCATTGGCACCATTCGCTGTGGGCACCTGGCATAACTGGTGGTACGGTGGCAGACTATTAACCGGATAAGCAGATACACTGGTTGCTGGGCGATGATTCGACCACACACCATGGCAACCATCCGGGTACTGTGGTTGTTGCCAGGGTGCTGCAGTTGAAGAGTTGGTATGTATTTGCAGCAGATGATGGTACTGGAGTTGCTGCCAGTCAGGAACCGGCATGAAGGGCATCTGTTGTAGATGTTGCTGCTCCTGTTGTAAATGTTGTTGCTGCGCCTGTTGTAGCTGCAGCTGCTCCTGCTGTTGAAGTTGTTCATGGTCCTGTGGTTGAGGCTCCTGGCGTAGAGGTAGTTGTACTGGTGATGTGGGACCAGCAGAACCGGATACAATAGTGTCAGAAGTGGAAGTGCCACTCTGTACATTCAAGCTACCACCAGCTAAGGCCTCTGAGTAGAGTTTCGTCTTAGTGGTCGCCTGAGAGCTTCTGTGCTGGTGAGTAATTGCATCAGCCTGGTTGACAGCTGGACCACCGTACTTGATATTGCCGGCAAGCCTCCGGGTTCCCACGTGGGATGGATGAATGGGGTCAAGTCGGCCTTTGTTGTCCACACGGTACAGCGCCTTCCGGGGAAGACCGCTTGGGGCTAGGAACACGCCCGCATTGTCAACAAAGATAGCGCGCATCTTCTTTGCCACGTGGCACAGATTTGCGTTGGAGGGGGAAATACGTTGGTTAAGGCGAGAGTTTTTCCCCTGGGCAGCAGGCAAGATGGATGAGGCCTGGATGCTTGCTTTGGGGAACACGCCTTTGCAAGAAGTGACCAGTCTCTCCCACTGCTGACTGGTGATTTCATGCGTCTTGCAATCGTTCACCCCTACGTGGAAGGTGACCAGTTGGACGCGGGGTGACTGCGGCTGCTGCTTGAGCCAGTCAGTCAAGTGGGAGATTTGCAGGCCGGATATTGAGATGACCTGTACCTTTTCGCCCTGGTACATGGTCATCTTCTCTCCCTTGAAGTTTCGCACGACGGAGTCCCCGATGACGAGCGTGGTTGTGTCTACCTCTACGTTGTGATCAAAGACCCGCTCGCACGGAAGAAAGTCCTTGCGCTGCTGCTGGCTCCCGGCAATCCGATTACCGCCCCCTTGCCGCTGGCCAGGCTGAGACGGCCCGCTCCCCTCACGGTGGCTGTCTGCGATAGGGGAGGCAACGTTGACCGTAATAACCGCACTCCCTGGGGCTTGCTCTTTCTGGCTACTCGGAGGGTTGTTCTTAGGAACGGTAATCCTTACTGGGATCAATCCAGACCAAAAAGGTGACTGCCAAGCGTGTAATATGCAAAGAAGTACCCAACGGAGAAAGAAACACGCTTAGAAAAGACGGGTACAACACAATTTATTAATATTTCGGGTAAATACCCTTTGTCAAAATAGACAAACAAACAAACATAGAGATTAGCCGCTACTTATCTTCAATGGCAGAAGGAATGTGGCAACTGAAGGAGGTGACCACATTCCTTCTGCCATTGAAGATAAGTAGCGGCTAATCTCTATGTTTGTTTGTTTGTCTATTTTGACAAAGGGTATTTACCCGAAATATTAATAAATTGTGTTGTACCCGTCTTTTCTAAGCGTGTTTCTTTCTCCGTTGGGTACTTCTTTTCTTACTGGGATCACATCACCAGCTGTAGTGGACACAGGCTTCATACTAATGATTGTATCACTGTTTACGGGCATAGAGCCTTCAGGCGTTGTTGACACTAGTAGTTGGGGGGTTTGGCCAGAGGCCAGAGGTAGCCCTTGTTCAGAGTTCAGTCTTTGCAGAGTGTCGTCGACGAGACAGTGAAATTCTGCCATGTTTGTCATTTGATCATGTAAGTGGGACATCTTGCCACACATACAAGACTCTAACATCCGGAGGTCATTTGCCATCTTCACCGCGGACTCGCACACCTTACTGTCAATCTGCTTAATATTTAGCATAGTGACAGTTCTCAGCTGACACAACTCTTGATGGAGAGCCTCGACGGCGGCCTGGCTGTTGCTGAGTTGGGTCTGCAGCTTTAGGATGATAAGCGGCTTTTCGTCTCGGACACCGGACACCACCAGCTCGCTATAATCAGAATCCACCTGAGTGCACGAGACGGGTAACCCGGGCGAGGTCAAGTCCTCGGTGGTGACGTCACCCGTAGACGCCACTTGGGTAACAATATGGCTGACAGGACTTGGTGTGGAGGGGGCAGGTTCGGGTGTGGAGGGGGTAGTGGCAAGGGACTGACTGGCAGGAACATCAGAGTGATCAGAGAGGGTGGAGTGGAGATCATCCCGTAGATGTGGCCCGCTGGAGGAGGGGTGTGGGATGGAGGGCGGGGTAGGCGGGCCGTCACTGGTCATGTCACTCACAGCGCTGACGGTGGTCACGGTCAGAGGCTCGGGGACAAGATTAGCGGAGCTGTTCCGAGGGTTACAGGACTGAACAATCGGCGATAGGGAGGTAGAGTCGTCAGCCTCCAATCCGATTAAGGGGAGGGATGAGTCCAAAATTGCCCGAGGAGGGGTGTCTGGGAATGATACTATCGGGGAGATGGTGGGATCGCATGACTGGTCACGCGGCATGTCAACAGGGACATTGTCAGCAGGGTCTGCGCAGCCGTCTTTCAGCTGTTGTACGAATGTACACAAAGAGTCATATTCGCTTAGGACCCACGTGTCCTTGTTGTGTCCCTGAATGAGACAGGTGCCGCCAGTCTTGCGACGCACGTGGAAGTAGAGGGTGATGGTGATTTTTGGTTTTGCTCTCCCCCTGATTTGTATGAATGTTTTTCCCAAGTCATCGGGAATGTCAGGATTGGAACAATCCAGGTAGGAGTCACCACACTCTACAGGTTCATTTCTGGCGTCTGTGTCCCTCCAGACTACAGTGTAACCGCCTCTTGCCTGGAGCAGGTTGACGTAGCGGTGGTAGAGGGCAGTTCGCCAGCGCTTGAGGGTGATGACGCCATTGGGGCCGTTGCTGTAGAAACGCGTTTGCTGGCCGCACGCAGTGTCCTTTAGCACCGGGTTTTCTCTCTTAAAGGGATTGGCGAGGGTGGGGTCTTGCGTCACGACACTTAGAGAGAGGGATGAAGATGCCATCGCGACTCGGACTTGGTGGTATGCTGTAACCGGGCACTCAGCGCCAACTTTAGAAAGTTAGAAACAAGGGTAGGTGTGGAGGGTGGTGGGATCAGCAAACATTGTGACACCCCTCAGGAAGTGCCAGCGTGTCTGCAGGGCTGACAGGAGTGGAGTCTGGTGGAGACGATACAGCATCGTGTCACAGAGTCAGTAAGCCGAAAAGCAAACATTGGCTGCTTAGATCTGAAGTTCAGCAATAGACTGCTCTAGTCACAGTCTAACTCCTCACAGTTACTGACAGTGCAAGGGATGAAATATATAATTGAACGAAAAATATAGACAATGGCAGGCGTAAGTTCTACTATATTCAATGAGTTCCAGAAAACAAAGTGGATGACGATGCGTTCAAAATTACGAGAAGAATATCGTAAAGTGATAGTTCGTATGATCGGATTTACCTTGCACGACGGACAAAGACTGGCTTCAGTCTGGGCACAACTCGCATCACACGTACACAATATGATATCATCCGGGGAAAATAGTGTGCTTTGTCCTGCACACTTCTCACACTCACAACACAAGCATTAGGATATCCGTGTGATGATAGTTAGTATGCACGTCCACTGGAATAATGTTTAAAAAGTATAAGAAAGTCCACAGCTTACATAGAAAAACACATAGTACACAGTATATCAAGCAATCCAAAGCGTCACGGTTGGCTGCACGACGGAGCTAAGACTTACACGTCTTACCCCGCCGGCGGCTGGAGGAGAGAGAGAGAGAGAGAGAGAGAGAGAGAGAGAGAGAGAGAGAGAGAGAGAGAGAGAGAGAGAGAGAGAGAGAGAGAGAGAGAGAGAGAGAGAGAGAGAGAGAGAGAGAGAGATGATGGAACGTTTTATTCAGGATAAAAAGTTTTAGGCATAGCAATGCCTATCTTCCAAACTGTCCTGCTACTCTACACATATAAAAAATATCAGACGATACAGCAAAAGATAAAACACATATAAGTAAAAAGACCCATCCCCCCCCCCCCTCCCCCTTACCCTTAAAAAAAGAGAGAGAGAGAGAGAGAGAGAGAGAGAGAGAGAGAGAGAGAGGAGAGAGAGAGAGAGAGAGAGAGAGAGAGAGAGAGAGAGAGAGAGAGAGAGAGAGAGAGAGAGAGAGAGATCTCAAATTGTACGTACCCCAATAAGAAATGATTCGTATCATATAATGATGATAAAGATAATCTCAAGTTAAGGGTCGTGTCAGATTAGCTTGGCGCCATTTGGCGCCAAGATAACCTGGCTCTGCCCTTGAATTATTATTATTATTATTATTATTATTATTATTATTATTATTATTATTATTATTATTATTATTACATTATAAAGCGCTAAATCACAGTTTTGAAAAATAGGTTCACAGGGCGCAAACACGTCACAGACAAATATACGCATAAAATTAAAGGAGTGACCTGGAGGAGCGGGGGTGGACGGGGGTGGGGGGTGGGGGGTGGGGTGGGGGGTTGGTGGGTGGTGGGAGGGGGGGGGGGAAGGGGGGTGGAATGATTCGCCGATGGGATTATATTATAAAGTATACAGGTGGGCACTAGACGGGCAGCGTGTTCTGCATGGACGATACTGGGAGACTGGTCTGAAAGGAAAATTGTAAACAGTTACAAGAGTCAGGTGCAGAGAAAATGAGAGAGGTAAAGTTTTCCAAGGACAAGGTGTTGTCAACATGGCAACATGACAATAGAGGGGACATGGGACACAGCCACGCGTCACGATCAGCTCAGTAGGAAACCACGAACAGCCAACAGTTCCGCTTGAGTAGTCAAAATTGACACGAATCACGTATCATTCAAGTGTGTATTGCGGGAAAATTAATAGTGTCAAGGAGTGATGAGAAAAAGGCCCTCGGGCCAACACATGACTTAGCTAACTGACGTCTGCATAAAGACTTTAAATTTATTTATTTATTTACTTTATTGGTGGGGAGGGTGGTAAGGGTGGGGTGTAGGGAAATGGTAAGGGCAGGGTCGGGGGAGCGGAAGGATTGTTGATTGTACATTGCTTAGCGTCCCGCCAGCATCAAGGCTTTCTCAGGACGTGCCTGCACTGCTTGTGAAAAAAAAAAAATAAACAGAACATTGAATGTATGTCGCCAGCCGGTCAAATACATTAAATAAACCTAACACATGGGGCCTAAATAAAGCTAAGACCATTTAGCAACACACATCCAATATCAAGAGCAACAGGCAGTGCAGACAGTAGGGAGAGTTTTAAAAAGGCAAATACAGGTGAATGGACAAAGGGTAGACAGAAACACATGCCCCAGAATAGAGAGAAAAACTCACCCTGTGGGGCTGACCAGGGTGACCCTGGGAACTAAAAAGTACCTAACCCCACCCAAGGGGAGCGGAAGGGGTTACGGGGATAGGGGGGGGGGGGGAGGCCGAATGGAGGGTAGTAGGGTGGCAATAATGCGCCTAGGGTGAGGGAAGGTTCGTAGGCAGACCTCGGTCTTAGTCGGTCTGTGCACAGGCAAACTGAGACCGAGGTCGGCCCGAGGACTTGAGCAGACAGGGAACGCGTCATGAACTGCTTCTCTAACACCCACACAGCACACGCAGGGCGACAATCACAAATCACAGATCATCACATCTTACACGTTGTCTTCGTCAGCGGACTTGAGATAGTTCCCCAACACGTCCGTTGTGCCCAGCTGACAAAGCCGATCTGCTGTGTCCGTGTCGTCAAGCTGGGCGGTGTTGTGGATGATCTTCAGACTAAGCGACAATAGTATCTCGTTCTGTGGCGCCTGTATACAGAATGACAGTGGTGTATGTGAGTTTACGGCAGTCATTGTTTGGAATGAGCAGAAAATAATGGTGTGTTTGTAGTCACGTGTGTCTTTATTGTCCACTGTGAAACTGATCAGTTTATGCGCGTGTTTTGCAGGCAATCAGCTTACACTTCTCGCCTTCATAGTGTATATTTTTACACACTGACATCTAAGTTATTAAAATAAGTAATTTAAGTCGTTCGCTGTCTGAGCATAGAGAACATCGAGTACCCGGAGCGCGGGTGTTATTGAGGGTCTACGCCTCTAGCTGGCGCCACTCATTCAGGAGCTCATCACGCACAACAGTTATCGGGTTCTGGTTTCACAAATATAATTCATGTCCACCGGCAGTAAAGGGGTTAATCTATTGTAAGCCCATGAGCCCGTACTTACAGTGGCAGTCTTGTCCATGTGAGGCCGGTAACAGTCCCTGCGTGACTTCAGCCACACTGGCAGCAGACGGCCGTCATCCCGCACTCTACCCCACAATAATCTGGGACGGCTTGTATTCTGAAATGTATAAGCAAGAACGCGCATAGCGCCAAGAGGACTGTGTGTTGTAGTGTAGTCACTGGACGTCCTGGTTAACTCGTTCGCTGTCTGAACATAGTGAACACCGAGTAGTAGCAAGAGGCATACATTCTCATGAACCCCCGCCAGGCGGCGGTTCATGAGGATCAACGCCTCTTGCTGGCTCCACTCATTCAGGAGTTCATCACGCACAACAGTTATCGGGTTCTGGTTTCACAAATATACTTCATGTCCACCGGCAGTAAAGGGGTTAAGCTATTGTAAGCCCATGAGCCCGTACTTACAGTGGCAGTGTTGTTCATGTGAGGCCGGTACCAGTCCCTGAGTGTCTCCAGCAACACTGGCAGCAGACGGCCGTCATCCCGCACTCTACACCACAATTCTCTGTGGCGGCTTGTATTGCGAAATGTATAAGCAAGAACGTTCATAGCGCCAAGAGGACTGTGTGTTGTAGTGTAGTCACTGGACGTCCTGTTGTGTGATCCAAGTCCCTCCACTATCACATCACGCAGCAGGTCAATGACCCCGGACTTCAATAGGCGTTCATTAGCTGTACTTCTCTGGTCCGTGTCCAGCTCCCACCAATCATAACTCTCCATATAATCACATTCTGTTTCAATTTTCTCCAACAGCTGACGGAACGACTCTGTGTACGATCCATCTGGATTACGTCGCCCCATGCTGTGTGATTGTTTGTAGAGAGTAGAGAGAGCATCCAGGCGTGTCCGGATTTTTTCAGGTAGATCCTTCCCCCCCTCCCCGTCTTCTGACCCCTCCTCACCTTCGTCACTTTGCACAGATTCTTCCTCACCTCCGTCATCATAATCGTCGTGGTCTTCTGATTCATCATTAACGTTATCTCCCTCCTCTTGTTTCTCGTTATTTCCGTGATGATCTGATGGTTTCTGACCTTCACTTACTCCCTGCTCTTCCCGATCTACGTCAAATAAGTTTCCTGGTAGCAGCCCAAAAGGGGTTAAGTTTCCGTCGGACATGGCGCCTGGTGTGACGTCAGTTTGTGGCTGGTTTTGTTGCTGAAGAACAGCGTGTGATGTTGAAGGCCCGTACGGATTGCAGTAAGAAGTCGGGTTATAACCTTGCTCCATTGTGGCCAGCTGTCAACTGCTGATACTCCTGAACCTTGACCTTCGTGTCAAACGAACAGGAGTGTGTCCGGCTCGGTGCTGACGGTCGTGTCAAACTGGACTGTGTGTCCTCAGCCGCAAACTGTGAATTGCTCGATATCAATGAACAAGGCGGCCAGCTTGACTCAACATTTCTGTTCACCTGTGTACAACACATCCATATCAGCCAGCTTCAAAATGTGGGCTGGTCTGTGATTTTGGACCTCGTTCAAAATCAGAGCCCAGCACAAACTGATACCGATCGACAATTCATGATAAATGCAATAGCTTACGTCAGATAAACACGTCCTTGACCTCGTCCCAGCCGGTTTAACCCTAAGCGACACAGTGTCAGTCGATCCTCTATCGGCGGGTCTCCGTCACAGTAGATCTGTTTTGAGTTACAGTCGCTGAGCGCAACACGCGGTCTATGCCTTGTCTTCAGTTCTTCACGCACGTAGAAACAGACTATCACTTAGTCAAGTGTTGCTGTCACTGAGTCACGGACAGAAACCTACACTTGTCGGCGACAGTTCACGAAATAACAGCGTACACTCCGTGTATGACGCGTTCAACATGTAATTCCAGCTACAATGGCAAAGGGCCATGGCAGGAAGTGGGACAGTCATGTCACATGACAGCCCTAAACAGGCCGAGTCATTGGTGTATTAATAAAATATACTAATCAGTTCTACCTCAATCGCCGCACTTGCCGTTTGTGGGCGTGGTCTAGAAGTGGGCTCAGATGAGAAACCTGTCAACACATCTTGATAACTCGGCCTGCGTTTCCCCGTTGCTTGCCTGCATCTGGGGCCGCTTGCATAGCGATGAAGTAAGTCTTTACTTTCGAAGTTATGGGCTACTCAAGAAGTAAACGCCTCGTTTCCGCTTGCATGGGTCGGAAGTAACGCTTACTTCGGAGGTTAACGAGGAAGTAAACGGCTTGGGCGTGATTTACTACAGAGGGAGCCCATGAGTACCGTGCTTACGTCGGAAGTGAGCATGTGTAAAGATATGTTTTAGTTGTATGGGTAATTCAAGGTGCTATTGTTATTGTATCACAAACAACGCTCGTGTGATTCAGTTTTCTTAGGTTTAAAATTTGCTTTAGGTTTTAAAGAATATATATATATATATATATATATATATATATATATATATATATATATATATATATATATATATATATATATATATATATATATATATATATATATATATATATATATATATATATATATATATATATATCCTCGCGCTGGGACCATACGGCGTTGAGGCGCGTCCCCTGGGTGGTGGATAGGGGGTCCTTCGTGAGAGGGGTGCACCGAATGAAATAAGGTGCCGTGAACCAACATGGTCTAAGGGAAGGTGACCCCGACAGAAAACCCCTGGTCCTCCTAGTAAGGGGGTTGGGCGTGGGGGTAGCTTCCCCACCCTGCAAAAAAGGAAATAGCTACAAAAACGCCGACGAAAAGACTAACAGTAATTCCTTTCCTGGAGGAGGAAGGTTCTTCTACTAGAAGACTTATGACGTCCTGTGGTGAAAGCCGGAAGTCTTCGGAAGCCACAGGACCGAGCCGCCTCTCTCTATCCAGGGATACAACCATGGGCACATGGAACGTCAAGACCATGTACCAGAGCGGCAAGGCCGCCCAAATAGCAGCGGAAATGCAAAAGTACAACCTTTCCCTGCTAGGCATCAGTGAAGCCAGATGGACGCAGTCTGGCCAGAAAAGGCTGTTAAGTGGGGAGATGATTCTGTATGCAGGTCATGAATAGGAGAATGCCCCCCATACAGAAGGAGTAGCACTCATGCTGTCACCAGTGGCACAGAGAGCGCTGATGGGCTGGGAACCTCTTGGGCCAAGAATTATAACAGCAGCCTTTAGAACCAAGAAAAAGCTCAAGCTGAACGTCATCCAGTGTTATGCGCCCACCAATGACAGTGACGAGGAAGAGAAACAAGAGTTCTACGACCGACTCCAGAGTGCCGTGGACAAATGTGCGGAGCGAGACATCACCATCGTCATGGGCGATTTTAATGCCAAATAGGGGAGGACAACACCGGATACGAAGAGGTGATGGGGAGACAGGGACTAGGCTCGGAGATGAGTGAGAACGGGGAGAGGTTTGTAGACTTTTGTGCTCTAAACCGACTTGTCATTGGAGGCAGCATCTTCCCACACAGAAGAATACACAAAGCAACTTGGGTCTCACCTGACCATACAACAGAGAACCAAATAGACCATATCTGCATTAGCAAGAAATTTAGAAGATCCCTTCAAGATGTTCGAGTGAGGAGGGGAGCAGATGTCGCCTCAGACCACCATCTGCTTACCTTAAGAATGAAGCTCAAGCTAAAGAAAAGCCGCACAGAGACAACAAGAAGACAGCGCTATAATGTAGGCCTCCTGAGAGAAACTGGAGTTAGAGAAGAGTTCAAACTGGTGCTGTCCAACCGGTTTCAAGCGCTACAGGAGCTAGTAAATGAAGAGGAGGCGGTCACCACAGAGCAGCAGTGGAAGGCAGTTAGAGAGGCGCTGAACTCAACCTGCAAAGACACTGTAGGGTTCAGGAAACACCACCACAAGGACTGGCTGTCGGCACAGACCTTGAAGAAGATAGAAGCGAGGAAGCAGAAGAAAGCAGCAGTCAACAACAGTCGCACGAGAGCAGCCAAAGTAAGGGCACAGGGGGAATACTGGGAAGCCAACCGCGAGGTGAAGAGGAGTATCAGGGCAGACAAGAGGGCCTACACAGACAGCCTGGCAGCAGAGGCAGAAAAGGCAGCAGGCAGCGGCAACATGAAACAGCTCTACGACATTACCAGAAGATTGTCGGGTAAGTATGGCCATACAGAAAGACCAGTAAAAGACAAAGAAGGCAAGCCTATTGCAGACAGAGCAGACCAACTCGACAGATGGGCCGAGTATTTTGAAGAGTTACTGAACAAACCTAGCCCACCCGACCCCCCCGACATCCAGCCGGCAGAGACCGACCTACCCATCAGCTGTGACAGACCCAGCCGGGAAGAGATCAGAAAAGCAGTGGCATTTTTGAAGAACGGCAAAGCAGCAGGGCCAGATGGCATCCCAGCGGAGTCTCTGAAAGCAGACCTAGAGACAATAGTGGAGATGCTGTACCCACTGTTTGGAAAGATCTGGGAAGAGGAGGTGATGCCAGCTGACTGGAAGGAGGGGTACCTAATCAAGCTTCCCAAGAAAGGCGACCTCAGCAAGTGTTCCAACTACAGAGGAATCACCTTGCTGTCAGTACCAGGAAAGGTCTTCAACAGGATCATCCTAGAGAGAATGAAGAGCTCCGTTGACCCCCAGCTGAGAGACCAGCAAGCAGGATTCAGGAAGAACCGATCATGTACAGACCAGATCGCCACTCTCCGCATCATCGTGGAACAGTCTCTGGAGTGGAGCTCCCCGCTGTACGTCAACTTTGTGGATTATGAGAAAGCATTTGACAGCGTGGACCGAGAGACTCTGTGGAAACTCCTACGACACTACGGTGTACCCACAAAGCTCGTCCGCCTGATCAAGAGCAGCTATGATGGCATGACATGTCGCGTTATCCACGAAGGGCAGTTCACCAGAGAGCTCCAGGTCAGAACTGGTGTCAGGCAGGGGTGTCTGCTGTCTCCGTTCCTCTTCCTACTGGCCATAGACTGGGTCATGAAGATGACCACAGAGCACAGACGAAGTGGAATACAGTGGACACTGTGGACACAGCTTGACGACCTCGATTTTGCAGACGACTTGGCATTACTGTCCCACACTCATCAACAAATGCAGGACAAGACCACGAGGCTTGCTGACATCTCGTCCCAAGTGGGCCTCACCATTCACAAACAGAAAACAAAGACAATGAGGCTGAACGCAACCAGGGAAGAACCAGTCTTGCTTGCTGGCACCCCGTTGGAGGAGGTGGAGTCCTTCACCTATCTCGGGAGCATCATAGACAAAAAAGGCGGCACTGATGCAGATGTCAGAGCACGAATCGGTAAAGCCAGAGCAGCCTTTCTCCAGTTGAAAAAAGCGTGGAGTTCCAGAGAGCTGTCACAACACACCAAAGTCCGGATTTTCAACTCCAATGTAAAAGCAGTTCTCCTATATGGAGCAGAGACATGGAGATTGACAAAAACCACAGTCAACAGAGTACAGACCTTCATGAACAGTTGCCTTAGAAGAATTTTGAAAATCCACTGGCCAGAGAAGATCAGCAACGTCAGACTCTGGGAGAGAACAGAGCAGATAACAGCAGAGAATGAAATTGGGCGAAGAAGATGGGGATGGATCGGTCACAGTCTGAGAAAGCCAGCTTCCAGTATCACTAGGCAGGCATTGTCATGGAACCCCCAGGGAAAGAGGAAAAGAGGTAGGCCGAGAAACTCCTGGCGTCGAGACCTCCAAGCAGACATCAAGAGACTGGGAACCACCTGGAGTAGAATCGAAGGAGAAGCACAGGACAGGAGTTGCTGGAGGTCTCTCGTCGACGGCCTATACCCGGGTAGGGGTGACAGGCGTAAGTAAGTAAGTATATATATATATATATATATATATATATATATATATATATATATATATATATATATATATATATATATATATATATATATATATATATATATATATATATATATATATATATATATATATATATATATATATATATATTCAAAAAATAAAAATAACGTTTAGGTGTTCTGCAAATTTGACAGAAACAGTCCGCTCAGTCTCGTATTTCAGTGAGCAAAACAGCGATTTCACTTTCATGTGGTAGCGTGGACCACAGCCGGCCTGGGGCATCTTGACCCTATTCTTTCCATGCCGCAGCGCGCGCGTAGTTTTCATACACAGGGACGCCGGGATGTAAATACACGCATGCGCAGAAGTACGATTGACCTCAAATTAAACGTCCTTCACCCAAAGCCATTACTGTACAAGTAACTACTACGGCGCTGATTTCGCTTCATGCAAGGCAAGCAGCCTGCCGCGAAATTTCTGAAGTAGGAACTCTCAAAGTAGGCGCTTACTTCCGAAGTTAGGAACTACATCGCTATGCAACCTCTAAGCAATGTGCTGCCCTATAGCAAAACACCTTACTTAGGGGCTTGCGCAGGACTGAGCAGCTCAAACGTCTGAGTGTCTTATTGTAATATATACACTGGCTATTAGGACGTAATTATGTCTTCGTAATGTGTTCACGGGTGAATTATGATGTGTCATTATCAGTTGGAGCACTATGTTCACGGGTGTATTATGGCGTGTCATTATCAGTTCGTGTACTATGTTCACAGGTGTATTATAGTGTGTCATTATCAGTTATCGTTCTATGTTAGCCACGGGTGTATTATGATGTGTCAGTCATTATCACATAAGTTAGGTAGTATGTTCAGTCACGGGTCAGTGTATCAGTTATGTTGTGTCATTATCAGTTAGTGTACTATGTTCTCAGGTGTGTTATGGTGTGTCATTATCAGTAGTGTACAATGTGCTGATCCAGCTTCCATCCGTTCTGAAGGTTCGAAATCATGAACCAGCACGAATAATGATCATGTCTTGCGGTGCATTTGTACAAAGGGTCATACTGACGAAAGAAAGATAACTCCTCATTGAAGAGTACACAAACATAGGTAGCCAGTTTGCGGTTGTCTCCCTCTTGTTTACTAACTTTAATTTATGTATATATATACTGAGGAGAAAAAGAAAAGCGTCGATTATGGAATCATCGGAAACACTTTTCCAAAAATGTCGCATTTCTGTTGCTCGTCAGTATACATATAAAGAAATGCGACTTCACTTGAAGCACTGGATACACTTCAGCGTTTCCTGGTGATTCGAATGATGTCGCACTTCTTTTGCTCCTCAGTGTGTTTATATATCAGTGGACCAATAATGTGTTGTGATGTAACTAGGTAATCATGTTAACAGAAACATTACATGTACACGTTCCAGTGAAGTATGTTTATTTATCTGTCGCACAATAATGTGTTGTGATGTAACTAGGTAATCCTGTTCACAGAAACATTACATGTACACGTTCCAGTGGAGTATGTTTATTTATCTGTCGCACAATAATGTGTTGTGATGTAATTAGGTAATCCTGTTCACAGAAACGTTACATCTCCACGTTCCAGTGGAGTGTGTTTATTTATCTGTCGCACAAAAATGTGTTGTGATGTAACTAGGTAATCCTGTTCACAGAAACATTACATGTACACGTTCCAGTGGAGTGTGTTTATTTATCTGTCGCAGCATAATGTGTTGTAATGTAACTAGGTAATCCTGTTCACAGAAACATTACATGTACACCTTCCAGTGGAGTATGTTTATTTATCTGTCGCACAATAATGTGTTGTGATGTAACTAGGTAATCCTGTTCACAGAAACATTACATGTACACGTTCCAGTGGAGTATGTTTATTTATCTGTCACACAATAATGTGTTGTGATGTAACTAGGTAATCCTGTTCACAGAAACGTTACATGTACACGTTTCAGGGGAGTATGTTTATTTATCTGTCACACAATAATGTGTTGTGATGTAACTAGGTAATCCTGTTCACAGAAACATTACATGTACACGTTCCATTGGAGTATGTTTATTTATCTGTCGCACAATAATGTGTTGTGATGTAACTAGGTAATCCTGTTCACAGAAACATTACATGTACACGTTCCAGTGGAGTATGTTTATTTATCTGTCGCACCATAATGTGTTGTGATGTAACTAGGTAATCCTGTTCACAGAAACATTACATGTACACCTTCCATTGGAGTATGTTTATTTATCTGTCGCACAATAATGTGTTGTGATGTAACTAGGTAATCCTGTTCACAGAAACATTACATGTACACGTTCCAGTGGAGTATGTTTATTTATCTGTCGCACTATAATGTGTTGTGATGTAACTAGGTAATCCTGTTAACAGAAACATTACATGTCCACGTTCCAGTGGAGTATGTTTATTTATCTGTCGAACAATAATGTGTTGTGATGTAACTAGGTAATCCTGTTCACAGAAACATTACATGTACACGTTCCAGTGGAGTATGTTTATTTATCTGTCACACCATAATGTGTTGTGATGTAACTAGGTAATCCTGTTCACAGAAACATTACATGTACACGTTCCTGTGGAGTATGTTTATTTATCTGTGGCGCAATCATGTGTTCTGATGTAACTAGGTAATCCTGTTCACAGAAACATTACATGTACATGTTCCAGTGGAGTATGTTTATTTATCTGTCGCACAATAATGTGTTGTGATGTAACTAGGTAATCCTGTTCACAGAAACATTACATGTACACGTTCCAGTGGAGTATGTTTATTTATCTGTCGCACAATAATGTGTTGTGATGTAACCAGGTAATTCTGTTCACAGAAACATTACATGTACACGTTCCAGGGGAGTATGTTTATTTATATGTCACACAATAATGTGTTGTGATGTAACTAGGTAATCCTGTTCACAGAAACATTACATGTACACGTTCCATTCATTCAGTCCTCTCTGCGCCGTCTGGTGCTTGAGGCGACGGCAAGGGAGCGCCACTTTTGTCTGTCAGCTGCTATTTTGGGTGCTGTTTGCAGAGTAAGGCCTCTGTTCTTGAGCTCTCGCTCCACGGTTCGGCGCCACGTCTCCTTTGGTCGCCCACGGTTTCTCTTCCCCTGTGGTGTCCATCTCAGTGCCACCCTTGGTAATGAGTCGGGTGACATTCTGCAAACGTGGCCTAGCCATCTCCATCTCCGTGTGGCGATGGTTTCAGCGATGCTGTCTGCGCCTGCTCTCTTCCGTAGTTCCTCGACACGTTCCATTGGAGTATGTTTATTTATCTGTCGCACAATAATGTGTTGTGATGTAACTAGGTAATCCTGTTCACAGAAACATTACGTGTACACGTTCCAGTGGAGTATGTTTATTTATCTGTCGCACCATAATGTGTTGTGATGTAACTAGGTAATCCTGTTCACAGAAACATTACATGTACACGTTCCAGTTGAGTATGTTTATTTATCTGTCGCACAATAATGTGTTGTGATGTAACTAGGTAATCCTGTTTACAGAAACATTACATGTACACGTTCTAGTGGAGTATGTTTATTTATATGTCGCACAATAATGTGTTGTGATGTAACTAGGTAATCCTGTTCACAGAAACATTACATGTACACGTTCCATTGGAGTATGTTTATTTATCTGTCGCACAATAATGTGTTGTGATGTAACTAGGTAATCCTGTTCACAGAAACATTACGTGTACACGTTCCAGTGGAGTATGTTTATTTATCTGTCGCACCATAATGTGTTGTGATGTAACTAGGTAATCCTGTTCACAGAAACATTACATGTACACCTTCCAGTGGAGTATGTTTATTTATCTGTCGCACAATAATGTGTTGTGATGTAACTAGGTAATCCTGTTCACATAAACATTACATGTACACGTTCCAGGGGAGTATGTTTATTTATCTGTCACACAATAATGTGTTGTGATGTAACTAGGTAATCCTGTTCACAGAAACATTACATGTACACGTTCCATTGGAGTATGTTTATTTATCTGTCGCACAATAATGTGTTGTGATGTAACTAGGTAATCCTGTTCACAGAAACATTACATGTACACGTTCTAGTGGAGTATGTTTATTTATCTGTCGCACAATAATGTGTTGTGATGTAACTAGGTAATCCTGTTCACAGAAACATTACATGTACACGTTCCAGTGGAGTATGTTTATTTATCTGTCACACAATAATGTGTTGTGATGTAACTAGGTAATCCTGTTCACAGAAACGTTACATGTACACGTTTCAGGGGAGTATGTTTATTTATCTGTCACACAATAATGTGTTGTGATGTAACTAGGTAATCCTGTTCACAGAAACATTACATGTACACGTTCCATTGGAGTATGTTTATTTATCTGTCGCACAATAATGTGTTGTGATGTAACTAGGTAATCATGTTCACAGAAACATTACATGTACACGTTCCAGTGGAGTATGTTTATTTATCTGTCGCACCATAATGTGTTGTGATGTAACTAGGTAATCCTGTTCACAGAAACATTACATGTACACGTTCCAGTTGAGTATGTTTATTTATCTGTCGCACAATAATGTGTTGTGATGTAACTAGGTAATCCTGTTTACAGAAACATTACATGTACACGTTCTAGTGGAGTATGTTTATTTATATGTCGCACAATAATGTGTTGTGATGTAACTAGGTAATCCTGTTCACAGAAACATTACATGTACACGTTCCAGTGGAGTATGTTTATTTATCTGTCGCACAATAATGTCTTGTGATGTAGCAGGGAAACACTGTTCACAGAAATACTACATGTACACGTTACTATGGACTGGCAGAGTAAACACAGTTCACTGTCAGCTTTCATTGCCCCCCTTGACTGTACTGGTTGGATGGTTGATTGGATTGATTGATTGGAATATTGATTGATTTGATTTGATTGATTGATTTCCCCCAGTGGGACCGAGATTGAATAAATGGAATTTAAAAAATGATTGCCTTCTTGTTTGATTGCTTGCTTGATTGCTTGCTTGCTCGATTGCTTGCTTGCTTGATTGATTGATTGATTGATTGACTGACTGACTAACTAACTGATTGATTAACTGATTGTGTCAAAGAGAGAGAAAAGGAGACATTACCCTTTTGTCCTAATGCCGTCTTCATCAACTTTCTGGAGTTGTCCTCCGAGGACTGCATTACAATCCAGCCAGAATAGCTTGGCGCCCATAGCCGGTCAATCAGTCAGTCAGCCCATAGGCGCCAAGCTATTCTGGCATCACCCTTGAACTATCATGGTCGGTCCATATGCAGCTGCGGGGTGTCAGGACTAAATGAGTTAATAGATTGTTTTAGCGCGAAATAGGTTACCGCACGTCTGAATACAATCAAACAATTTAAGAAATAATCAACAAACAACCTGAAATCCATCAAACAGATAAAATGACAAGAAAGGAAGAAACAACGTGCGATTTATATTGGTGACCTTTATTGAACCACACTAGATCTCCCATGGGCAGTAAAGGTATTCTTCTCTCCAAGAAATGAAATTCATCAAGAGCTCGTATTGTACACAGATAGAATGAAAACACGGCAAGAAACACAGTGATGAAGAGTATCACTTTAGTATGAAACATTATATACTGACATGATCACAAACAGGAGAACAAAAACGTTGATTAAGAGTATCACTTTAGTATGAAACATTATATACTGACATGATCACAAACAGGAGAACAAAAACGTTGATTAAGAGTATCACTTTGGTATGAAACATTATATACTGACATGATCAAACATAGGAGAACAAACACGTTGATTAAGAGTATCACTTTAGTATGAAACATTATATACTGACATGATCACAAACAGGAGAACAAACACGTTGATTAAGAGTATCACTTTAGTATGGAACATTATATACTGACATGAGCAAACATAGCAGAACAAACACGTTGATTAAGAGTATCACTTTAGTATGAAACATTATATACTGACATGATTACAAACAGGAAAACAAACACGTTGATTAAGAGTATCACTTTAGTATGAAACACTATAATTATACTGACATGATCACAAACAGGAGAACAAACACGTTGATTAAGAGTATCACTTTGGTATGAAACATTATATACTGACATGAGCAAACATAGGAGAACAAACACGTTGATTAAGAATATCACGTTAGTATACGCAGACACGATGAAATACACCAACAAATGATTAAGAAAATAACGTTTGTATGTAACATTCACAAGAAACGCGGGAGAGGAAGTACATGTCATTACAAGCCAGCACTGAGGCATGACGGGACTTTAGTCCAGGCGATATGAGTCCTGCTCACCATATACACCGGGCTGTAACTAATGACACATCCTGTTGCCAGGAGGACACATGTTCCCTGCTGTTGTATCCCAAGATCGTTTTCCATCCAAACAGCGTCCAGACGATAGTCACAACAGTCAACCTCTTTCCTGCCAACGGACGTCAATCTTGTTTCTGAAACCTGTGTTCACTAAACGACCAAAAACCACAACCGTCCCAAAAGCGTGGACACAAAGTGGTCTCAGCAAGAGGCATAGATCCTCATGAGCCCCCGCAGTCGCACTAACTTACCGCAGTGGCGGGGGCTCATGAGGATCTATACCTCTTGCAGTTTGACCACGTTCACTTTTTCATCGGCAGTGAAGGGGTTAAAATGGTGTTGCGATACTCCGACTTTAACCTGTGACACCCGGCCTGGTTATGAGTGAAGTCGGCCGTAGCACGTGACGAGACAGAGGTACATGGGACTGATGTATGGACAGAGACTAGAGCCTAAGTCCGAAAATATCTTCATACGCCTGAGACTAACATGTTAGTAAGACATGCATGAACTGAGACTAGGCCAAGTCTGAAACTATCTCAGGGACTAAACAGCCCAAATTTAAGCCCACGATTTACTAGGTGTAAAGCGACTAGTCTCTGACTAAAGCGAATCAAAATGGCAGCCGCTGTCCACATGATGTTTCTATCTCGACGAAATCTACGCCGAAATCGAGTATTTAGAGACCGTCGACACACACTAGATGAGTTTGATGATACGAAGCTTCACAAAAGTTTCTTTTCAAGCGCCGTGATATTTATCTTTCTTGTACTTTTTGTTCTGTGATTTTTGATCTTGTAAAGCGCTTAGAGCACCATTCATTTGGAGGTCAAGCGCTATATAGATGTACATTATTATTATTATTAATATTATTAAAACCAAAATCGATGAGTACAGTTTACAGGCAGAGTGAAGATGGAAGACAGTGTGTCAAAACACGTGCAGGGCGAAAACTGTTCCCAGCGGCGCATGCTCAGTGGCATTTGGAACTGGATTTTCCCAAGTTAAAAATAGCACTTGACACAAGTCGCGGACTAACCATATCTAGTCTCGGACTTGATTGTCTGACTCAAGTCTCAGTTTATGCATCGGAAATGTATGCCTCAGTTAGTCCCTACGTAGCAAGTTTCCGACTAGGGCTACGTCGGGGACTTGTCTAGTCTCTGTCCATACATCACACCCCAGGAGACGCAAGGTAAATCACAACGCGCAGTAAGCACCCTAGAGGTCTACAGGCGTGGGTTATCACACGGACTTTATGTACACTTATGTGGGTGTATAACGTGTGCGTGAGATTCGAAAGCTCGTCCCATTCCAAAATACACAATCATTTGATTTACAGATCACGATTCATGCATGGCTGCTTGTAAAATTTACATCATTCAAGGGAAAAAAGAAACAAACAAAGAAAAATAACAGTGAAGTTAATTTCATTCGTACTTTTCACCTTTAAACATTTCGTCTCTCCACGTATCCTAGTACTCGTGTGACTCTCTGCGAGTATGAGCCGAAGGCCGCAATGTCCAAAATCACAGGCCAGCACACATTTGCACAAACTTGCCAGGGCATTGTACCACAGTGACGTTACAGAATTACAAATGGTCTTAGAAATTAGAGTTGTCTCCCATACAGCGCTCACTCCTCTCGACCCTGTCGTCATTGTTCATACGTCAGCTCGCAAACACGCGTCACATTGTCATGCATGGCACATTACGCACTGATATCACAAACTAACAGAACTAAGGCACATCAACACTCTGCTTTCAGCGTTGAAGCTTGTCAGTGATCGCAGCGCTTCACTCCACGGTGTAATGTGTGTCCGATTCACTGTAATCTAATGAACGGCTGATGTTTGCACATTATTCTTTAACCCAATCACTGCCGAAATAATGGCAAACAACGTCCCACTGCAAGAGGCATAGATCCTCATGAACCCCCGCAGTCGTGTCAGTTCATGAGAATCTATGACTCTTGCTAGTTCCGTTCATGTCTGCCGTCCTTACGCAAGAAAGGTTGAAGGACTATAAATCTGCGCTGGTGTTAGGGAGATAACTGGCGTCCACTGAGAGTGGAGGGGTTAAGATCATGGCAGATGGAGGGTGTATTTAATGTCGTCCGGATGGATGTTGTTGGGGTTCTGGAGGAGGAGGATGTCCGGATGGATGTTGTTGGGGTTCTGGAGGAGGAGGCTGCCCGGATAGATGTTGCTGGGGTTCTGGAGGAGGAGGCTGTCCGGATGGATGTTGCTGGGGTTCTGGGGGAGGGGGCTGTCCGGATGCTGAAGGTGCACTTTGTTGACCTTGACGTGGAGTCTGGACAAGGCCAGGACCATGCGGTGCTGGAAGCAGTTGTAGTGGCCTGACTGTCACGTTGAACTCGCGGAGGAAGTGATCGGCGGTCTGGGGCAGGCTGGCCGGCCACTCTGGTAACTCACAGGGTTCTGCTGGCATGCTGACTGTCACCTATAAATGATAGAGACTGCTGGTGATTTGCCATTAAAAACACGTTTAACATCAGCACATTAATACAACGGAGTCCGTTTTTAAAGACGCATTAATCCATTGAGCCTTAACACACTAACACCAAAATAAAGGTACATGGACCATGATAGTTCAAGGTGGTGCCAACATAGTTTGCCGCCTAAAGGCGCCAAACTATTCTGGCAACACCCTTGAACTCTCATTGTAAGAGGCTCCTGAACTGAAATTTAGTGTTCTCTCAAAGTTCGCAATATGAACCCAGGGGCTGTGTTATTCAGCACTGTGTGACGACACACGGCAATAGTGCTGACATTCAGCACAGGTCTGTGGGCCTAAGGCATCACTCAGCACTGTGTGACGACACCCAGCAATAATAATGACATTCAGCACAGGACTGTGGGCCTAAGCCATCACTCAGCACTGTGTGACGACAACCAGCAAATAAGCTGACATTCAGCATTGGAACTACAGAAAATATACTCAATTATTATGAATTTAGGTTGTAGCGAATTCCGGGGAAAATATTTCTTTCTTTTTCAAATGTACAGAAGCAATATCAGCACAGACCGAGCCGACGATGTCAATACTGAATTACCATTGTTCCAGTTAACTATTGTAGAATAGATCTTTGTTGACTACTTTAGAATAGATCTGTGTCGACTATTGTAGAATAGACCTGAGTTGACTATTGTAAAATAGATCTGTGTTGACTATTGTAGAATAGATCTGTGTTGACTATTGTAGAATAGATTTGTGTTGACTATTGTAGAATAGATCTGTGTTGACATTTGTAAAATAGATCTGTGTTGACTATTGTAGAATAGATCTGTGTTGACTATTGTATAATAGATCTGTGTTGACTATTGTAGAATAGGTCTGTGTTGACTACTGTAGAATAGATCTGTGTTGACTACTGAAGGGGAGGTGGCGCAGTGGTTAAGGCGTCTGCTTCCAATGCCAAAGGTGCGAGGTTCGATACCGGGTTCCGGCGTTGGATTTTTCTCCTCTGGTAAGTATCACCGTCTGGGCAGTGGGCAGATGTTCACATCTGCACGGGACATAGACGACCCCGGCCCCCACGAGTCCCCTGCTGCCTTGCAGGCTTGGCCGCTTGGCTGCGGAAAGGCTAAGGGAGGAAACCCCTGACATCAAAGCCCCCGTGTCTCCGGGGAAGGCTTTTGAGCCAGAGACTAAGACAAGGACAGTCTGATATAAAACCTACGACCCGAGGACCTCGATGCCACCGTCCCAGCTTGCTAGGCCATGGGAAACGAACCAAGGGTTTAAAGGGTGGGGCCAGTACTGCGCACACTGCACTCCACCAAAAAGCTCCACTGCGCAGGCTTTAGGAAACGCCCACACCCAAGATCACTCTGTTCGGCGAGCTCGCCACTGGACACCGAGACAGAGGGGCACCAAAGAAGAGATACAAAGACGGTCTCAAGAAGTCACTTAGTGCCTGCCAAATCGACCACCGCCAGTGGTCTTCGCTTGCTGCGGACCGTGACACCTGGCGCCCCACCATTCACAAGGCAGCCGTCTCCTTTGAGGACTCTCGCAGAGCTAACTTTAAGGACAAGCGGCTCAGAAGAAAAAACAGAGCTGTCGTAACCCAGAACCCTGACCAGACCTTCCCCTGCAGCCACTGCGGTCTAACCTGCCTGTCCCGGATTGGCCTCCGCAGCCACGAAAATGCCTGCAGACGACGTGGGCAAGCCCTATAGAATCTTCGTTTGCGAAGTCAAGCCAAGAGAGAGATCTGTGTTGACTACTGTAGAATAGATCTGTGTTGACTACTGTAGAATAGATCTGTGTTGACTATTGTGGAATAGATCTGTGTTGACTCCTGTAGAATAGATCTGTGTTGACTACTGTAGAATAGATTTGTGTTGACTATTGTGGAATAGATCTGTGTTGACTATTGCTGAATTAACCCCTTCAATGCCAGTGATCACGAATTTTGCGGCTAAAACCATTGAGCACTGACGGACATTCGCGTGAATAAACACAGATGTAAGATGGGACCAAAAGTAGACATAAAGAACACACGATTAATAAGAGACATCAGTCGTCACGAGTCCCGCAGTCGCTAGTGCTCATGAGGATATATGTCTCTTGTCACGTCTCTTATTGAGGGCTTATGTCTCTTGTCACGTCTCTTATTGAGGGCTTATGTCTCCTATCACGTATCTTATTGAGGGCTTATGTCTCTTGTCACGTCTCTTATTGAGGGCTTATGTCTCTTGTCACGTCTCTTATTGAGGGCTTATGTCTCTTGTCACGTCTCTTATTGAGGGCTTATGTCTCTTGTCACGTCTCTTATTGAGGGCTTATGTCTCTTGTCACGTCTCTTATTGAGGGCTTATGTCTCTTGTCACGTCTCTTATTGAGGGCTTATGTCTCTTGCAGATGGGTGGCATTCCCCCTGCAGTTAAGGGGTTAACTCATTCGCGACCAGCAGCATCCGGATGCGCGGCTAATGCCTGCTCCATGTGTACACCCGGCTTATGCCTGCTCCATGTGTACACCCGGCTTATGCCTGCTCCATGTGTACACCCGGCTTATGCCTGCTTCATGTGTACACCCGACTTATGCCTGCTCCATGTGTACACCCGGCTTATGCCTGCTCCATGTGTACACCCGGCTTATGCCTGCTCCATGTGTACACCCGGCTTATGCCGCGCATCCGGATGTGGCTGGCCGCTAATGAGTTAATCCCCGATTGCAAAGTGACTTGATTACTAATGAATTTAGTACAGGTAAAAAGAGGACTAATGCAGTACTACACTATTTCTGAACTTCAGCGTAGTGTCACAGACGGACAGTCTAAGGATGAAAGTCAGCACCGCTTTACATGCTGACAGACTCAGGCTGAAATTCAGCATCTCAGCATCAGTATGTGTGTGATCAGAGAAGTGCTGAAATTCAGAGTTATGTTACACGCTGGCAGAGAATTGTTCAAAACATTTATATTCACTATTAATTCGACTCAAAGGAAGTGAAGTTGATTCAATCATACACACTGAAAGAAAGCACTCACTGAAATTCAGTATATCTCACATCGACACACTAGCACCGAGACTTGCATCGATTTACGCATTGAAGGAATGTACGCAATGAAATTCAGTACTGCAGTATATCATATCGATACGCCAACACTGAAATAGTCCTGGCGTTTACACGCTGAAAGAATACATTGCTGACAGACATTACACTTTGTTATATCGACACACTAGCACTTACATGTTGCACATTACCATAAAACACATACTGACGTACATTACAGTATTTCATATCGCCATCACACAGTTAACACATTCCAGACGCGACACTTGCGGACACGCGGCTTCATGCGGCACGTTTCGAGTGGGTTTATTTAATTAAACGTAATCATTTTTTATTAATTTGTGAACTGTGTTTGTAGCTTTCGCAGGCTAATCCGTCAATATCAATCAACCAATCAAAGCAGCACTCGATGCAGAAAAGCTCAACGGTCTTCGTGTTCAGTTTAGCGTGACCAAACTGACGTAGTGTCGTTCCGGCTGGATTCACGCTAAATGTTCTACCTGGAATAACGAGGCTGGTCCGTCAACGTCAGCCAACTAATCAGTGCACCACCCAATGCAGGAAAGCTCAATTGGCAGTCGGCTGAATGTAGCACGGACACACTGTAGGAATCACGGCGACTAAAACCGCTACCGACACGCAAAGGGTTACATAATGTCATGCTGGCCGTACTCACGCTACATGTTTTCGCTGGCATCACGCAAAGGGTTACATAATGTCCTGCTGGCCGGACTCACGCTACAAGTTCTCGCTGGCATCACGCAAAGGGTTACATAATGTCCTGCTGGCCGGACTCACGCTACAAGTTCTCGCTGGCCGGACTCACGCTACAAGTTCTCGCTGGCCGGACTCACGCTACAAGTTCTCGCTGGCATCACGCAAAGGGTTACATAATGTCATTCTGGCCGGACTCACGCTACAAGTTCTCGCTGGCATCACGCAAAGGGTTACATAATGTCCTGCTGGCCGGACTCACGCTACAAGTTCTCGCTGGCATCACGCAAAGTCCAAACTGTGTCTACTTCAGAATAGAAACATACAATAGAGCCAGAGGTTCAGACGTGAAATAAAATGATAACAGGCTTACCTGCTGCTCCTGGTGTCTTGTTCCCTTGTATAGAGTAATTAATCCGTATGATGCGTGTCGCAGTCCGCAACCTATCAATGTCCGTCCGGTCCGGCACTATAACTGAGTTCACACCCCTAGTGTGTGTTTCGGTGTTTTAAATGGTGCAGTCACGTGACATCATTTACTCATTCACATTTCTCCTAAGTCCTATACGTATCTAGTCATGAGCAAATGCTGAATTGCAGTGTTATACAAATACGTCCTGTTCTCGTCAGCGTCTAATGCTGAAATCCAGTGCTACACAAACACCAGTATATCAGTGTCTAATGCTGAAATTCAGTGCTACACAAACACCAGTATATATCAGTGTCTAATGCTGAAATCTAGTGCTACACAAACACCACAGAGTCTTTACAGCCCTCGTCAGTGTCTAATACTGAAATGCTGAAAATCAGCGTTCGCCTGCTCGTACGTTTGTCCTCTTGTGTTCTGCTTACTGAACACTCATTGCAGTTCTATGGGAAACTGTCAATGCTGGAATGGTGAAAATAAGTTTGAACACTTGACATACTGTACTGTGTGCCTTTGTCTGGTTACTCGACATGCTTTGAAAACAAGATGGTGAAACACAACACTCGCTTGGCTTGACTTCGCGAACGAAGATTCTATAGGGCTTGCCCACGTCGTCTGCAGGCATTTTCGTGGCTGCGGAGGCCAATCCGGGACAGGCAGGTTCGACCGCAGTGGCTGCAGGGGAAGGTTTGGTCAGGGTTCTGAGTTACGACAGCTCTGTTTTTTCTTCTGAGCCGCTTGTCCTTAAGGTTAGCTCTGCGAGAGTCCTCAAAGGAGACGGCTGCCTTGTGAATGGTGGAGCGCCAGGTGTCACGGTCCGCAGCAAGCGAAGACCACTGGCGGTGGTCGATTTGGCAGGCACTAAGTGACTTCTTGAGACCGTCTTTGTATCTCTTCTTTGGTGCCCCTCTGTCTCGGTGTCCAGTGGCGAGCTCGCCGAACAGAGTGATCTTGGGTAGGCGATGATCCTCCATCATGGAGACGTGCCCCGCCCAGCGAAGCTGTGTCCGCAGCAGCAAAGCCTCGATGCTCACAGTTTCCGCCTGTTCAAGGACCTCGACGTTGGTGACATAGTCACTCCAGTGAATGCTGAGGATGGTACGCAGGCAGCGCTGGTGAAAGCGTTCGAGGAGTCGTAGTTGGCTGCGATAGAGGGCCCAGGACTCGGAACCGTACAGCAGGGGTGAGGACGACAGCTCTGTACACGCTGATCTTGGTGCCTTTTTTCAGCTGTTGATTGTGCCACACCCGCTTGAATAGTCGCCCGAAAGCACTGTTCGCTTTTGCCAGCCTGTTGTCCAGCTCCTTATCCAGCTTGGCGTCTGACGTGATGATGCAGCCAAGGTAGGTAAACTGGTGTACAGACTTCAGTTCGGACTCGCCGATGGTGATGTGGGGAGGGCGATGCTCTTCCTTGGGTGCCGGCTGATGAAGGACCTCTGTCTTTTTCAGACTGACCTCAAGTCCAAAGAGCTGGGCGGCATCTGCGAAGCAGGACGTAATGCGCTGCAAGGCTCTCCCTGTGTGTGCAACGAGGGCAGCGTCATCAGCAAAGAGCAGCTCACGAATCAGTTGGTCTAGGGTTTTCGTGTGGGCCTGCAGTCGTCTGAGGTTGAACAGGCTGCCATCGAGACGGTACCTGATGTAAACTGCGTCGTCATCGTCGAGGTCCACTGTGGCCTGCTTCAACATCATGCTGAAGAAGATGGTGAAGAGGGTCGGTGCCAGCACGCAGCCTTGCTTCACGCCGTTGCGAATGGGGAATGGTTCTGAGAGGTCACTGCTTAGTCTGACCTGGCCTTGCTGGTCCTCGTGGAGCTGGACGATCATGTTGAGGAACTTTGGGGGACAGCCTAGTCGCTCCAGGATCTGCCACATACCTTGCCTGCTCACAGTGTCAAACGCTTTTGTTAGGTCGACAAACGTTACGTACAGCCCTTTGTTCTGCTCGCGGCACTTCTCCTGAAGCTGTCTCAGCACAAAGACCATGTCGGTGGTACTCCTGTTGGCTCTGAAGCCACACTGGCCCTCTGGGAGGTGGTCTTCAGCGATGGCAGGTACCAGCCGATTCAGGAGCAACCTTGCGAGAATTTTCCCGGCAATGGACAGCAGGGTAATTCCACGATAATTAGAGCAGGCAGACTTCTCTCCTTTGTTCTTGTACAGGGTGATGATGACTGCATCACGGAGATCTTTTGGTAGTGTTCCCTTTTCCCAGCAGCAGAGAAAGAGGTCGTGGAGCTTGTTGTGCAGTGCTGGGCCTCCATGTTTCCAGATATCTGGCGGGATTCCGTCAATGCCTGCTGCTTTGCCACTCTTCAGCTGGTGGATGGCTGTGAGGGTCTCTTCGGCGGTGGGCGGTTCGTCCAATTCAACTTTTAGTGGAAGGTGTGGGATTTGGAGGATGACTGTTTCTTGAACAGTGCGCTCAGCGCCGAAGAGGTCCTGAAAGTATTCCGACCAGCGGTTCAAGATGGAGGTATTATCTGTGAAGAGTGCCTGTCCATCAGCGCTTCGCAGGGGACTTTGTACCAGGTGCCTAGGGCCATACACTGCTTTCAGTGCTTCGTAGAAGCCCCTGTAGTCACCGTTGTCAGCGCAGAGCTGGGTCCTCTGTGCGAGTCTGGACCACCACTCGTTCTGGAGCTCTCTAAGCTTGAGCTGGAGACTGCTGCAGATGAGGCGGAAGGCAGACTTCTTCACAGGGCAGGAGGGCTGGGCTAGGTGGGCCTGGTGGGCGGCTCTTTTTTTTTGCTAGAAGTTCCTGGATCTCTACGTCGTTTTCGTCAAACCAGTCTTTGTTCCTCTTTCTAGCAAAGCCCAAGACTTCCACAGAAGATTTTACAATAGCAGTTTTCAGTTGCTCCCAGAGTGTTTCAGGGGAGGAGTCTGCTGGATCAACTGTGTCTTTGAGCATGCGCTGTAAATCAGCCTGAAGGGCAGCTTTCTTGTCGTCACGCTGAAGGCTGGCAACATCAAGCTTTTTCTTGGGGGGGGGGGGGGGGGGGCCCTTTCTTGGGTTACAGTTTGAGGCGGAGCCTGAGTTTGCAGCGAACAAGGCGGTGGTCAGTGTGGCACTCTGCGCTGGGCATCACTCTGGTGAGGAGGACATCACTGCGGTCCCTATGACGCACTAGGACATAGTCGATGAGGTGCCAGTGCTTGGAGCGAGGATGCATCCAGGTGGTCTTTCGACTGTCCTTTTGCTGGAAAGTAGTGTTGGTGATGACAAGTTGCTGCTCTGCACAGAGCTCCAACAGTAGGCGACCATTGTCATTGCAGTTCCCAGCGCCATGCTTGCCGAGGACTCCTTTCCAGGCTTCAGAGTCTTGGCCCACTCTGGCGTTGAAGTCGCCAAGGATGATGACTTTGTCGTCTGCAGGGGTGCTCTGCAGGAGGCTGCGCAGGTCAGAGTAGAACTTGTCTTTTTCTGCAGGCTCTGCCAGGAGGGTTGGGGAGTACACACTGAGAAGGGTGACGTATTGCTGGTGTCTCAGTGGGAGGCGCATGGACATGATGCGGTCGGAGTGACCCGTTGGTAGGTTTTCCAACTTAGTCGCAATGTGGGTCTTCACCATGAAGCCCACGCCTGAGAGCCGTCTTTCTGATGCAGGCCTGCCTGAGCAGTAGAGGGTGTAGCCAGCGCCAAGTTCTTGGAGGCTGCGTTCCTCCGGGAGGCGTACTTCGCTGAGCGCGGCGATGTCGATGTTTAACCTCCGCAATTCATGGGCAATGAGGGCGGAGCGACGTTCAGAGCGTCCGCTGTTTGCTGTGTCGAGCATGGTTCGGATGTTCCAGCATGCTACGTTGAGTCCGGTCGTGGTCGTCATGAGAGTGGATCCATTGTTTTTTCTTGTTTTCTGACCGCATGAGAAGATGCCCGTTGACCGCGGCTAGCCAACTGGGTTACGAGGGGATGAGCTTTGGTTAGGCCACCTTTTCTAGGCCCCTCTCCGTGTGGAGCAAGCAGTGCTGTCCCTAGAGAAGGCTGCTTGGTCGTTCAGGGTGTGCCGAGTGACGTTGTCATCCCCAGGTCAACATCAGGCGACCAATATCCTGAACCGCCTGCATGCAGGTTTGAGACTGCGGCTTCCAGTGACATCTTTCACCTGCCGTTTTGCCCCTTGCCCATCGCTACAGGACTTGGAAAGTTCAGTGTCATAGTCCGTGGGCGTTTCCTAAAGCCTGCGCGGTGGAGCTTTTTGGTGGAGTGCAGTGTGCGCAGTACTGGCCCCACCCTTTAAACCCTTGGTTCGTTTGCCATGGCCTAGCAAGCTGGGACGGTGGCATCGAGGTCCTCGGGTCGTAGGTTTTATATCAGACTGTCCTTGTCTTAGTCTCTCGCTCAAAAGCCTTCCCCGGAGACACGGGGGCTTTGAGGTCAGGGGTTTCCTCCCTTAGCCTTTCCGCAGCCAAGCGGCCAAGCCTGCAAGGCAGCAGAGGACTCGTGGGGGCCGGGGTCGTCTATGTCCCGTGCAGATGTGAACATCTGTCCACTGCCCAGACGGTGACACTTACCAGAGGATAAAAATTCAACGCCGGAACCCGGTATTGAACCTCGCACCTTTGGCATTGGAGGCAGACGCCTTAACCACTGCGCCACTTCCCCGTCCATCACGGGGTGAAACACAACACTACACACGACGTATCCGCGCTCGGCACTTAGAGACTGATAACTCATCATTTAACCCCGTTGTGCTGGCAGCCGGGGACACTGTTTAACCCATTTAACTCTGACATACCATAGCTAGATATGTATCGACCATGATAGTTCAAGGGTGGTGCCAGAATAGCTTGGCGCCTACGGGCGCCAAGCTATTCTGGCACCACCCTTGAACTATCATGGTCGATCTGTCTCCCGGATTTTAACACAATCTTCAGAGGACAACTCCAGAGTTTGGGGAAGTCGTCCTTAGAGTACAAAGTGTTAACCCAATTGAGCTATGCAGCCATGGATACTGTTTTCCCGGTGATTATTGAAAAACAGGGGTTAATTTATTTACCGAAAGGTTTCCTAAACATGGCTGTGACGGTTCTAATGCTAAGAGTCAATGTATTGCAGCGTGTATTACTGCGTGGCCTAGATCTCTCGCTGTGACGGTTCTAATGCTAAGGGTCAATGTATTGCAGTGTGTAAAAATTATTGAAAAACAGGGGTTAATTTATTTACCGAAAGGTTTCCTAAACATGGCTGTGACGGTTCTAATGCTAAGAGTCAATGTATTGCAGCGTGTATTACTGCGTGGCCTAGATCTCTCGCTGTCCATGCTGAAAAGCAACATATGACGTCAGCAGAGCCAGACACACCACAAGGAAGTGCACCTATTGTCGGAGTAGATTTGAATGCTGAAATTCCGCGCTGACCACAATACAACACAGCACAAAGAGGCCCCGCGTTGTCACCTTACGCTGGCGCGGATTAACGAATACCCAGTCATGCTTTGGCCAAACAGAGACAAACGGACACAACTGAAATAAGTATTTTGAATGTCAGTACAAACAGTTGGTAATGAGAACAATTCCATTTGCATCACGAGTTGAACCCTAGCTGAGCTCAAGCCGGGTTATTGTACACGCTGTGTAAACGGGCTCAGTGTGGGAGAGAATTTCTCTAGCTGTCTGAGTTACAACATCCGGACCCAACAGGGCACTGTCAGGTTGTACAAACTAAAACAAGGAACACGATTAGAAAAGACAAATTGTACTCGTCTTTCTCAAAGCGTGTTGTTGTTTGTGTTTCTGCTGGGTATTTCTTTACATCGGATTTACAGCCTGGATTGCGATGACGGAATAACGTCACATGAAGACAGACAATGGTATTGTTTGATTTCTCACAGTAGCGAGGTTACGTTTACACCGCACGACTCCCAACAACACACGAGAGCCAAGTCACGGCGGGTAACTCACTTGTACCAAAGCGTAGACAACTCCCAACAACACACGAGAGCCAAGTCACGGCGGGTAACTCACTTGTACCAAAGCGTAGACAACTCCCAACAACACACGAGAGCCAAGTCACGGCGGGTAACTCACTTGTACCAAAGCGTAGACAACTCCCAACAACACACGAAAGTAAGGTCACGGCGGGTACCTCACTTGTACCAAAGAGTAGACAACTCCCAACAACACACGAGAACCAAGACACGGCGGGTAACTCACTTGTACCAAAGCGTAGACAACTCCCAACAACACACGAGAGCCAAGTCACGGCGGGTAACTCACTTGTACCAAAGCGTAGACAACTCCCAACAACACACGAGAGTCAGGTCACGGCGGGTAACTCGCTTGTACCAAAGCGTAGACAACTCCCTACAACACACGAGAGTCAAGTCACGGCGGGTAACTCACTTGTACCAAAGCGTAATCAACTCCCAACAACACACGAGAACCAAGACACGGCGGGTAACTCACTTGTACCAAAGCGTAGACAACTCCCAACAACACACGAGAGCCAAGTCACGGCGGGTAACTCACTTGTACTAAAGCGTAGACAACTCCCAACAACACACGAGAGTCAGGTCACGGCGGGTAACTCACTTGTACCAAAGCGTAGACAACTCCCTACAACACACGAGAGTCAAGTCACGGCGGGTAACTCACTTGTACCAAAGCGTAGACAACTCCCAACAACACACGAGAGCCAGGTCACGGCGGGTAACTCACTTGTACCAAAGCGTAGACAACTCCCAACAACACACGAGAGTAAGGTCACGGCGGGTAACTCACTTGTACCAAAGAGTAGACAACTCCCAACAACACACGAGAACCAAGACACGGCGGGTAACTCACTTAAACCAAAGAGTAGACAACTCCCTACAACACACGAGAGTCAAGTCACGGCGGGTAACTCACTTGTACCAAAGCGTAGACAACTCCCAACAACACACGAGAGCCAGATCACGGCGGGTAACTCACTTGTACCAAAGCGTAGACAACTCCCAACAACACACGAGAGCCAGGTCACGGCGGGTAACTCACTTGTACCAAAGCGAAGACAACTCCCAACAACACACGAGAGCCAAGACACGTCGGATAACTAATTTGTACCAAAGCGTAGACAACTCCCAACAACACAGGAGAGCCAAGACACGGCGGGTAACTCACTTGTACCAAAGCGTATACAACACTCCAAACATCTCCAAGAAGCATAGATCCTCATGAGCCCGGAGGGTTCATGAGGATCTATGCCTCTTGGAGATGTTTGGAGTGTAGTCCATGCTTGGAAAACACAGCGATTTTGCTCTCGTCCGTTGCTGGGAGTCGTTCCTTGCAAACGCAACCTCACCATTGTTTCTCATTTTAAAACAGTCCATTTCTACCACTTCTTTTTCTTTTCTTTTTTCCATTTTCTAGTGGACGCCTCTTAGGCCAAGGACGATCCTGCTGGGAACACGTTACCCACCAAAAGGTCTGCTTGTGTTTATTCCATTGTCCAGCACTCGTCCCCTGTCTTTCAAATACCGTCGTTGTGCTGTATTGTATTGTATTGTATTGTATTGTATTGTATTGTATTGTGTCTGTTCTGCCTTTAGCGTTGAAATCCCCTGTCTGTCAAATCACCGTCGTTGTGGTCAAAGACTTGGCACCGAAAAGGTTAACCCTTTGTAGCGGTGTTGGTCACGATGCTCGCCACAAAAACCGCTACCGACAGCCACAAGGTTAACTCATTCCAGTAGGGCCGCCTCCGGATACGCGGCTGATGCTTATTGCCGGCTTAATGACGCGTATCCGGAGACGGAACATCTCGAATGAGTTAATGTCAAGGCACATTTTGTACATTGCGCAATATTGTATACGATGTTCTCGTTTTACACGTCATGTTTTTATATTGTACGTATGACCACGTGTCACAATGCATTTTGTACTCGTCTTTACAATCTCCTCTTGGCTTGACTTCGCGAACGAAGATTCTATAGGGGTTGTCCACGACGTCTACAGGCATGCTCGTGACTGCGGAGGCCAATCCGGGACAGGCAGGTTCGACCGCAGTGGCTGCAGAGGGAGGTCTGGCTAGGGTTCTGAGTTGCGGCATCTCTGTTTTTTTCTCCTGAGCCGATTGTCTTTAAGGCCAGCTCTGCGAGAGTCCTCAAAGGAGACATCTGCCTTGTAAATGGTGGAGCGCCAGGTGTCACGGTCCGCAGCAAGTGAAGACCACTGGCGGTGGTCGATTTGGCAGGCACTAAATGACTTCTTGAGACAGTCTTTGTATCTCTTCTTTGGTGCCCCTCTGTCTCTGTGTCCAGTGGCGAGCTCGCCAAACAGGGTGATATTGGGTAGGCGATGATCCTCCATCCTGGAGACGTGCCCAGCCTAGCGGAGCTGTGTCCGCAGCAGCAAAGCCTCGATGCTCACAGATTCTGCCTGTTCAAGGACCTCGACGTTTGTGACTTAGTCACTCCAGTGAATACTAAGGATTGTACGCAGGCAGCGCTGGTGGAAGAGTTCGAGGAGTCGTAGTTGCCTGCGGTAGAGGGCCCACTCGGAACCATACAACAGGGTGATGAGGACGACAGCTCTGTACACGCTGATCTTGGTGCCTGTTTTCAGCTGTTGATTGTGCCACACCCGCTTGTATAGACGCCCGAAAGCGCTGTTTGCTTTTGCCAGCCTGCTGTCCAGCGCCTTGTCCAGCTTGGCGTCTGACGTGATGATGCAGCCAAGGTAAGTAAACTGGTGCACTGACTTCAGTTCAGACTCGCCGATGGTGATGTGGGGAGGGCGATGCTCTACCTTGGGTGCCGGCTGATGGAGAACCTCTGTCTTTTTCAGACTGACCTCGAGTCCAAAGAACTGGGCAGCGTCTGCGAAGCAGGACGTGATGCGCTGCAGGGCTCTCTCTGTGTGTGCAACGAGGGCAGCGTCGTCAGCAAAGAGCAGCTCACGAATCAGTTGGTCTAGGGTTTTGGTGTGGGCCTGCAGTCGTCTGAGGTTGAACAGGCTGCCATTGAGACGATACCTGATGTACACTGCATCGTCATCGTCGAGGTCCACTGTGGCCTGCTTCAACATCATGCTAAAAAAGACGGTGAAGAGGGTCGGTGCCAGCACACAGCTCTGCTTCACACCGTTGACAATGGGGAATGGTTCTGAGAGGTAATTGTTGAGTCTGACCTGGCCTTGCTGGTCCTCGTGTAGCTGGACGATCATGCTGAGGAACTTTGGGGGACAGTCAAGTCGCTCCAGGATCTGCCACATGCCTTGCCTGCTCACAGTGTCGAACGCTTTTGTTAGATCGACAAACGTTACGTACAGCCCTTTGTTCTGCTCGCGGCACTTCTTCTGAAGCTGTCTCAGCACAAAGACCATGTCGGTGGTGCTCCTGTTGGCTCTGAAGCCACACTGGCCCTCTGGGAGGTGGTCTTCTGCAATGGCAGGTACCAGCCCATTCAGGAGCAGCTTTGCGAGTATTTTCCCGGCAATGGACAGCAGAGTAAGTCCACTGTAGTTGGAGCAGGCAGACCTATCTCCTTTGTTCTTGTACAGGGTGATGACGACTGCATCGCGGAGATCCTTTGGTAGTGTTCATTCCTCCCAGAAGCAGAGAAAGAGGTCATGGAGCTTGTTGTGCAGTGCTGGGCCTCCATGTTTCCAGATCTCTGGTGGGATTCCGTCAATGCCTGCTGCTTTGCCACTCTTGAGCTGGTGGATGGCTGTGAGGGTCTCTTTAGCAGTGGGCGGTTCGTCCAATTCAACCTTTACTGGGATGTGTGGGATTTGGAGGATGACTGCTTCTTGAACAGTGCGCTCAGCGCTGAAGAGGTCCTGAAAGTATTCCGACCATCGGTTCAAGATGGAGTTATTATCTGTGAGGAGTACCTGTCCATCAGCGCTTCGCAGGGGACTTTGTATCAGGTGCCTGGGGCCATACACTGCTTTCAGTGCTTCGTAGAAGCCCCTGTATTTTCCGTTGTCAGCACAAAGCTGGGTCCTCTGTGCGAGTCTGGTCCACCACTCGTTCTGGAGATCTCTGAGCTTGCGCTGGAGACTGCTGCAGACGAGGCGGAAAGGCAGACTTCTTCACAGGGCAGGAAGGCTGGGCTAGGTGGGCCTGATGGACCGCTCTTTTTTTTTTTTGTTAGGAGTTCCTGGATCTCTACGTCGTTTTCGTCAAACCAATCTTTGTTCCTCTTTCTAGCGAAACCCAAGACTTCTGCAGAGGATTTTGCGATAGCAGTTTTAAGACGTTCCCGGAGTGTTTAAGGGGAGGAGTCTGCTGGGTCAGCTGTGCTTGTGAGCCTGCGCTGTAAATCTGTGTGAAAGGCGGCTTTTACGTCGTCACGCTGAAGGCTGGCAACATCAAGCTTTTTAAATGGGGGCCCCCCTTTCTTGGGTTTTGGCTTGAAGTGGAGCCTGAGTTTGCAGCGGAAAAGGCGGTGGTCAGTGTGGCACTCTGCGCTGGGCATCACTCTGTTGAGGAGGACATCACTGCGGTCCCTCTGACTAGGACATAGTCGATAAAGTGCCAGTGTTTGGAGCGAGGATGCATCCAGGTGGTCTTTCGACTGTCCTTTTGCTGGAAAGTAGTGTTGGTGATGATAAGCTGCTGCTCTGCACAGAACTCCAACAGTAGGCGGCCATTGTCATTGCAGTTCCCAACGCCATGCTTGCCGAGGACTCCTTTCCAGGCTTCAGAGTCCTGGCCCTCTCTGGCGATGAAGTCGCCAAGGATGATGACTTTGTCGTCTGCAGGGGTGCTCTTTAGGAGGCTGCGCAGGTCAGTGTAGAACTTGTCCTTTTCTGCAGGCTGTGCCAGGAGGGTTGGGGAGTACACACTGAGAAGGGTGACGTGTTGCTGGTGTCTCAGTGGGAGGCGCATGGACATAATGCGGTCTGAGTGACCGGTTGGTAGGTTTTACAGCTTAGTCGCAATGGAGGTCTTGACCATGAAGCCCACGCCTGAGAGCCGTCTTTCTGATGCAGGCCTGCCTGACCAGTAGAGGGTGTAGCCAGCGCCAAGTTCTTGGAGACTGCCTTCGTCCAGGAGGCGTACTTCGCTGAGCGCAGCGATGTCGATGTTTAACCTCCGCAATTCATGGGCAATGAGGGCGGAGCGACGTTCAGGGCGTCCGCTGTCTGCTGTGTCGAGCATGGTTCGGATGTTCCAGCAAGCTACGTTGAGTCCGGTCGTGGTCGACATTAGAGTGAATCCATTCTTTTTACTTGTTTTCTGACCGCAGGAGAAGATGCCCGTTGACCGCGGCTAGCCAACTGGGGTTGTGAGGGGACGAGCTTTGGTTAGGCCACCTTTTCTAGGCCCCTCTCCGTGAGGAGCAAGAAGTGCTGTCCCTAGAGAAGGCTGCTTGGTCATTCAGGGTGTGCCGAGTGACGTTGTCATCCCCAGGTCAACATCAGGCGACCAATATCCTGAACCGCCTGCATGCAGGTTTGAGACTGCGGCTTCCAGTGACATCTTTCACCTGCCGTTTCGCCCCTCGCCCGTCGCTACAGGTGAGGACTTGGAATGGTCTGTGTCATGGTCCGTGGTCGATTCCTAAAGCCTGCGCGGTGAAGCCTTTTGGTGGAGTGCAGTGTGCGCAGTACTGGCCCCACCCTTTAAACCCTTGGTTCGTCTGCCATGGCCTAGCAAGCTGGGACACTGGCATCGAGGTCCTAAGGTCGTAGGTTTTATATCAGACTGTCCTTGTCCTAGTCTCTGGCTCAAAAGCCTTCCCTGGAGACACGGGGGCTTTGAAGTCAGGGTTTTCCTCCCTTAGCTTTTCCGCAGCCAAGCGGCCAGGCCTGCAAGGCAGCAGGACAATGTTGATTAATTTTCGAGGTTCTCTCCTCCAGATCCGCCGTGTTTAGCCTAGGGCCTCGTGCTGCCCAGTTTTTGGGGTCACCTCGGAGAGGATGTGGCCAGGGACCACGCACGGGCGGTCTTGGGATAAAGGGATGCTATGCTAGTCCGGAGGGATTACACACGAGGGTGCCTCACGAAGGCCAAGAGGCCCTAGACTAGGGTGATCCCGGGGGAGGCGCTGTAAGAGTTTCCCACTACCAGCACCACCAACGTAACTCGTCCCCTGGGGCCCCCACCTTTTGAGTCAGGCAGCGACCCCTTAACCCCTTTACAATAATTTACAATGTACTCCACCCTTTTTACACGTATCCATGTGTCACAATACACATTGTACACACCCGTACAAAATACTTTAGAAAATATTTTGCAAGATGTATACGTGTTCATGTGTCACAACACATTTGGTACAAGTATTTACACGTATTTTACAAAGTATTCCGCACGTTGTACACTTTGCATTGTGTCACAGTACAATTGGTATAAGTATATACAAATACGTGTTGTGCACGTTGTATCATAATACTTTTGGTACACGTACTTACACATACTTTACAAATTTAAGTATTCCACTTTGTACACTTATGCATATTACATGATGCACAAACGTTAGCATATTTTACAAGGCAGTCCACATTTTACACACTTGTTATAGTTTACTAGTTACATCTCAGTTAGGCACTCATTATATATGGTAATTTGCAAGGACCTCACATTTCTTTGCACGTTTTGTTTTGTATGTTAAAAGATACTCCACATTTATGACACTTATCCATAATCCTGTGTGCTGAAATAATGCGGATCAACGCACAGTTAGACCTATTTCATAAAGCAGTCTACACTGTGTACTCATGAAGGTACATATATTTCACAAGCGTAATTTATATTCTGTACACGTATAATGTTGCGGACACAGACAAACACACAGGCCGCGAAGGCTTGCAATGGAGGAGTCTAACAAAGTCGGGGGGACATTTGTTTTCTTTATTCCACCTAAAAGCAGCCTCTACAAAAAAAGAGAATAATCAACATTAAGTTTCATGACACTGAAATAACAAAAGTACACAGCATAAACATACATAATCACATCAACCTACAACAAAGGGGTTACAAAATCAACATTTTTACATGTACATAAAATCTGCCCACTCCCCGCGTACACCATAAATACACCTCAAAATGAACCAACAGTAAGGCTACAAAACACACATCAACACTGCACGACGGCCAACATTTAACCCATCTCTACATTACACAGGAACAGAGCTGAAAAACAATACAGCACAAAACCAGCACCCACAGCTACTGAAAACACACCAACACTACACATCACAAATCTCTGTTGCAACACAAACCAGCATCTCCACACATCAACAGCCAACACAACAAAGACATACCATAGTCGCATACACAACAGCCTAAATTAGCAACAACACAATGCAAATGGAGGGGGGATGTACACAAGACAAAGAGCAAATTAGATTACATCAAACAAATACCACAAGTTTGGTTCAGTATAGCAGTGGGCTACCACTTCCCAAATACTCGGCCTAGCTACACTTCAAAACACAGGCTTCGAGCAAGCACATCACTGCCTCAAACACTTCAAGCGAAAAAGGAATCGCCACCCCAACACTGATCTCTACAGCAATAGATTTTAATCAGTCAGGAAACCATCAACATTCACAAATTTCTTATAAAAATAACACAAAATAATGCACCCCAATCATAAATACAACTAATGGGGTATTTACAGAGGCAAAGCAATCAGTCCCCAAGTCTTCAGTCCAGTGGCAGTACTTCAGTCTCTCTCATTTCACACCCCACCCGGGTCTGCCCTGGGGGACTTGGGTGAGGTTAACTACTTTTTAGTTTCCAGGGTCACCCTGGTCAGCCCCACAGGGTGGGTTTTCCCCTCTGTTCTGGGGCATGTGTTTCTGTCTACCCTTGGTCCTTTCACCTGTATTTACCTTTTTTAAACTCTCCCTACTGTCTGCGCTGCATGTAGCTCTTGATATTGGATGTATGTTGCTAAATGGTCTTAGTTTTATTTAGGCCCCATTTCGTAGGTTTATTTAAAGTATTGGATCGGCTGGCGACATGCATTCAATATTCTGTTTAGTTTTTTTTTTCTCACAAGCAGTGCAGGCACGTCCTGAGAAAGTCTTGTTGCTGTCGGGACGTTAAGCAATGTACAATCAATCAATCAATCTCATTTCACCCAAACAAAATGGCTTGCCTAATGAAAGTTCAAAACTACCACTGGTCATCAAGTAATCTGATTGGTTGGACTAATTATAAGCAGTGTCCCCTGCTGACCGATAAGCTAGTTACTAGCAGTCAACAATCTAGCAGTAGTTGCAAGGGTTGTTTCCCTTAGACAGACAGTAACTTAGACTAGTGCACACAATACAATGAATACTTGTAAAAAGCAAATAAATAAATAAATAAATAAATAAATAAATAAATAAACACAGTGACCAAAAGGCCACATCATCACACACGTAGAAGGCTATCCACAATTTGCACATTTGTCCACACACATGTATTCTTGTCAGTTTGCTGATAGGGTTTCATTGCGAATAGATGGCGGACATGAAATCCAAACACCATCCTTGACAAGGAACCCAACATTCTCTTCACTGTTGGTTATCTAAATTTTGTAGGCGTGTTTATATTTTACAAAACAAATCTGCATTCAATACACCATTAAAAGATTATATGCACTTTGAACAAACATTAATCCGAAATGCACATGGTCTGTATTATTGACATGACCACACTGTACACATAGAAACCACATCCATTTATCCATATGAGACACTTTTGTCCACATTTTGAAGATAGTTTCACAGTTTTTACCACATTTTACGCGTGTATCCAATTTTCGTATTTTCTCAGCGCAATTTTCCCTTCACGACGTCTGTGTCTTGGATATTTTGGGTCCGATTCTGGCACGTCCGTTCATATATCTGTGCCTTACTTGCGTACGTGTTGAAACCTTACTCACAACATCAGGGCACATTCTCTTAATTATAGGATCTGGCTATACACTTGAATTTATATCAGGGGGGAAACTGCGTCCAAATTAATTTGAGGTTGAATATGTTGTTGTTTTCATTGGCTTGATATCTGTGCCTGTCTGTGATTTTGGACCTTACTTTGGATCAGGCAACCTTCTTATGCTAAAACGTTTCAGACTTAAAGGTTCAAAATCACAGACCAGCGTACATACTATGTATAGTATGTAGTCGACATTTGGCACAGTCACCATTTGGAATAAATCCTCATTTAGCGAGTGCGTCCACAATAGACCATGTCCGGAAATCAGAAATAGGTCAACACTGCACGTGCTTCTACAAAAAAGTGCATTAAAAGCCCGGACAAACATGCGATAAAGTCGCATGTTTTTTCGGGCTAAACTACATTATTTTCGCCGACATGTGCAATTCTGAGCGACTTGCAATTTCCAGACATAGTCTGCTGCTACCTTATCTTATGGGTTTGGGTTTGTTCACACCTACATCTCCACACAGTTGTGTTTTCCGCAGTGTTCCATTCGTGAATGAAAGCGTCAATATGCAAATTTTCACAGGACTATTTGTGAATCGTGACAGGATGTGAGTGATCCACAGGAAGCCAGTCCGATGTTACTGTTGGTTTGATGGTATACGGAAAGGAACTCTGGCAAGACTACGTCTATAGGTCTTCCACGAGCGCGGAGAATCCATCTTGAAAACACTTAAACTGAACTGAACTATTTCTGTCATGGCAGCCGTGCGTAGCAGAGCGCCATAAGCCTCTGTCCCCATGTAGTTATTTTTAGTCCACGTCTGAGGTTCCCCGTTCAGCCGCTAGCCGTGACGGCACCACTTGGGTGGCGCGGCGAGTCTTCTGTTTAAGGAATGGTTTTGTAATTTGTGTCTTCTGTTTATTTTTTAAGTTTCATAGCTTCCGATACATTAGACGTAGAAAGCTGTTTAAATAGTCATTAGGCTTTTCCTAATTTAGTTGATTGAAAAGCCCTTTAAATTCTCTTTCGGAAATGCAAAGATTTATTAGTATTGAATGTATAGTGCGCTAGTTATTTAAGTTTATTCAGTTACCAACTAGCACAGTTATTGCTTGTTTCTTTGTCTGGCCGAGCCGTTTCGTGTGAGTGAGGGAGTTGCTCTCTCGGTGGCCCGCGCGATGCCTATTTAATGCCGAGCATCCGGCGCACTTAGCAGACTGACTATTTGCGTACCACTATCAGTGCATGTAGCTTGTAGCGTGCCAACTTCACGTCGAGTATTTCACTGTGTTTCTGGAAACTGGACTGCGGGTCGAGTGCCCTGTATTGCTTTTTATTGTTGGTTACGAAATAAAAGAACCAGAACAGGGGTTAGCTCCCTTTATCAAACACAACCCACACCACCTGCACATCATCACCTCCCCTCGGCACCGTCACACCTGGGTGATCTAGCGTCATGTATTCTTCTTGCCTGACTTGTTCTGGAGTGACGTCAGAGCGCTGGCCATAACAGCACGTAATGTCTTCTCGCTGCTGGTTGGGTCATACTTCAGGCAGCACTCTGTGTATGGGCAGAGAGACCAACATTCATAATTAGTGGTATATAGAGGCGAACATTTATAATTACTATTATGTAGAGACAAACATTATAATTCGTGTTATTATAAAGGTTTGTCTCTACATAACACTAATTATAATGTTTGTAGCGTTTGTCTCTTTATAAGTGTTATATGGAGACGAATACTTGTAATTAGTCTTAAACAGAGATATTTATAATTAGCGTTAAACAGAGACGAACATTTACATTTACTGTTGTGGAGACGAAAATTTACAATTACTGTTGTGGAGACTAATATTTACAATTACTGTTGTAGCGACGAACATTTATAATTTTCTGTTATATAGAGACCAACATTTATAACTGCAGGTGATCCAGAGACCCGGGGACCATATACACGCTGGGTCAGTACTTTAGTAGCACTCTGCTTACAGTAAATATTGTTTAAAAAGGAGGAATATTTAAAATGTGTTGTGTGGTTTGAGAGATTAACTGCGGCATGAAGGCTTTATATAGTCGCCAGCATAAACACAGAGTGCTGGACACTTCGCAAAATGTTAATAAAGAAATACATCAGACGGAGTGGGTGCATATTATATCACCAAATAATTATGTTTGTTTTTATTCCTACGTCACACGATCAATGGCTTTTTCTAAAGTGCAAAGTTACTTAGTTTTGATCGAAACAATAGGCACACTACTGAAGTTGTTCGTACACACATTGGCAACAATACTGTGTAACAGACCACTAATAAGAATATTTGCGAAATCGAAAGCATATGAGCGTGCCATGGGACTGCTTTACTGAAACATTATAAAATTTTGAGGCAAGCAGTAATTTCTTCCATTGCAATACTTTGACAATTTGTAGAAAATGCTGCTGGTCATGCAGACGGCAAGTTATAAAAGATCTTTTGTTATAAGTCTACTATGTATACTTGTATATTATTGTGACGTCAGTCATGTTTGGTGTGATCCACGTCAGATGTTTACAGCTTGATTTCATTTACAAAAACAGTAGAGAAATGAAAACAAATACGTTATTGGTAGCCGTGGTTTGCTGCACTGACCTTTGTAGGCCTTTGGGAGGTCAAAGTAACCATTGTACCCCTCCGGCATCCGGACCTCGGGGTACAGTGGTTACTTTGACCTCCCTCATGCCTACACAGAACAAGAGTCCGTGTAGCAAACCCCTGCTACCAATAACATATAGTTTTACAGGATGATGACAAACCCTGCATGTTACGGTCCTGTTTATCAGAGGAATATACATAATAATATGGTGCCATCAAGAGGCATAGATCCTCATGAGCCCCCGCGGATGCGGGGGCTCATGTGGATCTATGCCTGTTGCAGCTGGGTGTTGTTTTCTGTTGTTTCGAGCAGCGAGGGGGTTACACTACTGACTGCTCACCAACGATGGCCTGCACTGTGGCTGGGTTCAGACACCTGTACCCGGCCCTGGGCTGTTCTGACAACGAGCCGCACTTCCTCTCCTCCACGCTGAAGCAAATCCGTAACAACTTGCGGGCTAGCTTACTCCCGTCATAGTGGGGGCCGCTTGTGACGTCACGCAGGCGGGTGCTGGTGACGTCACGCTGGCGGGTGCTGGCGACGCCGCTACGCTTCGAGTTGTCCAGTGCAGACTGGAATTGTGACTCACTGACGTACACATCCCGGCCGGAGGTCAGCTGAACCATCTACACACAGAAAGAAAGGCTTACACAGGCCCGCCGGGAGATGGCCTTAGTCGCCTGCTCGGCGTTACACCCTAATAACTAACTTACAGAGGACAGAACCTCGAGCAGTGTTTGCTGGTTCTGCCATTGTACACAGGGACGAAAGGCACCTGGCAGAATATGATGTAGATCTTAACAAGAGTTTGAGCGTGTGGAGATTAGAACGGGCTCAGCAATGTGTCTTTGCTTCTAACTCACAGAGGCCGTTTTTACGAACCATTTGGGAATTTGAAATGTATTCTTTAACAATCGGAGTGTCATCCCCCGCACCAAACTCAGCACTTTCGGCCCCCGCTCCTTCTCCGTCTACGGTCCATCTACCTGGAACACCCTCCCACTCTCTCTCCGCTAGAAACACTCTCTCTCTCTCCTGCTTCCAGTCTGCCCTCAAAACTCACCTCATTCAACAGTTCTAGCACTATAACATCACCACACTCCCCACTCCAAGCTGACTGTCGTAATGTATTTGTGGTACGTGAGTCACCGTCAAAAGCGTGCGCATGTGTGCGCGAGTTGTGAGTGCGCGCTTAGAGCTATAATTATTATAAGATAAGCGCATTATCAATACCTTTATTATTATTATTATTATTATTATTATTATTATTATTATTATTATTATTATTATTATGTTTGGTGTGATCACTTTGCGAGCATAGAAGACTATTAATTTTTGTGACGGCGATGGAGCCATTAAGGGTCAAACATTGTGTATAGCTTGATTTCCATTCAGTGTGAACATTGCTTGGTTGCCTCCAGTGTTTCCTTGTGGTAACGACGACAGCGACATAAAGTAAAGCGCCAAGACCATTTCATCTATTCAAGCCTAAACAACAGTGTGTCTTTTACAGGTTTCTTAGGGCGGACTACATGTAATAAACACGTGTTTGCTATTGTACTGCTGTGTTGTTTCCAGTTTTCTTCTAACATCAGCGAAAGGACTTATCGTTTGCTCGGCGTTAAATGATAGCGATGACTTGTCGAGGCTGTTGCAGCTGTTCCACTATTAGGCCAAACAAGACACACACAAGTAAACATAATGCGCTTTTCTCTCTGAAGGGACAGTGAGTTAAGAAAAGTGAAATCACTCACCCCATGTTTCCTGCTGGGTGACCGGGTGCACGTGTTCTCCTGGGGTGCATGCACACTTGCTTCTTCATCCATACACGATGGACCTGTAATGGTGGCATGGCGCGTCATAATCATAAAGTCATGATCTAAATTAATAATAATGATATTAATAATAATACAAGTTATTTATTTATTTATTTATTTATTTGTTTATTTATTCATTCATTTGGCGTAAAACTGATTCCCATTGTACTTTCTTCTAGCAAACTTTTAATAAAGTTCTGACAAAATTCCACAAAAGTAAGTCCTTATAACGTGATTTTTGTCAATACTCGCCTACAGCGCCGTCTGGGCCTGTACTGTCTGCTTGTCTGTCTTCACGATTGTCCACATTTCGTTCACAGCGTCTGTCTGTCGCTCTGCCAG